>CM060400.1:16482643-17122620 GCA_030545235.1 Helianthus tuberosus | reverse complement strand
ATAGTCCAATGCACGAATTTTGATCAGAAAGGAGAGTTCCTTAGCTCCAGGAATGATCCAAAGATCAGTTGTAAGTGTGAAGAATGAATGTGCAACATGTTGGGCTTTAAATAGTGAAGAACTCACCATGATTGGTTGACAACTCACTCTAGGACTAACCACAATTCGTTTACACATGTCCCTAAGGTCTAGGAACATTTTAGGGGTCGTTTACAACTGATAGAAACCGAACAAACAGGTCACAATCGCGAAATAACCTGCTGCAGGAGGTTTCTGATGCTGGGCACTACCTTACGGACCGTAAGGCTGCCAGTGTTGCGGTCCGTAAGCTGCACATCAGCCCCAATTTTTGACTTTTCTTTGGTGTGTTGACTATGCAATCCCATTATCCGACTTTGTGACCTCCAACAACACTGAGGGACCTCTATAATGTGTCTAGTACAGTTCCTTACCCTACCATTTGCATTTGTTTGCTTAGGTTCCATAAACAAGACCCGAAAACCAAGTGTTACCATTGCTTTTTCTTAGTAGGATCACATCATGCACTTGGGGTCCTATCATAAATCAATAATTTCTGTATTGATGGTATAAAAGATAGATATAACATTTAATCGGGTCTTGGGATTTTATAATTAAGGTCGTTCAGAGGTAACAATTTAACATGACGTCACTTTAAATCCCACCGAACCATCATTATTAAATCCGAGTTTTCAACGCGTTTTGTCTTACATGACACGTGTCGTTTTATTATTGAACCCGAAATTTTCGAGGTGTTACAAGGATATTCATGAAGGGGATTGTGGTAACCATGCTGGGGGCAGGTCATTATTCTCAAAAGTATTAAGGACAGGATATTATTGGCCAACGATGAGAAAAGACGCCGCAGAATATGTTCGAAAATGTGACGCATGTCAAAGACATAGTAATATACTGCATCAGCCGGCTGAACCATTATATCCTATTGTTTCCCCTTGGCCATTTATGAAGTGGGGTATGGACATAGTGGGAAAGCTACCAAAAGCTCCGGGAGGAAAAGTCTTTATGCTAGCAATGACGGATTATTTCTCTAAGTGGGTTGAAGCAGAAGCATTTGTTCAAGTTAGAGATCAAGAAGTAGTATCCTTCATCAAGAGGAATATCTTGACCAGATTCAGAGTACCAGCTGAGATAATCTGTGACAATGGTTCTCAGTTCATAAGTAAGAGGACTACTGACTTTTGCAAGAGTTGGGGAATCAAAATGATTACGTCTACTCCGGTACATCCTCAAGCAAATGGACAAGCAGAATCCTCAAACAAGATAATTGTCAATAACTTAAAGAAAAGGCTTGGAGCCAAAAAAGGAAGATGGGCAGAAGAATTACCCTTTGTTATATGGGCTGATAGGACAACGGTAAAGAATGCAACAGGCCAAACCCCATTTTCCTTGGTGTTTGGAGCAGAAGCAATGATTCCAACGGAAATGACAATACCTACTGCAAGATCTACCTTAAGTGATCCTGAGAAGAATCCTGAAGCCTTGAGTCAGGATCTAGACACTATAGATGAAAAGAGAGATGCGGCAAGGCTAAGGATGGCAGCATATCAACAGAGAATATCCAGGGCATATAACAAGAATATTAGAACCAAAAGGTTTAAGGTTGGAGATTGGGTATTAAGAAAGGCTTTTCAAAATACTACTAATCCTGCCGATGGTAAATTGGCTCCAAAATGGGAAGGACCATATGAAGTTGAATCAGAAGCAGGGAAAGGAGCATATACTCAAGAATATGGAGGGGGATATGCTACCGAGATCTTGGAATGCTATACACCTTAAGCTCTATTTCAAGTGAGCCTAGAATTTAATTTCTAACTCAGGATGGTATGAATTCTACCTCTTTTAAATATGTTTGGTTTAATTTATTCTTTGAAACTCAATACTAACTTATGCATCGGAGGGGTGTTAGCCAAGCTAACACCCACCTTAGCTTACAATTGTTTTGCAAGATATGTTTCAGGATATAGCTCCAGGATATGTACTCAGGATAACTCAGAAGATTAGAGGATTGGCCCCCTCTCTCACGTTTAAGGGATACTGATCCCTTCACAGGTTTAAAGGTATTCACCTTTCTTCCGAATTGGGTTTAAACACCCCGCCTGGAGCGCAAGTTATTCAGGGATAGTTCAAGGTGGCGGGACCAGTCCATGTAAAAGTGGCTGACAATTTCGTTACTGTTGGCTATATCCTGAATCCTAAATGTATATGAGGATTGATCACCCTCTCTCACGAAAGGGTATTTTCATACTCTCTAAGGTTTAAAGGTTTTCACCTTTCTAAGTCTTGGAGTTTATACACTCCCGCCTGTAGCGCATGAAAATTTGGGATTTTCCCCAGGATACAAGGGATTTATCTCCAGTACATCCTTGGGTTTTGCCCTTGGGACGTAAAAAATCGCCTATGGAAACTGACATTCAGAAGATTTCTAAAGTATTTGAAGACATTGTACACAGGGGACATTCCCACCAAGGTGGTGGTGTAAAGCTAAAAGGATGAGGTTTGGAACTAATGCACTAAGTACCTTGCACAGGGGACGTCTTCATTGGAAGAGATGCAAAGGGATCAAAGTTTGGTAATAGGTTTATACCCTATTTCTGTTATGATCTTTCCTTTGTAAGCCTCATTTAAGTTTTTAATGACATTATGTTAAGTATCCTGATATGTATCCTCAAAGTCCTTTTTAGGATATTTGATTAGGGTGGTTGAAACTAGTATTGGTTTGGAACTTTGATCGTTTATCAAAACTTGGTTTTGAAAAGATAGACTATTTTTCACTTTCTAAAGAAATTTTTACAAAGTTGAAGGAACGTTTGGAAGTTCTATCTAATGAAAGGCTTTTGCAGTATGTTGCTGAGCATACTGATCAGGATATTTTATAAGATAACAGTATGAAATTTTTTGCAAAGCTAAGATTTACGCTTAGAAAAATAAAAGATGAAACTATTCTTAAGCAATCAATACTGGTTGATAACCGAAGGTTTCATCCTGAAACCCAGGATCCATCCACCTTCGGTTAGCAAGTTGTTTCGATACAGATGTTTTGGTCAAAAATTACCGAAGCAATTTAGTGATCAAATTAGTAATGTGAGGTAGTGTGCTAGAAAGTGTATAGAAAATATGCTTGTTGAGTTATTTAGAAAATCAGTATTCAGGATACGGCTCAGGATATTGAGCTGTATCTGCGATCAAACAGTGAGCAAATAATAAACAAAAAAGTAAAGGAAATGACACGAGATGTACGAGGAAAGCCCTTGATCAATCTAGATCGCCGGCATAAAACCTCGGGAGCTGACAATCGCAGCTGCCTTGTTCTTCTTATTGCTTTAAACTTCAGGATACAGTGCAGGATATAGACCAGATCGCTAAGTGTTACAATGATTTTGTGGAAATTGCTAGAGAGCAAGTGTTGGAGTGTAGCGAGTGTGTTTTTGATGTCCTAGTTGATCTGGTATACCCACCTATTTATAGTAATGAATTACAAACAATAATCCCTACAAATATGGGCTACTCCGAATATTCCATTATGAACGTTATGGACCGAGTAATACGGCTTCAACGTCTTCATTTGAATGACTTGGACCGAGTCTTCCGCGGAATAAGTCTTGTGAACGTTACTAGCTTCTAACCCACGTACCTGCACATAATCCATTAGTAATCCCGAGGATACCATTCAGGATGTTACCAATATCCTGAACCAGCATCCCGGATGTAAACAGATACTACATAAATAAGATATAGATCAAGATATTTTCCAGGATATGGGCTCAGAATTTCACCCATAACAATTGTCCCCAAAAATGTTACCGTTTGATATCCTAACGGTTACATTTTTTCACAGTGGCCGAGGCAATTAAGAGATAAGACTTCTGATGTGACAGCTTTCAACCACCCGGCCTATATTTACTCATCATACCCTATATCTTCTCATCCTCATCTCCTTTTTTACCCACAATCGACAAGAAAAAGGTAATATTCTCTCTCTCATCTTCATAACCATCTTTCATCTTACTCCGGCAAGAATTCAGGCGACCAAATGCCTAGGCAAACGAGGTCCAGTTCAGGCGACTCGGCTCCCACATTCATCCAACAGAATCTTCTCCAAGAACCGGAGAATGAAACATGCACCTTTGATAATGCTCATCTGTCGGCTTTGAAATCCTCCGGTATCTTTCCGGATGGAACCATATTCCGACCCTTTGATAGAGAAATCCGGTCAGATATGGTTTCCACCGAGTGGATTTGTTTCAATGCTTTCCCCTTTACCTTAGGGCTACGATTCCCCTTTCTGGACTTCATTACCGAGTTTTTTAACATCACTAGAATTTCTTTTAGTCAAACCATGCCAATGCTTTGGCGTGTTTTGTCTGTTCTTGACCAAATCAAGAGAAACCACATACCTGACCTTTCTGTCCATGACCTCCCTTTAGCCTACAAGCTTAGATGCCATGGCTCATCTAGGTTTCTGTTTTACTCTAGTTCCGGTCCCCCATTGATACTTCGTGCCACCAGGAACGAGGATGGTTGGCAATCCAAGTTTTTCTTCGTAAAAAGGGATTCAATCCCTGGTGGAACGGATTATCCGATGAGATGGTTAAGAAAGGGTAGGACTTAGGGTTTAAGAATGATCTTGTCTCTTATCCTGTCTCATATTCTGAACTAACAAATTTTCATTTTTGTGCAGCTGATTTCAGGAAGATTGCACCTCCTCTTGCTAATTCTCAAGAAATAATAGACGCCATCAGACTCCTTCCAGAGGCAGAGAGAAGTTTCAATCCATCTCCACCGACTCCAAGCCCTCTTTCCAGTGCCAACATGTCTGGTAAGGATCCTGCAAGATATCCTGCACACATATGTTTTTTATCTGTTATCCATAGGAGGGATTTAGAATTTACTCCCTGTGCGCAGATTCCAGCAAAGTCCCAGTCTATCTAGACCTTGATGAGCTTGACAGCTATCCAACTCCAGCCACAGTCAAGAAGGAGACTCCTGCTGCTACTAGTTCCAAACCACTCCCGGCTCCCAAGGCCAATCCAAGAACCCGTGCTTCCACAGCGAAAAAGAGGAAGGGTCTTGAAGTCAGTGCTCCGGGCTCAGAGGGGTTCTCCTATGACGAACTCAGCTTCTCTGACTCCTTAGAGCCAATGACATCCTTCCTCAACAAGGTAATATCCTGACGCATATCCTTTATGTATATCCTGCACGTATATCCTAACAGGATATCCTGGTAGGATGTCTTAGTCAGCATACATTCTAACTTCATACCTGTAATTAATGTGCAGGGCCTCCAGCATTTGCTCCACTTGTACAATGACGCTTGTGGTATTGTGGCACTTCATGAAGCCAGGATCAAGCAGCTCGAGAGCACCGTTGCTGACCAAGGTGCTATTGCTGAAGTGAAGAGCCGGCACTATGAAAGCTTGCTAAAGAAGGTCACCCAAGACGCTGAGGTCAAACTTGCCAGCGTTCAAATGGATCATGATCAGGCTTTGATCAACTTTCGAGAGGGAATCAAGGCTTCTGCTATCGTCTCCCTGCTACAAGCACGCATCAAGATGGCCTACGAGGCCAAGGAGACGGGCCTTGTTTGTCCATCTTGGCCAGTTGAATCCTGGGTGGCTAAGTTAAAGGAGCTCGGAGGCAAAGTTGTGCCACTTCCTGCTGAAGCCGGTGAGTCTTCTAAGTCAGCAGAGGTGGTGGTCCAAGCTGGAGAGAAGAAGGATGCTGGAGCTGATGCTGGGATGGACATAGGTCAGGATGCTGCGTAGGATGCTAGTCAGGATGCTGGTGCTGAGAAGCCTGAGAAGGTTGGAGGTGATGCCGCTGTGTGAGGGCATTTAGGTGGGCGATGACGGATATACGTGCCAAGGCCAGAGCCCACCTTTTTGAATTTGAATGTTGGTTTGTAGTCCCAAAAACAATTTACTTTTCCGCACTTTACTTTCCTGCACCTGAACAATTTACATTTCCTGCATGCTTTTTGAACAATACAACAGTTGAAGGTGGATGGGTCTCGGTTTGAGATGAATCCTTCAACTGTTGGGTAAATATGGTAATGAACTATAGTGCTCTTAGTGGATGGGCCTTGTTTTGAGGTGAAACTAAGAGCACAACTTTTGGTATGTTAATAATATAACTTCTCTTTTGACCCAATTACTGTTGTTATTGCTATGAAAATCGTAGTTGCAAAAATTGTTTGGTTTGTACACTTTTAGGAATATATATTATAGATGTATCCCAAAAGGTATCCTGAAAGATATCTTGATAAGGATATTAAAATATAATTCACAAATTGTCCAAATAAAAAGGAGAGATCATACCAGAGATTCTTATAGAACCAATTCTTATCCTTCATTATAAGTTTTGTCCCCAGTGCATACTTGTGAATTTAGATCCATTCTTTGAACAGTATAATGTATGTCCCCTGAGTTTAACACAGAAACACAAATGTATTCATACCTTGTCTTTAAGTAAACTCCGCATACCCTGGGGCAAAACCCCTGATATCCTGAAATGAATCTTCAGCATACTTGGGATAAACCCTTAATACCCTGGGGATAAACCCTAAATTTCATGCGCTACAGGCGAGAGTGTATAAACTCCAGTTCTTAGAAAGGTGAAAACCTTTAAACCTTTGAGAGTATGAAAATACTCTTTCGTGAGAGAGGGTGATCAATCCTCATATACCTTTAGGATCCAGGATATAGCCAATAGTAACGAAATTGTCAGCCACTTTTACATGAACTGGTCCCGCTACCTTGAACTATACCTAGATAACTTGCACTCCAGGCGAGGTGTTTAAACCCAATTCGAAAGAAAGGTGAATACCTTTAAACCTTTGAAGGGACCAGGATCCCTTAAACGTGAGAGAGGGGGCCAATCCTCTAATCTTTTGATTCATCCTGAGTATATATTCTGGAGCTATATCCTGAAACATATCCTGCAAAACAATTGCAAACTAAGGTGGGTGTTAGCTTGGCTAACACCCCTCCGATGCTTAAGTCAGTAGTGGGTTCAATAAACAAAAAAATATATATTTAAAAATAGAATACATACCATTCCGAGATAGAAAATAAATTCTACTCTTACTTGAAATAAAGCTTCAAATGTATTGCATTCCAGGATCTTGGTAGCATATCCCCTTCCATATTTCTGAGTCGATATGCTCCTTTCCCTGCTTCAGACTCGACTTCATAAGGTCCTTCCCATTTAGGAGCTAGCTTGCCATCGGCAGGATTAGTGGTATTTTGAAAAGCTTTTCTTAGCACCCAATCACCAACTCGAAATCTTCTAGTCCTTATGTTCTTGTTATATGCTCTGGATATTCTTTGCTGATATGCTGCCATCCTTAGCCTTGCTGCGTCTCTTTTTTCGTCTATAGTATCCAAATCTTGACATAAGGCTTCAGGATTCTGTTCAGGATCCTGTAAGATAGATCTCGCAGTAGGTATCGCCATTTCCGTTGGAATCATCGCCTCCGCTCCAAATACTAAAGAGAATGGGGTTTGGCCGGTTGCATTTTTTACCGTTGTCCTGTCAGCCCATAGAACAAAGGGTAATTCCTCTGCCCATCTTCCTTTTTTGGCTCCAAGTCTCTTCTTTAAGTTATTCACTATTATCTTGTTTGAAGATTCAGCTTGTCCATTCGCTTGAGGATGTACCGGAGTAGATGTGATCATTTTGATTCCCCAACTCTTGCAAAAGTCGGTAGTCCTTTTGCTTATAAACTGGGACCCATTATCACAAATGATCTCTGCTGGCACTCCAAACCTAGTCAGAATATTCCTCTTTATGAAGGATACTACTTCTTGGTCTCTAACTTTGACAAATGCTTCAGCCTCAACCCACTTGGAGAAATAATCTGTCATAGCCAACATAAAAACTTTTCCTCCTGGAGCTTTTGGTAACTTCCCTACTATATCCATCCCCCACTTCATGAATGGCCAAGGGGAAACTACAGGATATAATGGTTCAGCTGGTTGATGTAGTATGTTACTATGTCTTTGACATGCATCACATCTTCGAGCATATTCTGCAGCATCTTTCCTCATCGTTGGCCAATAATATCCTGTCTTTAATACTTTCGAGAATAATGATCTGCCCCCGGTGTGGTTACCACAATCCCCTTCATGTATATCCTGAAGTACTTCTTTGGCCTCAGGATCCTCCAAGCACCTCAAATATGGTCCTGCAAGAGATTTCTTATATAAAATATCATTTATAATAGTGAATCGTGATACCTTCATCCTAAATGCCTTAGGATTTTGATTTCCGGGGATGTGTCCTTCCTTAAGATATTTTATGATTGGAGCCGTCCATGATTCGGGATCCTCTTCAGGATATTCTGCTCCAGGATCCTGGATGTCCGCTACTTCCTTATCCTGAGGATTCGTCGCAGGATACAAGATATGTAATATTGGTATTCGGGTTCCTTCAGGTATCCTGATTGATGATCCCAAATTTGCTAAGGCATCCGCTTCAGCATTATCCTCCCTTGGTACCTGTTCAAGTGTAAAAACATCGAAATATCCTGCTAATTTTTTGAGAATATCGAGATATTCGATTAACTTCTCACCCTTAACTGCATAGGAGCCATTGAAATGGTTAGTAATTAACAAAGAATCAACATATACTTGTAAATTTTTGATATTCATGCTTTTAGCCAATTCTAATCCTGCAATTAAAGCCTCATATTCTGCTTCATTATTGGTAGCAGGAAATTCACACCTAATAGCCTGGGGTAATATGTCCCCCTGTGGCGATTTTAGTAGTATTCCTAATCCTACTCCTCTTATATTAGATGCACCATCAGTATATAATGTCCAGGATCTTGAGGATTCTCCTAGCTGTTGAACTTCTAGGTCTACCTCATCCTGAATGTCACTACTAAAATCAGCCACAAAGTCAGCTAAAGCCTGAGACTTTATGGCATTCCTAGGTTCATATACTAAATCATAGGCACTTAACTTTACTGACCACTTAGCCATTCTACCCGACATTTCTGGCTTTCTAAGCACATTTTTTACAGGATAATTGGTTTTAACATGTATCCTATGTGTCTCAAAGTAGTGTCTAAGTTTGGTTGACGCCATAACTAATGCTAGTATTAATTTCTCTAAATGAGAATACCTAGTTTCAGCAACTAACAAACTTTTACTAACATAATAAACAGGATATTGCTGACCTTCATGGTCTTTTATAAGAACGGCACTTACAGCATTCCCTGATACAACAAGATACAGGGATAGTGGTTCACCATTTTCAGGTTTCATCAGTAGAGGTGCGGTTGAGAGATATCGTTTCAAATCCTGTAGGGCTGCTTCATGCTTCTCACCCCACTCGAATTTTTTGTTCTTCTTCAGGATATCATAAAAATCCCTGCATTTCTCTGAAGACCTTGAGATAAATCTATTCAATGCTGCCACTCGCCCTGTTAATCGTTGAACATCCTTCATATTTGAGGGTGATTTAATATCCAAGATGGCTTTAATCTGTTCCGGGCTTGCTTCTATTCCTCTTTTGGTCACCATATATCCTAGGAATTTTCCTGCTCCTACCCCAAAATGGCACTTAGCAGGATTCAGCTTCATATTATACTGATCCAGGATATCAAATGCTCCTTTAATATCCTGGAGGTGATCCTGAGCTTTCTTTGACTTTACCACCATATCGTCAATGTACACCTCCATGGTGTCCCCCAGTTTGTCTTTGAACATCATGTTTACCAATCTTTGGTATGTTGCACCTGCATTTTTCAAACCAAAAGGCATAGCCGTATAACAATAAATACCTGTTGGTGTCATGAAGGCAGTATCCTCCTGGTCAGAAGGCTCCATTTGGATCTGTTGAAATCCTGAGGATGCATCCATGAAAGTCAGCATTTCATGCCCAGCAGTGGCATCTACCATTGCATCAATGTGGGGGGGGGAAATGGATCTTTAGGACAAGCTTTGTTCAAGTCTGTGTAATCTACACAGACTCTCCATTTCCCATTTTTCTTCTGTACCACAACCACGTTTGCTAGCCACCTCGGGAACTTAACCTCTCTGATCATCCTGGACTTCAATAATCTCTCAACTTCCTCTTGAATAATCGCATTCCGCTCAGGAGCAAACTTCCTTCTTTTTTGTTGCACAGGCTTGAATGATTTATCAATTCCAAGCTTGTGAGTGATAATATCTTTGGATATGCCTGTCATATCCTCATGCTTCCATGCAAACGTTGACATCCTGCATTTAAAAAAGTTAATTAATTGCTCTTCAATATCCTGAGGGATATTGGTTCCCACGAGCACCGAAATATCGGGATTATCCTGGTCTAGGATAATTTTCTTTACATCCTGCTCCGGATCCTCCACGATATCCTGGGCCCGCGTCTTTAATTGCTATGCAGCACTAGGTTTGGTTGAGGATTTCATCGAGGATGAGTAGCATTCTTTCGCCTCCTGCTGATCATTATCAACTTTGACAACTCCCCAAGGGGTAGGTATCTTGATGCATTGGTGATATGTTGACGGCACGGCCTTCATATCGTGGATCCACGGTCTTCCCAGTATAATGTTATAGCAGGATAGAGAGTCCATTACACAGAAACGTTGTATTGAGTTGACTCCTTCAACGTACACCGGCAACTTTATCTCTCCCACTGTGTTTCTAGCCTCTCCACTGAACCCAACCAGCACGGTAGACTTTGAAGTGATATCCATTGGAGATACATTCATTCTTTTAAGCGTCTCTAGTTGGATTATGTTGACGGAGCTGCCATTATCTACCAATATCCTGCGTACAAAATGGTTAGCCACATATAACGTTATTACCAGAGCATCGTGGTGAGGATCCTGGACAGTATCCCTGTCATCGGCATCAAATGTGATCACTTTATCAGTTGTAAGTGTAGTCATCCTGACAGGTTTGTCTCCCCTTTCGGCCTTAGCTTCCTTTGCATGTCTCTTTGCTGCCGAATACGAAGTCCCACAAATGTCGGATCCTCCCGAAATGAAGTTGATTATCTTGGCATCCGCGGGAGGTGATGCTGCTCGCTCAGGATCCTTCTCAGTATCCTGACCCTTATTCTTCTTTCTTCCTAAGAGATCTTTCAAATATCCCTTGCTTAGAAGGTAGCTTATTTCTTTCCTCAAGGCGATGCAATCCTCAGTCATATGTCCGAAATCTTCGTGGAAAGCACACCATTTTGATTTGTCTTTCCAATCCGCTTTTTGTTGATTCTTTTGAGGCCATCTTGCCTTGTCCCCTAGACCCTGCATGGCATACATCAATTCAGGAATGTTAACAGAAAAGCAATATTCAGATAATTCAGGATACTCTTCAGGATCCTCATCTTCGACAGCATTCACTCTCTTGTTCTCATTTCTGCCATATGGCTTATGCCGATACGACTTGAATGAGGATTCCGACTTCCTGTTAGGTGACTCATAAGTGTTGGATGAGTTCATCCTTTCTTGCATTTTTCTGTCATCTTCCAACCGAATATATCTTAGGGCCCTGTTCCGAGCTTCATCCAAGTTCCTGCATGGGTTCATTACAAGGTCTTGATAAAATTGAGAATCTTTTTGCAGCCCCATCTTGAAAGCTTGCACAGCTGTTGCAACATCAAGATGAGGAATGTCTAGTGATTCCCGGCTGAACTTGTTCACATAATCCCTAAGGGATTCCTGAGGCCCCTGCGTTATCCTGTAGAGATCACTTGTTAATTTTTCAAAGCTCCTACTACAAGAAAACTGACTATTAAATAAATTTACTAAGTGAGCAAAAGATGTAATCGAATGTGGAGGAACATTCAAAACCCATTTCAGGGCTGATCCTGTCAAGGTTGAACCAAAACCCTTGCACAAGCATGCTTCCTTGAGATCCGGAGGGATAGGGTTAATCTCCATTCTTTTCCTATACTGAGCAATATGCTCCTCAGGATCCGTTGTTCCGTCGTAAAGCTTCATGTTGGGGGTTTGGAACCTCTTTGGAATCTCAGCATCACAGATAGGATATGCAAAACGAGATATCTTGTGGCTGTCTTGACACACTTCCGGGATCGGCTGGACCACCCCGGGCACACTTGATATCATGTCCTTCAACTTCTGAAGTTCCCTGGTAAGTGCTGATGTCACACCTGTATCCTGCAAGGATCCACTATGGTTAGTAGTATGAGTATTATTATTATTTAACATGTTACCCGTTGGAGGATTCTGCCCATATCCTGAAGCATATCCTGAGCTCCTTATGGTCGATATCCTGACCGATGAGGGTATTTCAGGGGTATGATTCTGAGGAAGGCTGGGCACAATATTCCCCCTGTTATCCTCAGTATACACAGCTGAACTGAAGTTCAAAGTTCTGGGTTGTAATGGAGTGACAATATCCTCAGCGGATCTGCTCGAGCCAGACTTCAGGAGTTGTATTTCCCTCAAAAGCATTTGGTTTGTCTCTTGCTGCTGCCTCATTTGTTCCTGCACACTTCCAAATAAGGTTAAAATTTCGTCGTTAGAAGCTAAAACAGGGGCAGATTCCTGAACACTGCGGGTAGGGATAATATCCTGAGGTCGTGTAGAGGCTGGCATTCTTGGAGGAGGTGGTGGAAGCACCGAACCTGTAGTAGCGGAAGTCGTAGCAGACACAGTAGAGGAACTCATGTTTGATCGTGAGGCCATTATGGACAACGTGGCAAAAAGTTTTGCAAATAGATGACCGATTAGCGATTTACAAAAAAATTTTAGTAAAGAGAGCACCACTTGCCCCACGGTGGGCGCCAAATTGTTTTGGTCAAAAATTACCGAAGCAATTTAGTGATCAAATTAGTAATGTGAGGTAGTGTGCTAGAAAGTGTATAGAAAATATGCTTGTTGAGTTATTTAGAAAATCAGTATTCAGGATACGGCTCAGGATATTGAGCTGTATCTGCGATCAAACAGTGATCAAATAATAAACAAAAAGTAAAGGAAATGACACGAGATGTACGAGGAAAGCCCTTGATCAATCTAGATCGCCGGCATAAAACCTCGGGAGCTGACAATCGCAGCTGCCTTGTTCTTCTTATTGCTTTAAACTTCAGGATACAGTGCAGGATATAGACCAGATCGCTAAGTGTTACAATGATTTTGTGGAAATTGCTAGAGAGCAAGTGTTGGAGTGTAGCGAGTGTGTTTTTGATGTCCTAGTTGATCTGGTATACCCACCTATTTATAGTAATGAATTACAAACAATAATCCCTACAAATATGGGCTACTCCGAATATTCCATTATGAACGTTATGGACCGAGTAATACGGCTTCAACGTCTTCATTTGAACGACTTGGACCGAGTCTTCCGCGGAATAAGTCTTGTGAACGTTGCTAGCTTCTAACCCACGTACCTGCACATAATCCATTAGTAATCCCGAGGATACCATTCAGGATGTTACCAATATCCTGAACCAGCATCCCGGATGTAAACAGATACTACATAAATAAGATATAGATCAAGATATTTTCCAGGATATGGGCTCAGAATTTCACCCATAACAACAGAAATTTAAATTGTTCATGAAAACATAAAATTGTTCGAATGATTTAAAGGAAATAAGCTCTAGGGGGTAGTGCCTTCTTGGTCCATAGCGGTTTCAGCAACATCCGTCTTGGGATCAGTCTCAGCATCCTTCTCGGCATCGGTTGTTTTTTCAACTACTTTGGAAGGTTCTTCGACAGTTGATTTGGAAGAGGTGCCGCCAAGGTTCTTCAGCTTGGTCTCCCAAGCAGCAACATCCCAGGAAGGGCATTCAAAACCTAAAGTTTTGGCTTCGTGAGCCATCTTCAGCCTGGCTTGAAGGAGAGAAATAACAACGGAACTTTTGAGGCTTTCCCGGTAGCTGACCATATCCCGTTCGTATTGCACAAGGGCTGCTTCCAGATCGGCCTGGGCTTGAAGAGTAGCTTTGTTGAGGGCAACTTGATGTTCTTGGGTCATAGCTTTGTATTTCTCCTCGTAATGACGAGATTTGGCGACCGCAATCATACCTTGGTCGGAGATTGTGACTTCTGCTTCCTTTAGCTTAGACTCAAGTGTTTTGTTAAGCTTGCAGGATTCTTGGTATAAGTGAACCAAACGCTCAAGACCCTACAAAGGTAAGAGGACAGGGATTAATATTGTTAATCCTTGAAAATAATCTAAATTGTAGGATATGATAGGAGAATACTAACCTGGTTAAGAAAGGAAGTCATAAACGCACTGGCTTCAATAAACCCATGCTTCTCATAAGGAAAGGTGTCAGAAATAATAGGGGAATCGGGTTCTTTCCTTTTGTGGGAACTTGAACTCCGGGGCTTGGTAGCCGGTGAAGGTTTAGGAATGATGATGGCCTTGGAGCTGCTGGGTTTGGATGTAGCAGTGGTCTTGGGGCTAGGTTCTTTCTTGACCTGGATCTGGTCAGAATAGCTATCCAATTCGTCAACGTCAAAGACTTCGGGGATCTTAGCTGGTGCTGCATAAAGGGAAAAGTTTTACTCTTTATTTTATCATTATATTGTTTTGACTAATTATTTTGAAAGAAATTCTTACCAGACATCTCGGATGATGAGTATTGACTTGAACTTGGGACGTGTGTGGTGAAAGTCATGTCTATTGCAGGTAACCGGTAAATGGTATTGATTCTCTCTTCTGACTCAGCGGTAGGGGGAGCAACTTCCTTGAAGTTCACTGCATAAAGATCAAAAAGAAGAATATTAATAGAAGATAACAATCAAATCATCTATGAGGATATTTATAATCCTACCGGTGGTTAACCACTCCACCGGAAGGTTGGCACCCTCAGCAATGGAATCTCGTTTGACAAAGAAGAATTTGCGTTGCCATCCGTCTTCGTTTTTGGTGGCTTTGAGAATCAGGGGTTTGCTGGAGGTCGAGAAGAGCAAGAACCGGCTAGAGCCATGGGATCGGAGGCGATAAGCGATAGGTAAATCCTCGATGCAGAGGTCAGAGCAATGGAGGTTTTTGATTTGGTTGAGTACAATTAGTACTCTCCAAACCATGGGCATGGTTTGAGCAAAAGAGATGCCAGTGATACGAAAGAATTGCATCATGAATTCAGGAAAAGGGTATCGAAGACCTAATGAAAAAGGGTATGCTGGAAAACAGATCCATTCGGTAGAAGAAACATCCGATCGGATTGACCGATCGAATGGCCTAAAGACCGTGCTGTCGGGGAAAGCGCCGGAGGCTCTTAAAGCTGCAATGTCTGCGTTGTCAAAAGCGCAGATCTCCTTTTCGGGATTTTTAAGAAGATTCTGCTGGATGAAGGTCTCGGCGTCCATTGTAAGTAAGATGAAGTAAATTGACAGGAAGAAAATCAGAAATGGAGAATTACCTGAAGGTTCTGTTGAAGATATCTGCTTTTCAAACAAGAAAAGAGAAGATATAGGGGCTTCGTGGATCTCCATTGAGTAAAAAACGCGTTGGAAGTTACGATGTGATCTTGACCGTCGCTTTGTTTTAAATGCCTTGAGTTGTGGGATAAGATTTTTGAAATATATCCGTTGGATTGGTATCCCAACCGATATATTTGGGGACAATTGTTAGGGGTCATTTTCTTAACATACGTATCCTGATCAATATCCTGCCTTTGTTTGTTTATCTGTGACCAGGATGCTGGAAGAGGATATTGCTAACATCTTGGGCGATATCCTGAGGCTTATTGAATTAATCACGTGCAGGTTAAGGGCTGAGACTTGCTAACGGTCAAGAGGACTTCTTCTCCACAAGACTCGGATGAATTTGTTGAGGAAGAGACGTTGAGCCCGAAAGACCAGGTCTACAACGTTCGAAGAAGGAATATTCGGTGGATCCGCAAGTTTAGGGTAGTTTGTTATTTTATCTTTACTATAAATAGATGGGGGCGGATCCGCTTAGAACACACAATTTTTCACTAACACTCTCGTACACTTTCACTCTCTAGTTCATCGCAAACACTACACTTGTATTCAAGTTTCATTGTAACACTTAGTCGATCCGTACCACATCCTGCACTGTATCCTGATTTGTGAAGCAATAGAAGAACAAGGCAGCTGCGATTGTCAGCTCCCGAGGTTTTATGCCGGCGATCTAGATTGATCAAGGGCTTTCCTCGTACATCTCGTGTCGTTTACTTTACTTTTGCTCATTGTTTGATCATAGATACAGCTCGATATCCTGAGCCGTATCCTGAATACTGATTTCCTAATTAACTCAACAAGCACATTTTCAAGTACACTTTCTAGCACACTACCTCACTTTACTAATTTGATCACTAAATTGCTTCGGTAATTTTTGACCAAAACAGGTACCGGAGTCCAAGAGAGAAAGGGTAGGCGAAGAAACAAACCCACTCATCGGATATCGCGTCTGATCGGGCTTCCCGATCAAAAGGGCGAAAGACTGTTCCGGTGGGGAAGGCGCCGGAATCTTTAAGAGCAGCGATGTCGGCGTTGTTGAAGCAACATATCTCCTTTGCTGGATCAACAATGAAATTCTGACTTACGAGGCTTGAGGCTGGTCTGTCCGATTGTGATCTTGTTCATGATGCCATGAAAGGTGTTGAGCAAACTGAAGGAAATTCAAGAAAGAAGGATAGAGGATAGAGAGAAAAGTAACTACCTGAAGATTGCTTGAAGAAAGATAAAAAGAAGCAGAAATGATTTGGCTAAATATAGGGGGTAAAGAGTAAATATTGCATTGGAAATGGCACACTGTCATTTCAAACATCGTTTCATTTTAATAGCCTCGATCGACGAGAAAAGGTTTTGAAATATATCCGTTGGATTGGTATTCCAACCGATATATTTGGGGACAATTGTTATGGGTCATTTTCTGAGTATACATATCCTGACTAATATCCCGCTTTTAATTGTTTGTTTGTGACCAGGATGCTGAACGGGGATATTGCTAACATCTTGGGCAATATCCTGAGTTTGAGTGAATTAAACACGTGCAGGTTAATGGCTGTAAGTTACTAACGGTCATCAGGACTTCTTCTCCTCAAGACTCGGGCGTATTTGTTATGAGGAAGCCGTTGAACCCGAAAGACTTGGTCCTCAACGTTCAAGTGGGAATATTCGCTGGATCCCGGAAGTTTAGGATAGTTTGTTACATTATCTTTACTATAAATAGATGGGGGCGGATCAGTTTAAGGCACACAATTTACACTTACACTCTCGAATACTTTCACTCTCTAGCTCATTGCAAACACCACACTTGTATTCAAATTTCATTGTAACACATAGTCGATCCGCACCACATCCTGCACTGTATCCTGACGTTTGAAGTAATAAGAAGAACAAGGCAGCTGCGATTGTCAGCTCCCGAGGTTTTATACCGGCGATCTAGATTGATCAAGGGCTTTCCTCGTACATCTCGTGTCGTTTACTTTACTTTTGCTCATAGTTTGATCATAGATACAGCTCAATATCCTGAGCCGTATCCTGAATACTGATTTTCTAAATAACTTAACAAGTATATTTTCAATACACTTTCTAGCACACTACCTCACTTTACTAATTTGATCACTAAATTGCTTCGGTAATTTTTGACCAAAACAGCATAGATGAGGCCAAACGTATCAATGCAAGGACAAAGGTTGTCCTCACAGCCTCATAAACCCCGGGAGTTGTGCTTCTCTCACAATTGACAATCGTTGTCAGTCCGCTTAAACCTCTCGCTAATGTTGCATGCCCCGGCTGCCTTTAGAAAGAGCTTCTAACCGGATTCTCGTTCCTTATCGTCTCACCTCACTAAATAAGGAAATACATTAAAAATACTAATTAAATAATTTTTTGCTTAACAGATGTCATTTGAAAACAACTCCTCTTTTGCTCTCAAGCCCATACTTGAGAAAGACAAACTAAATAACACCAATTTTCTTGAGTGGCACCGCAACTTGAGAATCGTTCTCAAGATGGCAAAAAGTCTTTATGTTTTGGAAACCCCGATCCCAACCGCACCTGAGAACAACATTGTGGTTGCGAAGAAGGCTTTCGACAAACATAAAGAAGATGCCATGGAAGTTGCTTGCCTCATGCAAGCCACCATGTCTCTAGATCTTCAGAAGAATATGGAAGACATGAATGGCTTCGACATGATTGAACAACTCAAGGGCATGTTTCAGAAACAAGCCCGTCAGGAACGCTATGACACCATGAAACAGCTCATAAGCTGTAAAATGCAAGAGGGTTCCTCGGTTAGTGCTCATGTCCTCAAGATGAAAGGCTACACGACTAATTAAACAAACTTGGTTATCCTCTCCAAGATGAGATGGTTGTTGACTTCATTCTCAACTCTCTTTCCGGTCACTATGATCAATTTATTATGAACTTTAACATGAATGACTGGGTAAAGACAGTGCCAGGGCTACATGGGATGCTCAAAACGGCTGAGATGAACATTTCCAACAAAGTAAGCCAAGTGTTAATGGTTCAATCTGGTGGTGTTAAAAAGCCCAAAACAAAGAAGAAGAGTTATAACAGCAAAAAACAAAGGAAAGGCTTATGTTGTTGCCAAACCTGCCACCAACAAGAGCAAGCAAGTTGTGAAAGCCCCTCCCCCAAAAGAGCGGAAATGCTATGAGTGTAACAAGATGCGGCACTGGAAACGTAACTACCCCGAGTATCTTGCCAAGCTCCAAGTGAAGAAGGCTAATGGAGAAGGCACTTCTTCAGGTATTCTAATATATGTTATCGAACTTTTCACTATTTCAAGCAACACATGGGTATTTGATACCGGGTGTGGTTATCACATCATTAATGTCTTGCAGGAGCCTGATAAGTGGAAGAAACTGAAGCCGGGAGACATGGAACTCATTGTTGGCAATAGGAAAAGAGTCCCAGTTCTAGCAACTGGCACATTTAATCTTACATGTCCTTCTGGTCTTGTTGTTGTTTTGAACAATTGTCTTTTTGCACCTGGTTTAACCAGGAACATCATTTTAGTTTCGTTGCTTTTTGAAGAAGGATTTAGATATGTTTTTAATGGTGTTGCTATTTCTGCTTATCTAAATGGTATTTACTATTCTGAGGCTAAACCTCAAAACGGTATCTATGAAATTAATGTTCAGCCTAGCAGTAACATATATCACCTTTCTAAATGTCAGAAAATGGTGCTAGTGATTCATTCCTATGGCATTGTAGACTTGGCCATATAAGCAAGGCACACGTAAAACGGCTTCAATCTGAGGGGATTCTTAAATCCACCGGAATGGACTCATTTGTCACACCCCAACCGATGGCGGAATCATCGGGACATGGCACTGAGCGAAACAGATTGTCCAGAAGTTTCCATAACAATTATCAATACTATTCAATTTAAATAATATGTCCCATACAGTATCTCAAACAGTAAATAATTATTACAGACAAAAATCTAGGCAAAATATTCTGTTCCGACAACTCAGATTTAAATAGACAGCAATTGTTTATCTGCTTCTAGAGACCCTTGATTCGTTATCTACAGACAACTATTTGTTGGGCTCTAATGCTTTATTCTAGCTTCAAATTCCTACCACATGTGCATCCTAAGCACCTGTCACATACGTTAAAATAAAGTCAATACATATAATGTAAAGGTGAGCATACAAGTTTGATAATAGCATATAGAGTTTGAATTCGTTTACGCATAACCAGCACGTACACATAGTAAAATGAAGCACGTTAGTTATCGACATAGATCCATCGATACCAATGACTGCGGGTTGACTGCCCGAGGCAGCTCGCAATACATGATTACCACCGTAATCCATGCAAGTAATGATCCTTAACAACCCCCGCGAACGGGTGTTGAGTCCAAACTATAGTACTATCGTTGCTAAGGCAGGTAGACAGCATTCCATGTGTAAACATAACAAACAAGCATTCATGAGCCATGTATAACATGCATTAACGGTTAGCGTTCAAATAGTATTTGAGTAGTGTGATTGTTGTAGTTGGAATATTCGTAACGTATGTAACACCCAAAAGTGCTTAAAGCAAAAAGGGATCGAGTATACTCACAGCAATTAATGGATTGAAGGGAGCGCTTAGCGAGTAAGGTTAGCCTGAGTAGATTCGATAGCATAACGATAAGGGATACGTAAAACGATACAAAGTGAAGGTGGATCGGATGGTAATCTGAGCGGACAGCAATCCGTGTGGATGATAATCCGTTCGGATGGTCATCCGGTCGGATAGCTTATCCGAACGGATGACTATTCGAGTGGATTGTTTCTTCCTATGAGGAAAGATGTGTTTGTGAACGATGGCTTGACTTTTGAAGTTTTCGTTGTAGTATTTTGAAAACATTGAAGTATCTCTATCTTTCAAGTCGGTCGTTCGGATAGCCGGTCGTACGGATGACAATCCGTTCGGATGGTCATCCGGTCGGACAATGGTCCGGTCGGACGGCGACTTGATGAAGAGAACAAGTTCACATCAGAAAAGTCACTCGGTCGGATGTCCATCCAATCGGGTGGCAACCCTGCTATTGAACATGTTGAAAATTGTTTAAGTCTTTAAAGTCTTAGTATCTCATGATCCGAGGAGTAATCCAACCAGATGGTCGTCCGGTCAGATTGCAATTCGTTCAATACTCAAACTTTAGTTAAGGTTGTTTAAGGTGGGACCCAAGTGTGATCCGTTCGGGTGGCAATCCGTTCGGATGACCTATCCGATCGGATAGCAATCTGGTCGGACAGTAATCCGTTCCAACTGTTCCATTCGTCCTACACTTGGTCGTTTTGTTGGTTTGTCGTTATGTCGAGATGCTTGAACAACGTGCTAACCAACAGAACCTCCGTTTCGACCCAGGTGACTACACCGACGAGGAATCACCCTAGCTCGGCCAGTTACCGGCTCTAGACGGTTGTTCTTGTTTAACCCGAAGTCGGTGGTCTCGTAGGCGGAATCTAGATCTGAACCAGTACAACACTAAGGATGAGTAGAAGACTAGATCAGAACCCGATTCTTCCTGTTTTAAGGGTTTTGAGTGTAAAAGAGTTGAAAGAAAGTTAGCAAACATCTTTCAATCCTTTTTCACCACTCTTGTGTCGAGATCTTTACAAGATCTTTATGTATTCAGGTGGAAATCGGTTAGATCTCGGTTGTCCTTGGTGGATTGAGGTCAAAGCATGAAGTTCTTGAAGAACATATGATGACGTCATCCTTG
Organism: Helianthus tuberosus; assembly: GCA_030545235.1. NCBI lineage: Eukaryota > Viridiplantae > Streptophyta > Magnoliopsida > Asterales > Asteraceae > Helianthus > Helianthus tuberosus. The sequence goes on along the minus strand of CM060400.1, from coordinate 17,101,441 downwards.
AACACCCGAAATCTAGTGATTTCACGGTTAAAAGTTAAGATTTAAAAGATAGAAAGGTGAGGGAGTGCGTGTAGATCAAGAAAGTACAAGATTTAGGGTGAGATCTTACCTGGATTGAGAGAAATCGAAGAAAAGGTGAGGAGCACGAGTAGTTCGGACAGAGGGTTTCCAAAAGCGGAAAGAATGACAATGACAGGGGTATTTATAGGATTCCAAAAGAGGAAAGGGTGATCCGATCGGATGACTCACCGCTCGGATGACATCCTGGTCGGATGACACTTGACCTGTGACCAAAGGGGCTATCCGGCCGGATGGCTCTGGGTTCAAGTGTTCGACGCGACGATTCTTGGCGTTTCGATTTCGAGCGGTTCGATACGATAGAGTTTCCTAGTCAAATTACTTTCAGTCCCAAACACTCATCTCGCATGATCTCTTCTCCACGAAATAACATAGTTCGATTGTGATTCGAGTTCGAGTTCGATTTCGAGTTTCGATTGAGTTCGATTGCATTTCGATTGATTCCCACAGCACAACATAATTAAACATGCACAGGTAACACGTAAGGCATACACACACATATAATCAATAAGTAAAATACGTAGCTCGAGTTGCGATTCGTTATCGATTTGATTAGCATAGCTTGATTATTGATCAATTAACTTTATCGCATTGTTACTTCCTATAATTCACAGTCGTAGATCGATTAAATAGCGATTAACATACGTCGATTTATTGCATTTATAGACACTTACTCCACATAATAGCTACAATAAAAGAAATCTACTACAAGTCAAGTTGCGCGAAATCGGTCGTTGACTTTGACCTTGGCTTTGACTTTGACTCGTGAAAACACGGGGTGTTACAGCCTCCCCTTGTTTAGGGAATTTCGTCCCGAAATTAAGCTGGAGGCTGTGCAAAGCCGTGAATCATGTTTGAGAACTCTCTTTAAACAACTGCGGGTACTTAGCCTTCATGTCGCTTTCGAGTTCCCAAGTGAACTCTGCGCCTCGTTTGCCTTCCCATCGGACTTTCACGATAGGGATGCGAGAGCGTCTGAGTTGCTTGGTTTGGCGATCCATGATTTCGAACAGGCTTTTCCACGAAGTGTAATGTTTTGTTCACTTGCAGATCATCGAGAGAAACGTGTAAGTCGTGATTGGCTAGCCACTTTCGGAGGTTTGACACGTGGAAAGTCGGGTGGATGTTACTAAGTTCCTCCGGTAGTTCGAGTCTGTAGGCGACTTTTCCGATCATTTCCAGAATCTTAAAAGCTCCAACATATCGAGGCGCGAGCTTTCCTTTCTTGCCGAATCGGACCACACCCTTCCAAGGCGATACCTTTAGGAGTACGTAGTCACCAACATCAAATTCAAGGGGCCTGCGTTAGGGGTGTTCAAAAAAATCCGAATCCGAAATATCCGAAAACCCGTATCCGAAATATCCGAATTTTCGGATATCCGAAAATCGGATAATCCGAAAATTCGGATTCGGATTCGGATAGTGATTTTGAGAATTTTCGGATAATCGGATTATCCGAAAATATCCGAAAATTTAATTTTTAGTTTTTTCGGATATCCGAATATCCGAAAATATCTGAAGTATCCGAAAAATATCCGAAGTATCCAAAAAATATCCGAAATATCCGAAAAATATCCGAAGTATCCGAAAAATATCCGAAATATCCGAAAAAATATCCGAAAAATATCCGAAATTTATATTCGGATATCCGAAACTATCCGAAAAATCTGGTTCCAAATATTAAAAAATAATAAAAAAATAAAAATTAAATAAAAAATTGGATATTCGGATATCCGATTAGATATCTGAACCCGAATCCGAAATTTCGGATATCCGAAATCGGATATCCGAAATTTTGGATTCAGGTTCGGATGTCAATATTTCACTATCCGAAATTTCGGATATCCGATTTTCGGATATCCGAAATTTCGGATATCCGATTTTCGGATATCCGAAAACCGGATTATCCGATCTTGAACACCCCTAGCCTACGTTTCCTATCGGCGTAACTTTTCTGTTGATCCCGAGCTTTCGCCAGGTTGTCTTGAATTTGGAAAATTTTGTCTGTCGTTTCTTGTAATAGCTCAGGACCGGTTAATTGCGAATGACCGATCTCATGCCACACAATAGGCGATCGACATCTTCTCCCGTATAATGCCTCGAAAGGTGCCATTTGGATGCTAGAATGATAGCTGTTGTTATACGAGAATTCGACTAACGGCAGGTATTTATCCCAATTACCACCGAAGTCTAGGACACACGAACGGAGCATGTCCTCAAGAGTACGAATCGTTCTTTCAGTCTGACCGTCGATCTGAGGGTGGAATGCGGTACTTAGATTAAGCGATGTACCGAGTGCCGTTTGAAACGTTTCACACAGTCGCGAGGTAAACCGAGCATCACGATCAGAGATGATGTCACGAGACATCCCATGATTACAAATGATCTCGTCGGTGTAGATTCGGGCTAATCGTTCTACCTTGTAGTCTTCCCGTATTGGCAAAAAGTGAGCTGATTTAGTCAAACGGTCGACCACAACCCAAATGTTGTCGTGACCTGATGACGTGTGCGGTAGCTTGGTTATAAAGTCCATAGCAATACTTTCCCACTTCCACATGGGAATCGGTGGTTGTTCGAGTAAGCCAGAGGGTCTTTGATGTTCAGCCTTGACTCTTGCACAGGTTAGGCATTTTCCGACGTAAAGAGTGATATCCCTTTTCATGCCCGGCCACCGGTACTTATAACGAAGGTCCTGGTACATTTTGTCGGCTCCGGGATGAATAGAATACCGGGATTTGTGGGCTTCGTCCATCAGAATTTGTCGCAAATTGGCTCGTTTGGGAATCCAAATTCGGTCCAGAAAGTGGAATATCCCATTAGATTTGCTCACAAGTTGGGCTCCATCGTGGTAGATTCTTTCTTTCTTCAGGGTGCGTTCGTTAAAACACGCATGCTGAGCGTCGATGATAAGGGTTTCGAGATCATGTTGGGCTTGAATGTTACGAGTGCTAAGCAGATATCAAGAACGAAGATGAACCTTGTGTTTACAGAAAGGCTAGTGGGAGTGCTATATCATTTCTCATCTTGTATGTAGATGATATATTGATCATTGGAAACAACATCCCCATGCTTAAAGAAATTAAACATTGGTTGGGATCTTGCTTCGCAATGAAGGATCTTGGAGAAGCCGCTTACATTCTAGGAATCAAGATCTATAAGAATAGATCTAAGCGACTTCTTGGGCTAACTCAGAGCACATACATAGATCAAGTAATGAGACGCTTCAAGATGGAAAACTCCAAGAGAGGAGGTGTTCTAATGACTAAAGGAACCGTCTTGGACAAATCACAAGCTCCCTCTAAGGACCGTGAGATAAAGCAAATGGAAGCAGTTCCATATGCTTCAGCGATTGGTTCTATCATGTATGCTATGGTATGTACTCGACCAGACGTCTCGTATGCTTTGAGCATGACCAACCGTTACCAGCAGAGCCCTGGGATTGCCCACTGGACTGCAGTTAAGAACATCCTTAAGTACTTGAGAAGGACAAAGGATATGTTCTTGATATTTGGAGGAGTCAATGAGGAGCTCACTGTAAAATGTTACACTGATGCTAGTTTTCAAACTGATCGAGATACCTCTCGCTCACAAACGGGTTTCGTGTTCACTCTCAACGGAGGAGCTGTCTCATGGAAAAGCTCCAAGCAGAGTGTTGTAGCTGATTCCCCCACAGAATCTGAGTACATTGCCGCATCCGATGCTGCAAAGGAAGCTGCTTGGATGAAGAAGTTCATAACTGATCTCGATGTGGTTCCAAGTATCATGAAACCCATCAAGATATTTTGTGATAACACATGTGCTATTGCTCAAGCCAAGGAGCCTAGATCACATCACAAAGCCGAGCACATTTTGAGAAAGTTTCACTACATACGTGAGATTGTGGAACGTGGAGACATCGTTATAAGCAAAATTGACACAGATCAAAACTTAGCTGACCCATTTACTAAGCCAATGACTCAAGAAAAACATGACCGTCACATGGACGCTATTGGGCTTAGATTAGCTAGTGAAATGTTTTGATTTAGTATTTGGATGTACGAACATCAAACAATTGTATTCCTGTATTCATTTTGATTTACTAGTTAAATGCAATTCTTGAATCCTACAACTGTGTTCGATTTTGATACGTTTAATCCGTGAATCTTGTATTCTAAATTATCCATAGTCGATCAGACTCGTGGGAACGACTCTGAATTAAGACTATTCTGATTTTGGACTCAAGGAATTGACTTCCAAATTCACAGGCTTCATTATGAATGACGCTGGATGTAACTCGCATCAAATCATCTTCATGGATCCTAGTCATAAGATGTTTTGATTTGGGCATACTCATTTAGTATCCTCTGACCTGAGATACATACTAGAACTTTCTTTTACTAAAGACTATTCTTTGATCAGTGTCAACCGCTGTCGCGTAACTGCCACTCATAAAGGCATTAGTTGGGAGTGGTCCTGAAGTTCAGTGGGAGTTGTATGTAGTCAAGATGGAATTCTGTACTCTTACATTATATGTAACAGTTAGACATCGGGCGCCCTCGTTGATTCAAACTGGCGAAGTGTAAGGCCTTACCCAAACTTACTGTGTGTTTGATTGGACCACTATGATTCTGTGAACGAGAACGATAATGATTGAACGCCATATGAGATTGAATCTGATCCATGTCTCATTGTTCAATTGATGTCTATTACAGAAAGGATAGATGACAACGATTGCCATAAGTCTATTGTCTTCAAGTAGCAAGCCGTTGCTAAAAGGAAGATACCTTGGTTAGTGACTTTAAAGTGTCATGACCTGTTGGGGGCAGCTATGTGTAACTAGAACACCGCTGGTTGTCTGTGTTGAGATCTTATCAGAGACCGTCCAAGTGGGTGCTGTTGGATATTTATGTCCGGTTCGATAAGTCAACGCTGCCGACCGGGTCTTGACCCGTAAGAGTTACACCGTAGGCAACGAACTAAAATCCACTTAACTAATTTAACTGGTAATTACGAACGATACGCGGGTATTGAACTGAGAGACGGGTACATGGACCGAGTGGGACAAGAACACTCTTGCATCGCCACTTGTCGCGCACCTACAGCCAATGCCATTACATGCAAGGGATCTTCTCGCCACTAGTCACGCACCTAGGACTTGGCAAATAACATTGCATGCACTATGCATGTCCGCCACTTGGCAAACATGCATAGATCCCCATCCACTATTTATATGGAGTTTGGTCTTGGACTTGAAAGGTTACAAGATTGAAACAAAAACTCACAACAAACACCACTCCAATCGGCCAAGACCGCCGCCGCCGGCCAAGGACCGCCGCCAGACCGCCGCCCACCTCCGCCGTTTCCGACCCATTCCCGCGTTTCGATAGTTCGTACAACTAGCACTCGTTCGTTGAACCTCGGTGTCTCAACCGGTTATTCACTAACCGAAGTTATATCTAAACCCCCTATGGTTGATGTTCTATTTCGTGTTTGCATGTTGGTGATCTTGTTCCATTATGGGTGCTCCTTGGTATTAAAGTGTTCGTGTTATTTACTACATACGCTTCCGTTGCTTAAAATGTATATATAGTTTTAACTAGTTAAATATTTTGAATAACATACATATACATGTTTTTTATTTGTCAAAAGTGATTTGACTAATCTTTGTAACGAAATAAACACATACATAATATGAACTGGGTTCATAAAATAAAAATAAAATTATACCACGGATATCCTTCACATCTTACCAACCCTACTCACATACCTTAAATCAAATGATATTTATTACATATTTTTATACAATTCGATCGGTTTGGGTTTTTTTTACCACCTATAGCAAAATGATCAATTGTTAAGAAACAATGCCAAAGAAACTAACCTTTTACTCGATAATAGTTTGGCTATTTTTTTCTTGTATATGAAGATTTTTCATTGCGTTTTATTTGCAGGCCGCCACAAGTAGGAACTTTTGGATACGATATGACATCGATCGCTTCAAGGAATAGTAAAAATCAACAACAAAGTGGATTTTATGCTGCACCTGCTGCTACGCCAAACTCCTTCTCTTCTAACCCGTTTGGGTAAATAAAGAAACCAAAAACTCATTATATATTGAATGATTATTCAACAAGTATGCAAAATCATCTAATTTGCTTGCTCGAGAATTGTTAAAGAGGGTTCCTGTTGAGTATGAAGCCATTTGATCAAGTGGACATCAGAAATGCTTTTCTGATCAATGGATAAGAGGATAAGAAAATAGGGTTATCCAATCTTCTCTGTTCCCCATTATTCCTGGATCATGTTTTGTGACTTTCTTTCTCTTTCTTCAATCTCTATATAAGAGATTCATTTGTATTGTAAACTTTGTACCTCACCCAAGCTTAATATAAACTCCTAGTTACCTGTGGACGTAGGTCAGTTTAGACCAAACCACGTAAATCCTTGTGTTCTTGATTGTGGCAGATTGTGAGAGCAGAGAGTGTGTGTGTGGTCCGAGTTCGTGTGTGAGAGCATTCGATCCTAACAACTGGTATCAGAGCTCAGGCTCGTGTTGTTGAACCGAACAGAACAGACATAAATAGAACAGAAACGAAGGTGTAGAAGAAGAAGATACCTGAAGGTGCAGAAATCTGAACTAGGGTTCCGATTTGCATCAGTTTCTACCGGATTATTCACGTCAGCCATTTTCTGTTCGAAGCAGCTGCCGCCCACACCGCCGGGTTCCGATCAGAACCACAGCAACCGCCATCAGAACCGCCTCCAACGCCATCAGAACCGTCGCCACAGCCGTCAGAACCGCCGGCAGAACCTCCGCTGTTTCTCCGACCAACCGGCAGTGTAGCTGTGACAATCCAAGATTCCAAGACCTTTCTTTTACACGTCATCTGTTTTATAATCCCGTTTTTGCATTTCGTTGTACGTCATATTGTGTATGTTATTTTAAAGTGATTTTAATTTAATTCAAGTTAGTTTTGGTGAGTTAATAAATGGTGCAAGTTAATAAACTCATTTTAATAAACATGGTGCTCGGCAAAAGAAGAACCCGACGAAACATGGGGTTTCTTCGCCCATTAGTCCCGACGAAACATGGGGTTCGTCGCCCAAGTGGTCTTCGGCCCAGGTTAGTGCGCAGGCACATTCTAGTTATTCATATAAACGGAGTTGTAAACTGTTATGTTAACCAAAAAAATCCTAGAGTGTCTTGTTCGACGGCAAGTTTAGTTCCCTGTGAAGCTCCCACGTTATTCCAACATCTCTCTCGGATCCCCAAGATCTCTAGTGCTATTTCGCATATCGGTTAGTGTCTATATTTGTTATTCGATGAGATTATGTTGCTGTGATTTTATGCGAATCAGGGTTTCGACATTAGGTTGCGGATCTGGGATGTTATGTGATGAATATAAGTTGGTTGTTAAGTTAGGACTTGATAGATTGATACTGAACAAATTAACGAAACTGTGTGGTCTGTTTGTGGGTTATGTTGGTTCGATTCGATTGATGATCTTATGTTAGCGATTTACTAGCGAGTAAGGTACTTATTATGTGATTTGGATTGCTAGTTACATGAAACTAGGTTACTGGAATGATTGTGTGATGATTTGCAAATGATTGGTTATTATGACTAGAGTTGAGAAACATGAAACTGTAGGGGAAACATGGAAACTGTAAGACCCATCGACGAAACATCTAAGGGTTTCGCCATGCAACCTATCGACGAAACTCCAAGGGTTTCGTCACTCGAGCTATCGGTGAAACCTTTATCTCGATGAAACATGCATCATGACGAATCATGAGGGTGAACGAGCACAGTACTAGGTTGACTTTTGTGATGGATGTTTATGATCATGCTAATAAAACAATGATGCCTACTGTTACTGATGTCTATTGTTAATGATATCTACTGTTGATGATGCATACTGATAATGATATTTATTGTTAATGGAACTCATTGTTAATGATGTTAACTATGGTCAAGTGGCATGAGTAGACTTTTACATCTAGCACACTTAACTGTTAAGCGTTATTACGGAGCATACATACGAACTGTGGACTTGTTGGAGTCATATAACTGCTGTGTGTTATTCAGAAATTGATACTTGAATGCATGCTATGATTATAAATGTAAACTTGTATATTGTGAACGCAAACTGATTACATGTACGTGAACACCATAGGCTTCGATTAACTGAGTGTGAACAAGTAATTAACCCTACCGAGCAAACCAAGGTGAGTTCACTACTCTTTTTCCAAGCATGCATCCCGGGGAGGGATATCGGGTAACATTCCAAGGAGGAATGTCAGGTTATTGGGATGTCTATTATTATACTCAGTTTCTATCATATAAGACCCCTTACATCTACCGATAGTTGCCGGGGAGGCAACGAGGTTATTAGTTGATAGCGCAATTAGGATTGGCACCCTCACACCATACCGGGGAGGACGGGCTGAACTAATTACCTTGACCACTTGACCAATGCTTTGATAGAGGCATTGGGGTTGGGCAAATACATCTTGTAGCCATTTACGGTAATCGAGTTAATAACAACATCACAACAAATCGTTGAACTGTTTTATACACATATCTGGTAACTAAACGCGTTAACAAAACTTTGAACTCACCAGCGTCGTCTGACACACTTGTCTGCATGCTTGCAGGTCGTTAGATTTCTGATTATGGACTTGCTATCTGGGAGTGCTGGAGTGGTCATGGATCGAGACTCTTGGATGCTAGTTACCTTGTTTTGAACATTTGAATTAAAACAGTTGTTTAACAATTTACTTATGCTTCCGCTGAATGTTTTCTATGGTTTTAACTCATGACTTGGATTTATCTTATGCAATGAAACAAATGTTCTATTTAAATATTTATTATTGGTTTGATATGATTAGTGACTTGGATCCTGGTACGTTACACGTCCCGCGGTGTTTCCGCATGTGGTATTTTGGGGGTGTGACATTTTGGTATCAGAGCAACTGGTTATAGTGAACTAGGTTTTAAGACGTTTTTATAAAACCAGACTATAACCGAACAACTTCGAAAATCGACCATGACACTCAGCTCCAGATTGCAAGGTTCGTTCTCTGTTTACTTTATGCATTACTTGTTTAGTAGTCACACACTCACAGCTCACATAAAACAACATACTAGATACCATGGTGATTTGATAGTGTGACACTACTTTTTGACTTTTATGATTCGCAAACCTGTAGTACCTTCTGTTTTGCTATTCGAATGCGGGGGAAACTTTTAGCGCAAGTTAAGAGGAACTGAGATGAGCATGCAATCTGCCTTATTATTATGGGTGCACACATAATAATAACATGAGGTGCATGTAAGTCCCAGTGAGGCTTAACGAGTGTGAGAAGGGTTCTGTCCTATGGTGTGTAAACTTGGTAGTTTGTAGATTTCAACATGATACTTGACTTTTACCTCATCTCGACTCATAAATTTGTTCCCTCTCCTTATATAGAAACATGAGTGGACGAGGTCATGGACGTGGTCACATCACGATGACCCAAGCTGAGCTGACAAACTTAATCAACACCCGTGTGGCTGAGGCTTTAGCAGCCTACCAAGCTGGTATGAAATCTGCCAAACACTCTTTAATCTTGTGTCATGTACATAACTCTTACCCCTGTAATGTGTTTTCTTTCATCCATCAGGTCAGCAAGCGCAAAACCAAAACAATCCACCTGCTTGTACGTTTAAGATGTTCATGGATTGTAAGCCACAGACCTTATGTGGGACTGAAGGAGCTGTAGGACTCCTGCGATGGTTTGAGAAGGCAGAATCAGTGTTTGCAATGTGCAACTGTCCTGCTAGGGACAGAGTGAAGTATGCTACGGGCACACTCGAGGATGGTGCCCTGACATGGTGGAATGCCCAGGTTCAAATGTTGAGCATCGAGGTGGCGAATGCCACTACTTGGGACGATTTCAAGGAGTTGATCAAGGAGGAGTATTGTCCTCAGGATGAGATTCAGAAGCTAGAGAATGAGTTTTATGATCTGAAGATGGTGGGATCAGAGATTGAAGCATACGTGAAACGGTCACATGAGTTGGCTACCATGTGCCCGAACTTGTCCCGACCTCCGCACCGAAGAATAGAACTATTCATCAAGGGATTAGCTCCACGGTTGAAGGGTTTGGTTACGGCAGCGAACCTCAACAACTTACCTCAGATTGTCCGTTTGGCTCACAAGATCACCGATCAGGAGGTGGAGAGTGGTTCTCTACCACCGCATGTTTCTGCCACTACTACTGCTACAACCACAACTACTACGCCTGCTAGTGATAGCAAGCGTAAGTGGAACGATACTGACAAAGCAACCAGTGCCAGTCAATCTCAGAAAAGGCCTGACAACAGCAACAACCGCAGTTTTAGTCAATCGTCCTCAGTTAATCAAGGCCAGGGCAGCAATCAGAATCAGGGTTCCTATGTTGGGAAGAAGCCACAGTGCAACAAGTGTGGTTATCATCACTATGGGCAGTGTGCCCGGGCTTGCCGTAGGTTCGAGAAAGTAGACCATGAGGCCAAAGACAGTAGAGCCCCGTAGCCAAAGCAGCAGCAACATCAAAATTAGCAGTATCAGCGACAGCAAAGGCAACAACCCCATCAGAATCAGGGTTTCAAGAAGGGGTGTTTCCAGTGTGGGGATGAGGGCCACTTCAAGCGGGATTTCCCTCAGTTAAATCAGAATGCCAACGACAACAACCACCAAAACAACAACAATAATGCTGGAAACAACAACAACAACGGCAACAATGGGTGCAATGGTGCTCGTGGAAGGGTATTCACGATCGGTGCTGGTGATGCTAGGAACGACGGCAATGTCGTGACTGGTACGTTTTCTGTGAACAATCTTATTGCTTCTGTGTTATTTGATTCTGGTGCCAATTGGAGTTATCTGTCTCTAGAGTTTAGTCAGCGGTTAGGGTTAACTCCAACACCTCTAGAGATTAGGCATGTAGTAGAGTTAGCCGATGGAAAAACAATAGAAGCTTCGCATGTTCTTTTTGGGTGTAAACTAGATATCGTGCGTCAAGTGTTTGATATTGATCTCCTTCCTGTTAACCTCAGTAGTTTCGATATAGTGGTTGGTATGGATTGGCTGTCTAAATACCAAGCTGAGATCCTGTGTAAGGAGAAGATCGTACGTATTCCTCTCCCCAGTGGGGAGTCATTATCCGTTCAAGGGCATCGTAGTGGGACGATGGTTGGTATTATCTCGGCTATGCAAGCGCAGAAATGTCTATGAAAGGGGTTTCCTGCAATTCTAGCATTAGTTACTAATACCCCATCTGAAGAAAGAAAGATCGAGGATCTGCCAGTTGTACGTGAATTTACCGATGTATTTCCTGAGGAACTTCCTGGTTTACCTCCTCACCGTCAAGTAGAATTCCAGATTGATCTTGCGCCAGGAGCAGCCCCGATAGCTCATGCTCCTTATCGTTTAGCACCTGGAGAGTTGCAGGAGTTGTCTAATCAACTGCAAGAGTTATTAGACAGAGGCTTTATTCGACCCAGTTCTTCGCCTTGGGGAGCCCCCGTCTTGTTTGTAAAGAAGAAAGACGGGTCCTTTCGCATGTGTATTGATTATCGGGAACTCAACAAGGTGACTGTCAAGAACCGTTATCCACTGCCACGCATCGACGACTTGTTTGACCAGTTGCAAGGGTCAAGTTTTTATTCGAAGATCGACTTAAGATCGGGCTATCTTCAGGTGAGAGTCCGAGAGGAGGATGTTCCAAAGACGGTTTTTCGAACGAGGTATGGGCACTATGAGTTTTTAGTTATGCCATTTGGGCTGACGAACGCGCCAGCAGTCTTCATGGAACTCATGAACCGCGTATGCAAACCATATCTCGACGATTTCGTTATAGTATTCATTGACGATATTTTAATCTACTCGAAGAGCAAGGAAGATCACGAACGACACCTGCGTCTTATTTTGGAACTTCTAAGGAAATAGCAGCTCTATGCGAAGTTTTCTAAGTGTGACTTCTGGATTAGGGAGGTACACTTTCTTGGGCACATTGTTAATGAATTGGGGATACGTGTGGATACTACAAAGGTTGATGCTGTTAGGAATTGGGCGGCATCAAAGAATCCTTCGGAGGTGCGACAATTTCTTGGTCTCGCTGGGTATTATCGAAGATTTATTAAGGACTTTTCGAAGATCGCTCAGCCTCTTACCTCGTTGACACAGAAGGGTGTTGTGTATTCTTGGGGAATGAAACAAGAGGATGCTTTCCAACTTTTGAAACAGAAACTCTGCAGCGCACCGATTTTGTCTCTACCTGAAGGTACCGAAGATTTCGCAGTATACTGTGATGCATCTATTCAGGGTCTCGGTTGCGTCCTGAAGCAACGCAACAAGGTGATAGCTTACGCCTCTCGCCAGTTGAAGGTTCACGAGAGAAATTATACGACACACGACTTGGAGCTGGGGGCTGTGGTTTTCGCATTAAAAATCTGGAGGCATTACCTGTACGGTACTAAATTGTAACACCTCGAAAATTCACGTCCTATAATGTGTTGACACGTGTCATAAGTTTGAACGTGTGAAAGAATGTTCTTGAAGGACTAAAGTTGACAAACCTGGAAAGTATGTGAATATACGGGTTCTAACTGTCAACAGTAAATAAATATATTGTACATTAACCCTACATGATGCTCATACCTTTAGACGAATAAATCATGGATCATACGAAGCTAAATATGGAAGAAAGTGAGAGATTACAAACTACAGGGGTTAAATGTGTCAACATGTTTAAGTTATACCTCTGAGTGACCTTTTGACAAACCCAAAGCTTTGTAATGGTTAATTATGCTCACTAGAATGCACGATATAAATTTCATAAAATTTCGTTATCGTATGAGAAAGTTATGATCAAATTCGTATACAAGGGGTTAAAGCATCAACGTTGAAAGTTTGGACCTTTCGGGTGACAATAAAGTTAACCGGGGACTAAACAAAGTGGGTAAATGTCTTAAAGCCCTTATATGTCAATTTAGAGGGTTCAAAGTGCAAGAAAATAAGTTAGTTGACCTTTCGAAAGGCCAAGAGACGAGATGCAACAACTAGAAAACGTTTTTGCCTGATCAGAAGGCCCAAGCGGGCCGCGTAGACTTTAACAACATCTTACGCGGGCCGCCTGGCCCGCCCAGATACAGAAAAGTTTGACAGCAGCCGTTTTTCACGCCATAATCGACTTTAATCAGTTGTTTCACTTCATGGGCGACCCCTAAGCAACCCCTAGACCACTAGGGACACTTGTGGATGAATTGTGGTCAGTTGTAGACTTAGATGTCAACAATCTATGGTGTTTAAATCACTATATAAGGCCATGATCTTACAACAAGTTCTTCACACCTTCCATCTGCACTTTGGAGCATTTCTGGAGCTAAAGACTTCTCTCTAAGCTTCACAAATCGTGCATAGGACTTCAGTAAGTTTGCTTAACCTTTCTTAGTTAAGTTTTTGCTTAGTTTTAGCTTAAAAGTCAAACCGTCGTAATTAACGGTTGACTTAACGATTAATCACTAATGGTCCAGTGATTTGTCGAATTGAAAGTAGTTATAAGTTGGTAATTATGTGGGTAATAAACCCTTAAAAGGGTTCCCCCTGATTCCCACTCTAACTAGGTCAAATGTCGGGTCAAACTTGTTATTAAAAAGTCAACAGGATGCTTAATTTACAATTTATGCATAATTAGCAATGTAGAACCCATATAACCTGTTTGATCATCAATATAACTTGGTAATGAATGTAAGAACATGTCTAAACATGTTCAACCCGACAGTTTTCAGTAGAGACCCGGTTCGGAACCGAAAGTCGCATAGTTTGACTTTTGCTTTGACTTTCAGTTCTGACCCGTTTTGGTATGTATTAGAAATGCCTTAGAGCTTTATTTGGACCAGGTTACATGCTAGTATAACTGTTAGTGTATTACGTCTATTGACTTCGTCTTGTATCATGTATTAGAATAAGATAGAATAGGATATCCAGTGTACGAGGTTCGAGAAACGATGTTTAGGATTTAAGGAAGTAGTTTCGCTCATATGGACATGCCATATAAGCGAAACCATAACATTAGTTTTCGCTCATATGGACATGTCCATATAAGCAAAACCTTCAACTCTATATATAGGTGCATTGTTGATTCATTTGGCACGGATCCAGAACTTGTAACGAAGTGCTGCCAAAATTTGTCCAGGTTGTAATCATTGTTATTATCAATCAAAGTGACAGATTATATAGTATCAAGCTGTTTTCGAGTCTAGTTCTCTGATTCCGCCTTTGAACCGGACATAAAGCTCTTCTGATCGACTCAGTTGGGTCAAACAGCTCTCAACGGGACTATGAGAAGAACATCATCAAATATTATGTCTTTCTTTGGAACAACTAAAGAACTTAAACGAATGTATTCCATTAAACAAGATGTTGTTAATTCTTATATTGAGGATGTTGCTAAGCTAAAGCGACACATTGCTGATTTAGAACAGGATAACAACAAGTTAAAAAGTTACCACGTGTCGTCATATGTGCTTGAACGAATTTTCAATATAAAACCGGGTGATGGTGAGTCTGAGCAGAACAAGAAAGGCATTGGCTCAGAGTTTTATCAGGTTCCACCACAGGGAAAATTTGCATTTTATGATGAGGAAAAGGTCGAAAAAGCTTTCAACATGGTAGACCAATTGCCAGACAACATTGACATAACCTATTCCAAATCTGATGATTCTCATGATTCAGAGGTGGTAGGTAAAGTCGTTGAAAGTGTGTTGAAAGAAGAGTCGATTGTTACAGGTAAATCTGAATCACAGGATGAAGATGAAGGAAATTTTCATGATGGATATCTGAAAAACACAAAATCCGAGAAAAATTTGAATGATGATTCAAAGGGATTGGTGTATACCATGATTGGATCAGACAAATTATTCTTAGATGTTGTATTCCCAATTCAGAATGTGATTTTAGAAAAGGTTGATAAAGTTTTCAAAATGGTTGAGATTGAGAAATCTGAGATTTCAAAGTTTGTTGGTAAGAGTCATAAAGGTTCGTATAACAAACCTGGTTTTAAGAAGAAAAATATGAAGGCTGGGTTGGGTTATAAGAAGAAACAGAATCGAAACAAAAATGAGACGCCAAATTATCAGGCAAAAATGAGTTTTGTTCAGGGAAACAGTTTAGCAGAAGAAAAAGAACTCAAATTGAGACAGTCTAATGATGAGTTCTTTGCTAAAAAGAAAAAGCAACAACCACAGGTCAAAGATGTGTCCATGAGAACATGTTTCAAATGTGATCAAAAAGGACATCTTGCACGCAAGTGTCCTAATCTAAAACCTGTGGATGTTGACAAAAAGATTATTGATGCTGAGAAACAAAAATCTGAGAATATGAGACAAAGGTCAACCAGTTTTGACTCAAAACAAACTTGGAGATACAACACAAACAAGTTTGCTTCGAATCAAAATTGGAAGTCAAACCCGTATAGGTTTGATTCTAGACAAACCTGGAATTCTCATACACCCAGATTCAGAACAACACAGAGTTGGAAAACAACAGTTGATATGACAAAATCACAAGAGTTTTGGAAACCAAGAGTTGTTGTTCAAAATCAAAATGCTCAAAAAGATTCACATTTTTACAAACGAGGTACACCAAAAGGTCAAACATGGAGTGTTAAGAAACATGTTGAATTGGTAAAAGTTGAGAAAGTTTTTGTGAAAAATGACAAAGAGTTTCCAGCTTTGAATGAAAATTATTGTGTTGAAATGCCTAAGGTTCAACAGACCTGGGCTAAATTGTTCAAGTAATCAAGTAGTCTGAATGTGCAGGTGCTCAACAAATCTGAAGATTATGAGAATGGAAGTTGGAGCAGCCTGGCACAACAAGAGGAGGAGGTTGCTGCTGTTTTGGTTGAACAGGGAGTTTATATGTTTTCTGTAAATAAATAAACAATATTTTTAAAACACTAAAAATTGAAAAATTTGAAAAACCAAAAATATGTTTGTTGTTAGTTTCTGTCAAATAATAGAAAATTACAAAAAAAAAATATGTGTTGATTGAATACGCCGAAACCCTCACGGCTAAACAAACATGATTAATTTCACAAAAAAACGGTTTTCAAATTGTAAATATCAATGTGTTGTAAATCATGGGGGTACATTATTTTTCTGCAAATCAGTGCATGAGAAGCAGAAAATGGATGGCGAGACAAAGCTATCAGTATTGGTTGTCAAATTTTCTTTATATGATTTTGCATTTTAGGGGGAGAAAAATTGTCAGAAAATCCAAAAACATTTGAAAATTTGAAAAAGTAAAAAACATGATAAAATTCAAAATTTGAGTTTTTGCGTTAAAAGAGGAAATGATAGTACATCAGTAGACAGTTACAGTATGCTAAAGAAATGGAAAGTTTAAATGTGTTAAACGATCTCACCGTGGATGTGTCGATAGATTTTTATACATTTAGTAAACTTTTTCGGGATATAAACCTAAATTCAAACTTGCTTATTTCGTGGGGAACACTACTTGGATATATAGGTAACCCCTGAAATCTCGTTTGAAAGGTCCCTCTTTCTGAGATACTAGGTCTTTATGCTTAGTGATATCTGGGGTATTATCTCGGGACTTCTGATTTTGCGAAAGCAATGGCCTAGTCCCTGGAGAATACTTTCTGCATTGCTTGAAATATAGCGCCACCCTCAGCAAATTGATGAAACAATAAAATTGATAGTCATTGCTGTTGTAATACAAAAGATCCTCTAAAGGGGACACACCAAAAGTCGAGCTGTCATCTCTCTGCTGAACGGAAGTTCTGACCTGAGCTCTCACGGTTTCGTACTATAATTTATTCCCCTTACAGATATCATCTAGGTATACTCACCTGTAAGACTGAATATTGGGATCTGGATACGGGAGTATATTCAAGAGGTGGGACACATGAATGGGTTTAAGTTCTTAAATCACCTAATTTGTATCCTGAATTAGTTGAAATTTGTGTGAAAATTTAAGTGGATCAGTATATCGACAATCTAAGTGAATTGTTTAATTCATAATGTGTAACTAAGCTAACGGTACTTGTGACTTGTCAGAATCTGATATGATCCTCTGATGCATACTCAAACAAAAATATTGTCTGTAAATATGTTTGTACATATTTCTTTACTGCTTTATATTTTCAGAAAATACAAAAAGATTTTGATTTCTGCTTTATTTTAGACAACCGATATCTAAAATGCTGAGTTTCAAAATCTAAGTAAGCTGATTGTGTTTCTGAAAATAAAACAAGTTCATTAATTTGAAACTTGAATTAAAATCAAAAATTTCAAAAACAGTTTGTGACATCTCCAAGGTCATTAACTTGAACTTGGATGATTAATTGTGAGGGAGTTGGATTCTTTAATACTGCCAAATCTATAAAGTTTGTTGATAGGGGGAGTGGATTATAGAATTTGATTGATAATATGAAAACATTGTATTTATGAATGTTTGAGTGGTTGCAGATAGTCCAGACTACGATCCCGAGAGCAGAGTTTAAGGGGGAGTCTGAAGACAAGCTTGAAGCAAAGAGGAAATTGTAGATGGAAAGCTAGGTGTCGATCCCAAAGCACGGAAGCTTTGAAGAAAGGGGGAGCCTGAAGCTGATAGGAGAAGATAAAGATTGTTGGATGCTTACATTGTTACAACTTGAAAAGAATAGGCAGAATGTTCAAGACTGAAGAAGTGTTTTATTGAAGATTAGTCGCTGAAGACTTCGTCAATATCCGAGGGGGAGTCTGTTAGTGTATTGCGTCTATTGACTTCATCTTGTATCATGTATTAGAATAAGATAGAATAGGATATCCAGTGCATGAGGTTCGAGAAACGATGTTTAGGATTTAAGGAAGTAGTTTCGCTTATATGGACATGCCATATAAGCGAAACCATAACATCAGTTTTCGCTCATATGGACATGTCCATATAAGCGAAACCTTCAACTCTATATATAGGTGCATTGTTGATTCATTTGGCACGGATCCAGAACTTGTAACGAAGTGCTGCCAAAATTTGTCCAGGTTGTAATCATTGTTATTATCAATCAAAGTGACAGATTATATAGTATCAAGCTGTTTTCGAGTCTAGTTCTCTGATTCCGCCTTTGAACCGGACATAAAGCTCTTCTGATCGACTCAGTTGGGTCAAACAACGATCCTACAATAACCCTCTGTGATTATACACCTCGGATCATTTGTTATCAAATTAATATGCATGATTCCGTTAATTGCCTATATGTCGACCATTATGCCCTTTTCACCATAAAATGTGATTTTTGAAAATATAAAAGAGTAGAAACCTTAGTTTCTGAATTATAAACTTGCACCCAAAATTTGACATCTGTTTGAGGTGTAGATTGAGAGTTATGCTCATTAGCGTAATTAGAAGCTTATTTAGCGATTAAACGACATAATTAGCGTATAGCCTATTTAAACCTACTTTTTGGTATCAAACTTATTACCCACTGATGTAATATATTATTTTGGTATTTTTGAAGATTTTAATTAATTTTAGGCTGAGCATAACTTATAGTCGTAGGCTTAATCCGGTAATTGTCGGTTTTGCCCTTACGGGCTATAAAATGAGTTTTACATATCTAATCGACTCCAAACCTTTTGCTACTGATTTTAAATGATAAATAAATTATTTTAAGCCTTCTGGAATAATAAAAATATCAGCTTTCTATATAGAACCCGGAAACGGCTTCTAATCGCCTTATTAAGCGTTTTTAACGCATAGTATGTACTAAAACTATTTTTAAACATACAAGGGTGATACCTACTGATATTTGAGGTAAATTATAATATTTTAATAGTAAGCAAAAGTTGTTAAAAGTCAGACTTCAGTTTCGAGCTTTTCGGCTTATGTGAAATTACCAAAATGCCCCTACGGTGCATAGTTTGGTTATAATTGATAAATTTCACATATATACTTTACCCTACTGTTATAACTTAACAAATTAAGTATTTTTACTGATTATATCAGTCCTGTAACTCAGGTTAATACTTAAACTCTTTTATAACCTTATAAATGACCAAACTACCCCTACGAGGCATAGTTTGTGTTTAAATTCATTTTGGGCATAATAAATGATATCTTACTGATGTCACAACATATCTGAGGCATATTGACTTAGGAAACCTGTTAATGACCCTCATAGTCACCCGTTACGCCTATTACGCATTCGGTTCGGTTTATGTAACTAGTTTGCATAAATTAGCCGAAACGGGTCAAACCTTATCGGTTTTATCTCAAAATCCAAAATGTAAATAACATACCCATATTAAGCAAGTCTTCGAACTTGTCGGGTCTAAATCACATTCTATTCCGGTCTTCGCTTAATCGTGCGTACGAACCGTATCTTTGAAACTAACTGGTCTAAGCTTAAGCTTAATTAAAGACCCGTTAGGATTCTAATAGGCTATTATAAACCTTCGTTCCAGATTAGGAGCCCAGTAAAAGTACTTGCATTTGCTGTATTTGATTGATACTTTGCTCAGGTAAATACTCTTAACTTATTTTCCCTATACGGGCTTGGGATACGGTACTATAGAAGTACCGCTTGGTCGGGTATGTGTAGTCATTTAAATCGGATTGTGATTAATGTATTTGCATGACCCGTTTAATATGTATTATTTGGTGTATGGATTTTGGGGGTTAAATGACCATGTCCCGGATATCCTTGGCATCATTTTACGAAATGGCCACGACCTAAGCACGGGGTGTAGGCGTACACCTGACAGATGCATTATGTAAAAACTGGTAATCCACTTAAGGAATCAACCTTGTAGGCATTATACCTGTGGCGTGTCAGTTAATCTTGTCCGGCTCTTCTAACCGGCCCTGATGGACGACAAATAAGTAAAACTGTATACATGATTATTTTAATGATTGTCCCAAGTTATAAAGATATATTTTGTCGAAGTGCATTCAAATCAATTTTAAAACTCTTTTCAAAATGAGTCAGTTGAGTTGTATTTACCAGTGTAAACTGACGTATTTTCCAAAAAGGCTAAGTGCAGGTGCTAGACGAAATAGGCTGGCTACTCCAGGCATCATTACTCAAGTCTCGCAAGCTCTAGATGTCAAAGTCTGTTGAACAATTTTCATTTTATTTTGATCCGCCTGTGGATCCTTTACTTTCCGTTGTAATACTGGATATTACTTTATATTCGGATTGTAATATATTTATCTTTTGCTTCCGCTGTGCATTTATATAATTGTGTTGTTTGACTATTACGTTGCCAACCACGTCACGATACTCCCCCACCGGGCCCACCGGTGACACGTGGAAAGTCGGGGTGTGACATAAATGCACTATTTATACCGACCACAGGAGCCTCCAGCATATTTTCGACCAGAAGGACTTGAATATGTGACAGCGACGCTGGGTAGAACTTTTGAACGATTATGATTGTGCGATCAAGTATCATCCGGGTAAGGCCAATGTTGTAGCCGACGCTCTCAGTCGGAAAGAATCAAAACCCAAACGTGTTCGTGCTTTGCAGCTTACTATCCATTCTAACTTACCTGGTCAGATTCGTTCTGCACAAACCGAAGCGTTAAAAGAGGAAAACATTGAAGCAGAATACTTAAGGGGCATGGAAAAACAACTTATAGAGAGATCGGATGGTGTTCTCTACTTCATGGAGCGTGTATGGATTCCCTTATTTGGTAACCTTAGAGAGCTTGTGATGGACGAAGCACATAAATCTCGATACTCTGTTCACCCAGGTTCGGATAAAATGTATCAGGATCTTAAAGTTTTGTATTGGTGGCCGAAGATGAAAGCTCACATCGCGACTTATGTGAGTAAGTGTTTGACATGCTCGAAAGTTAAAGTGGAATACCAGAAACCGTCTAGATTGCTGCAACAACCAGAAATACCCATGTGGAAACGGGAGCAAATCGCAATGGATTTTGTCACTGGGCTACCTAGAACTCAAAGCGGGAATGATACCATTTGGGTGATCGTGGATCGTCTCACGAAGTCAGCACACTTTCTGGCAATCAAAGAAACAGATAAGTTCTCACAACTAGCTGCTGTCTATCTCAAGGAAGTGGTTTCTAGGCACGGGGTGCCGACATCTATCATTTCTGACCGTGACCCGTGTTTCGTTTCAGATTTTTGGCAGTCGATGCACAAATCATTTGGCTCGCGTCTCGACATGAGTATTGCTTATCATCCGCAGACGGATGGTCAAAGTGAACGAACGATCCAGACACTTGAAGACATGCTGCGGGCATGCGTAATTGATTTTGGCAAGGGTTGGGAGAAACACTTGCCACTGATAGAGTTCTCTTACAACAATAGCTACCATACCAGCATTCAGGCAACTCCATTCGAAGCATTATACGGACGAAAGTGTCGTTCGCCTCTCTGTTGGGCTAAGGTGGGTGACAGCCAGGTCACAGGCCCCGAACTTGTGTTGGAAACTTCAGAAAAGATTGTGCAGATCAGGAACTTTATGGCAGCAGCGCGCGATTGTCAGAAAAGCTACGCTGATAAGCATAGGAAACCTTTGGAATTTGAAGTTAATGATCATGTCATGCTGAAGGTCTCACCCTGGAAGGGTGTGGTGCGTTTTGGAAAACGCGGCAAGCTTAACCCTCGTTATGTAGGACCATTCAAAATTTCGGAGCGAATTGGTAAAGTGGCCTACAAGTTAGAGTTACCTGCTGAGTTGGGTAACGTTCATGATGTTTTCCACGTATCGTAGCTCAAGAAGTGTCTGTCTGATGAAACATTGGTAGTACCGTTTCAGGAGCTCAAAATTGACGACAAGTTGCAATTTATCGAAGAACCAATATAAATTATGGACCGGGAGGTCAAGGTCCGTAAGCACAGCCATATTCCGATAGTGAGGGTTCGTTGGAACTCAAGACGTGGACCGGAATTCACGTGGGAATGCAAGGATCAGATGAAGCTTAAGTATCCACATTTATTCCCAAAAGACAAAACCAAGCCTGGCAAATCGAAACCTAATGCAACTAGTGAATTTCGGGACGAAATTCCCAATCAAGTTGGGGATGATGTGGCACCCGTGGAAAATACCCAGTCATCATGATTTAACACTGTACCGTTTGGGATTGCTTGACAAATTTCGGGAAGAAATTTCTTTCAAGTTGGGGATGATGTGACAATCCGAGATTCCAAGACTTTTCTTTTACACGTCATCTGTTTTATAATCCCGTTTTCGCATTTCATTGTACGTCATATTGTGTATGTTATTTTAAAGTGATTTTAATTTAATTCAAGTTAGTTTTGGTGAGTTAATAAATGGTGCAAGTTAATAAACTCATTTTAATAAACTTGGTGCTCGGCAAAAGAAGAACCCGATGAAACATGGGGTTTCGTCGCCCATTAGTCCCGACGAAACATGGGGTTTCGTCACCCATGAGTCTTTCGTCGCTAAGTGGGCTTCGGCCCAGGTAAGTGTGTGGCCCACATTCCAGTTATTCATATAAACAGAGTTGTAAACTGTTACGTTAACCAAAAAAACCCTAGAGTGTCTTGTTCGACGGCAAGTTTAGTTCCCTGTGAAGCTCCCACGTTATACCAACATCTCTCCCGGATCCCTAAGATCTCTAGTGCTATTTCGCATATCGGTTAGTGTCTATATTTGTTATTCGATGAGATTATGTTGCTGTGATTTTATGTGAATCGGGGTTTCGACATTAGGTTGCGGATCTGGGATGTTATGTGATGAATATAAGTTGGTTGTTAAGTTAGGACTTGATAGATTGATATTGAACAAATTAACGAAACTGTGTGGTCCGTTTGTGGGTTATGTTGGTTCGATTCGATTGATGATCTTATGTTAGCGATTTACTAGCGAGTAAGGTACTTATTATGTGATTTGGATTGCTAGTTACATGAAACTAGGTTACTGGAATGATTGTGTGATGATTTGCAAATGATTGGCTATTATGACTAGAGTTGAGAAACATGAAACTGTAGGGGAAACATGGAAACTGTAAGACCCATTGACGAAACATCTAAGGGTTTTGCCATGCAACCCATCGACGAAACATCTAAGGGTTTCGCCATGCAACCTATCGACGAAACTCCAAGGGTTTGGTCACTCGAGCTATCGGCGAAACCTTTATCTCGATGAAACATGCATCATGACGAATCATGAGGGTGAACGGGCACAGTACTAGGTTAACTTTTATGATGGATGTTTATGATCATGCTAATAAAACAATGATGCCTACTGTTACTGATGTCTATTGTTAATGATATCTACTGTTGATGATGCATACTGATAATGATATTTACTCTTAATGATGTTAACTATGGTCAAGTGGCATGAGTAGGCTTTTACATCTAGCACACTTAACTGTTAAGCGTTATTACGGAGCATACATACGAACTGTGGACTTGTTGGAGTCATATAACTGTTGTGTGTTATTCAGAAATTGATACTTGGATGCATGCTATGATTATAAATGTAAACTTGTATATTGTGAACGTAAACTGATTACGTGTACGTGAACACCATAGGATTCGATTAACTGAGTGTGAACAAGTAATTAACCCTACCGAGCAAACCAAGGTGAGTTCACTGCTCTTTTTCCAAGCATGCATCCCGGGGAGGGATATCGGGTAACGTTCCAGGGAGGAATGTCAGGTTATTGGGATGTCTATTATTATACTCAGTTTCTATCATATAAGATCCCTTACATCTACCGATAGTTTCTGGGGAGGCAACGAGGTTATTAGTTGATAGCGCTATTAGGATTGGCACCCTCACACCGTACCGGGGAGGAAGGGTGTGAACTAATTACCTTGACCACTTGACCAATGCTTTGATAGAGGCATTGGGGTTGGGAAAATACATCTTGTAGCCATTTATGGTAATCGAGTTAATAACAACATCACAAAAAATCGTTGAACTGTTTTATACACATATCTGGTAACTAAACGCGTTAACAAAACTTTGAACTCACCAGCGTCGTCTGACACACTTGTCTGCATGCTTGCAGGTCATTAGATTTCTGATTATGGACTTGCTATCTGGGAGTGCTGGAATGGTCATGGATCGAGACTCTTGGATGCTAGTTACCTTGTTTTGAACATTTGAATTGAAACAGTTGTTTAACAATTTACTTATGCTTCCGCTTAATGTTTTCTCTGGTTTTAACTCATGACTTGGATTTATCTTATGCAATGAAACGAATGTTCTATTTAAATATTTATTATTGGTTCGATATGATTACTGGCTTGGATCCTGGTACGTTACACATCCCGCGGTGTTTCCGCTTGTCGTATTTTGGGGGTGTGACAGTAGCCGTTGAACCCAGCCATCGATCGAAGCTTGTGAAGGTTGCCACCTGCTTGTTACTTGATCGATTGAGCAGAGGTTATTTCTTTTCCCTTTCGTTTGGAATTGGCAGGAGCAAACAAAAGGTTGTGCCTTTGTTTTCTTTGATGTCTTGAAAAAGGGAAAGAAAGTATATATTAGAAAAAAGGTCATAGTTGGTGGAAAAGTTAAAGCAAAAGAAGGACACATGAAAGAAAAGGAAAAGGAAAAAGGGTTGTCATCCTTTTGACTTTTGTGACCTTTATCTTTTGGGTTTAAAGAAAAAAAATATATAAAAGGGGTGATAATTTCAAGATCAGATTTTTTTTGCCTATTAAACCAGTAATTTTTTCAGAGTATCATTTCGTTGAAGATCGAAGAAACAGAACCGTATACCAGATGTGGTTCAGTTGTTTCAGTTTGATTTTCAGTTTATTTTTCGATTTTAGTTTCGTTTAGTTGTGTTTGAGTTATCATGGCAGAAGACGGGAAGGTGCAAATCGAAAAGTTTAACGGTACAGATTTTAGCTGGTGGAAGATGCAGATTGAGGCATTATTGGTTCAAAAAGATCTTGATATTGTGTTATCAGGAGTTAGACCAGAAAGGGTGGAACCAGCAGATTGGGAATCAAAAGACAGGAAAGCCAGGGCAGTTATTACATTGGCGTTATCAAAGGTTGTGGCATTCAACATCATGAAGAAAACCACAACTAGTGGCATGATGTTAGTCCTATCTAACATGTACGAGAAGCCTTCGGCAGCTAATAAGGTCTTTCTGATTCGAGAGCTGGTGAATACTAGGATGAGGGAAGGCAGTTCAGTCACAGAGCACATCAACAAGTTGAATTCGATTTTGGCTAGACTTATGTCAGTGGACATCAAATTCGAAGATGAAGTACAAGCTTTGCTACTGTTATCTTCTTTGCTAGACAGTTGGTCCGGAACTGTTACAGCGATTTCCAGTTCATCAGGTACCAGTGGATTTACTTTTGAAGGGATTCGTGATCTTATTCTGAGCGAGGACGTCTGTAGAAGAAGTTCAAGTGGATCATCGAGTGAATTATTGAATGTTGGCAGAGGAAGGAAGAATAACAGAGATAGTCGGAGCAGGAACAAAAGGGGGAGTCAGTCTAGGGCTCTAGGTGATTGATGTGCGTGAAAGTGTTATATATATTAGGTGTATATTTTAAGCCCCTTTAACACTTATTTTAGCCAAGTTTTAAATTTATAAAACACGATATTTTACTAACACTAAACACACATATGGGCAAGTGCACCCATCGTGAGCGTAGTATAGCGTTGGTAAGATACCGAGGTCGTCCAAGGACACAAGAACTTTTAGTACCGGTTTATCCTCAACGTCTAATCAAAATAAAAAGTTTAGAAAAAGATTTTAAAACTAAGAAAAATAAAAACTAACTAAAATGCTGAAAATAAAATAAAAATAAAAACAGATAGACAAGATGAATCACTTGGTTCCGACTCGTATCTAGTATAACCTTTGATTATTTCCGCACTTTTGCACATAATTAAGAGATTATCTTAGTTATTGTAGTAGGCCCCTCTTTTGAAGGTGACGTTACCCTCACCCCAGTAGTTTGAGTCAGCAAGGATACAATCCTAAAAGGGTGGATTATTGGAAGATAATGAATTAAGTTATTAATGCAGTATTGTGGTAGGCCCCGCTTTTGGCGGTGACGTTACCCTCGGCTAAGTAGTCTGAGTCAGCAGGGATACAGTCCTAAATAGCCGGGTTATAGTATTAATAGTAGTTAACTTATGAGGGGATCAAAGAGTTTGGACCCCCGCCATCCAATACCGTGAAGCATTGAAGGAGGTCCTACTAAATTTGACCCAGGTCCATTGCAGGACCTCTAAACGCTGAACAATGGCAAGACCTTTACCAAACCGTTCCCTTAACCCCCGACCAGGTAGCCAACATACCTCCATATAGACCGTGGAGATATGAATGGTGAAAATCTTTTATTTTATATAGACAGTAAAATAATGCCAAGACACCACGGACAAACGATAAGGAAAGATCACCTTCAACATAAGTAACTAGTTATTAAAGTCATTAATACAAAACCAAATAAAAAGTGCAAAAGATTAGAAATAAAAAGTATTATACTAGACACTTTGTCTTCACCAAGTGATGTAAGAGACTTAGGCAAACATGGCCTTGATTGTCAAGAACTCTTACGATCAATCTTGGATCCCGAGACGACTCACACACTCTACGATGGACAATGGATGATGGTGGTGGATGATGGTGTTGTGATGGTGGTGGGTGGTGGATGAAGTGTGAGAGAGGTGGTGTGCCAAGGGATGAGTTGAAATGAAACCAAGCACTCCTATTTATAGGCTGAACAGAGGGCTGGGCACGGCCCCGTGTCCGCTGGGCACGGCCCCGTGCCTGTCTGACACTCTCTCTCCTCATTAATTGTAATTCGCAATTACAATTAATGCGCCTGCTGTACTTTCGACACGCCCCCGTGTTCACTGGGCACGGCCCCGTGGTGGGCAATAGAAGCTTCTATAGGTTTGTCTTTTCTGCTGCTTCTTGGGCACGGCCCCATGCTGGCTGAGCACGGGGCGTGTTCAGTCTTCTGCCTTCTCTATTTTGCTTGGGAAGATGCCGTTGAGGGGTCGGGCAATCCACTTATGTTCCTTTTCTTGTATTTATGTTGGATTTAGCTGTCTTTTTGCTTCTTTTGTGTTTTTGAGCTCATTTAATCCTGAAAATACAAAAGGAAGACAAAAACACTCTTTTTCCAATATTAGTACTTAAAAAGGGTTAGTTTTATGCCTCATTTGATGTAATTTATATGTTGCATTTTACACACATCAGTGATGTAACCTGTTGGAACTGCAAAGAGGTAGGACATTTTAGGAATCAATGTCCAAATGAGAAGAAAGAAGTTAACGCTACAGTAGACCACTCAGATGATGATGTTTTGATCTGTAGTGTGGAGAGCAGTGTGGATTCCTGGGTTATGGATTCGGGTGCTTCATTTCACGCTACCCACAGCAGTGAAGCACTGCGAAATCTGAAAGAAGGTGATTTTGGTAAGGTAAGACTGGCGAACGATGATGTTCTTGATGTGACTAGCATGGGTGACTTAGATCTGAAGACTCCAGTCGGTTCATGGAATTTGAAGGATGTCAGGGTGATTCCAAGCTTAAAGAAACAGTTAATTTTTGTTGGGCAGTTGGATAGACAGGGGCATGAGGTTAAGTTCAGGAACGGACAGTGGAAGGTTCTAAAGGGAAGTCGTAGCTCGAGGAAAGAAACGGGGTTCGCGGTATATGGTCAGTTTACCGTCTGAGGGAGTAACCGTCCCAGTTCAGAAGAAGACCAAGATCCGGTTCACAGAATCTCGTGGGCAGAAGAAGGTTTGTTTTGTAGGAGACAAACTGTCACGGCCCCTACCTCAGTATTTTCCCGGTCAGGAGCCGCGGGACAGGAACCCGTGGTATTAATTGATGCGACAGCGGAAGATTTTAACAGGATCTTTTTAAACTCAATTTTGTCCGAATATTTTATTTCATAATCCGGGATATACCCCGTACTTTACAATCATGGTGATTTCACTGGGAAACCCCTATTTTACAAAACATGTTTTCTTTAT
The DNA here is from genome assembly GCA_030545235.1 of Helianthus tuberosus. Classification (NCBI taxonomy): domain Eukaryota; kingdom Viridiplantae; phylum Streptophyta; class Magnoliopsida; order Asterales; family Asteraceae; genus Helianthus; species Helianthus tuberosus. Next base: position 17,073,397 of record CM060400.1, on the reverse strand, counting down.
TATTATTGAGCCACTTTCTTTAAGCTTGTAGTGCGTCGCGGCACTTTTCCTGGATCACAACAGATCACCTGAAACATGTTTGAAAAAGGTTTTGTCAGCTGGAAATACTGGTGAATCATTCTTTTTACTAAAACAGTGGGTTGTTATAATTTACAGTACTAAGAGAGATTACAATGTTTCCATATATCAACCAACTACCCACGGTATTTGTCACTCGACCATCCATTGGCTACCTCATTGTCCAATGGTGTCTGTGACTATGGTCATATCACCCCTTGGCTAACCCGTTGTCTAATGGTGACGGTTATCAAGTACTGTATACAAAACCCCACATACCGGCTGTAATTTGGTGATTACAAAGACTTAATCCTTGTATTTATAACTTTGAAAGTAAACATGATTTTGAAAGCAATTTGGTAAAAAGAGAATGACTCACATTGCAGATTTATGCAGACAAAGTTTAGCCTACTGATTATCCTGATAACCTAATAACAATGCACACGAACTAGGTCAGTAACTAATACAGCATTTACGATAACTCACGAGATTAAACCCTCACAACAAATGACAAAGTGCAATACTTAAACATCCATCGTATTTACGACGAATGAAAAAGCATAACCCTAATGTGGGCAGCACTTAAACATCCATTGGATAGTTTTAATCGATCGGACATTGAATCGTAGCAGCGATCGAGTTAATACCCGTTATCGTAGCAGCACCCCACTATTTTGAAAGTAATTTCAACTTTTGAGCAGTCTAATTTCGTTTTCGTAAAATGATTTCGACACCAGAGGAATGCTCCTGATCCAACCTATTTATAGGTGAAAAATAGGGTTCACGAGGCCCGCGTGAACCTTGGCTCAACCTTTACACGGCCTGCATAGCCGCCTAGTCTATGCGTAGGTCTGATTGGTCATGAGTAGGTATGCCAGCTGGTCAACACGTGGATCCGGAACACTTATCCGGTCAACTCAACATTGACGCGGCCCGCGTAAGCTTCCCTTAAGGCTTACGCGGCCCGCTAGAGTACCCCGGGTTTTTACTTACGGGTAAAATTGGGACATTTTTGAGAGTCCTTACATTCTCCCCACCTTATTAAAAATCTCGTCCTCGAGATTTACTGAAATAAGTGAGGATACTTTCGCTTCATCTCTGATTCCAGCTCCCATGTGTATTCGGATCCTCTCTTCGAATCCCACTTGACTTTGACTGGAACTAGTCGCTTGTGTTTGAGAAACTTAATCTTTCTGTCTTCTATCTGCAGTGGTTTCTCCACAAATTTTAGCTTCTCATTTACCTCTACATCTTGAAGAGGTACTACCAGAGATTCGTCAGATAGACATTTCTTGAGATTGGATACATGAAATACATCATGTATTGCAGCTAACTCTTCTGGTAGTTGTAAACGATAAGCAACTGGTCCTATTCGTTGGATGACTGGAAATGGTCCTACATATCTTGGACTCAACTTTCCTTTCTTACCGAATTGAAATACTCCTTTCCAAGGAGAAACTTTTAAGAGTACTTTGTCTCCCACTTGGAATTCCAACGGCTTCCTTCTATTGTCTGCATAACTCTTCTGGCGATCTCGAGCCGTCTTTAGTCTTTCCTTGATTTGAGTGATCTTATCAGTGGTTTCTTGTACTATTTCAGGACCTAATAATTGATTTTCTCCTATTTCTGCCCAACAAACTGGAGTTCTGCACTTGCGTCCATATAGTGCTTCAAATGGGGCAGCTTCGATACTTGAATGATAACTATTGTTATAGGAGAATTCAATTAAGGGTAGGTGGTCATCCCAGTTTCCACCAAAATCTATCACACATGCCCGGAGCATGTCTTCCAGGGTTTGTATCGTCCTTTCACTTTACCCGTCTGTTTGTGGATGATATGCAGTACTCAAATTTAGCCGGGTTCCCATTGCTTCCTGGAAACTAGTCCAGAAATGGGAAGTGAAATGACTATCCCTATCCGATACAATGGAGAGTGGAACTCCGTGTAAGGATACTACTTCGTCTACATACAACTTGGCTAATCTTTCCATGCTAAAAGTTTCCTTCATGGGTAGAAAATGAGCTGACTTGGTTAATCGATCCACAATTACCCAAATCGCGTCATTACCTTTTCTGGTTTTGGGTAACTTAGTAATAAAGTCCATTGTTATGAGTTCTCATTTCCATACTGGCATTTCCAATTGTTGTAGTAGACCTGAAGGTTTCTGGTGTTCTGCTTTAACTTGTGAACAAGTAAGACATTTAGAAACATATCTAGCTATGTCCTTTTTCATTCCTATCCACCAAAAAATATTTCTTAAATCTTGGTACATTTTATTGTTTCCTGGATGCATGGTATACCTAGATTTATGAGCTTCTTCTAAAATTTTATTTCTTAATTCTCCTTGTCTAGGTACCCAAATCCTTTTCTTATGGAATCTCCAAATTCCATCATTTCCTTGCTCTAATTCTTTTATTCGTCCTTTCATTCCTTCAGCATCGTCCTTAATTGCTGTTTCTTGAACATTCTTTAGTTGTTCCATTAAATCTAACTGTACATTTAATCTAAGAGCACGAACCCATCGTTGTTTCTCATGATACTTACGACTTAAGGCATCTGCAACTACATTTTCCTTCCTTTCGTGATATTGAATATCACAGTCGTAGTCACTTAGGATTTCCATCCATCTCCTTTGCCTCATGTTTAATTCTTTTTGTCTAAATATGTATCTTAAGCTCTTATGATCTGTATAGACAATAAACTTACTTCCATACAGATAATGTCTCCAAATTTTAAGGGCAAAAATTACGGCTCCTAATTCTAAATCATGAGTCGTATAGTTTTCCTCGTGCTTTTTCAATTGTCTTGAGGCATACGCAATTACCTTCTTGCGTTGCATTAGCACACATCCTAATCCTAGCTTTGAAGCATCACAATATACTTCAAAATCTTCGGTTCCTTCTGGTAAAGCTAGAATTGGAGCATTTGTTAGCTTTTGCTTCAAAATCCTAAAGGCTTCTTCTTGTTTAGGTCCCCATTCAAACTTAACTGCTTTACAGGTTAGCTTAGTTAATGGTACAGCTATCTTGGAAAAATCCTTAATAAAGCGCCTATAATATCCAGCTAATCCTAAAAATCTTCTAATTTCCATAGCTGTTTGTGGAATCTTCCATTTGGTAATTGCCTCTATCTTAGCAGGATCTACGTGAATACCCACATGATTCACCATGTGTCCTAAAAATTGCACTTCCTGTAACCAAAATTCACATTTCGAGAATTTGGCGTAAAGCTTTTCTTTTCTTAACAAAGTTAAGAGTGCATGCAAGTGCTGACAATGCTCGTTCTGACTTTTGGAATAAATAAGTATATCGTCGATGAAGACAATTACAAATTTATCCAAGTATGGTTTACAGATTCTATTCATCATGTCCATAAATGTTGCAGGTGCATTCATTAATCCAAAGGGCATGACCGTAAACTCATAATGACCATACCTAGTTCTGAAGGCAGTTTTAGGTATGTCTTCTTCTTGTACCTTTAATTGATGATATCCGGAGCGTAAATCTATTTTAGAAAAATATCTAGCTCCTTGAAGTTGATCGAACAGATCATCAATCCTGGGTAATGGGTATCGATTCTTAATTGTAACCTTATTCAATTCCCTATAATCAATACATATTCTCATTGAACCGTCCTTTTTCTTTACAAACAACACTGGTGCTCCCCATGGGGATGAACTAGGTTGTATGAAACCTTTACTTAGTAATTCATCTAATTGCTTTTTCAATTCTAGCATTTCTGTGGGTGCTAACCGATAAGGTGCTTTGGCTATCGGTGTAATTCCGGGAATTAGATGAATTCTAAATTCTACTTCCCTGTCGGGTGGTAATCCCGGGAGTTCTTCTGGGAATACATCTTGGTATTCTGAGACTACAGGAATTTCCTTAAGTTCTTTATCCTTAGTACTAATGATTACGAAAATCATATATACTATTCCTTGCTTTCGTTCATAACTAGCAACTTTCATTACTGAAATGAACTTCATGGTTTTACGTGGCTTACCTCCTGTAATCATGATTACTTCTCCGGTGGGTGCACGAATTTCTATAGAGTTCTTATCACAAAGGATTCGAGCATGGTTGGCTACTAACCAATCCATTCCTAACACAACATCGAACCCAGCTAAATTCATTGGTAATAGGTTTGCATTAAATTTATAACCTAAAAGTTCTATATTTCCTTTTTGCAAAACTTTATTTATGTTAACAGAATTCCCATCTGCCGTTTCGACTGTAAAAATCTGCCTAAGGTTGGTTAAGGGCAAATTAAGAGCTTGACAGAATGAAGTATTTATAAAACTTTGGTTTGCACCAGAGTCAAATAATACTTTTGCGTAAATGTTGTGAACTAGGAACGTACCAGCTATCACGTCAGGGATTAGCTTGGCTTCCTGAGTAGTTAACTGGAAGGCTCGAACATTCTTCTTGGTAGCTCCGTCGGCCAATTTAGCTTTATTGTCTGCTGGTTTAACCAATTTAGGGCATTCTGTTTTGAAATGTCCTGTTTCTCCACAGCTATAGCAGACCCTTGTTTTCTTTCTGCAGTCTTCTTCACGATGGCCTACAACTTTGCAAAAGTTGCAGGTTATATTGCATTTTCCAAAATGTTTCTTTCTGCAATTCCTGCAGAACGGAGGAGTTGAAGATTGCCCCGTTCCTCTTTTCTTGAAGTTGTTATTATTACCCATACGAAACCCTTGGGTAATTTTCTGAGCCAGTTCCTTTTTCCTATTTTCATCTCTTGTACGTACCAGCTCGTCAGTTAAAGTGTTAGCTAATTCTATCGCATCGTCAATAGTGCGAGGTCTCGCAGCTTTAACGATATTACGGATTTCGCTAATCAATCCCCAAATATAACGAGAAATAAGTACCGGTTCTGGCGAAGCCAGTGTTGGTACCACTCTAGCATATTCGAAGAATGTCGAAGTATATCCTCGACAGTCTACACCCATCATTCGATGGTTCAGGAATTTATTCGCCATTTGTTCCTTTTCATACTCAGGACATAATTTTCTTTCCATCAGACTTTTAAATTCTTCCCAATTCATGGCATAGGCCACATTTCTTCCTTTGGTTTGAAGTACTGTATTCCACCATTCGAGCGCCCCTTCTTTAAACAGATGCGAGGTGTACATCACTTTGTCTTCCTCGGCACATTTACTTATTGCAATTACTGCCTCGGTTTTCTCTAACCAACGCAGTGCAGCAGTTGCTCCTTCGTTTCCTGCAAACTCAACCGGTTTACAGGCAAGAAACTCTTTGTAAGTGCAACCAGGTGTTGTCACTTTCATTTTCTTAAAGAGTGGAGTTTGCAATCCATCATTGTCGTTATTAATATGGTTGCCGCCTCCGTTTACACTATTGCTAAAGTTGTCGCCTTGTGTGCGTTTGCTAGGAATAATTTGTTGAGGTTCAACAGGTTTCTGGGCAGCAGCAAGGATTGCTGGAATAGCATTGGCTATTCCTTGAGCAACAATATTTTCTATATCTTGCTTAGTCATAAATTGATCATCCTGGTGTTGCTCAGATTGGTTAACCTCGTTAACTGGTTCATTATTAGCGTTTTCCATCTGATAATTAATATATATAATTTTATTAGTATAGAGTAAATAACAAAATAATTACACAAATTTCACAACACACATATATATATCCAAAATTGTCAATTTCTCGACTTCCATTTTTATATATCATATTATGCATCCATACACACTGTTTATTTTACACAAGTTTTATGGTTTATTTTACACGTTTTATTTATTATACAATCATAACTTCCCAACCACATTATCCCTTATGCTGATTTTTCAAAAAACGATGCTCCCTCTCGTCGTACTTCCAGGAAATTTGTCCTCCTATCTCCCGAATCCTATTCCCAGCATCCATCAGTTCCTCGCCAAAATGGCGGAGTTCAGCTAAGTTTTCATTACTCATTGGTGGATTTGGTATAGGTTCTGGGTCGAACTGAGGGAAAAAGGTATAAGGGTTATTAAAGAGGTTCTGAAACTGCCAATCATTGGTCCACCACTCGTCCATTTCTCCTCAAGGTTGGGTATGGATTAAAGGTTCAGGAATGGCTGGTTCCAAATTTATTGGAAGTTGAGTTTCGGAAGGATAAGGGTAAAGGTTGGTATTGATAGGTCTAATAATATCACAGCTTGCCAATATGCAATCCAATTCCTCCTGCAATGGAAATTCCTCGACTTGCCTAGAACTTTCCCCAATTTCCATTTCTACTTGTCTGGTATTTTCCTCAATCTCGATTCCTTTTCCTTTATCATTAGGATTTTCTATTTTGGGAACTCTCCTAGTTGCTGGTTTCCTCCTGTGGACCTGCCTCCAGCCTACGAATCTTCTTCTTTTCTTAGACTTTGGTTTCTCCAGAGGTGGAGCGTGGAATTCCATAGGTTCTTCCACATCGGGTATGTAACCAGTAAAGTCTTTGGAAACTTTTATTTTCACCGGATATAGATTGAGATTCTGAAGGGCTTCAGATAACTCATTCATGTTGTTTAGCATATATGCAAAAATACTAAGTTAAATTTTATAACAAAATTTCATAGATAACCCTCAAGTATTATTGCATACCGTGTGACTAATTTAATACAAAGGACAACTGAAAAATATACTAGGTTTATGGTAAACTTATTTATTTACTGGGTAAAGTTTCTGGCTTGTGGTTGATAAGGGTGCTAATACTGGGTCAGGGTATTTTAAAGATTTGCATTTACTGCTACAGTGGCTAACATATAGAGATCTGCCCATTTTTCATCTAACTCATCTTCCCATGGTGGGTTATTTCCTATTTTCTGGATTTCTTGATTAACTTTCATTTCTTTTAGTTGGGATTTCTTTATTTTCTCCTGACTTTTCTTAATAATCAAATTTCTTTTCTTAGGAGAAAGTGGTTCCTCATAATGGGCTTTACGAACAAATATTCCCTCCTCAGTATTTACTGAGTATCTTGAGGATTTTGTTTGGGATGAACTTCCCTTCTCTTTTGGTGAACTATCTAATTTAAGATAGATGTTTGAAAGCTTTTGCTTACCCATACTGTAATTAACAAATAGTCAGTTAATAAAACACATAATCACAAAATGGTAATCAGGAAAAATTAAGTATTTCTCAAATACTTAATTAGCTTAACTCAGTGGCTCTGATACCACCTTTTCCTGTCACGGCCCTGCCTCAGTATTTTCCTGGTCAGGAGCCGCGAGACAGGAACCCGTGGTATTAATTGATGCGACAGCGGAAGATTTTAACAAGATCTTTTTAAACTCAATTTTGCCCGAATATTTTATTTCATAATATGGGATATACCCCGTACTTTACAATCATGGTGATTTCACTGGGAAACCCCTATTTTACAAAACATGTTTTCTTTATTATTATTGAGCCACTTTCTTTAAGCTTGTAGTGCGTCGCGACACTTTTTCCTGTATCACAACAGATCACCTGAAACATGTTTGAAAAAGGTTTTGTCAGCTGGAAATACTGGTGAATCATTCTTTTTACTAAAACAGTGGGTTGTTATAATTTACAGTATTAAGAGCGATTACAATGTTTCCATATATCAACCAACTACCCACGGTATTTGTCACTCGACCATCCATTGGCTACCTCGTTGTCAAATGGTGTCTGTAACTATGGTCATATCACCCCTTGGCTAACCCGTTGTCCAATGGTGACGGTTATCAAGTACTGTATACAAAACCCCACATACCGGCTGTAATTTGGTGATTACAAAGACTTAATCCCTGTATTTATAACTTTGAAAGTAAACATGATTTTGAAAGCAATTTGGTAAAAAGAGAATGACTCACATTGCAGATTTATGCAGACAAAGTTTAGCCTACTGATTATCCTGATAACCTAATAACAATGCACACGAACTAGGTCAGTAACTAATACAGCATTTACGATAACTCACGAGATTAAACCCTCACAACAAATGACAAAGTGCAATACTTAAACATCCATCGTATTTACGACGAATGACAAAGCATAACCCTAATGTGGGCAGCACTTAAACATCCATTGGATAGTTTTAATCGATCGGACATTGAATCGTAGCAGCGATCGAGTTAATACCCGGTATCGTAGCAGCACCCCACTATTTTGAAAGTAATTTCAACTTTTGAGCAGTCTAATTTCGTTTTCGTAAAATGATTTCGACACCAGAGGAATGCTCCTGATCCAACCTATTTATAGGTGAAAATAGGGTTCACGCGGCCCGCGTGAACCTTGGCTCAACCTTTACGCGGCCCGCGTGGCTGCCTAGTCTATGCGTAGGTCTGATTGGTCATGAGTAGGTATGCCAGCTGGTCAACACGTGGATCCGGAACACTTATCCGGTCAACTCAACATTGACGCGTCCCGCGTAAGCTTCCCTTAAGGCTTACGCGGCCCGCTAGAGGACCAAGATTCTGAATTTCTTGATTTTTAATATGGATTAAGGTTTTAGGGGTCCGGGTTTTTACTTACTGGTAAAATTGGGTCATTTTTGAGAGTCCTTACACAAACCCAGAGCCGTAGGTCAGATTCAGGTTGAACGTGCTAGGAAAGGTTCAGAGAAACCAGTCAAGGGTTTTCGTGGCAGTGGGAGCATAGGTAGTGCTTCAGTCAGAACTCCTAGACGACAGTGGGTTAAGAGAACCTGTATTCAAGTGGTGAAAGTCTCTCCAGTGAATTACCTGCTTATGATGGAGAGTGTTAGTTCTCAGGTTTTCTCAGAATCCGGTAGTTCATGTCAGTGGGAGTCGATGGAGACAGAGAATGGGTCAGGGGCAGACATAGCCATGACTAATGTGTTGAAGCTAATGAAAGCTTCAACGGGCCTTACAGAAATACAGATGCACAGTTGAAGCACAGGTGAAGATTATCCCGTGGCTTCAAGTGGGAGATTGTTGAGTATGAAGCCACTTGATCAAGTGGACATCAGAAATGCTTTTCTGATCAAAGGATAAGAGGATAAGAAGATAGGGTTATCCAATCTTCTCTGTTCCCCATTATTCCCGGATCATGTTTTGTGACTTTCTTTCTCTTTCTTCAATCTCTATATAAAAGATTCATTTGTATTGTAAACTTTGTACCTCACCCAAGCTTAATATAAACTCCTAGTTACCCGTGGACGTAGATCAGTTTAGACCGAACGACGTAAATCCTTGTGTTCTTGATTGTGGCGGATTGTGAGAGCAGAGAGTGTGTGTGTGGTCCCAGTTCATGTGTGAGAGCATTCGATCCTAACAGTTCCTGTTGTAGATTTGTATTTATCAACTTCATCAGTTGGTAAACTAAGGTGCAGTTTCAGGCCAATGTAAAATCTGTCATGTTGTAAGGAAAAAAATAAAAAAAATTGTTGGTAGAAGTATTAAGATTTTTTGTTTTTGTTTTTTTATGTGGTGATTTTATTTGTATTTATTGTTGGTTTTTTTATATATTGTATAATGGTTATAAAACTTGAGTTATACATGTATTGAGGTATGGGCTGAAGTGGGGGTCGGATATTCTGACGGGTTTATCAGGTGTGACAGGTTCAAATGCCAGGACGTTCCTCCATTGCTTGCAACAAAATTTTACATATTGGTGTTGTGCTTTTTAATAATTTTACGTTCTTGTAAGTTGTAACAAAGTGACACAATATATACATCGAGTTGTGTCGTGAACTTGTGTATGCCATGTGAACTTTGTTTTATATACTTGTATGATCTTCTCCGGACTTGTGCGATGTCTTGCGAAGCTAATTTAGATACTCATGGTTGTGGATCTTTTACACAATATTACATATGTGTTACAAACCTTGCTTTCATGTTCTTGTATAATATTTTGTGGCCATGATTCCATCTGAGATTTTAAAGCATGTTCTTGTTGTCTCAAGGGTACATATTAAGAACCTACACCATCATCACAACCTCCACTACATCTTCTGGTGATAAGATTAGTTTGACGGCAAACAATATTAAGAAATAAGAGTTAGGACCAGGGTACAAAACGTGTTATGACTTGAAACGCCAGGGACGAAGAACGTTAAAGGTGAACGGAACCTAATGTTTGGAGCAAACCTCATGGACGAAAATTGCAGTTTATTCCCTGGTCTAGCTGAAATGACAAACTTACCCTTCATGTGAGGCACCCATAGAGGGTAATTAATGAAGAAGTTCTCAAGCGTTAGGGCCATGGACTAACAATTTTCCACTTGGATGAGCTACCGAAAGCATAGATCCCGAAAATCATTAAAAATAGGTACCTGTAGCATTATAAAAAGTGTTTGTTTGGTATTCAAAGGTAAAAGTTAAGTAAAATGATGTATCAAATTGTACCGATACAAAAAATAAACCAAGAATGAGTACCGTATTTTTCCGGTAATTGGTAACGATTTGTCACCCCTTGTTTTCCGGTACATCATCTCCAAGAAAAGAAACACCACCTACCTTAGGCCATATGTAGTCATAAAGCCCCTTTGGGGGCGTTATACGACAAGTGGCGAAATGCGTAAGAGAGGGGTGTTATAAGGCTTTATATCACAAGATGGTGTAGTGGTAAGGGGGTTATTTAACCCCTTCAATTATACATACATATGTATGTATATATATGTGTGTGAGTGGGGGGAAGGTTGTGCAGATCCTTCACGCAGCGATGTATATAATAGCAGCAACATTTCACACCCCATAGCGCCGCCTGTAGCAGTGTTTCGCGACGCTATGGGGCGCCATGGCCTTCTTCCCTGTGATGTACCGCCCCAGTACGGGCAGTACATACTCTTAGTTAGCGTTTGGTATGAAGGAATGGAAGGTGGAATGGAATGGATCATTTTGATGGAATAAAAAGAAACATGTTTGGTTATAATGTGGTAATGGAATGGAGCATTCCAAAGGAATGTAACTCCTTCCAAATATAACAATTTCCATTCCTTGGTATGTAGGTGTTTTTTTTCATTCCTTTAAGGAATGGAAAGAAATATGTTATTATTATTATTATTATTATAATATTTAAATTTATACTTATACTTATACTTTTTTTTGGAAGGTGACTTTCTATGTACTGGACCTATTGGTCACCGGGTTACTTATACTTATACTTTTATTTGTATTTATATTTATTAATATTCATACTAATATTAATATATATCAAAAATCTATTATTAATTTTTTATCATTAATATATTATTATTATTATTATTATTATTATTATTATTATTATTGTTGTTGAGGCAATTATATTTTTGTCGTTTTTAATACAGTTGTGTTTCGTTACTTCATCTTTTTTTTTGTTTATCAAATTGTACAAAGTAATGATTCATTCTATTCACATATGAGTCAGTGGCGGACCCAGAAATTTTTTCATGGGGGTGCGAAACATTTTTAAAAATTTTAGGCCCCAAGGTATATAAGTAAAAAAATTGGTTTGTATCGGGTCGGTTCGAGTCGGGTCGGGTCATGTAAAATATGATTCAATCGGTTTGCGATCATAAGGATCCGAAGGAAGAGTATCCACATCAACGAATTCAGAAGATGTATCAACTTTCCTCTTGAGAAATCGTGTCATAATGTCCCTACTCATGGTTCCTATCGGCTATCACAAACAAATTGATCTATAAGTTCATGGCTCCATAACATATTACATAATGTATCAAGTATTCAAGCCCTAGAAATCAAAATGTAAATCACACTAAAAAACATCTAAACATCATATACACCATTAAAAAAAATGTCTGATCATATATAACCCACCAAAAAAGAAAATGTATCATCATCATCACTAACAAAATATACATATATAACCCACCACAAAATAACATATCGAAGCACAAATGTCTCCTCCCATCAAAAATTCACTTCCGGTGGCTACCGGTTCCGTCCCACCCCACCAAAAATCATCAAAAAATAACCAAAAACCATCAAAAATAACAAAGAAACTTACCCGTGTTCGATCGGCGGTGGTATGATGGCTGATTACGGAGGTATGCAGCTGCTGTTGTCGCTGATGTTCTGATCGCTGGCATGCGTGCAGGGATGATAGAGAGCGGGAGAGAATATGCAAGGGTCTTGGGGCTTGTTTATTTTATTTTAATTTGAAATATTGTTGATTTGTTGGGTTTGTTTATTGGGCTAAGACTTAGTAGTGGGCTAGTTAAAGGTATTGGGCATTTGGGTTTAGTTATTTCGGTATTAAAAGTTATATAATTTAGATAGTGTTTTTAAAAAAAAATAAGAGTTTACTAAAAAAAATTAAAATATAAATTGATAACACTTTTTACCTAAGGGGTGCGGACGAAAAATTCCAAGGGTGCAGACGGAAAAATCCAAGGGGTGCGGACAAAATTTTCGACGGAACTTAGCACTAATTTTTTTTTCCCGGGGGTGCGCCCGTCCACCTTGGGCTAAACATAAGTCCGCCCCTGATATGAGTAACCAAACATCACAATGGAATGGAATGATCCATTTCATTCCGTTGTCCATTCCATTACCTCGTCCATTCCATTCTCTCATCTATTCCATTACCCCATACCAAACAGACTTAGATCAATCGGTAAAAGTAGGTAACGATTAAAACGTGAACCAATAAAATAGTAAATCTTCAAATAAATAAATAAAATAGTAAAAAAAATCAAGTTGATAAACAAATAATTTTATTTACTTCCATTTTTATATAATCTCTTCAAAGGCGGTTGGTAGTGGTGGCGCTGGTACTCCGGCTGAAGTATCACATATGGCGGCGATTTGCACCTCCGTGCACTCCTTCTCACCACCAGCAGTTGCAGCAACCTCCAGATTATCTTCATCGGCTTCCACATCTCCTTCATCGTCAGTTTCGTTGTTTTCGAGACGCCAGAGGGTGAAAACGGCGTCGTATTCGATGATTGTGTGTATGGCTCCTGATGAAGAGAAGCTCACTCGCCGTAACCCTCTCGATTTCCCTGTTGTAAGTATTTATTGTTACCTGTTTGTGTTCTGATTGTTGTCTAGGGTTTCGTTTTAACTGATTTTTATGCTAGCTGATTGTTATTGTTATTATATGATCTATTAATTTGATGTTAGACGCCTAATTCGGGTTTACTTTAGGGATGAGATTGAACCAATACCTTACCGAAAATTAGGGGGGGGGGGGGGGGGGGGTTGCACAATTCGGTTCAGTTATTAGTATTATCCGTAACCGTAACTGAAGGTTAAACGGTTCGGTTAATTTTTTCGGTTAATTCGGTTAATAACCAAACCAACCAAGTGCTAAAATTTTTGCTTATAAATACATGAAATTGCTGTGTGTGAGTAAATGAAATGGAGGTATAAAATACATGAAATGAAAGGATAAAAATGAAATACATGAAATGAAGGTATAAAAGCTACAAATATATGAGAATATAAATGGTTCGGTTCGTTTAGTTTCGGTGAACTGATGGTACAAAAAATAACTGATAACCGACTTTCGGTTGATTTCGGTTTGGTTTCATCGGTTTTCGGTTCGGTTTTGGTTAACGGTTTGGTTATTGCTCACCTCTACCGAAAAGTACGGATGCCAAAAACTAGTAAAAGTATAAGCCGAGTACTGTACTGATAAATTCTTCTGTGTGGTACGGGAAGTGCAAAATACCGAAAAATAGTGAAACTGACTAGTACCGAAAACCTAAAAATGATCGGTTCTTCATACAGTATTGGTACGGTACCGGTATTTGGTAAAAAGTGTTCATCCCTAGTTTGGTTAACCTAGTTTTGCCAAGAAGTATAGAACTAAGTGTGGAATTCTGTACTTTTGTTGATGTTAAAAGTGGATTTTGCCTTCTGTAAGCTTAATTTTATCGAGTTTTTTTCGTTAGTAGTGTTCAATTTAGATATCATGGATCTGAGATATCATTTTAGCAATTGATTGTAAGAATTCTGGCTGTGAGGAATGTGTAAATCGAATTTAGATTAATATTTGACTACGGTGGTATTTGTTAAATTTCTTTTGTTGGTTATGGAGAGTTGAAATCAAGTTCTAGAGTATGAAGGTTTCGGGCTTTTTGTATTTTTGTAGGCTAGATACCTGTGAAATTAGTATGGATGTTTCTTGTTCCCACAATTGTGCTGTTAGGGATACTGGGGGTGTTTGTGATTGCTTTAAAGTGCTTTTGCATTTGTGGAATAATCAGTTTGGAAATAAGCTACTCTAAACTGATTATCAGAAAATGACCTTTTCACTCTAAATGATCGAATAGTAAGTTCATCCAAACCAAAGTAGTTAATGCGGTAAAATGTCGGATATCGGTCAAGGACCGATATTTGAAATATCGGTTATCGCGGTGGGATGTCGGTGGGATATCGGTAATTTTAATATCAAGCTAAATTTATATATATAGCAATTTAACACACAATTCAGTATACCCTTCTACCATTAACAAATTAACCTTTTCCAACTTGTAAAACACTAACAATCCTAGCAAGTAGGAATAGACTAAGACTTAAAACACTAACATTTAACAGTAACAACTAACACTTAAGACTTAAAACACTAATAGGAGCAATAAGAAGAAAGACGAATGATAGAACTAAGAAGAAAGGTACTGATATCGGGAAAATCAGTGATATATAGGTTAATATCGCTGATATTATCAGTACCGATATTTTGCACCGATGTCTCGGCTGGGGACCAATAACCGATATATCACTGATATATCGATGATATAGCGGGATATTAACTACATAGATCCAAAACACTCAAAACTGAATATTTTTATTTGGAAACACAGTAACAGGATGCTCAGTTTGCAAATGCAATTCCAAACACCTTCTTGTAAAGAATAGAAGAATAAAAATATGCAAAATATTGACCCCTAATATCACCAACAGGGAACATGCTAACACAGTACAACACATTGCCATGCCATTTTCTTGAAATGTCCAGATCTTAACTTAACTGGGCCAGAAATAATCTAACTTTCGCATCATATATGTTAATACGTTATATGTACTCATGTAAATTCTCTTGTTTGTTTATAGTATCAGCATAAGAATCAAATTTAGTCCATTATATCCAAGTAACTTAATCATAAACTATCAACATTGATGAGGAAAGTGTTTATGCATTTCTGCTTATTTTAGGGTCAAATACGTTGTTCTTGGTGGATTCGAATTTACAAGTTTATCCGCTTATAACTTATAAGCATAAGTTGTTTGAATAAGTGATTCCAACACCCCTAGATTTGTTTATTTTCTGTTCATTTAAGTCATTTTTGTTGAACCATCATTTATTTTTAGCTGCAGTTGTGGTTATGTTCATTTATATGTTATCTCAAAGGTCAAAACAGTTGACAAATTCGCGGTATATGGCAGGAATGGGAGAGGCCTAAGCCCGGTAGAAGGCCCGATATATTTCCTCAATTCAGCCCAATGAAAACACCATTACCACCTCCGTTACCATACGACCCATCTCCAGAAGAGGAAGAAGAGGAAGAGGAGGAAAACAAAGAAGAGGAGGAAGAGGATCCCGATAAGGAACAACCCGAGACCCGCCTTGGTCACTGACCAGTCTCCGATTTTGTTGATCAAACAGGAGTGTTTGCATGTGAGGTTAAAAGAGTATTTAGTGTACCATAGTTGAGTGAGTCGTTGTAGTGTACCAGTTTTCTTTTTTTATCTATTAATGTAAACTGGCCCATGACTTTGTAGGATTATCTTTTATTTGGGAATAAACGGGTCTATCCTTTCGTTGTTTGAATCTATAATGGTTTAAAAACTGTACGGCTGGGACGTAACTTGGTTTCTTTAAACCACTAGTAAAGCTTGCTATAGAGCCGGCCAAACCTGGGTGGTCGGGTCAAAATCGAGTCAACAAAAGGAACTGTGAACCGGA
Organism: Helianthus tuberosus; assembly: GCA_030545235.1. NCBI lineage: Eukaryota > Viridiplantae > Streptophyta > Magnoliopsida > Asterales > Asteraceae > Helianthus > Helianthus tuberosus. The sequence goes on along the minus strand of CM060400.1, from coordinate 17,057,516 downwards.
TATTTTTTGTTTAAAACTAAACCGATTTGTTTGGTTTTATATGTTTGGATGACGGGTTTGGGTCAGAACGAGTTCATACCAAAATCAACTAAAAGTTAAAAAAGGTTGACAAAAAAGAAGTATCAAATACTAAAAATAATCATAAACAAACAAATTCAACCAAAATATTCTATGCAAAATTATGTACAGATGTAAAAAACTCACAAACAGATCAACATAAAACCATTACAGTTTGACTGCTGATGTCAAACAGACGAACACCATATGTAACAAAATGTGTCATATACTTATTGTCATAAAGCTATACTTTGTAACATTTTCTTGAAGCCATTTTAAACTCTAGAGCCTGATGTGGTTTTTCCACTGATAAATCTCAATTTACAGTGGCCTTATGAAGAAACACCAAGTTAATCCGGAGATTATTTTGTGGATTGTGTATCGTCTAAATAAGGTTAATCTTCCTTCTTTCTCGACAAACACCTGCAATGATCCTGCAAAACAATCAACACACCGTGAAGCTCATTACAAGGAGGAGAATAGGGGGGGTTCTCCTTGTAACCACCCTCCGGTGTGAGAATAAGAACTTGTTTTGATAATAAAAGTGTGTGTTAAGTGAGAAGCAAGAGAGTGATCCTTAAACTTGTAGCTGAAGTTCTCTATTTATAGCCGAAGTGAGCAATGAAGGAGATGAGTTGATGGGCCTTGGGCCTTGAGCCTGAGACCGACAACAAGGAATATCCATTTTGCCTCCCCTGTCACGACCGTTAGTGCTTACAGGCGAGGGCGTAGTTGGCGCACGTTTAATGGATCCACGTGTCCTGACGATTGTCCTTATTGTCAGGTCTAGCATCAGCAGTTAAGTGGAGATCATGGAGCAGTGGTCAGCGCACGCTGATTGGTGGCACGTACGTGTCCTTGTGTACTTCTTATCCCTTGCACGATTGTTCATCGTGCAGCATTACAGAGTACAACATGTTGCGCGCTCGCTGGTCTACTGCTCTGCCAATCCTACCGTTTGTACTGTCCAACACTGCCTTGCTGGCTCACGTGTCTTCTGCGCTTCTTGGACTTGTGCCAATTCATTTGCAAAAATAACTAAGTGTTGGGTTTATTTTAATCTAGGTATGCCCTCGCGGGCGACCCAAGGTTAACTCGTGTAGTCAGCGCAGGATTAGGGACCATACCCCTTCAGGTCCCCTAGTTCAGTGCTTCTTCCATGCGCGAAAGCAAGTGGTTGGAGCTCAGGACTAGAAAATAAAAGGTATATATGCTTTGACTCGAAGGTCTTAGGAATCATCACATAGGTTAGAAAGCTGGTGCACGCATGAGTTGTTTCTCGGCTATGTATGAAGCTTCTCTACGGCGTTTTAATTCCGTTTTGCACGACAAATGTTTGAAATTTGAAAAGAGCATCTTCTGACAAGTTGGTGGCGAAAGTGACGGTTGATGTGATTGCTGACATTGTAACTAGGGCTGGCAATTTTACACGAATACACGACAAGAAGTTAACAGGTATCGTGTACCAAACAGGTAGACACGAGATTACTTGTTAATTTTAGTGTATAAACAGGTTAAATACATGTTTACCTGTTAATACCCGTTTACCCGTTAGTACACGATAAGAAAATTAAATTAAATAAAACTCATTAGCCATGTGCGTGTGGGTTCCTTAGTTCCTTTCTATCTTCATTCCTCATTCAATTCAAAAAAAAAAAAAAAAAAAAAAAAAAAAAAAAAAAAAAAAAAAAACCCTAAACTCCCTCTGTAACTCTCTGATAGCATGTCGTGTTCGTGTTAACAGGTATTAACAGGTAATTTTCGTGTATAACAGTCGAACAGTCGTGTTAACAGGTATTAACAGGTAATTTTCGTGTATATCGTGTCGTGTTCGTGTTTGAAAAAAAGACACGATAAGTTATCGTGTCGTGTTCGTGTATGAGATTTCGTGTATCGTGTATCGTGTACGGGTATACACGATATGCCAGCCCTATAGATAACGATAGAAATGTTATAAATAAGACAACAATGTGGTCTAAAGGAAATTTTTAGTGAAATCTGAATTAGTTTTTTTTTTCCTCCAATGTATTTGGCGTTTTAAAGTATTTTAAACAAGAAATTGAGAGTATTTCCATTTGTTAAACCGCGTGTAACGCGGGCTACAACCTAGTAAATAATATATATGCCTTTCTTCCATATGGTTTCAATTTGATAATGCGTTCGTTAACATTTAGAAAAAACTAAATACACATGTGTATTTAATTTTTCCTTGATGTTTCGGTATAAATATTGTCGAAAACGGACTTGTATTCAAAGTAGACTATTTATTTGTGTCGTAAGCTATAGCGAGTTATACCGTAGGGGTGAATAGAAAACCTAAATAACCGAACCGTAACGGAAATAACCGACAAACCGAACCGAAACAAAAACCGACAGTTCGGTTTTCGGATTTTTAATAACCGAAAATTTTGGTTCGGTTTTTGGATTACCATTTTTAATAACCGAAAAAAAAACCGAACCGAATCGAAACATATATTTTTGTGTTTAAGGGGCTGTTTGGCAAGTGCTGAACCAGTAAGAGGTCTGAATGGGTAAGAGGCTCTGAACCAGTAAGTGCTGAACCAGTAAGAGCTGTTTGGTTGTATCTCTGAATGACTGTGCAGAATGACTATATTACCCCTCTGAACTATTATGTGCTGAATGAAATGTATCTGTTTGGCAAGAGTTCTGAATAGTGTACAGATTGATGAAAAATTGTAAAAGAAAAATACAAAACGCCATAGAAAATCCAAATTACACATCAATCCTTTAAATTCCATGGAAACATACGAAAATCCAAATACAAACTAACACAACATACGAAATCCAAATACAAATAACACAACTTTGCATACAATTTTAATTTGAATAATTTGGAAGCAACTGATTAGCAATCTGGTTACGTAAAGAAGTCATATAGTCAATACCTTGTGAACCCCACTCTATGTCTTGAACTAACAGGCCATCATTTTCCCCACTTTGCATTTCATGAAACATCGTGTTCTCATCATAGTCCATAAATAACTGATCATAAATATTGCATTTCCTTATAAAATTATGGATGGCGAAACAAGCAATCACTATGTCTCTTTGTATTGGAAAAGAAAAGGGAGCCATTTGCTTTAGGATTGGGAATCTCGCCTTTAGAACACCATATGCACGTTCAATGACATTTCTGAGTTGTGCGTGAGCATGATTGAATCTTTCTTCCTTAGTTAACGCACGTTGTCGTCGAAAATCGGCTAACCAATACCTCGTACCACGGTAGGGAGTCATAAATCCACGAGTGTTGGTGTACGCAGCGTCACAAAGGTAATACTTATCTGTATCAGTATCAAAACTATCATATAAAAAACAAATAATGTATGAAATGAACATTGAAGAATGGTTAAAAACCTGGTGGCGGAAAAGGAAAGCCAGAATTTGGGTTGAATGCAACTTCTTTTAAAACTCGTGAATCATGTGCAATGCCCTCCCATCCGGCCCATACGAATGTGAATATCATATCAAAGTCACAAATTGCTAATACATTTTGAAAGCATTCACCTTTTCCTCTTCCCCTGTAACGAGTCTGTTGATCAACAGGCACGATCGCATGTATAAGAGTTCCATCTAAGGCACCTATTGCTCCAGGAAATATTTCTTTTAGCCTTCTATGTCGTTCGGAGTTATTTGCGCTTACATTAGAAGATGTTGGAACTATAACTTCTCTTGCGAAATTCATCATTGCCTTTAGGACCTCATGAAAACATCTATGAATTGTTTCCGTTGAGTGTTGAAACCTTCGTTTAACCATTCGAAAACGTTCATTATGTCCAATGACCATAAAAAACATAGCCAACTTTTCTTCCAAGCTTATTGACCTACTACTTTGCACCCAATTTTTTTGTTTAAAATGATTGCACAATAGTATAAATGCATCACGTGAAAGACGCATCATCTCATGACATTGTGTAGAAGTACCATGCAATAATTCTTGCGTGTATTCATGACCGGTTAATGCCGAATTCAAGTCTCTTATCCTTTCAACATTTATTCTCGAGGCTAATGAAACCCAAAATATAACATCCAAAACATAACATCCAAAACATAACATCTAACCCAAAAAAAAAAAAAAAACAATCAAAGCACAATATTAGTTAAACAATCCATACTTCGCTCCCGCATTCTTAACCCATTTCTCACAATTCTGCGGCTTAAGACGTACCCACAGTTTCCTAAGATCGGCACTCTCACCAAAAAGCAAAAGCGATGTTTCGTATTTCGCATCCAACTCATCCCAACCCAATGTCTCCAACTTCTCCAAACATGCATCCATATCATCAGAAAGTGTGTGTTTCTCAATCATCATCTTTGCCAACTTGCTAATATCTTCACCAACTTCTATAAGCTGTGACTCTAATGTTGCCTTATGTTTTTGTTTCTCTCCTTTTTCTTTTTTTTGGGACCGAATACTTGACTCCTCACTAACACCTTTACCTGGGGAATCCACTTGAGTGCATTCGACATCCATACCATCCAAATTGTGCTCATTCACTTCCTCAGAAGGATGAGGAAGCGTAGAACTTGGCCCCCAACTATCAAACCCATTTGAAGTAGACCCCTCAAACAATTGACAACAAAGCTCGGGGAAAGCAAGTGGCGCACTTCTCAAAGCTTCTACATACTTGTTAGACTGTGTGAAGAAATATTTTAAAATACTATAAAATTAATGGAATATACCACTACTAATTATTAGTATAAAACAGATACCTTCATCTCAATTTGCCACTCTTCTTCTGACAAGTTAAAGCTGTTTGTAACTGGATCATAGACATTCCCGGTTTTGTTTTTAAGCTTTAACCAAGCTGCAAATTTTCCTTTTAGAAAATCATAGTGATTCTTCATTTGACGTTGTTCCACTATGAAATTATGTTGTGTTTTCAAATTTTCAGCTACAGTTTTCCATGACGCTTGTTTAAGACTGCTTCCTTCACGACCATTAACGGTTATTTCATGAACACATGCTTCAAGAAAGGTTTTTTCAACACCTTCTTGCTTCCAATTAATCCTAATCCTTTTTGCCATTTGTTTGGATATTGCTTCCTAAAGAAAACTTGTATCTTTTTTCAACATACAATAGAACCACCTCAATCATACCAATAACCATTCACATAGCGAAAACATGTATCTTTTTTCAACATACAACATAACCATTCACAAAGAAAACTTGTATCTTTTTTCAACATACAACAGAACCACAATCAAACATACAACAGAACCACAATCAAACATACAACAGAACCATTCACAATCATACCAATTAGCCAATATTTCTAATGTAACAGCTAATAATAATCAACTATGAATTTGCAACATACAACATAACCATTCTACATATAACATCAATCAATAAAAAAAAAACCAAATCAAACTAATAAAAAAAACAGAAAAATAAACATATCCATACCAAAAAACCAAATCAAACTAAAAATCAGTTTAAATTAAAAATCACTTTAATAAAAAAAATCAGTTTAATTAAAAAAACCAAATCAAACTACAAATGAGTTTAACCACATCATAATAATGAGTACTTTAAATTAAAAATCAGTTTAATAGAAAAAAAAAACGAACCTGTATTTTGGACGGAGGGAGGAGGCGGCGACCGGCGGAGGATGTGAGGAGGAGGAGGAGGCGGACGGAGGGAGGAGGAGAAGGAGGCGGACCGGCGGAGGAGAAGGAGGCGGACCGAGCGGGACTTGGATCGAGGAGAGAGATGTAGGCAGCGGAGGGAGAAGGAGAGGCGGAGGAAGGGAGGAGGAGAGGCGGACGGGCGGAGAAGGAGGGCGGCGAGAAGGATGGGGGCTGAGGTGAGGTGGTCTTGATGAGAGGAGAAGAAGGAACTTGTGAACCCTAGTTGTGATAAAGAGAAAAGAAGAAGGAAAGGGGTATGCGGAGTCTTTTTTTTCTTTCAGCAAGTTCCTATCACTGAATGATTAAGCACTGAATGGTACCATTAAGAGGTTGGTATTTTGCCAACCAAACATACAGCCTCTGTCCGAATAAGAGGGTTGCCTCTTAATGAATCATTAAGAGGGTTGCCAAACAGCCCCTAAGTTTAAGTTGTTTAAGTGTTTAACCCATACTATTAGAAATTATTAACTTTATTCTTGAATATTACGTATTCATAGTAAAAGCATTAACATGTATGTGTTTCTTATGTTTACAATTGATGGAAAACACGTGTCAATATCCTTTTAGAAGTATCACAATTTTTGTTTTTTTTTTTTGGTTTTTTCTTTCGATTATTATACCGAGTGTTGGTACCTTAAAGAAGCTAACCGATGCCGATCAAAACTGAATTCCTACCACATTAAACTTAGAATCCGACTAGTTCAATATAATGAAAAGGATTTATGCTGGGCCTATAAATTTAAGAACTTGAGTGAAATGTTCTACTCGACAAAAATAATGTGAAACCCCTAAAATTAGTCTGTTTCAAGTAACCCACAATTTCAATGGTGAATCACATGTTGGAAACAAGTTTGCTATGTAGGTATAATTCTTTATACATTCTTTGTGATCATTCGGATTTCCATAACAAAGAGTTATTTTTTCTTTTTGTTGGGTAGAAATTCATGATTCTTCCTATTGGTGCTTCAAGTTTTAACAAAGCAATGAAAATAGGTGTTGAAATATACCTTAATCTAAAGGTAAGCTCAAAGTTTGACTTATCACAAGTTAAGTTTGAATTTCGAATTGATATTATAAATTTATGTATTTAATATGTTAGTCAAATTTGTTAATGAGTTACTTTGTAAAATACCATTATTTTCTTATTCCATTTCTAACACGATTACCTTTTTTTAACGTTAGTCATGTTAATTTCGTTTTGAATTGTAATTTTAAATTAACAAAAAGTTAGTCTAATATGTTAATGACTTATTCCATTATTTTCTATTTCCATTTATATCAAAGTTCCCTTAGAAAGTTGAGAATTGTAATTTCTACTTCTATTTTTATTTTATTTAGTTAATAAGACCACACCACCAACAATTTTTTTTAAAAAACAAATCTACTTAATTCTAAATCTTAATTTCATTATTATGTTTTAAATTAAAGTTTTTTATTTCAGTATTTAAATCTACTTAAGTATACATAACTACCAAAATTAAGATGGATTAAATCAATCAATTAACCTCCACTTTTTTCGTTTAGGTAATTTAAACTAATTGATTTCAACTAAATATGGTAAATATCACTTTTAACTTTTGTAATTAATCAATGAGTTTAAAAAAAAAATTAAATTCATTTAAATTACATCCTAATTTAAATAACTAAAATTTGTTTATAAAGTACATCTTCACTTTTAACAAAAAAAAATTCATACATGACTAACGTTATGGCGCATTATCAAAAGTATAAAACAGAGCTGGTGTGAAGTTTACTTGTATTAGATAACCACATAAATTTTATAAATAAGAAAACAATGTGGTGTAAGTTTTTTTTTTTTAGTGAAAGTTAAATTAGTTATTATTTTTCTTTCGATGTATTTGTTGTTTTAAAGTATTTTAAATAAGAAATTGAGAGTATTTCTGTAACAACCCGACTTTCTGAGGAAAGTCAAAGTACAAGTTAAAGTCAAAGTCAGGTCGTCACTCAGATCTGACATTTCTTGTTTAATTATTGCTTGTACTCTCGAGACTCGATAAATAGTTTAGCCCTTTGTGTTAATCGATTTATTAGTTAACGCTATTATTGAACTACGATTTATTATTATGTGAAGTAGCAATGCGATAAACGCAGAAATCACAACGAAACGTTATTGTTACTCCCCGCTATCACAACGCATCGCAACTTTTGGTATTGTCCTGTGTGTGTGTGTATTATTATGTGCCTTACTTGTGTGTGCATGTATGTATTTTGGGATGTTATTCGTAAACGCAAACGCAACTCTATCGCAACGCAATCTCATCGTGGACCCGAAACGCAGACTTACTTTTATGCCTTTCGTGAGTTATGTTATTTGTGTAACTATTGTTTAATACTATCGCATCGCTTACTCGCAACTCGCCTAAACGCAACGCAACGCTCAACGCACGAAACGAGAGTCGGAAAACTAACTCGCACAAGTCGTCGGGTCGAATGACCAACCGATCCAATGATCATCCGACCGGATGACCATCCGATCGGATGGCTATCCGATCAACTGGCCATCCGACCCACTACTTTGCACCGCCTCTCACCCTCTCACACTATAAATACTCCCCTGTCACATCAATTGTTCATTGATGTGACAACCCTATCCGACCAGCACGCTCCCAAGCTCTTTTCTCTCGATTCCACGCGATTCCGTAAGTATTTCACCCTAAATCTTGTACTTCCATCTTCATTACATATACCTCCATCATCTTCTCCACAAGAATCACTACCTTCCACCATGAAATCTCCTGATTTGGACTACTTTAGGGTGACGTCATCATGGGTTCTTAGGAACACTAAAGTATGACATCATCTCATCAAATTTCGTTCAGATCTAAAGGATTTCTACATGTTTTTACACTAATTACGACTAGATCTAAACATTTTCAACTGGATTCAAACTTTTCTTCAACATTCTTCACTTTTTACTCAAAACCGTTAGAATCTGGACTCGTTCAGGCTTTCTACTAATTCTCTAGTGGAGAACCGGTCTGAGAACGGATTTCTACCAAAGAGACGAACGATTCACGGGTTGAAGATAGAACTCCGTCTTGAATAGTTGAGTTTGATCGAATGGGGTGATTCCCATCCGATCGGCTGAGCTGAACTTGGAGTGGTTTCCGTTGTTTGACACGTCGTCACACCGTCTCGGTCAAAACGCAAAACTTTTAACTTAGAAAATTTTACAAAGTTTTCAAACAAAATGGTTGCTCGATCGAATAGCCATCCGATCGGATGACCATCCGATCGAATGCCTATTCGACAGGTGACTCGCCCTTTATCAGTAAGTTCAATACTTAAAACAATTTTACAAAACTTCAAAGAATATCAGCTTCCAATCGAACAGCCATCCGATCGAATGGCCATCCGTCCGGATGACCATCCGATCGAATGACTTGAATTATACTACAACGAAAACTTCAAAAGTTCAAACATTTTATAACACGCTCCTCCAATTGAATGACCAGCCGACCGAATGGTCATCCGTCCGGATGGTCATCCGATTGACTCATCATTCGACCCTCATCTCACTCGACGCACTGTTAGATGTTGTTCAACGCTTACACTATCGTTCTCTGATCAGGCTAATCTCCCACACGCTCCCTTCAATCCAAGATTGTGTTTATTTACTAAACACGAACTGTGAGTATACTCTATCCCTTCTTGCTTAACGCACTTTTGGGTGTTACATACGTTACCTATATCAAATCACATCAACACACAAAGCAACCACTTTTAAACGCTAACCGTTCTCGCATGTTATACGTGTTTTCGATGAATGCTTGTATGTTATGTGTACACAGTGATTGTTGCCTGACACCTTAGCAACGATAGTACTATACGTTGGACTCAGCACCTGTCGTGGACAGGGGTTGTTAAGGGTTTTACTTCACATGGTCACAGTGGTGATAATGTGTTGCGCATTCTACACTCGCAGTCATGTCGGTTGCATATGTCATTGTCGATAGCTTACTTGCTTCACATTTCTACGTGTTACATGCTGGTTATGCGTAAACGCTTTCGCTATACTATATGCTATTAAACTTGTGTACTCACCTTTACACTATGTGTATTGACTTTATTTTGACGTATGTGACAGGTGTCTAGGATGCTATGTTTGCTGATCGTTTATGGAATCAAGTTAGGTGGTCTAGAAACCCACGAATAAAATCTGAGTTGTCGGAACAATTAATTTGTCTTTGAGAAACAATATCTGTAATAACTGTTTATGCTTATGTGTTTATGGTATGGGACGTGAACATTAAATATATTATCACTAATAGTTATGGATTCTCTTGGACAATCTGTTTCGCTCAGTGTCGCGCCTCGATGATTCCGCCATCAGTTGGGGTGTGGCAATTTCCATCTGTTAAACTGCGTGTAACGCGGGGCTATAACCTAGTAAATAATATATATGTCTTTCATCCATAAGGTCTTTATTTTAATTTGATAATGTGTTCGTTAACATTTAACAAAAAAAAATTGCACGAACACCAAAAGACACGAACCCAAAACACGAACACGACACGAAATCTCAGCTTTTCGAAACACTAACACGAACCTCTTAATAAACATGTTACACGAAACGACCTGTTAAGACACGAAAAAATTACCAAAGTATTATACGACATGTTTAAGACACGAACACGACCTGTTAAGACACAGTTTAAGACACGAACACGACCGAATTGGGGAAGCTGTGAATCGAATTGGGAATGGTGGTGTTTGTGAGAGAGATTTGAAAATTAAGGTTTGGATTGTGGAAAAATAATCGCGTGTGTTTGTGTATAATTCATTCCAGGTCTCACGACTGATTTCATGTCTACACCAACATATAATATTTTTTTAATTTTATTTATTAACATGAACTTAACGGGTCTTAACAGGTTAACGGGTTTTAACCTGTTTAAACACGAAACCTATTAAGGTTCGTCTTATCGTGTCGACCTGTTTTAGACAAAAAACTTGTTAAGGTCAAACACGTAACATGATAACTTCGTGTAGGTTCGTGTCGTGTTATCGTGTTCGTGTAAGAATTGCCAGCCCTAAATACACATGTGTATTTATTTTTTCCTTGATATTTCTATATATCGTTAAAAACCGACTTATATTCAAAGTAGACTATTTTTTTCGTGTCCTAAGCTAAAGAAAGTCCTGGTACCGTACATATACAGTGACGAACTAAACTAATATCGACATCGATACCAGTATCGCATATTATCAGAACCGATACATGTATGTGTTTCTTATGTTTACAACTGATGGAAAACACGTGTCAATATCCTTTTAGAAGTATCACAATTTTTGTTTTTTTGGTTTTTTCTTTCGATTATTATACCGAGTGTTGGTACCTTAAAGAAGCTAACCGATGCCGATCAAAACTGAATTCATACCGCATTGCACTTAGAATCCGACTAGTTCAATATAATGAAAAGGATTTATGTTGGGCCTATAAATTTAAGAACTTGAATGAAGTGTTCTACTCGACAAAAATAATGTGAAACCCCTAAAATTAGTTTGTTTCAAGCAACCCACAATTTCAATGGTGAATGACATGTTGGAAACAAGTTTGCTATGTAGGTATAATTCTTTATTAAATACATTCTTTGTGATCATTCGGATTTCCATAACAAAGAGTTATTTTTTCTTTTTGTTGGGTACAAATTCATGATTCTTCCTATTGGTGCTTCGAGTTTTAACAAAGCAATGAAAATAGGTGTTGAAATATACCTTAATCTAAAGGTAAGCTCGAAGTTTGACTTATCACATGTTAAGTTTGAATTTCGAATTGATATCATAAATTTATGTATTTAATATGTTAGTCAAATTTGTTAATGAGTTACTTTGTAAAGTACCATTATTTTCTTATTCTATTTCTAACCCGATTACCTTTTTTTAACGTTAGTCATGTTAATTTCATTTTGAATTGTAATTTTAAATTAACAAAAAGTTAGTCTAATATGTTAATGACTTATTCCATTATTTTCTATTTCCATTTATATCAAACTTCCCTTAGGTAGTTGAGAATTGTAATTTCTACTTTTATTTTTATTTTATTTAGTTAATAAGATTACACCACCAACAATTTTTTTAAAAGATAATAAAAAGACAAATCTGCTTAATTCTAAATCTTAATTTCATTATTATGTTTTAAATTAAAGATTTTTATTTCAGTATTAAAATCTACTTAAGTATACACAACTACCAAAATTAAGATAGATTAAATCAATCAATTAACCACCATTTTTTTCGTTTAGGTAATTTAATTAAACTAATTGATTTCAACTAAATATGGTAAATATCACTTTTAACTTTCAAATTAAATTTAAAATTCAAATTTTGAATTTAAAATAATTTTGTAACTATTCAATGAATTTTAAGAAAATTTTAAATTCATTTAAATTACATCCTAATTTAAATAACTAAAATTTGTTTATAAACTACATCTTCACTTTTAACAATTTTTTTTCATACATGACTAACGTCATAGCGCATTATCAAGAGTATAAAACAGAGCTGGTGTGAAGTTACTTGTATTATATAACCACATAAATTTTATAAATAAGAAAACAATGTGGTGTAGGGATTTTTTTTGTGAAATTTAAATTAGTTATTATTTTTCTTTTGATGTATTTGTTGTTTTAAAGTATTTTAAATAAGAAATTGAGAGTATTTTCATTTGTTAAACTGCGTGTAACGTGGGGCTATAACCTAGTAAATAATATATATGCCTTTCATCCATAAGGTTTTAATTTTAATTTGATAAGGTGTTCGTTAACATTTAGAAAAAAACTGAATACACATAGGGCTGGCATAATGAGTTAACCCGATCTGTTAAGATACGAACACGATAAGACACGAACCCAAAACACGTAAACACGAACACGACACGAAATCTTATCGTGTTAGCTTTTCGAAACACTAACACAAACCTGTTAATAAACATGTTACACGAAACGACCTGTTAAGACACGAAAAAATTACCGAAGTATTATACGACCTGTTTAACACACGAACATGACCTGTTAAGACATGGTTTAAGACACGAACACGACCGAATTGGGGAAGTTGTGAATCGAATTGGGAATGGTGGTTTTGTGAGAGAGATTTGAAAATTAAGGTTTGGATTGTGGAAAAAGAATCGCGTGTGTTTGTGTATAATTCATTCCAGGTCCCACGACTGATGACCCCATGTCTACACCAACATATAATATTTTTTAATTTTATTTATTAACATGAAATTAACGGGTCTTAACAGGTTCTAACCTGTTTAAACACGAAACCTGTTAAGGTCCGTCTTATCGTGTCGACATGTTTTAGACACAAAACTTGTTATGGTCAAACACGAAACATGATAACTTCGTGTAGGTTCGTGTCGTGTTATCGTGTTCGTGTAAGAATTCTCAGCCCTAAATACACATGTGTATTTATTTTTTCCTTGATATTTCGATATAAATATCGTTAAAAACATATTTATATTCAAAGTAGACTATTTTTTTCGTGTCGTAAGCTAAAGCAAGTGCTGGTATCGTACATATACCGTGCCTAACTAAACTAATATCGACATCGATACCAGTATCGCATATTATCAGAACCGGTACATGTATGTGTTTCGTATGTTTATAATTGATGGAAAACACGTGTCAGTGTCCTTTTATCATATCATAATTTTTCTTTTTTGGTTTTTTTTCTTTCGATTATTATACCGAGTGCCGGTAACGTAAAGAAGCTAATCGATGCCGATTAAAACCGAATTCCTGCCGCATTGGACATGAGAATCCAACTAGTTCAATATAATGAAAAGGATTTGTGTTGGGCCTATAAATTTATGAACTTGAGTGAAGTGTTCTACACGACAAAAATAACGTGAAAACCCTAAAATTAGTCTGTTTCAAGCAACCCACAATTTCAATGGTGAATCACATGTTGGAAACAAGTTTGCTATGTAGGTATAATTCTTTATTAAATACATTCTTTGTGATCATTCGGATTTCCATAACAAAGAGTTATTTTTTCTTTTTGTTGGGTACAAATTCATGATTCTTCCTATTGGTGCTTCGAGTTTTAACAAAACAATGAAAATAGGTGTTGAAATATACCTTAATCTAAAGGTAAGTGTAACATCCCGAAAATACAAAACTTTATATTAGAATTATAAAGAGTATAATAAACAAGAAAAAGCTAACTAGGATAAATAACCCAGTTAGTTAGGAGTCTTGTAGTAATACACGAAGGGGTTAAAAAGCCAAAAATATAAACTAAATAAGAGTGGAGGGGCCTAGGTTGTCAAAATTGAAACTTGTATTACCAATATTTGATAAAAACAAAACCAAACACCCCATTAGAGGGGGTCTGGTCGGTCAAGAGCAGGAGAGGGCGACACCCTCATCCTCAAAACCCTAAATCTACTAAACTCTCAAATTGAAGGCTCAATCCAAGTTGAAATCGAAATCTGAACATGGAATCGTGATCACCTCGACAACAGGATCATAAGGTATGTCGAATTAGAGTATTTCGATTCAACCCAAGTTCTTGCATGTGATTGAAATCGAGTGTTGAGCTTAATTATGTGTTGTAAATATGAAATTAATAGTGATATAAGGTTTAGGGGCAAACCCTAGATGATTTCTTGTCAAATCCTTGCATGATGGTTGTATGGATCAAAATCATCATAGTGGGTGATTAATATGTTAGTAGAACTTGATAAACACTAGGATTAAAACTCTTGTTCTAGTGTAAACTAAAATTTATGAGATAATCTTTAAATTATTGATGTTAAAATATGTGTATATTGTCTAATTGAAGTTAATTAGAGTGATAAACTCAAGTCATGAACTTGGTTTAGATCATGTCGAAATCTGACCCGCTAGGTGTTCGATAAAACGCCTAAATGAAGGTTAAAATGTTAAAACTTGGGTAAAACGCAGATTTGAATATGTTAAGAAATAATGCGTTAAAGCTTATGAAAGAGTCCTAAATTTATTATGAATTAAACTCTTTAGGCAAGGAACCCGGAACGTCAAGCGGACACGCCGGAGGAGATACACGCGGAAAAGGTGTGCTTTAAAGGTGCGTGACTTTAGTCTCGTTACATTATGTAAAAATGTTTGGTTTAGTGTATAAATGATGTCGTAGTGTAATGGATGCGTTTGATGTTGTCACGGTCCTTGGCCCCGGTTTGACCCGGTCCAAAGCCGCGAGACAGGAAATCCAGTGGTATCTAATTAAGTGACAGCGGAAGTCTTTTTAAACAGGATCGATTATTATTAAAACTGCTCGGTTATATATATAATATAGGGATAAATCCCATAATTTACAATAAAGCGATTTCGCTGGGAAATCTTTATTTCTCAAAACATGTTTCTTTATTTATTTACATTGAGCCACTTTTCTAAGCTTGTAGTGCTCCACGGCACTTTTCCTGTGCTCACAACAGATCACCTGAAACATGTTTGAAAAAAGGTTTTTGTCAGCAGGGAAATACTGAGTGAATCATTCAGTTTTACTAAAACGACTCGTTTGTTATAATTCACAGTATTAAGAGAGATTACAATGTTTCTGATATCAAACCAACTACCCACAGTATTTGTCACTCGACTCATTTCGGTGACTGTGGTCATATCACCATTGGTTGCCCCAATGAATGACGAATATCACTAATTAGGTTCGCCCACCTAAAGTGATAACAACAGTAGTAATGTGCACAATACCCCACATACCGGCTGTAATTTGGTGATTACATAAACTTAATCACTGTAATTATAACCTTTGAAAATAAACATGATTTCAAAAGTAATTTGATAAAAAGAGAATGACTCACATTGTAGATTTAACGAGCAGAGTATAAGCCTACTGATTAGCCTTGATTAACCTAATTTAAATAACAATGCACACACACAAACAGGTTAGTAACTAATACAGCAGTTACGACAATTCACGAGATTAAACCCTCACAACGATTTACAAGTGCAATACTTAACAATTCAGCGGATTCACAACGAATGACAGAGTATAGTCCGATTTCGAACAGCACTCAAACATTCAAGTCGAAATCACGATTGAATAACAAAGTATAAACTCAATTTGAGCGGCACTTAAACAATCGTTGGATAGTTATAATCGATCGGACGTTGAATCGTAATAGCGATCGAGTTATTACCCTGATTGTGGCAGCACTTCGTGATCAGTGTGTGTTTTGTGGACTGTTTCTGTTATAACTCAGCCTACGTAAAGCGAATTTACGTCGTTTCAAAGACAGAATTCAAGTCCCAATGCCCTGTATTTATACGTGAAATTGACATCTCCCGCGTGTCGCGGAAGATGTCATGGATGCTGTCGCGACTCGCCTGGGGTACACATCTACCCTAGGGTAGCCTTGTCACTAGTATAGGCCTGGTGAGTTGTTATTCGAACGTAACTTAAATTTGACAGCATATTTCGATGATAATTATCAATTAGGGTTTACCCCCCCTGAGTTTTAGGGGCCCTGATTCTAATTCCAACTATTCTAAAAATTTTAGGGTTTGTTCAGAATTACTTGGGTTTCTCAATTAGAGTTTCCTATTGGCCAAATTAAAATAATAATTAGGACTTTTGATGAGAGTTGTTACATTCTCCCCACCTTAATAAAAATCTCGTCCTCGAGATTTACTGGAATAAATGAGGATACTTTCTCTTCATTTCTGATTCCAGCTCCCAAGTGTATTCAGCTCCTCTCTTTGAATCCCATCTGACTTTGACTAAAACTAGTCGTTTATGTTTGAGAAACTTGATCTTTCGATCCTCAATTTGAAGAGGTTTCTGAACAAATTTCAGCTTTTCATTTACCTCTATATCTTGAAGAGGTATTACCAGTGATTCATCTGATAAGCATTTCTTGAGATTGGATACATGAAATACATCATGTGCTCCAGCTAATTCTTCTGGTAATTGTAAACGATAAGCAACTGGTCCTATACGTTGGATCACTGAAAATGGTCCTACATACCTTGGACTTAGCTTTCCTTTCTTACCGAATCGAACAACTCCTTTCCAAGGAGAAACTTTCAAGAGTACTTTATCTCCGACTTGAAATTCTAATGGCTTGCGGCGATTATCTGCATAGCTCTTCTGACGATCTCGAGCTGTTTTCAGTTTTTCCTTGATCTGAGTTATTTTGTCAGTAGTTTCTTGTACAATTTCTGGACCTGATAATTGACTTTCTCCTATTTCTGCCCAACAAACTGGAGTTCTGCACTTACGTCCATATAGTGCCTCGAATGGGGCAGTTTCAATACTTGAATGATAACTATTATTATAGGAGAATTCAATTAATGGTAAGTGATCGTCCCAATTTCCACCAAAATCTATTACACATGCTCTAAGCATGTCTTCTAGAGTTTGGATCGTTCTCTCACTTTGCCCGTCCGTTTGAGGATGATATGCAGTACTCAGGTTTAGTCGAGTTCCCATAGCTTGCTGGAAACTTTTCCAAAAATGAGAAGTGAAACGACTATCCCTATCTGATACAATGGAGAGTGGGACTCCATGTAGAGATACCACTTCGTCTACGTACAACTTGGCTAGCCTTTCCATGCTAAAGGTTTCCTTCATTGGTAGAAAATGAGCTGATTTGGTTAATCGATCCACAATTACCCAAATCGCATCATTACCTTTTCTTGTTTTAGGAAACTTAGTAACAAAATCCATTGTTATAAGTTCCCATTTCCATACAGGCATTTCCAATTGTTGTAGTAACCCTGAAGGTTTCTGATGTTCAGCCTTTACTTGTGAACAAGTAAGACATTTAGAAACATATCTTGCTGTATCTTTCTTCATTCCTATCCACCAAAAGTTCTTTCTTAAATCTTGGTACATCTTATTGTTTCCTGGATGCATAGTATATCTAGATTTATGGGCTTCCTCTAAAATCTTATTTCTTAATTCTCCTTGCTTAGGTACCCAAATTCGTTTCTTGTGGAATCTCCAAATTCCATCATTTCCTTGCTCTAGTTCCTTTATATAACCTTTCATTCCTTCAGCATCGTCCTTGATTGCTGTTTCCTGAACTTTCTTTAATTGTTCCATTAAATCTACTTGTAGATTTAATCTAAGAGCACGAACTCGCTTTTGTTTTTCCTGATACTTACGACTTAAGGCATCTGCAACTACATTCGCCTTTCCTTCGTGATATTGGATATCACAGTCGTAATCGCTTAGAACTTCCATCCATCTTCTTTGCCTCATATTTAACTCTTTCTGCCCAAATATATACCTTAAACTTTTATGATCTGTATAAACAGTAAACTTACTTCCATACAGATAATGTCTCCAGATTTTAAGGGCAAAAATTATGGCTCCTAATTCTAAGTCATGAGTTGTATAATTCTCCTCGTGCTTTTTCAACTGCCGGGAGGCATACGCAATTACCTTCTTGCGTTGCATCAACACACATCCGAATCCTAATTTTGAAGCATCACAATATACTTCAAAATCTTCTGTTCCTTCGGGTAATGCTAAAATTGGAGCATTTGTCAATCGGTGCTTTAAAATCTTAAAAGCTTCTTCTTGCTTATGTCCCCATTCAAACTTAGCGGCTTTACAGGTTAACTTAGTCAAAGGTACAGCTATCTTAGAGAAATCCTTAATAAATCGTCTGTAGTATCCAGCTAAGCCTAGAAAACTTCTAATTTCCATAGCTGTTTGTGGGACCTTCCATTTGGTGATTGCTTCTATTTTAGCAGGATCTACGTGAATTCCTTCGTGATTCACCATGTGACCTAAAAATTGTACTTCTTGCAGCCAAAATTCACACTTCGAGAATTTAGCATAAAGTTTTTCCTTTCTTAACAAAGTTAAGAGTGCATGCAAGTGTTCGCAATGTTCTTCCTGACTTTTGGAATAAATAAGTATATCGTCGATGAATACGATTACAAATTTATCCAAGTATGGCTTACAGATCCGATTCATCATGTCCATAAATGCTGCTGGGGCATTTGTTAGTCCAAAGGGCATGACTGTAAACTCATAATGACCATACCTAGTTCTGAAAGCAGTTTTAGGTATGTCTTCTTCTTGTACTTTTAACTGGTGATATCCGAATCTTAAGTCTATCTTAGAAAAATACCTAGCGCCTTGAAGTTGATCAAAAAGATCGTCAATCCTAGGTAATGGGTATCGATTATTAATTGTAACTTTATTTAATTCTCTATAATCGATACACATTCTCATTGATCCATCTTTCTTTTTCACAAACAACACTGGTGCTCCCCAAGGGGATGAACTAGGTTGTATAAATCCTTTGCTTAATAATTCATCTAACTGCTTTTTCAATTCTAGCATTTCGGTGGGTGCTAATCGATAAGGTGCCTTGGCTATTGGTGTAGTACCCGGAATTAGATGGATTCTAAACTCTACCTCTCTATCAGGTGGTAACCCAGGTAATTCTTCTGGAAAGATGTCTGGGTATTCTGAAACTATAGGGATGTCTGAAAGTTCCTTACTTTTAGTGTTAATGATTACCGAAATCATATACACCATTTCTTGTTTTCTTGAATAACTAGCCAACTTTATTACTGAAATGAATTTCAGTGGCTTTCGTGGTTTATCTCCTGTAATTAAAATTACCTCTCCTGTGGGAGTACGGATTTCTACTGAATTCTTATCACAAAGGATTCGAGCATGGTTGACTATCAACCAATCCATTCCTAACACTACATCGAATCCGGCTAACTTCATAGGTAACAGGTTTGCAGAAAACTTATGGCCTAACAGTTCTATCTTTCCTTCTTGCAAAACCTTATTTATGTTAACAGAATTCCCGTCTGCCGTTTCGACTGTAAAAATTTGCCTAAGGGTGGTTAAGGGTAAGTTAAGGGCTTGATAAAATGAAGTATTGATAAAACTTTGGTTTGCACCAGAGTCAAATAATACTTTTGCATAAACGTCGTGGACCAAGAACGTACCAGCTATGACGTCAGGGATTAGTTCAGCTTCTTGAGTGGTTAGCTGGAATGCTCGGGCATTCTTCTTTGTTGGTCCATCAGCTGGTTTGCCTTTATTGTCTGCGGTTTTAATCAATTTAGGACATTCTGTTTTGTAATGTCCTGTTTCTCCACAGTTATAGCAGACTATGGTTTTCTTTTTGCAATTTTCTTCACGATGTCCTGCCATTTTGCAGAAGTTGCAAATTACATTGCATTTTCCAAAATGATTCTTTTTGCAATTTTTGCAAAAAGGCGGTTGTGCAGATTGTCTCCTTCCTCTTTTCTTGAACCTGTTATTATCATTACCCACACGAAATCCTTGGGTAATCTTTTGAGCCAATTCCTTCTTTCGATCTTCTTCTCTTGTGCGCACTAGTTCATCAGTTAGGGTATTAGCTAGTTCCACAGCATCGTCAATAGTGCGAGGTCTCGCAGCTTTAACGATGTTACGAATTTCACTAATTAATCCCCAAATGTAACGGGAAATGAGTACCGGTTCTGGTGAAGCCAGTGTTGGTACCACTCTAGCATATTCAAAGAATGTCGAAGTATAACCGCGACACTCTACGCCTACCATACGATGGTTTAGGAACTTATTTGCCATTTGTTCCTTTTCATATTCAGGACAATATTTTCTTTCTACAAGAATTTTAAATTCTTCCCAGTTTATAGCATAAGCTATCCTTCTTCCTTTTGCTTGTAGCACCGTGTTCCACCATTCTAGTGCCCCTTCTTTGAACAAATTTGACGCATACATAATCTGATCTTCTTCGGAACACTTACTTATTGCAATTACTGCTTAGGTTTTCTCTAACCAACGCAGTACTGCAGTTGCTCCTTCGTTGCCTGCAAATTCAGCAGGTTTGCAAGCAATAAATTCTTTGAAAGTGCAACCAGGTGTTGCGGCTTTCATTTTCTTCGGAGGTGGAGCCTGTCGTAGATTATTATCGTCATGATTGCCGCCTCCATTTACACTATGACTAAAATTGTCTTCCTGCGTACGTTTACTAGGAATGATTTGTTGTGGTTCAACAGGTTTCTGAGCAGCAGCCATGATTGCTGGAATAGCATTAGCTATCCCTTGAGTTATGATGTTTTCAATATCTTGTCTAGTCATATACTGGTTTTCCTGATTTTGTTCAGATTGATTCCCTTCATTAACTGGTTCATTACTAGCGTTTTCCATCTGATAATTATTATAAATATAACTATTAGTATCAAATGATTGTAAATAAAACAATTACACAGAAGCACATAAAATCTTACAACACAAATATATATATCCAAAATCGTCGATGTTTCGACTTCTATTTTGCTTTATATATTATATAGGCATCCATACACACTGTTTATCTTACAATGTTTTATTTCCCATTTTACAGAGTTATATTTAACTATTATTATTATTATTATTATACAGACATTCTTCCCAACCCCACTATTCTTTGGTCCACTGGCAGTTTAGTAGCGACGCTCCCTTTCGTCGTATTTCCAGGAGATTTGTTCCCCCATTTCCCGGATCCTAATCCCTGTACCTATCAACTCTTCACCGAACTGACGGAGTTCGGCTAAGTTTTCGTTGCTCATTGGAGGATTGGGGATAGGTTCTGGATCCCATTGTGGAAGGAATGAATAAGGACTGTTGATTATATTTTGGAATTGCCAGTCATTCGTCCACCATTCTTCCATTTGGCCTAAAGGTCGAGTGTGGATTAGTGGGTCTGGAATAGCTGGTTCCAGATTTACAGGAAGTTGGGTTTCGGCTAGGTAAGGATATAGATTATTATGGATAGGGCTAATGACATCACAATTTGCTAGTAGACGGTCTATTTCGTCTTGAAATGTGATTTCTTCAGGTTGTCTAGAGCTCTCTCCCATTTCTATTCCTTTTTGTTTAGAATCTTTCCTGATTTCTATCTCTGCTGGATTAGAACTTTCTCCGATTTCGATTCCTTTTCCTTTGTCTATAGGGTTTTCTATTTTGGGGAGTTTCCTAGTGGCTGGCTTTCTCCTGCGCACTTTCCTCCATCCTACATATCTTCTTCTCTTTTTAAGTTTTGCTTTTTCCAGCGGTGGAGCTTGGAATTCCAGAGGTTCCTCTATGTCAGCAATATAACCAGTAAAGTCGTGGGAGACTTCAATTGGTACTGGGTAGAGGTTGAGATTCTGAAATGCTTCCGATATCTCACTCATGCTGGATAGCATATATGCAAAATGCACAAAAATGCTAAGTTAAAACTTTGGAACAAAGTTTTACAAATAAACATTAAAGTTTTATTGCATACCGATTTGTACAAAAGACTTACAGGAAAGAGAACACATTATAATTTATTTATTTACTGGGTATTAATTTTTTTACTAGACCAGGCTTATTGATAGTTTAGAGGTTTGCAGTCTCTGCTACGGTAGCTAGCATATAAAGATTTGCCCATTTTTCATCTAATGTGTCTTCCCAAGGTGACCTATTGCCTAATTCTTGGATTTCTGGATTAAACCTCACTTTCTTGACTTGAGGTTTCTTTATTTTTTCCTGTCCCTTTCTAAGAATCAAATGTCTTTTATCTCGGGTGAGAGGATTTTCATAATTTGCTTTACGGACAAAAATCCTTTCTTCCAAATCTGCTGGGTGTTTGGAGGAAGAGGTTCCTTTTTCTGTGGGTGCAGTATCTAATTTGTGGTAGATAGCAGAAATCTTTTGTTTACCCATACTGTAACTCAACAATTAATCAGTTAATAAAACATGTTTTCATAGAATGGCAATTAAATTTCATAAATATCTCTCAATAACTTTAATAGGCTAAAATCAATAGTAAGCTTAAATCAGTGGCTCTGATACCACCTTTTCCTATCACGGTCCTTGGCCCCGGTTTGACCCGGTACAAAGCCGCGAGACAGGAAATCCAGTGGTATCTAATTAAGTGACAGCGGAAGTCTTTTTAAACAGGATCGATTATTATTAAAACTGCTCGGTTATATATATAATATAGGGATAAATCCCGTAATTTACAATAAATCGATTTCGCTGGGAAATCTTTATTTCTCAAAACATGTTTCTTTATTTATTTACATTGAGCCACTTTTCTAAGCTTGTAGTGCTCCACGGCACTTTTCCTGTGCTCACAACAGATCACCTGAAACATGTTTGAAAAAGGTTTTTGTCAGCAGGGAAATACTGAGTGAATCATTCAGTTTTACTAAAACGACTCGTTTGTTATAATTCACAGTATTAAGAGAGATTACAATGTTTCTGATATCAAACCAACTACCCACAGTATTTGTCACTCGACTCATTTCGGTGACTGTGGTCATATCACCATTGGTTACCCCAATGAATAACGAATATCACTAATTAGGTTCGCCCACCTAAAGTGATAACAACAGTAGTAATGTGCACAATACCCCACATACCGGCTGTAATTTGGTGATTACATAAACTTAATCACTGTAATTATAACCTTTGAAAATAAACATGATTTCAAAAGTAATTTGATAAAAAGAGAATGACTCACATTGTAGATTTAACGAGCAGAGTATAAGCCTACTGATTAGCCTTGATTAACCTAATTTAAATAACAATGCACACACACAAACAGGTTAGTAACTAATACAGCAGTTACGACAATTCACGAGATTAAACCCTCACAACGATTTACAAGTGCAATACTTAACAATTCAGCGGATTCACAACGAATGACAGAGTATAGTCCGATTTCGAACAGCACTCAAACATTCAAGTCGAAATCACGATTCAATAACAAAGTATAAACTCAATTTGAGCGGCACTTAAACAATCGTTGGATAGTTATAATCGATCGGACGTTGAATCGTAATAGCGATCAAGTTATTACCCTGATTGTGGCAGCACTTCGTGATCAGTGTGTGTTTTGTGGACTGTTTCTGTTATAACTCAGCCTACGTAAAGCGAATTTACGTCGTTTCAAAGACATAATTCAAGTCTCAATGCCCTGTATTTATACGTGAAATTGACATCTCCCGCGTGTCGCGGAAGATGTCATGGATGCTGTCGCGACTCGCCTGGGGTACACATCTACCCTAGGGTAGCCTTGTCACTAGTATAGGCCTGGTGAGTTGTTATTCGAACGTAACTTAAATTTGACAACGTATTTCGATGATAATTATCAATTAGGGTTTACCCCCCTGAGTTTTAGGGGCCTTGATTCTAATTCCAACTATTCTGAAAATTTTAGGGTTTGTTCAGAATTACTTGGGTTTCTCAATTAGAGTTTCCTATTGGCCAAATTAAAATAATAATTAGGACTTTTGATGAGAGTTGTTACAGATGTGTTGTTAAAGTGGCGAAGTTCACTAGACCATCAAACGGGTCAAAATAAAGATTTGGAATTGGGTTTGGCTTGTCAACAAAGTGATGGTCTTCACTAGATAGCCAAGCGGGTCGAAATGATGCTTGTAAAGGAATCACGTGAGTAGAGACTTGAAAGTTTCATATCTCGCTAGGTGATGGATTGTACCACACCAATAAATTGGTTATGTTAATTTAAGTCTACGAACCCGTGATATCGGGTCAAACACTAGAGGTCAATAAAATGTGTCATTTGAAACGGAATGTTGAATTCCGAGGAAACGAGCTTTTAGTTCCAAGGAAACACAAAGGCATGAATAACGTAAACACACCAAGATGTACAAGCCCGGGAACTTGGGTAATGGCATCTGAAAGGTTGTAGAATAAGAAATGTGAAATATACACTTATAGTTAGAATGGGTCGAATAAATGTAAGTATAGTAACTTTTAGCCGAATGATCGGCGAGACAATTATCGGTATGATAAATGAAACGAACATGTCCGTAATAAATTTACAGACATACAGGAAGGAAATAGCCTAAAACGCTATGCGGATTAGAGCAAAATTCACAAAATAGTTAAATGATAAAGTTACAGCGTCCACCGTAAATTACGGTCTCCACCGTAATTTACGGTGGAAAACAAAGTTCTTACGGTGAACCCCTACTGAGTTACGGCAGACCAAGGTTATTCAGGGTCTACCGTAATTTACGGTAGGTGGAGCCCAGGAAATTAAGTATTTTATTCACTTTTCGATGTCGGAATTCGTAAATATATGTTATACTAATGTCAAAACTAATGTCTTTAGTTGTTTGACCCTAGGTATGGATGAGTTTCTCCTGGATGGTGATCAAGTACGTAGTCAAGAACCGAACACGCATTTTGAAGCTTCCGCACCAAACTTAATCTTGTCTAGACTTTAATCATGTTGTAAATGTTTTGTTAGTCGTGTTTTGAATCCTTTAAACTAGTTGTTAGTTGACTGGCAAGGGTTAACTTTAAACTTGTTATGCACTATCCTGCATTTGTTTTGGGTACTGTAACAAATGTGTCTGGTCTTTGAACACAAAAAAAAAATTAGTAAACTCTGAATAGTATAAAGTTTCATATAATTATTAATATAAATTTCGTCCTGTATTAAGGGTGTTACAAGTTGGTAATCAGAGCTTAAGGTTGTCAACAAAGTGTTCGGTTCAAGCTTGATCAAGCATCCGGTAAGAATTAATTGTTCTATGTAGAGTTACTAAGTATAAAAAGGGAATGATGAATAGATGTGCATGGGAAGAGCGTGTTAATACACTCAAACCCGGAAAGTGCATTAAATAAGAGCGGTAAAAAACCATATGCTATAGATGAAATGTTTAACGCTCGATGTAAACATTTCAGTTAAAGATGACGGATGAAGGTAATGATAATGCGGTGCCAAGAGTCACCGAGCAAACGAGAGAAGTGATTGCTGAAGAGGTAGGGAAGGCAATCGAAAACAGTTTGTCGGGTTTTATCGATAAAATCCAAAACACGGTATTATCGGTGGTAGAAGAAAGAATCAAGAGGTTGGAGGATAATACCAATTTAGCAAAGGAAAAGTCGGGAGGACGAAAGTCTTGTTCATATAAAGAGTTCATGGCGTGCAAACCGCCAATTTACAATGGGGAGGTTGACCCGATAATATGCCAGCGGTGGCTAAGCGATATGGATGGAGTATTCGAAAGGACTCATTGTGATCCAGACGACTACGTAGCCTATGGCACGGGTCAGTTAAGGGGTCAAGCGAAATACTGGTGGGATAACAAGAAGAAAGAAATTGGAAGCGAAGCGGCTAAAGCCATGACATGGGATGAGTTTAAGACGCCATTTCTTAAACATCACAGTCCCAAGGCAGTCATTAACAAGATCAAGGAAGAATTCATGCAGCTTCGACACAAGGGTGAATCTATTGATAAAATCACGGGAATATTCATGGATAAGATGAAGTTTTGTGACGAATTGATAACGAATGAGGAGCAGAAAATATATTATTATAATATGTTGAGCGCCGAGTATAGGGAGTTTATGACTCCTTCAAAGTATGAGACTCTCACCGAGATTATAAACGTTGCTCGGGAACGGGAGATAGAGTTGAAGAAACAGATTGAAAGAGGTGAAAGAAGGGCGCAGATAGTCAATCCAAGCCCAACGAAAAAGGCGCGCACAACAGAATCCTCAAAGAAACAAGAAGGGAAAAACGGGTCATCAAACTGTAAGATATGCGGAAAGGGGCACAAAGGTGAGTGCCGGTTCAAGGACAAACCGTGTCCTATATGTGGGAAAACGGGGCACACGACTGCATTGTGTCCGGGAAAGGTGTCGGTGTGTTACAAATCCTACCAACCGGGTCACAAGAAATCTGAGTGCCCGAAGTTGATCGGAAAGAAAGATGACAAGAATACACACACTGAGACACCAAGAGAAAAGGTAAGATCTTTCCAGTTAACAGCAGTGGAGGCAAAAACAGAGCCCGATGTGGTCTCAGGTATATTTGCCATAAATTCAATTCCTGCACATGTGTTATTTGATACGGGATCGAATAAATCCTTTGTTTCACATGGATTTATTCGACATCCTTCTTTTGTACTAACAAAATTACCTATGCCATTAGAAGTAGAAATAGGTGATAACAAAAGTTTCCTTGTGTGTGATGTATGTCGAGATTGTAAGATAAACATTGACGATGAAGAATATTCAATAGACTTGATTCCTATGTCGATTGGGGAATTCCAAGTAGTAGTCGGGATGGATTGGCTATCTCGATACCATGCGAGAGTCGTATGTTTCCGCAAGGAGATAAAACTAACATCTCCAAGTGGAAAATTTGTTACCATATACGGCGAAAAGAGGGGTAATCCAGTTATGTGTTCAATGCTAAAAGCTCGCAAGCTCATGAGGCACGGTTGTAGGGCATTCATGATATACGCGAACGAACCAGACAAGAGATCACTAGAGATTGAAGATGTACCGGTGGTACGCGAATATGCCGACGTATTTCCGGAGGATCTACCGGGAATACCGCCAGAACGGGAGGTAGAGTTCGGGATCGAATTGGTTCCGGGCGCGAAACCTGTGGCCAAGGCGCCGTATCGACTCGCGCCATCAGAATTACAAGAATTGATGTCGCAAATTCAAGATCTGTTAGACAAAGGGTTTATCCGGCCTAGTGTGTCTCCGTGGGGCGCACCGGTGCTATTTGTGAAAAAGAAGGATGGGAGCATGCACATGTGTATCGATTACAGGGAATTAAATAAACTCACGGTGAAGAATCGATACCCACTCCCAAGAATCGACGATTTATTTGATCAATTGCAAGGCGCAAGTTGGTTCTCTAAGATCGACTTTAGATCGGGATACCATCAGTTGAAAGTTAAGGAGGAAGATATACCGAAGACGGCTTTCCGTACACAGTATGGACATTATGAGTTCCTTGTGATGTCCTTCGGGTTAACTAATGCACCCGCGACTTTCATGGACCTCATGAACCGGGTCTGTAAGCCTATGCTAGATAAGTCGGTAATAGTGTTCATTGATGACATCTTGATATATTCAAAGAGTGAAGCGGAACACACAAATCATTTGCGTGAAGTATTAGAGACGCTCAGAAAAGAGAAATTGTACGCAAAGTTCTCGAAATGTGCTTTCTGGTTGCGAGAAGTACAATTTCTCGGGCACATCATTAGTGCAAACGGGGTGTTAGTAGACCCGTCATAGATAGAAGTCGTGGCGAGATGGGATCCACCGAAGAATCCTTCGGAGATCAGAAGCTTTTTGGGGCTTGCGGGTTATTATCGAAGATTCATACAGGATTTCTCCAAAATTGCTATGCCATTAACCAAATTAACCCGTAAGGATGAAAAGTTTATCTAGGGTGAAGATCAAGGAAGAGAGTTCCAAACGCTTAAGGAAAAACTGACTCATGCACCGGTATTGTCATTACCGGATGGAACAGACGACATGGTAGTTTACTCAGATACATCACATTCGGGGCTTGGCTGCGTTTTGATGCAACGAGGCAAGGTTATAGCCTATGCCTCGAGGCAGCTAAAGATTCATGAGAAGAGATATCCTACCCATGACCTCGAGTTAGCGGCGGTGGTGTTCGCCTTGAAAATATGGAGGCATTATTTGTATGGGGTGAAATGCACTATTTTTACCGACCATAAAAGCTTGAAGTATTTCTTCGGTCAGAAGGAATTAAATATGAGGCAGAGGCGGTGATTAGAAACCGTCAAAGACTTTGATTGTGAAATACATTACCACCCCGGGAAGGCTAATGTAGTGGCAGACGCATTGAGCCGAAAGACAAATTATACGCCTATTCGAGTACGATCGATGCAACTAATTGTGACATCGGGTTTGCTTGAGCAAATCCGAAAATCTCAAATTGAAGCAATAAAGGAAGAAAATGTGAAAAGGGAAAGAATAGTTGGGCAGTTAAAAGACCTGGCGGATAATAACCAAGGATTGAAAACTCGATTTGGGAGAATTTGGGTTCCAAACTCATGTGGGGCCAAGGCACTTCTACTTGACGAGGCCCATAAATCTCGTTATTCGATACATCCGGGGGCGACCAAGATGTATAACGATTTAAAACAAAATTATTGGTGGCCAGGAATGAAAAGAGACATCGTGAAATATGTGGAGAAGTGTTTGACCTGCTTGTAAGTCAAAGCGGAGCCCCAAAAGCCATATGGTAAGTTACAACCATTGGACATCCCAGTTTGGAAATGGGAACAAATCACCATGGATTTGTTGACCAAATTACCCAAAACCAACTGCGGGTTTGATGTTATATGGGTAGTCGTGGATAGATTGACGAAAAGTGCTCACTTCATTCCGATTCGTGAGACTTATACATCCGAGAAGATGTCGGAGGTGTACACCAATGAAATCATAACACGTCATGGAGTACCGATATCCATTATGTCAGACAGAGATACTAGGTTCACTTTGAATTTTTGGCGCGACTTCCAAGAACAAATGGGGACTAAACTGTTCATTAGCACCGCTTACCATCCACAAACGGATGGGCAGAGTGAAAGAACAATACAAACGTTGGAGGATATGCTGCGGGCTTGCATTATTGACTTCGGGGGTAGTTGGGATGTCTATCTACCCTTGGTCGAATTTTCATATAACAATAGCTATCAATTGAGCATTAAAATGGCCCCGTATGAGATGTTATATGGTAGAAAGTGTCGAACCCCGGTATGTTGGGGAGAAGTGGGTCCACGAGGACTAGCACCTACTGATATAATCCGAACTACGAATGAGAAGATCGACGTAGTCCGAACTCACTTAAAAGCGGCTCAGGATCGACAAAAGTCGTACGCGGATAAACGAAAGAGGGCGATTGAATTTCAAGTGGGCGATAAAGTAATGCTGAAAGTATCGCCGTGGAAAGGAATAATACGGTTCAGAAAAAGAGGGAAGTTGAGCCCAAGATTTATTGGGCCATTTAGAATCACCGAACGGGTTGGCAAAGTAGCATATCATCTCGAATTACCCGAAGAGTTGAGTGGGATTCATAGCACATTCCACGTGTCACATCTCCGAAAATGTCTAGCAGATGAAACCGCTCGTATTCACTATGATGATATCGAGGTGGATAACAGCCTCAACTATGCAGTAAAGCCAATTGCGATATTAGATCATAAAGAGAAGAGTTCGAGGAACAAAGTAATTAACCAAGTGAAGGTTAAATGGGAACACAGGAAGGGTGCGGATACCACATGGGAGTCCAAAGAAGATATGCAACGGCTCTACCCTAAACTATTTGGTACGTATTACGATTTCGGGGACGAAACCCTTTTAAGGGGGGTGGACTTGTAACATCCCGAAAATACAAAACTTTATATTATAATTATAAAGAGTATAATAAACAAGAAAAAGCTAACTAGGATAAATAACCCAGTTAGTTAGGAGTCTTGTAGTAATACACGAAGGGGTTAAAAAGCCAAAAATATAAACTAAATAAGAGTGGAGGGGCCTAGGTTGTCAAAATTGAAACTTGTATTACCAATATTTGATAAAAACAAAACCAAACACCCCATTAGAGGGGGTCTGGTCGATCAAGAGCAGGAGAGGGCGACACCCTCATCCTCAAAACCCTAAATCTACTAAACTCTCAAATTGAAGGCTCAATCCAAGTTGAAATCGAAATCTGAACATGGAATCGTGATTACCTCGACAAGAGAATCATAAGGTATGTCGAATTAGAGTATTTCGATTCAACCCAAGTTCTTGTATGTGATTGAAATCGAGTGTTGAGCTTAATTATGTGTTGTAAATATGAAATTAATAGTGATATAAGGTTTAGGGGCAAACCCTAGATGATTTCTTGTCAAATCCTTGCATGATGGTTGTATGGATCAAAATCATCATAGTGGGTGATTAATATGTTAGTAGAACTTGATAAACACTAGGATTAAAACTCTTGTTCTAGTGTAAACTGAAATTTATGAGATAATCTTTAAATTATTGATGTTAAAATATGTGTATATTGTCAAATTGAAGTTAATTAGAGTGATAAACTCAATTCATGAACTTGGTTTAGATCATGTAGAAATCTGACCCGCTAGGTGTTCGATAAAACGCCTAAATGAAGGTTAAAATGTTAAAAGTTGGGTAAAACGCAGATTTGAATATGTTAAGAAATAATGCGTTAAAGCTTATGAAAGAGTCCTAAATTTATTATGAATTAAACTCTTTAGGCAAGGAACCCGGAACGTCAAGCGGACATGCCGGAGGAGATACACGCGGAAAAGGTGTGCTTTAAAGGTGCGTGACTTTAGTCTCGTTACATTATGTAAAAATGTTTGGTTTAGTGTATAAATGATGTCGTAGTGTAATGGATGCGTTTGATGTGTTGTTAAAGTGGCGAAGTTCACTAGACCATCAAACGGGTCAAAATAAAGATTTGGAATTGGGTTTGGCTTGTCAACAAAGTGATGGTCTTCACTAGACCATTAAAGTGGCGAAATGATGCTTGTAAAGGAAGCACGTGAGTTGAGACTTAAAAGTTTCATATCTCGCTAGGTGATGGATTGTACCACACCAATAAATTGGTTATGTTAATTTAAGTCTACGAACCCGTGATATCGGGTCAAACACTAGAGGTCAATAAAATGTGTCATTTGAAACGGAATGTTGAATTCCGAGGAAACGAGCTTTTAGTTCCAAGGAAACACAAAGCCATGAATAACGTAAACACACCAAGATGTACAAGCCCGGGAACTTGGGTAATGGCATCTGAAAGGTTGTAGAATAAGAAATGTGAAATATACACTTATAGTTAGAATGGGTCGAATAAATGTAAGTTTAGTAACTTTTAGCCGAATGATCGGCGAGACAATTATCGGTATGATAAATGAAACGAACATGTCCGTAATAAATTTACAGACATACAGGAAGGAAATAGCCTAAAACGGTATGCGGATTAGAGCAAAATTCACAAAATAGTTAAATGATAAAGTTACAGCGTCCACCGTAAATTACGGTCTCCACCGTAATTTACGGTGGAAAACAAAGTTCTTACGGTGAACCCCTACTGAGTTACGGCAGACCAAGGTTATTCAGGGTCTACCGTAAGTTACGGTAGATACCGTAAATTACGGTGGAGCCCAGGAAATTAAGTATTTTATTCACTTTTCGATGTCGGAATTCGTAAATATATGTTATACTAATGTCAAAACTAATGTCTTTAGTTGTTTGACCCGAGGTATGGATGAGATTCTCCCGGATGGTGATCAAGTACGTAGTCAAGAACCGAACACGCATTTTGAAGCTTCCGCACCAAACTTAATCTTGTCTAGACTTTAATCATGTTGTAAATGTTTTGTTAGTCGTGTTTTGAATCTTTTAAACTAGTTGTTAGTTGACTAGCAAGGGTTAACTTTAAACTTGTTATGCACTATCCTGCATTTGTTTTGGGTACTGTAACAAATGTGTATGGTCTTTGAACACAAAAAATTTTTTTAGTAAACTCTGAATCGTATAAAGTTTCATATAATTATTAATATAAATTCCGTCCAGTATTAAGGGTGTTACAGTAAGCTCAAAGTTTGACTCATCACAAGTTAAGTTTGAATTTCGAATTGATATTATAAATTTATTTTTTAATATGTTAGTCAAATTTGTTTGTGAGTTTAATTTGTAAAGTACCATTATTTTCTTATTCCATTTCTAACACGATTACCTTTTTTTACGTTAGTCATGTTAATTTCGTTTTGAATTGTAATTTTAAATTAACAAAAAGTTAGTCTAATATGTTAATGAGTTATTCCATTATTTTCTATTTCCATTTATATCAAACTTTCCTTAGAAAGTTGAGAATTGTAATTTTTATTTTTATTTTTATTTTATTTAGTTAATAAGACCACACTACCAATATTTTTTTTAAAAGATAACAAAAAGACAAATCTACTTAATTATAAATCTTAATTTCATTATTATGTTTTAAATTAAAGATTTTTATTTCAGTATTTAAATCTACTTAAATATACAAAACTACCAAAATTAAGATGGATTAAATCAATCAATTAACCACCATTTTTTCGTTTAGGTAATTTAAACTAATTGATTTCAACTAAATATGGTAAATATCACTTTTAACTTTCAAATTAAATTTAAAATTCAAATATTTAATTGAAAATAATTTTTAACTATTCAATGAATTTTAAGAAAATTTTAAATTTATTTAAATTACATCCTAATTTAAATGACTAAAATATGTTTATAAAATACATCTTCACATTAAAAAAAATTTTTGGTCATACATGACTTACGTTATGGCACATTATCAAGAGTATAAAACAGAGTTGGTGTGAAGTTACTTGTATTAGATAACCACATAAATGTTATAAATAAGAAAACAATGTGGTTTAAGGATTTTTTTTAGTGAAATTTAAATTAGTTGTTATTTTTCTTTCGATGTATTTGTTGTTTTAAAGTATTTTAAATAAGAAATTGAGAGTATTTCCATTTGTTAAACTGCGTGTAACGCGGGGCTATAACCTACTAAATAATATATATGCCTTTCATCCATAAAGTTTTAATTTTAATTTGATAATGTGTTCGTTAACATTTAGAAAAAAAAACTGAATACACATGTGTATTTATTTTTTCCTTGATGTTTGGATTTAAACATTGTTGAAAACGGACTTATATTCAAAGTAGACTATTTTTTCGTGTCTTAAGCTATATCAAGTGTTGGTACCGTACATATACTGTGACGTACTAAATCAATATCAACATTGATACCGGTATCGCGTATTATCATAACCGGTACATGTATGCGTTTCTTGTGTTTACAATTGATGGAAAACACGTGTTAATATCCTTTTAGGCATATCACAATTTTTGTTTTTTTGTTTTTTTTTTCTTTCGATTATTATACCGAGTGCTGATACCGTAACGAAGTTAACCGATGCCGATTAAAACCAAATTCCTGCCGCATTGTACAGGAGAATCCAACTAGTTCAATATAATGAAAAGGATCTGTGTTGGGCCTATAAATTTATGAACTTGAGTGAAGTGTTCTACACGACAAACATAATCTGAAAACCCTAAAATCAGCCTGTTTCAAGCAGCCCACAACCATACACATTTAAAGAGGTGGTGTAAATGAGCTGAGCCGATTGTGAGCGTAAACATGCTTTATATTAATATAACATTATTTATCATAGTTATAAATATATAGGCAAAAAAGTTGTAAATATATATGAAACTTATAAAATAATAAACGAGTTAAGCTCAACAACACTCTAAGCTTTAAAGTTGGGTCTCTAACCAAGTTGAGCTCAAACTCGTATCCTTTTAAATTGTAACGAGCCAAACCTAATCCTAACCTAGAGATGCACAAAATAACCGGTTAATTAACCGTAACCGGTTATTAACCGAAACCGTAACCGGTTAATAACCGATTTAGGAATAACCGGTCAATGGTTATTTTTAACCGTAGGTTAGTAACCGGTTATAAGTGTTTAGTATAATAACCGGTTATTAACCGGTTTTTTAAACCGGTTTTTTAACCGATAGACTGGTTAACCGAAAAAATAACCGAAAAATTCAAAAAAAAAAGGCAAAAAAACCAGTTAATAACCGGTTAATTAACCGAACCGGTTAAAGTAATTAACCGGACCAGTTAAAAAAATAACCGGTTAAAGTAATAATCAGTTAAAGCATTAACCGGTTAAAGTCAAAAAGTCAAATTAACCGGTATAACTGGTTAACCGAACCGGTTATTAAAATTAACCAGTTTGTGCACCCCTATCCTAACCTAAACAAGCTCGGGCTCGAGAACGGGCTCAAGAACTACTAGAGGTGAAAACCGTAAGCCCAATTACATACCACCCAAAATTCAAATCTACAAGCCCCAACAACTCTCCAAAACGTGCTCTACACAATACTAGATCGATCCTTTTGTAACCGAGCAATGCTATCCTACGCCTAACTAGTTACACGTCTTTCCATGCGCCATGTCTCCCACACATAGACCGCACACACCGTCGTTTCTTTCTCTTATTTACTCATCCAACATACAAACCAACCATCAAAATACAATCTTTTTACCTTCAATCTCGTCTTTTTGATCGGTTTCTTCATAATCCTTCATACCCACATCAATCAAGATTCTCCCCACACAATTGTTCAATCAAAGGTTTAATCTTTATCCCTTTTGTCTTCTTGATTCTACTTACATTTGTGCATTCATGTTGTGTGGTTCCGATTGTCTTTCTTGATGAAAGTTTGTGTATTTGATTCCGATCGTTTTTGGTTGATGTGTAAATTGATCTAAAAATGATTTCTTGTAGTTTTTAGATGGTTTCTGCAAGTGATTTTGAAACCGGAAGTTGTTGGATGATTTGGGTGTGGTTGATTAATATTTATGTGAAGCAAGATTGACCCTTTTTGTTTTCTTTGATGGAATTAAGTTGAATTGACTAATTATGCAGTTGGGTTTTTTGATTTTTTGAAAATAGATGTTTTTTTTGAAGATCAGTTGTTGTTTTTGATGCTTGGTTTGTGGGGTTTTTAAATGATTTTGTTCCTGAAGGCTGTGTGTTTGATTTTCTGTTTGTGTGAATATGCTTTAATGATCATCATCAGTGTGTTTTGTATAGAATTGTAGGTTCATATTATCTGTAATGATTCTGTTTAAGTGTTTAACTTTCTTGTTCCTTGTTATTTTGATTTCATGTTTATCAATTTCCAACTTTTGTTTGAATCGAAACTCGAAAGTCTCATTTGAGTTGTTGTTTGTATAGATGCAGTTTTTAGCTTCGATATGGTAGGATTCTATATATCACGTTATTCACGCAATACGTGTCATTTTTATTATTGAAATACTACATTATGATGTGCATGAAACTATGAAAGGTCGAAGTATTTGATACAATTTCATTGGGTTGGATCGTGTAACTTGTTATGGAAATTCGAAACTAGCATTATGCTCTTGAATATTATAAAAGTGATTTAAATATGAAAGGTCTACAAGGATAAATTAAGAGTGATTGGTGGAAGATAATGATTTGCAGATGCTATTTCAAAACGTTCTAACAACATTTTCCTTTAAAAGATTTTTATGAAAGCTTTTCGAGGTTGGAGCATTTATAATAGTATCAATCATTGCTTATATCTAGGGATAATTTGATGATTTCACGTTCTTTTGAATAATCAAATATAAAGTTGCTTAAAAAGTTGTTTGATGCCGTTTTGTAGATACGCTATCTAACGCTTTTTGAGGCCGGAGAGTATCCACTCGTGCATGGAAAAAGATGCCTGATTTGAGACGTGGAGTTCGTCAGTCTAAAAAACCCATTAACGTTGATAACGCTGACGCTGACGTAATTGTAGTCCCCACTGCTCGTCGTGGAACCCGCAGAGGTAAAGCTCAGGCACCAAAAGCACCAATGCCGAGGCCAGCTGGCAGAGGCCGAGGGGGTAGAGTTATGGTTAATCAAAATAATAATGTTGAACTTATCGGTGGACGTGGGCCCCAGCTGAATTTGGATGTCGCACTGCGTGATCAATTGGTTGTCGGTAATGCTGCTGAAAATTTGGTTGCTGATTGTGAAGAGGAAGGAAGCACGAGCCCGGTTCCCGAAAGGGTATTGTTTTCTTGTTTTATTTTTATTTCTGTTTATATTTGATCTCATTAAATAGAGGTGGCAAAATGGGCACATAGCGAGTAACGGGTCAAAATGGGTTGGATTGAGTTGACTCGCAAATTTCTTTTGTCCATTTTCTGTGAGTTTTTTTTTTACTATAAATGTTAATGTGTTAAATATGATAACAAAATCTGTACTATTGTAATCATAATCTGATTGTTTGAATATGATAATTTGTGTTGTGAGGTTGTATGCATCAAAGATACACTTTGGTTCCCTTTTTTAGCTAATAAAGTAAAATTTTTATGAGCCACTTGAGACAAAACGTAACCTAAATCGACCCGTTTTATGTAGCTATTTCTTAATGTGATAAGATTAGTGTGGTTTGTTGTTTAATGACATGCTTGATATGGATTATCTTTCGTTCATTATGTATACAATTGTTCTTCAAATGCTTTTAAAGTATAATTTTTTGGTAGTCTGATAGAGGTGGCAATTTAACTCCATATATCCCTTTATATAATCATGAATATGGAAACGGGTCAATTCAGGTTGTGTTATTTAATAGCACGTTCAATATAAAGAAATGGCTATAATTGGAACAGATCCAACGGGTCAGTATTCACCTAGCATGTATTCAAATCTCCACCATACTAAGAAAATTATCGGAAACAATTTACCTTATTAATAAACGATATAGAATTTACATTATTAACAAACAACATAGTTTTTTTTTGCAATCATAACTAATATATTTCTTTTATTCTTTCAGGTGCAGGTTGGCAATTCTCCTACATACATGTTAGAAAGAAAGTTAGGTAAAGGAGGCTTCGGTCAAGTTTATGTTGGTAGAAGGGTGACAGGTGGCTCAGGAAACACGGGCCCCGACGCTCTCGAGGTACATTGTTATATTTTTCTTTATTTTTCAACACCGCAAATTTCTCTTTTTTTTTTTTTTTTTTTTTTTTTGACTCTGTTATTACTATCGTGTGTTTTTTTTAGTTTTGTTTAAATATAATGTGTATTGGCATGAGTGTAGGTTGCTTTGAAATTGGAGCATCGGAATGGAAAGGGATGTAATTATGGTCCTCCTTACGAGTGGCAAGTTTATAGGTAAGTAACGTTCTTATCAGAGGTGCAAATTGAGCGGGTTGGGTGGTTGGGTAACACGTCAAAATGGGTATTTTTTTATTGG
Organism: Helianthus tuberosus; assembly: GCA_030545235.1. Classification (NCBI taxonomy): domain Eukaryota; kingdom Viridiplantae; phylum Streptophyta; class Magnoliopsida; order Asterales; family Asteraceae; genus Helianthus; species Helianthus tuberosus. The sequence continues at coordinate 17,020,178 of CM060400.1, read as the reverse complement.
ATTTGCCGAAACACCCGGGTCTTAAATTTTTAAGAATAAAGTACATGGATGGTCCCTGTTGTAATTTAATATTTTTTATTTACCCATTTGACCCGTTATCGATAAAACGTAACCCAAATGGGTAACGTCAAAATCCTCACATCTAGTTTTTATGTTACGATTCTTGGACCCTATTTGGTACAACAAATGCTAACATCTTTTTGATATGTTTATGCTCGTAAAGTGCTCTTAATGGCTGTTATGGGCTTCCAATGGTCTATCACAAAGGCCGTCACGGAGACTATTATATCCTCGTGAGTTCTCCACCTTTTTTTCATTTTTTTATTTTTTGAATTCTCTAAACACCTCTGAAACTTACCTGCTTTTTGGTTTTAGGTTATGGACAAGCTAGGCCCAAGTTTGTGGGATGTTTGGAACTCTAGCAACCAAACGTATGATAAAGTTCACATTTTTTTAAATAAGTTTTCTTGAAGTATTTTGCGTCTATGTGGTTGCATATAATATGCATATTTTATTCTCTTGGCAGTCTCCCAGAAGAAATGGTTGCATGTATAGCAGTGGAATCTTTATCGATATTAGAGCAGTTTCACTTAAGAGGGTACATCCAAATAATTTTTTCCCATTTATATCTTTTAACTGGTCAAATGTGTAAAAATATAGTTTGCTTACAAGGACATGTATTTCTTGTATATAATAAAAAAATAGTAATTATTTTTTGTACACTAATTATTTAGAGAAAAATGTAGAAGTTTGTACAAATGTATTTTTTGTATCCTTCTAAATTAATAAAAAATAGTAATTATTTTCTGCTTAATATTTTTTTTATAATATGTGGATCTTATTTCTTTTTTTTTTCTCAGTTTTGTTCATGGAGACATAAAGCCGGAAAATTTCTTACTTGGTCCACCTGGGACAGCCAACGAGAAAAAGTTATATTTGGTCGATCTTGGTTTAGGTATATATCATATCTATTATTTCATGTAAATTTGGTGTTTTAGACATGTCAGAAGAAGGTTAAAGTACCTATTTAAAAAACATATTACAGCTTCAAAGTGGAGGGATACGTCTTCGGGTAATCATGTTGATTATGACCAAAAGCCTGATGTTTTCAGGTAATCTTCATACCTATTTGATCCAAGTATTGTAATATATCTTATAGAACTTATAGTATCACGTTTATGATGATAGTCGTTTTTAAATGACTTTCTTTTTTCATTATTTATCTAGCATGAAGAAGATTAAATTACATGTAAAACTTGTGATTATCTATATGCCAATTGGACAACAAGATTTCTTTCTCAATCTGTATTTAAAATCCTAGAGTAAAGTACACGAATGGTCCCTTTGGTTAACTAAAATTTTAGATTGAGTCCCTAGTTTTTCAAAAGTACATGAATGGTCCTTGTGGTTTGTCTTTTTTAACATATTTAGTTCCCAACTTTTACCAAAAGTACATAGATGGTTCATGTCATATGCACTTTGTAACGCATTTAGTCCCCAACGTTTGGTGACTAAATCCGTTACAAAGTGCATACGACAGGGACCATCCATGTACTTTTGACAAAAGTTGGGGACTAAATATGTTACAAAGTGCAAACCGCAAGGACCATTCGTGTACTTTTGAAAAATTACATTCTAAATCCAAAATTTTGGTTAACCAGAGGGACCATTCGTGTACTTTACTTAAAATCCTACTTGGCATAAGTGGTTGCTATTCGTAGCAATATCATTTTTATTTTCTTTGCTTCATTTATGGTGTGTTTTTATGTTTTTGGTTGGTTTTTATATGATAAACGTTGCATGTTTTTATAGGGGAACAGTACGTTACGCAAGTGTACATGCTCATTTAGGAAGGACGGGAAGCAGAAGAGATGACCTTGAGTCGTTAGCGTATACGTTAATATTTCTCCTTAAAGGAAAACTTCCTTGGCAAGGTTTCACTGTGAGTTAATTTTTTACTTTTATAGCCCTAATTAATTTGTAACGATAGTTCAAGGGGGCGTTTGGATTTTCTTGCTAAAATCTAGTTATCTAACTATAATGATTTTGCTAAATAATTATCAACTTACTTACTGAAGGGGTGGTCTAAACGTGTTCGGCCGTAAACGGGTTAACCATAAATTGGTCGTGTTCAAGTTGGGTTGCAGATAAATGCGTCGGCCCACCAAACCGTATAAAATTAGAATCATTAATTTATTACTTCAACCCACTATCATGCTTACAACTGACCAACCCGTTTGGCCCGTATCAAAAACAGGTCGGGTCAGGTTGACCCGTTAACCCTTTTAACTATTTAGAAGAAAAAAACTTTGTTTTTGTTTTTCCGATTTCCATTTTACATGGTTAGTCATAATAATGTTAGTTTTGGCACACTATATTATTTACTTGTCACACTCATACTCACCATGTATGACACATTTGAAATACAGGTTACGGATCGTGTTCGTGTTGACCTGAATTTATGTGTGTGCGGGTTAGGGTTGAAATCTGACACGAATAATAATATGGGCCGGGTTCGAGTTGCACATTACAACCCACCAACCCATTAACCCGACACGATTATTTAACTACAGCCGGCTAAATGACTATAAATCACTTTTAAAATTATCTATTTACGCCTTCTTTTAACATTATTTGAACCATTGTACAAATTGTTTTTTTTTCTGGTCAATTACCTACTACTTTTTAAATAAACAGAATTGGGAAAATTAACATTTGATTTTTATCGTCAAATTTAGACTTTTTCTACTGTCTGTTTAATTACATTATGTGATTATAATATTCACTCCCCCCCTCATTAAGGCAGTAATGTTTGAATAAACAGTTTTCTGAAAAAGTATAGAGATAATTTTTTTAATATATCTATATTTATTTTGTATGGCAGGGCGATAACAAAGGGTTCCTTGTTTGTAAAAAGAAGATGGCAACGTCTCCCGATAATCTTTGTTATTTTTGTCCGTCACCTTTCAAACAGTTTCTTGAAATGGTGACAAATATGAGATTTGATGAAGAACCTAATTACTCGAAGCTTATTGCGTTGTTCGAAAATTGCTTTGTTTCTAGTGCATCATTGCGCCCAATAAGAATAGATGGTGCCCTAAAGGTTCGCTTTCTGAATTGTATTTTAGTTATTGATGATTCTAATTACAGGTGTCAAAATGGGTGGTGGTTCGAGCAAGTTTTTTTATACAGGTTAAGATGAGTCACATTGGGTTGGCTTGAAACACTTTTCATGAGTATTTAGTGTGTCAATACGAGTAAAATGAATAAATGATTTAGGGGTTTTTTTATGCAGTAAAACTACTGTTTGGGTGACTTTTTGGCTTTGACCCTTTTTCTTTCTTGTCAAAATTTACTTTATTTTATTAGTAATCAGCGTGTAAACATGATCAAAGATCTTATATTCTAATAACAAGTTAGTTAATTAATAACTTTCTTTTGAATAAAATGATTTACGAGGTGTTTTATGCACTATAAGTACAGTTTGGGAAACTTTCAAGCTGTTTGTCCCTTTTGTTCTTTTTTGCTTATAGAAGTTTTTTTATAAGAATAAATAGTGTGAATTTGATTACAAATTTTATTGTTTTGATAATAATCTCTTTTTTTAGTAAGATAAATTATGAGGTGTTTTATGCAATTAAAAATTGCAATCTAGGCCACTTTCGACCCATTTTGTCCTTTTAAATTCCTTTTATGAATAATTAATGTTTCAATATAATTACTAGTTTAATCATCTGAATAATTTTCAAGTTTCTAGAGTTAAATGATTTATCATGTGTTTTATACTTTTATTCATTAATATTACAGTTTGGTCAACTTTTGACCCGTTGACCCATTTGACTCATTTGGACGGTCAGAGATGGAACATGACCCAGATTTTAAGCGAATGGGTCGAAATTGCCACCTCTAATTCTAATATTTGGAAAGGATTTCATATAATTTTTTTTATAATTGTGTGTTTTAGGTGGGACAAAAGAGGGGAAGGATGATTAGTAATTTGGAAGATACTCAGCCTCGGAAGAAACTTAGGCTCGGGACTCCGACTAATCAGTGGATAACTGTTTATACATCGAGAACACCAATGAAACAAAGGTATCGGTTTGATTGGTTGACAAAATTGTAGAATATTCTCAGTTTTTTTTTTTTTTTAAATCATGAATTATTTGTTAGGAATTTATAATATGTTTATGTATTCAGCTAAAATGTTTTAAGGGATATCCCTACTTAATTTAATCAAATCGATAATTAAGTAAAGGAGTAAAGTACACGGATGGTACCTATGGTTTATCAAAATTTTAGATTTAGTCCCTAGCTTTCCAAAAGTACACAGATGGTCCTTGTGGTCTGCACTCTGTAACGCATTCAGGCCCCAACTTTTTCTAAAAGTACATGTGGTTTGCACTTTGTAATGCATTTAGTCCCTAACTAAATGCGTTACAAAGTGCAAACCATAGGGACCATCCATGTACTTTCGGAAAACTAGGGATCAAATCCAAAATTTGATAAACCACAGGGACCATTCGTGTATCTTAATTTTGAGTAAAGGGTTAAACATTCTAGTAGCTGCGAACATTAGGCGAATCCCCATTTTAGGCAATTTACTTTGTTATAATCCTGTGAAGTGGTAATTGTTTGATCTGTTCATCGCCATAATCCATACAAAGATACATTCGGTAATATACAAATTAGAGAAGTGTTTACATAATTGCCATTTCTGTTTGTCCAAGAACTCAAGAATATCCTTTATATTTATTTAAATTTTAGGTATCATTACAATGTTACGGATGCAAGACTACATCAACATGTAGAACAAGGGAAGAATGATGGGATCTACATTAGCTCTGTAGCATCCGCCAAGAATTTTTGGGCTGTCATTATGGATGCAGGGACAGGGTTCACTTCACAAGTTCACGAAATTTCCCCTATTTTTTTACGCAAGGTAATGATTATAGCTTTCACAAAAGGGTAATTTTTTATATGATCCGGATTGGTCATTGACATGATATTTTCTATGTTTTGAAAAGCGGATCGGCCGGTCAGACCAGGAACCGGGGGTCTGATTGGATGGGTTCACCCTATCAAATCCGTTTTGAGTTGAACCGGCCAGTTGGATCGGGAACCAGCAGTTGGACCGGAAAATCGGCCAGTTGACCCGGTTTTTTTTAGGGTTTGAACTGGATTTTAATTAAAAAAACTCAATTTACCTTATAATATTTACGGATAATATTTACGGCATAACACGGTTCTTACATCCGGCCCAACCAGTGAACCTGTAAGGAGACAAGTTCGACATCCGGTCTGGTCCTGAAAACATTGGGTATTTTGATAAAAGTTTATACTCTCTCCCTCTCAGAATTATTGCCCACATTATTGTCCCAAAGTAGTTGTCCAATATAATTAAAAAACGGGTGGTTATTCTATATTGATTTTACTAGTGTACCCTAGTTACCCTTTTCATTAAATCTTGCAAAGATATCCAAGTCATATCCAAGTCATATGTTATTGTAAATGCATTAATGGTGAAATTGTCATTCTGCTAATAAGAATATGCATTAATTTTACTTGTCTTAAAATGTGTTGTTTGTGTTTTGGGAACAATTACTTTGCGAACTTTCGACCATTCTATCTATATGGCCCATTTCTTTTATAGCTATTATATTTTACCTTTTTACCTTTTGGTGTTAGAGATAAAAGAACATCCGAATGAACCCTTCTATAAGTAAATGAGTAAAAACTTTTACAAGCAACTAGTGTGCAAACATGAGTACATATCTAGTATTATCTCAATAATAATCTGATCTCTTATATGATATGATTTATGAGGTATTGTACATTAAAGATGCACTTTGGGTGCATAGTTGTTAATAGCGAGCATAGCGCTCGCTATAGCGAATCGCTAAGTGATGTTTTGCGCCTAAATGGCGTGAAAATAGCAGATTTAGGTTTTTTTTTCTTTTGATAAATAGCTAGATAGAGATTGAAGAAAAGAAGCGTATTTAGGTTTTTTTTTTTAAATTTAGGAATGAAAAAAGAAGTGAATTTCTTCCATATTTACCGGAATTTTGATAAATATACATCTAAAATATTTCTAAAATTTTATTCTAGTGTATCGCTAAACATCAAATAGGTAAAAGTATTTCTAAAATAGGTAGCTTGTCGCTATCGTCCACTATTCGCTGTTGACAATAGGGGTGCAAACGAGCCGAGCTACTCGCGAGCTACTCGAGCTCAGCTCGAAAAAAAGCTCGAACGAGCCGAGCTTAAACGAGCTCGAGCTCGAGCCCGAGCCTAAAAACAAGCTCGTTTAGTAAACGAGCCCGAGCCCGAGCTTCGCTTATTGAGCTCGAGCCGGCTTGCGAGCCTAATCGAGCTTTCTGTTTATATATTTTTATTAATATATTAAACATATATTCATATAATAATAATTACCATTTATATAAATATAAAAAAATAACTAAAGTATATGTATAATAATAATTATAATTAATATAAATTAATTAATAAATACTAAACGAGTCGAGCCCGAGCCAAGCTCGAGCTTGAAAAATCACCTTCGAGCCGAGCTCGAGCTTTCATATGTTAAACGAGCTCGAGCCTGGTCGAGCTCGGGCTCGGCTCGGCTCGTTTGCACCCCTAGTTGACAACCCTGTTTGGGGTGACTTACGAGTTTCGACTTTAAGCTGTTTAACATGTTGGTTCCCCCCACCCCCAAACCTCCTATGATTTTACTATTTGTTCTTTAGATCTAAAATACAACCGATTCTGTTTAGGAATGGATAATGGAACAATGGGAGAAGAATTATTACATTACGTCACTCGCAGGTGCACAAAACGGTAGTGCCTTGGTTGTAATGTCCAGGGGTAAGTTCTGTTCGTTTATTATTTTCAGCGTATTCTATTTTGAGTTAAAGCTTAGCCAAGTTTCAAGAATTTGAATTTTGCAGAAATACCCTTTAAACTTACAGTTTTTTTTTTCGCTTGTCATTAGGGACACCGTATACACAACAATCATATAAAGTAAGCGATGTGTTTCCGTTCAAATGGATCAACAAGAAATGGAAGGAGGGCTTTCTGGTAACTTCAATGACCACTGCAGGGAATAAATGGGGCATTGTGATGTCTCGTGATTCAAGCTATACTACCCAGGTAATTTTTTTACTTAAATACTTAGATTATTTAATACTTTATGGCGTCAAATGTCTAAAGTACCCTTTAGTAGTTATAGATTTCCAAAAGTAATGGAAGTTTTGTGGACCTCAGAAAATCAGTTGGTTAATACATAAAGATAATTAACTACGTTTTGTATTTATCTCAAACCCGGTTATACAAATCTGACTATTTTGGTCGTATATAATAAGAATATCTTCAAATGATAATCCGTTTTTGCTCGACACCAAAAAAAACTAATTAAGCTACAATAACCACTCTTTAGACACCCAATAAAACATCCTTTTGACATTTTGTGATGAATCCAAGGGGTGTTTTGGTAATTTTAGCATGGAAAATTATAAAAAGGTAAACTTTAAAGGTGGAAGATTTGGTGAAAGGATAATTTAGCGATTTGTTTAATAGTTACCAAATAAATAATGTGTTCTTAAAACGTAGTTAAAAGTGAAAAAAAAAATCAAACTTTTATATGTTCAAGTTTAAATAACTTAATAATATGTAATAAGGGCCAAATTACTACTTTTACCTGTCAAGTCATTACATAATTGAAACTAAAAAAACTATCAAGTAAAGTACACGGATAGTCCCTGTGGTTTCCGAAAATTTGTCATTACATAATTGAAACTAAAAAAACTATCGAGTAAAGTACACGGATGGTCCCCGTGGTTTCCCAAAATTTTGGATTTGGTCCCTAACTTTCCAAAAGTACATTGATGGTTCCTTTGGTTTGCACGTTGTAACGCATTTAGTTCCCAGCCAATAAATCTAAAAGGTTCTGCATGTCCAAGTTAGGGACTAAATGCGTTACAAAGTGGAAACCACAGGGACTATCCATGTACTTTTGGATAAAAAGCTAGGGACTAAATGCATTACAAAGCGTAAACCACAGGAACCACCCGTGTACTTTTGAAAAGCTAGAGACCGAAACCAAAATTTTTGTAAACCGTAGGGACCATTCGTGTACTTCTGATTAATGTGTCATTTTACAGCATAAGCACTCCAAACAACCTCCAAGCTACAATTATCAGTTTAGTACATGAAACTTTTTTGAAAATGTATGAATTTTGCAGGTGGTGGAACTTGATTTTCTGTATCCTAGTGAAGGAATACATAGGAGATGGGAAAACGGTTACCGTATTACATCAGCTGCCGCTAATGAGGATCAAGCGGCTTTCATTCTTAGTGCATCAAAAAGGAAATCACAAGATTTTGCTCAAGAAACACTTAGAACGACCGATTTTCCTTCTACCCATGTTAAGGTATTATTATTTACACTTTACAGATTCATTACACATAAACGAAGAGATAAATGTCGGGAGTTAATAAAAGGGTTAAGGACAAAATGGTCAATATGAAGTTGTTTGGGTTGAATAGGATTGACCCGAAACACTTCTTGCTTACAATCTTTAATTTTTTTCTTTCTAAATGGTTAGTGATTAAATATAAAATTCAGAAACAATATATATGAGGTTTAAATGATTGGATGTTATGTGTAAGTTGAAATGGGTTCGAGTTGACTCGAACGCTCTTTTTTAGCACAATTATAAATTTACAAATTCTCTTATATTACAACAAATAAAGTTAACCCATCAATATCTTGATTTACTTATTTTATGATTCTTTGTTTATTAACAGGAAAAATGGGCAAAGAATTTGTACATAGCATCCATATGTTATGGAAGAACTATGTCTTGAAGCTCACAAGTTCTTATTGGTATGTATACCGTTGTGCCTTTTAGTCACAGTAATCAGTTAATGTTTGGCGAAAAATTATTTGAATTATGATTATATGATTATTTAAAGGCTAAATAATCGGTTTCATACCCGCTTTTACCAAATTTGTTATCAAAGAAAACAAAAGATTACTTATGTATTAAATTTCCGAGTTAAATGCCATTTTAGTCTCTGTGGTTTGGACCATTTTGCTAGTTTAGTCCAAAGGTTTCATTTTTCGCATGTTGGTCCAAAAAGGTTTCACCGGTGCCATTTTAGTCCACTGGGTTAACTTCATCCATTATTTCTGTTAACGAGAAGGGCAATTTGGTCATTTTATATGGCTGAATTGCCCTTCTAGTTAACAGAATTACATATAAAATGACCGAATTGCCCTTCTCGTTAATAGAAAAAATGGATGAAGTTAACCCAGTGGACTAAAATGGCAATAGTGAAACCTTTTTGGACCCACAGGCGAAAAATGAAACCTTTGGACTAAACTAGCAAAATGGCCCAAACCACAGGGACTAAAATGACATTTAACTCTAAATTTCCCCATATTTTCATTGTTAATCAGTTTCATAATGCACATTCAAACACCCCCATAATAACAATCCCATATTTTTTATATTTTGCACTATGGGGTATCTAAAAAAATAACTTTGTTCTCAGGTATGTTATTCTTGTGCGTTTTCTTTTTTTTTCGCAGGGTGGTTGTTGACTGCATAGAGAATTAGCGTTACGCCCTTCCGAGAAGAGTCTGCAAAATCTGCTCAAAATGATGTTTGTTTAGCCTCCCCACACAATTTTCTTGAAAAAATGGCGACTAGAAATGTCGAAAAGATATCAACAGTTCTAAACCGTTCGTTCACAAAACGAGCCAAGTAACTTATAAAAATCTTGGTAGTGAACAAAAAAAGATTTTTTTTTTGTGGCATCCCTGCCTTTTGGGTTTGGTGGTGTTTTGTAGTGGTGTATATCTGATAAACTAATATGTCTAAATATGAGATGTTTAATGGTTTGAACTTTGAACTAGTCAGGTTTTGGGAAACTCTTAAGGTGTGAACTTTAATTTATAAAAAAGAAAAAGATTTAGAAAAGGTGTTGGTATATTAGTCTTGCTGAACTGGTTCATTTTGGGGTGAAATTTTCACCATGGTTTTTTTTTTTTTTTTTGCCAACAGTAATGTGTGTTGGGTAACTAGTCAAAATGGGTAAACTTTATTTATGGGTTAAAATGGGGAGAAAAATACAAGAATGGCCAAAGACCAAACCCACTTTGCAAAAATGGCCGGCTCATGCCTCATTAGAAAGGGGCATTAGCATTCTTATGTGTCCTTCTTTATTAAATGGACATGTGTCCCTACACCCCTACACTCTAGTCTGTCTCCTATGCTGTCTCTTTCAATCCCTATTATTTACTTAAAAAAAAAAAAATTCTTGATCTGTCAGACGCATCTTCCTCTTCTCTCTCTCACATGATTCCTTCATTTATCTTCCTTCTTCACTTCCCAAACCCTCCATTAAAAGACCTGCAACTCCAAGGTGTAATTTATAGTGAGATATCATAACATAGAGACACAGAGAGAGAAAGAAGAAGGCGGAGATGGAGGGTGTCCGGTCGGCCGACTACGACGGTGGCACGACGGATCTCCACCCCCAAATCCCAACCGCCGCCATGGTTGCCGGAACAACGATCTGAAATCGAGCCCCCTAGTTGCAGGTGTCGGAGACGAAGCCGGAGGCGTCTGCAACTCGTCGGAGACGGAGCCGGAGGCGTCTGCACGGTTGATCACTACAATCTTAGCTCCTTGTCTCTCTCTCCCTCACTTCGAAAACAAGATAGCAGGTGAGTGGTGTTGTGACCGGAGAAGGTGACCGGAGTAAACTGACAGCACGCATGCGTCTGTAGGAGGACACATTACCACTCTTACGGGTCTGAACGGGACGCATCAAGAAATCAACCAGCCACACAAACGCAACCGAACAAGCCAGACGCATCGGACGCGTCTGTCTGCAGGTGGACGCGTCTGTCTGCAGGTGGACGACTCTATTGTAACACACGTGTCAGCATATTGTTGGCAAACGCATTAGATGGCCATGCAAACGCGTCAATGGCATTGGGAACTGTGAATGGCCTTCCAAAGACGCATCACTTGGCTAGTTTGGTAATTTGACTAATTTCTTGGCTAGTTTCGTAATTTTCTCTAAAATGGGTTGGGTGGTGTCGCCTAAATTTCTTGGTTATTTTCTCAAGTTTAGAAAATTACTATTTGATTATCCTTTGATTCAAACACTTGCCTTTAAAGACTAATATCCTTATAAATGTTATTTATTTTATTGGAATGTGCTAATAAGCTATGTGTATTCGGGTTTATATACTAGAATGTCTCAATTTAAGTTTTGCGCATGTAATAAATCTATATATATATATATATAAACATGATAAATAAGGGCTTATGTGGCATTAGGTGAGGGCTGGAAAATGATGTGGCATTACCTCAGGCAACCTGCTTTTTGGTTTTGGCTCCAAAATTCGGGTCAAAGATTTTTGTATGTGGGTTTACACGGGATCCGTTTCCTACCCATTCGCATATTCGTTTCTTTTGTAAAACCCTAAAGATTTGTATCTCCTTCTCCTGTACTCCTCATCTCTTCTCTTCTCCCCTTGATTTCTGGTTCAATCGCAGGTTTGATCATCCAAGGTTCGGATCATATATATATACTTCCTATACGAATCACAAACTCTCTTCTCTCAAACCCTAAATCCCAAAATCGCAAACCTGATTCATCTGTTCTCCCCGATTCATCATTGATAATCGAAGGTATATTGTTTATTTCATTCTCTCTGTGATTTTTATTGTTAATGTAATAAGATTTGTTAATCGTAACCATTTTCAAGGCTATGAAGTTCAATCTATTCAACGTGTTATCAACCCTTTTTGTTATATTTGATTGTTGGCGGAATACGGTTGAGATTCTCAGAAGTTACAACTGCCCATCCGGTGGCGGTGCTTCGATAGAGGAAGATGGTGACGGTGGTGGTGGCCTGAAGAGGAACTATGACGGCGACATGGGTTCATTTAGGGTTTTGTCCAACGGTGGTCTTGTGATGGTTGTGGCTCAAGGCACAGGGCGGCGGCTAGGGTTCCACCACTACATAAATCTGACACTTCTCTCTCATTGTTATTGTTTGCTCTTATTTCAAATCTTTATGATTTATACACGCTAATTGTCTTCAAGTTCTTCACAATTCCGTTTGCAAGTTTTCCAATCCTGGTATGTTTCAATTAGTCCATTCATTGCTTTACTTTTAATCAGGGTTCTTACTTTAATCACTGTTTTCATTTGATTTACGCCAGCTGAGTAATTATTTGATTTACACCTTCTGATTTCCCGTTGCGTTCCAATGATAGTTGCTAGCTGAGTAATTATGTGTAAATTGTGTTCTGGTGTCCTATAATTAATGAGTGTAGAGGTATTGTTGTGTGTGTGAATTTAATCAAAGTTGGTCAATATAATTAATGAGTCTCATCTTAAAATGAATATGTTTTCTAGGACTTGGTGGGTTTGTTGCTTGCAATAGTCTTTCACAAAGGAACGATGATCCATTAATTGCCTCAAGCCCTTGGGATGTGGTACGATTTAAATATACATAGTTTGTTCAAATAAACTTTTTTTTATATTTTTTTTGTTTATAATGTTATTTTGGTCGAGTAGAGCAGAGATGGATTTGTAATGGTAGAAAGTGCTGGTGTTCTCCTTCAAGAAGAGTTAGAACATGCCAAGGTATATGTCAATTTACACATATCAATTAGTTGATTATCCATAATGAATCTGCAACCTGAATGAAAAACGGTTGGCAGGCAAGAGCTGCAAAGATTTAGGCCGAATTCATGGGGGGAGTTTCACTTGTGATGCGTATCACATGACTGAGCCTCGTCCTGATGGTATGTTTACAACATCTTTAGCTGCAAAATAATTCTTCACTTTTCTATCTCTAGCTTTTTAGAACTTTTATTTATTTATTTTTAATCTACTGTAGCCCATTTGTCTAAACGAGTCACGTACGTTAGTGGATTTTCGAGTTGTATTCAAATTGTAAATGGAGTTGACCTAATACTATATTTTTATAATTTTAGATAGGTTGGCCAGTCAAGCATGCAAATCAAATTGGGCCTTTAGCCAAACGGGTCGTATCTTGGTCAACCTATCGTTTGCAGGTTGATCTATTTGTTTAAAAATGTGTTTTATGTCATAGTTTTAAACTAATTGGGTATTTTATACCAAAACTTAAAGAAGAAGAAAAGAAAAACGAACCTGAAATTTTATAGTCGTGTTATACGCATTTGTATTTTATGTTGTAAACTTGTAGTTCTAGGGTACCGATATGCAAAAAAAAAAATATAGGGTTAAATGATCAGTTTCGTGACAACCATCTAAGAAGTGTCTCATTTTCGGGTTTTCTAATGCTTCTTGACGTGTTTTTTGCAGGTGTGGATATGATCAGATCCCTGGTCCATCTTACCAACCTTTGGATGGGGTACTTGGGCTCGGGAAGGGTAAAACCGGAATTTTAGATAGGTTGGCCAGTCAATCATGCAAATCAAATTGGGCCTTTAGCCAAACGGGTCGTATCTTGGTCAACCTATCGTTTGCAGGTTGATCTATTTGTTTAAAAATGTGTTTATATCGTAGTTTTAAACTAATTGGGTATTTTATACCAAAACTTGAAGAAAAGAAAAACGGACCTGAAATTTTATAGTCGTGTTATACGCATTTGTATTTTATGTTGTAAACTTGTAGTTCTAGGGTACTGATATGCAAAAAAAAAAAAAATATAGGGTTAAATGATCAGTTTCGTGTCAACCCTCAAAGAAGTGTTTCATTTTCGGGTTTTCTAATGCTTCTTGATGTGTTTTTTGCAGGTGTGGATATGATCAGATCCCTGGTCCATCTTACCAACCTTTGGATGGGGTACTTGGGCTCGGGAAGGGTAAACCCGGAATTGTTTCGCAACTTCACAGTCAAGGTCTATTCCGGAACATTGTTGGTCATTGTTTTAGCAGTCGTGGGAGCGGGTTTCTCTTCTTTGGAGACGATATATATGATCCTTCACGTGTTGTCAGCTCCTATGTCACGAGATTATAGGTACGAGGCACTTGTATGCGGATTTTGGTAGAAACTAGAAAGTTAATAGTTTTTTGCTGAAAAATTTAATTCATTATGAAAACAATGAACACTACTCACCTGGGTATGGAGAAGTCAGTTATGGTGGAAAACCAACTGGGCTTAAGAATCTACTTGTAATATTTGACAGTGGAAGCTCATTTACATACCTAAGTTCTTAGGCTTATGAAGGCTTGCTTTATTTGGTAAGTTTTCTATAATAAGAGTAAGTAAAAATATCATCATTATTGTTATTTTCATTTTCATTATTATTTTGGATGGCAGTCGGGTAACAGGTTGGAGATTATTCCGAACACAACTCAAGCTTATTCGTGTCAAAACATCAACTCTAGCTCACACACACTTAAAATCATTAACTCGAACACCAAGTGTGTAGCCCATTTATCTAAACGAGTTGAGTACGTTAGTGGATTTTCGAGTTGTATTCAAATTCCAACTCATCCTCAAACAATGGCGGAGCATTTACCATCGCTTTTCTGCATAGAAAAGGATCAAGTGAATTGTCCGTTCTATTTCAAGATCGGTAGAGCAGAGGGACACGATGATAGTATCTGACTATCTGGTTATGGTGAGTTTAATTTAAAAATTTTCGTTTAAGGTAGTGACATATGAAAATAATTAATGGTATATCTTTTGGTGCTCTTACTCATAGTCTGAATCATACATGATATCAAATCTTATTGTTGTTTTGATGTCATCTTAAGCTGCAACTCAGTTTTATACTATTTTGTTAGCAGTATAACAAGTTTTGTTCCATAACATATTATAAGATTAATAATAAGCACTTGACCATTGTTATGATCCTCTTAATTTCCACGTCAGCTTCATATTTTATTTTTTATAAATATTTCCACTATTTTTATTTGATTTAATAAAAATTTCCAGGATGATGTTCCAAAATGTGATGTGTACAAGTGGAAGCATAGGAAAGCCTAAGGTAACAATTGTTTGGGAAAATGGGAATTGATTGTTTGCATTACGATTACAAAACCTTTATTGGAGGTTAATTTGGTTTTGTTGATGCTACATACAGATTCCTATAAAGTTAACATTAATTGTGCTTTTTGATTTGTTTTCATCAAGTTTAGAAACACTACCACTCTATCTCCATCATATATACCACCCACCAAACACAAACAAAAACTCTTGCAGACTACATGGCTCTTAGAATGTGCATTTAAGGGACTGAGGCAAAGCAACGTTACCTACAACAGATAGCTCTGAAGGTATAGCTTATGATTTATTTTGGTGATTTGATTCAATGAAATTTATTTCCCATGTTTTTTAAATATTGTTAACAAACCAGTCTTGCAGTCCAGAACATTGAAAGTAGCTTCAGCGGTAAAAATCTAAAAACTAGCTTATCTACGCTCCATCACGTAACGAGTTCGAGTCTTGCTTCTCTGTAGTTTTTTTACTTTTAATTTGGGTTGCGGTTGTGGTTGTTGTGGTTGTGGATGTCTTCTTCTCCCTACAGTAATTGAAACTACACAAAGAAGAAGACAAGGAAGGGGCGCAATTCGATGGTCGTGACGGTTTCAAAAACCCGATTAATGGACGGTGGTGGCTATCAAGATCTCTGGTGGTTGTTTAGGGGAGACGACAATGGCGGTTTAAGGGTTTTCAGGATCATATCGGAGATTGTGATGCTTGGTGGAACCGTGGAAGCCTGACAAATGATGTGAATCCGACCATTGATCCTGTTTGTTTCTTATACTGTAACTGATGAACGTTTTGGTTGAGATAAGCTACCACAAGTATTTTCATGTAATCTTTTCACATAAGATGGTTTATCAATTCAACTATAGTACTCATTCTATCATGTGTTTGAACATGTCCAACTCGAAACGACGCTTGGCGTATTACATCGGACGGTAGGTAATTACCGTTTCATTATTCTATATGCTTGGAAAACCATGACAATTGAAAAGGTTATTTAACAAAGCTTTTTGTTTGTGGTCGTTTCTTCACCACAAGCAAAGTTTTTCCTTCACAAGCACACATACCAAGCATGATAAAACTTACAACCTTATTACCTAAGTTATAATAATATATAATATATATATCCTGGTGAGCAAGATAGGAAGGTTAACTGTTGGTGTGCAATTCTACACTAGATGTAAGTTTCTTTTTTAAAGATAAAACCGTTTTACTCTTTACATGCTCATTAAAAATTTATAGCTTGACAAATTCCCATTGTTGGTGGTTGAAAGTTGAAAAGAAGGAATATGCAAGATATAGAAGTTTAAAAAGTTGGAATTACAATATAGGCTATGGGCACTAGCAGCTCATTGAGCCTGTTTTAAAACCAATTTTTGATACAATTGGATAAATGATTTAAAAATTTCTAATTATGAACTAATATATACTCTATAGCTACTGTTATTATGCTGACCCAACATCAATCTTTCTTTCTACTTGTGGTATTACACGGGATGAACCAGTGGTGTTCGAGAAAGATATGGTAATTTGAATACTGTTTTTTCATGAGCACAACGCATATTATATTGTTCATTACATTGACGTCTCATACTATATTGAGTGAGTGAGTTTAACTGATAATTTTCAAGTTTAGATTGAATAAATGAAATTTGAACTTCTTAATGACTGGGTTTTGTACTTTCTTTTTATTATACTTACAAATCTTATGGTATGGAATTTGATAATGTATTCGAATATATACATATTATACTAGGTTAGAACCCCGTGTATTACACGGTTTGAATAAATGTAATTTTATATATTAAATAATAAAAAAGTTATATCTTTGAGAACCCCGTGTATTATACGGGTTGAGTAAATTTAATTTTATATATTAAATAATGAAAAAAGTTACATTTTAAAAACCTCATGTGTTATACGGGTTGACCACATATAATTTTATACACCAAACAATAAAAAGTTATATCTTTATAAACCCTATGTATTATATGGATTGAATAAATCTAATTTATATACTACATAATAAAAAAAGTTATATTTTTTAAAAACTCCGTATATTACACGAGTTGCATAAATGTAATTTTGTGTAGTAATATCTTTAAAAAAAATTAACAGATATACTCAATATACAATGGATGAGGTGATTGAAGTGATGGTTCTTATAAATGTCACGTAAACATAGTGATTACCGTATTTGAGTTGAGAATTGAACACGGAAATAAAAGTATAGAACCAATAAACATTGACTAATATTTTTGTTTACCCCTTATAAACATTTTTGAAATAGGTTCTATCCTTAACTACTTTAGTTTAATAATATAAATAAATCATTTAAATTATGTTAATTTATATCGAAAGGATTAGTCCAAGCGTTATGTGATGTGTTAACCATATGAAAACGCACGTTTTGACGAATCCGATTGAACTCAATATATCCTATAGTTGCATTGCGATTGGATCAAAACGTAACATAAATCGAATTTATATCGTACAATCATAACGTATTATACGCGACCCGACTAACTCGAATTTATATCGTCAAGGCAAAAACTCTTGAGGGGGTCAAAGTGGCATTTACAAAGTTTATAAAAAGTTAAGTGGCTAAAAATTGCATTTCCTGAACTTAAGGGCAAAGAAAGGGTAAAGATAAAATTTGATAAAGTTGAGGGGTAAGAAGGAAACTATAACAAAGGGCTGAGAACTTCATTTGTTTATATTTGTTTGGTTTTGCATCAATTGGTGCTCCTCTGCCTCCTGTAGGTAAAATTTTACTCAAAATGGGTCGATTCGTATAATGTGTTATCTAGAAAGTGAGTAGTAAAACATAAAGTAGGTAATTGAATGGGTATGGTTGGTTGCGTAATGGATTAAATGGGTAACTTTTAGTACGGATACAAATGGGTCGAGTTGGGTGACCTGTCGAGAATATGTGTTAGTTTTTATTGTTTTATAAATAAATGATGAATAGATAAGATGGTAAAAGTATATTGATTGCTAAAATTGTTATTTGCTAGCTCTTAGTGTTCCAGATATCACATTACATGGGTAAGATATTCTTTTGGTACTTTCATATTTCATTCTTATTCATAATGTGTTGTTGTATTTGATTCTTATTCATTAACTTAGCGAAAACAGAGTTTTAAGTTGCCTCATTTCAATCTACTATGTAATTTGAATCATTATAGTTTGGTTTTCAGGATCTCAACTTACGTATTTAAAATATTAAAATCATGTTTATAAATTCTAGAAGTCATATTTACATGAGATTCTATTATGTATAGGACGAGGATTTTTAAGTCTATAAGGTACTAAAGAATTATAGCCGCATTAATTGTTGATTAATTTGTATAATATGATTTAACTTCGGAAGTTTGAATGTCATTCTAAAAACTAAAATTTTAATTCAACTTATCTTTTTAAGTTTGCAAATTTGAAGGTTGTTTCTATAACTTTTAAAAGATTCAAGACTTTTACGGTCAATATAATTAATGAGTTTCAATCATTCAATCAATAAATACATACATATTCAATTGTTTTGTAAAATGTTTCAATCTACTTAAATAAGAAAACAATAATGATAGTAATTTTAATTAGTTTTCAATTTTCCCTTTTTAAAAATACACGTTATTGAACTATAATTTTCATATTAAGTGTAGAAATTTCGGTACTTTTTGTAATTATAGTTATTTTTTATAAACCATTACCAAAAAATAAATTAAGAAATATAATTTACTTTCCATAACATGGTAACAATATTAGTTAATGATTTTGAGACCCTTTGTCACTCCATGAGGACCTCTAGAGTAGCGTTTTCCTGCCAAAACTACCATTCTTACTTTTGATAAGGTACCGTATTTATGATATTGTGCATATGGAAATTGAAATTGCATTTTGGTTAGTGTTTTATTGAATATTGCTGCATGTCTAACAATTTTTGAAGGTTTGTTGCAGATTTTTTTTTTCATGACTTGCATGAAGAAGTGATGACGACTGCTGGCTGCTCATGGCCATGGTCTATTAATAGGCGTTCAACAACTTAAGTAAAAAATCCCTTTAATTGAAATTTGAAAGGGCATTTCTATCCAAAACATCCCATTCAGTCTTAAATGAGTTGATCAATGTCATTTCTTAGTTAGTGGAGCTTTTCTTAGGATAAACTATATCATTAATTTAATATATTTTTATGTACGATTAACATTGAATTATTGAATATATATCCTCACAAATTTTATAAAAAAAGCGTTTTAATAAAATTAATAAAATTTTAATATCCTTAAAAATAGAGCGACCCGTGGGTACCACGGGTTATAACCTAGTATTTCATATATACCTGTATAAACTTAAGTATCATATATGCCATTATAAAAATATACCCAATTTATTATTAAAAACAATTCAATAAATAATTACTAGGTTAGAATCCCGTGTATTACACGGGTTGAATAAATGTAATTTTATATATTAAATAATAAAAAAGTTATATTTGTATGAACCCCGTATATTGTACGGGTTAAATAAATGCAATTTTATATATTAAATAATAAAAAAATTATATCTTTAAAAACCATGTGTATTACACAGATTAAATAAATATAGTTTTGTATACTAAATACTAAAAACGTCGTATCTTAAAAAAAGCCGTGTATAATCGGGTTGAATAAATCTATCAAATAATAGAAAAATTACATCCTTAAAAACCATGTATGTTACACGTGTTGAATAGATCTATAAAAGATTTATATCTTTAAAAACCATGTGTATTACACATATTAAATAGATAAAATTTTGTATATTAAATACTAAAAACGTCGTATCTTTAAAAAATCCGTGTATAGTTGGGTCGAAAAATCTACCAAATAATAAAAACATTATATCCTTAAAAACCTCTTGTATTATACGTGTTGAATAAATCTAATTTTACATAGCAAATGATAAAAAGTTATATCTTTAAAACTTCATGTATTACACTGGTTATATAAATGTAACTTTGTATAGTAAAAAATAAAAAAAAATGTTATATTTTTCAAAACCCCGCATTTTAGACTTGTTGAATAAATATAATTTTGTATATCAAATAATTTAAAAGTTATATTTTTAACAAATTAGGATAATATTTAATATCAATTTATTATTTATATATTAAATTTAGAGAAAAATGCCCGGATAGTCCCTGTGGTTTCACCTTTTTTCACCTATAGTCCCTATCTTTCTAAAACTACTTGAATAGTCCCCAAGGTTTTCCGTTTTGTTCTCGGATAGTCCCTGGGTCTAACTTCAGTTACTTTTCTCTGTTAAAATGATGTGAAATGACAAAAATACCCTTTCCTTAAAATATCTGATTAAAAATATTTATTATTTAAAAAATCTGATAAAAAAATCAAAAACAAATTATATGTAACTCACTCCTCTCTCTCTCTCTCTCTCTCTCTTAACACCATCACCTCCCACCACCACCTCCACCAACCACCACCACCTCCTCCTGCCACAACCATCGGCCACCAACCACATCCACGCTTTTAACACCATTACCACCACCCTCCATCCTCTCTTACGATGATTCCTCACTCATACGCGACGGACGCTCATCGAAATCCACCGACCTCGCATCCGTAATCGTCGCCGCTTCAACGTCGGAGCAAATCGCCACCGTTTCCACTTCCGTCGACTCATTTCTTCACAAACACTCGTCGGACCAGTCACGGTGGTTCTTCTCCGATAAGGTTTCCGATACAGAGGTTTCCGATAAGATTTCCGGATTGGAGTTTTAGCCTCGAGTACTGATACAGAGGTTTCCGATAAGGTAAATTATCACACAACTCCGGCGAGTTCTGCCTCCTACCACCACAACCATCTCTGTCACTACCACCAACCACTACCACAATCACCTCCAAACCCTAGAATTCAGATTTCACTTAATTCGTTGTTGTTTTATTGAATTGATTGGGTATTTAGTCGTAAATTCGATTGCTGTTGTAGTTTATTGTTGCTAATCGCACGAATTTAGGGTAGAAAGATGGAATTTGGGGAATCAGTAGTTAAATTTGAGATTAGAATCTAGATTTCACTGATTTTTGTTGTTGTTTGATTGAATTGATTCCATAATTAGTTGTAAATACGATTGTTGTTGAAGTTTGGTGTTGTTGATTCTGGTGTGACAACTGGCCCAAACCGGTAATTTCCGTACACTTTAATTAGTGCTTAATGACTGCAATTATGTGCTTAATTGTCAGCAATACCTGATTTCATACTAAACAAGTGAATTCATGCACGTTGTATACTACAAAATATTGCTTTATGCATAAACGAGAGCGTTGCGTCAAAAATACTAGTAAACTCACCGGTAAGACACTATGTGTCAACGGAACTGCAGAAAGCAGCCAGACAATAAAATTGGAGCCTAGGTGTAGGTCCGACAACAAGAATGCATTAAAACCCAAGAGTACATACAAGGGTTTAATATATATGCAATGCGAAAGCAAAAATAAACACTAAAAAGCACCCGAAACGCACTTTAAGTGCAGAATTTATACAAATCAGCAATAATTCAGCATTTAGACATATAAATATTATGCAGAAATGTCGTTTTATTATCCAGGATATTTCCCTAAGTGTTGGGAATCGATAGGGTTATAAAAAGATACTTATTAAACACTAAAAGGTGCAATTTAGCACTTTAACGAATCGGTATGTAACCAAACAACCGGACTATACCCGGAACATAAAAATACTGTCAATAACATTGTTTATCTCTTTCTGAGCCAGTTAGGGTCCCTGAATACCCTAACGCCCGTCATAACACACGACACACAACTAACCGGGTTAAGCACTTAACTAACTTACTTAACCTAACTAATATCCAACTAATTAGTTGGAATCGAACTAGACCCCCCCCCCCCTCTTTAGAAACCGTCCCCATGTGGGGGAACATACCTTGTACCCTTGTGATTATTATAATCCTAATGTTTAGTATCTAAAGGACATAGTATCTATTGGTTAAACTTGTTTGAGATTGTCTATAAGTTGCAAGTTTTGCACACCATCACCTTCACTTAGCACACACCACTTCACAACTCTCTCTCCCTCTCCTAGAGCTTACGGCCGAACACCCCACACCCATCCATCCATCTTTCAAGTTTCATCTTGCAAGTTCCAAGCATCTACAAGTGTTAAGGGTCGCATATAAGGAGCCTTGGAGCAAACGGAAGGCGAAGAACCTCTCTACTTTGCTTTTATCCACCTTATTTGCGCTTAGATTCTTCCCTAGCCTCGAGCTAGTGGTATGTTGCATAAATCACCTTCTTGAACTATTCTAAAGTGGTTAAAATGTTATGTAACGGCTAAAACTCGTAAACATACAAGTTGATACATAAAAGTCTACTAAAAATACTTGTAATGATGGTTAAAAGCTCATATGTTGTGTAAATCTTGTAGTAATTGATTTGTGTGATTATTTGGACCCGATCTATGTTGTGGTAGCTCGGATCATCATTTAACCCGGTTTAGTCATGATCTTGGATTATGACATAAAGTTGTTTAAATGTAACAAGGGTTAAATGATGAAACTCTACCACACATGAATCATGAACTTGTGTAAAAGCGATTTAACTTGTGAAATAGTGTTTAAAACTAGTAGATCTACGTATCTACAAGCGGTATTTTCAAAAGACCGAGCGTCAAAGAAATCATATTTTCTAAAGCCGAGTCTTACATGAAAAAGAATGATTTTAGCAAACACACGAGTATGCAAACACTTGTGTAACACAAAGTTTCGACAAAATAACTATTTTTGTAAATGTCGACCGGAAGTTGTAAAGATGTAACTTCTTTAAAAGCGAGACTTTCAAGAAACAAAGTTGATCTATACAAAGATCCACTAAAAATAATGGGAGGATACTACCTATTTTGGAAAAACCACAAGTTCATGTATTTCTGCGATTATATCTATTTTAACTAGTTGCATATTGTTTATTGTTGAATGAGGAGATTGTTGACGATTTAAAAGAAAATAAACACATGTTTTGAAAACATGGGAAACCTCCATTTTTAGGGGAAACTCTGTCAAAATTTTTATAAAATTTGACACTTAGAAAAATATAAGTTTTGAGAAACTTATTCCCTAAAAATGTGTTTAAAAGTATTACCAAGGTTTCCCTAATTTTTGGTGATAAGAAATGAGGATTTCTTCAAGAATAAAAAGGGATATAAGTATGTATATTTTTGAGAGAAAAATATATATATTATTTGATCACCAACTTATGTGCTAAGTGTATATAGTATGTGTTATACGTGCTAGCGTATTAAGACTTAAAAATACACTAAATACTCGTGAGGAGTATAAACATAAAAATACACATACAAAATACAACATACATAATTCGGGTGCGAAGTGCAAAACACAAAAGACTTATATTTATTTTAGAGGAAATAATATAAGTAAGATACGCAGTTAAAAATATGAAATATTTTTAACACAACAATACAAATACAAAAGAGAGTGACTGTACTTGTGCGATACAAGTCTAGTGACTAACATTAAGAAAACGTGTATAGGTTACGACGTTAATTAAGCAAATCCGGTGAAGTTTACGACGCACAGGAACGCAAAGTTGTGAGTTCATGCTCCCCCTTTTCTCTTAACTGTTTTCAGTTTTATAACTTCGGGGGTGAAATACATGTTACAAATATTACAATGTTTACAAATGGTATGATGGATACAAGAATGATACGAGAAATCGTGTCACGAATAGGGTACCATAAGCACCATTAATCGTGTACATACTTAGACCGCAGAACAAAAGGTTAGATCTAATGGGTTCTGGGTAGCCCCACTGTTGGCCACTCTTTTACCAAGCAGTGTTTTTGTGTCTCAGTCGTAAATCGACTACAGAAAAATGCCTATGGTTTGGTGACTTCCTATGTCGTGTCACATGTTAATGGCTTTGCAACCCATTAACACTTGATACATACAGAAATATTTGACTTATACATGAGTACGTGGTGTACACAAAAGACTTGATTTATACAAAAGACAAATTATGTTTTCATACAAAGTATACAAACGTGAAATACAAAAACTGCATGAATTCACACCAACTTTATGTTGACGTTTTTCCAAAATTCACATGTATTTCAGGTAACTAGGATGGATGTGCGCGTGGTCTTACTCATGCTCGTGGATGTCGCTTTGTCTATCTTTAAATAAAGTTGTGACTTTTAAGACAATATGTTATCTCGTGTTGTAAACACTTGATATATGTTTTCAGTAATGTAATATTTGAAGGTATTTTTGAGCATGTAGTATGTTTACTCTTCGTATGCAATGAGAACCTTTCATGATCACACCTCGTGCTTCCGCCGCAGAAAGGGGTGTGACAGATTGGTATCAGAGCTGCGATTGTAGTGAACCAGGATTCCTTCTCGAGTCTAGTCTACAATCTCTAGGATCCTTTCACGAAAACAATTTTCAAAGAGTTTTCATTGCATAAAACGTCCCGCGACATCCACTACCTGAAACTGTCTACATGAGTCTAGAAAAGACACTACGAGACTTAGAGTGCACATGAGTAGCACTTGTCGTTGACTAGAAATTACTTGCAATGATGTGTGATAATTAGCATGTACTAGAAGTAGAATGTCACAAGTATATGTGACTTTACCTGAAAGCGATGGCCCATCTGAAGGAAGAAATACGAGGATGAAACGAACTGTGCGGACTGTGCAAGGAGTTACGTAATTATGGATGCATACATAATTATGGAATTCAGTGCACAGAAACCACAGCAAGTCTTGTCACGTATAGATTCCCTCAGTGCAAGCCTACTAAGTACTCTGCTAGAGTAATAATTGTTTGATGTCACTTATGTGGTATATATACCTGTGAATATATGATACTACTGTCTAGTGTGACAATATCAAACAAATGCCTAACCCTGTTGTGTTATGTTCTGTCAGAACATGGCACCCAGGAAAGCTGTGAATGCTCGCAATGACGATCAACCTCCTCCTCCCCCACTGCCAAGAACTGCTGATGAGCTGAACGCTCTACTGGAGGAAAGGATCTCCGCTGCTATCGCCCAGTACGAGGCGAACCGAACTCAAGACAGTGGAGGACCAAGCAACGCTAGGCGTAATGGGAATGGAGATTCGTCTGGAGGCAATGCAGCTCAAGGTAACCTTAAGACACTGTGCTAAGCATGAGGAAATTTATGAACGGTCTTTGTTTCATTATTTCTTCGATTGCTCATAAGTGAATTGGTTGGGTTAATTCCAGGCTGCACTTTCAAGCAGTTCCTCGACTGCAAGCCAATGAACTATGACGGCACAGGAGGTGCAGTAGCATTTGTGTGCTGGACGGAAAAGACTGAAGCTACCTTCCGCATGAGCAAGTGTACCGCGGATCAACAAGTCACCTTTGCTACTGGGTTGTTTGTCGATGAAGCTCTGACTTGGTGGAACCTGCAAGTCCAAACCTTGGGTGATGATGCTGCTTATGGCTTAACTTGGGAGGAACTGAAGGAAAGAATGAGAGAGAAGTACTGCTCTCGTGCTGAACTCCAAAGGCTGGAGACGGAGTTCTGGCATTTGACCATGGAAGGTGCTGACATTAATGGTTATACTCGAAGGTTCCACGATCTGTCCAGAGTGCTTCCCTACATGGTGACTCCCGAATTCAAGCGTGTTGAACGCTACATTTGGGGACTGGCCTCAGAGTTTCGTGGCATGGTGACGTCGGCCAAACCACAAACAATCACCGAGGCTGTAACTCTGGCTGTCAGCCTTACTGAAGACTGTGTTCGGATGAAGAAGCTATCACTGAACCCAACAGAAAACACCGAGACGCATGCTGAGTCGTCCGGTGACAAGAAAAGGAAACATGCAAACTTGAATCAAGCAACTCGTAACAACAAAGGTTCCAACAAGAAGCGTGACCCTAACCCGCCTCAAGGGGCAAAATCTCTTGCAGCTATGAACGACGCACCAGCAAGGGGATACCGGGGTGCCTTGCCCAAATGCCATCGGTGTAAACACCATCACGAGGGAGCTTGTCGCATCCCAAAGTGTGACAAGTGTGGAAAGTTGGGTCACCGCACTGAAGACTGCTGGAGTAAGAGGAACGGGAATGGAAATCGTAACGGGGCTGATGATAGGAACAATGGTGGAAATGGAAACGGTGCTGGCAACGAGAATGGGCGAAACCAAGGATGCTTCAGATGTGGAAGCAAAGATCATTTCATGAAGGACTGCCCAGAGAGAAACAATGCTCAGGCCCGAGCATTTGTGATTGGAGCAAGGGACGCACGCGAGGACCCTAATGTGGTCAACGGTACGTTCCTCATTAACAATCACTTTGCATCCATATTATTCGACACTGGCGCCGATTATAGCTTCATGTCTGTGGAATTTAAACGCATACTTGGAATAGAATCTAGTAGATTAGAAATTCCTTATTCCATAGAACTAGCCAATGGTAAACTTGTTGAATCGAGCGAAGTTGTCAGAGGCTGCACACTAGAACTTGGCGAATGAAACTTTAGCATCGACCTCTTACCTATTCAATTGGGTAGCTTCGATGTAGTAGTCGGAATGGACTGGTTGTCCAAGAACAAAGCTGAAGTTATTTGTCATGAGAAAATCATTCGCATCCCTTTAGCGAATGGTGAAACTCTCATCGTGCATGGAGAAAGACGAAACACGCCTCTACGAATCATCAGTTGTATGAAGGCACAGAAGTGCTTAAGGAAAGGATGTGTTGCTTTCCTAACACACGTTGTAGATAAGAAGGCTGTGGAGCCAAAACTCGAAGACATTCCTGTGGTGAAGGAATTTCCTGATGTGTTCCCTGAAGATCTGCCAGGACTACCTCCGCAACGACAAGTCGAATTCCACATAGACTTGGTTCCAGGAGCCGCTCCTGTAGCCAAGGCACCCTATCGACTTGCGCCATCCGAAATGCAAGAATTATCTACACAACTTCAGGAGTTGTTGGATAAAGGATTCATAAGGCCAAGCTTCTCACCCTGGGGAGCTCCAGTATTGTTCGTGAAGAAGAAGGATGGATCATTACGGATGTGTATCGATTACAGGGAACTGAACAAGCTCACAATCAAGAATCGGTATCCACTACCGAGGATTGATGACTTGTTTGATCAACTGCAAGGATCAAGCTACTACTCCAAGATCGACCTTCGATCTGGATACCATCAGTTGAGAATCCAAGATGAAAGTGTGCCAAAGACTGCATTCAGAACACGCTATGGGCACTACGAATTTCTTGTAATGCCGTTTGGATTGACGAACGCGCCAGCGGTCTTTATGGATCTAATGAACCGCGTATGCAAACCATATCTTGATAAATTCGTGATTGTATTTATCGATGATATCCTGATTTACTCGCGAACGAAAGAAGAGCACGAACAACATCTCAGAACCATCTTGGAGCTACTGAAGAAAGAGAAACTTTATGCAAAGTTCTCAAAATGCGAATTCTGGATTCGCGAAGTTCAATTTCTTGGTCACGTGGTGAATGAGAAGGGCATTCATGTAGACCCATCCAAGATTGAAGCAATAAAGAATTGGGAAGCTCCCAAGACCCCAACTGAAGTTCGCCAATTTTTGGGCTTAGCGGGCTATTATCGACGATTCATCGAGAATTTCTCGAAGATAGCTCAACCGCTAACGACCCTTACTCAAAAAGACAAGAAATACGACTGGGGTCACAAACAAGAAGAAGCCTTTCAGCTACTTAAGAACAAGCTCTGCGATGCACCGATACTATCGTTACCCGAAGGCACTGAAGACTTCGTGGTATACTGCGACGCCTCACGACAAGGCTTGGGTTGTGTGCTCATGCAACGCCAAAAAGTCATCGCTTATGCTTCAAGACAACTGAAGGTTCACGAGAGAAATTATACCACTCACGACCTGGAGCTGGGTGCAGTGGTATTCGCCTTGAAGATTTGGCGACACTACTTATATGGTACTCGATGTACAATCTTCACAGATCACAAAAGCTTACAACACATATTTGATCAGAAGGAATTGAATATGCGCCAGCGACGTTGGGTCGAGCTGCTGAACGATTATGAATGCGAGATTAAGTACCATCCTGGAAAGGCAAACGTTGTAGCGGACGCGTTGAGCCGAAAAGAAAGGGTTAAGACCCTAAGGGTTCGAGCATTGGAAATGACGATTCGAACGAACCTCACTGCACGCATTCGGGATGCACAACAAGAGGCTCTTAAAGGAGAGAACCGCAAAGCTGAATACCTACGGGGTATGCTTAAATACATGGCGCCAAATGAAGAGGGAGCCTTATACTTTAAAAAGCGTATTTGGGTTCCACTCTATGGTGGCCTGCGAGAAGTCATCCTTGATGAAGCGCACAAGTCAAGATACTCGATCCACCCAGGGTCGGACAAGATGTATCAAGACTTGAAGGAATATTATTGGTGGCCGAGACTCAAGAGCGACGTTGCTGTCTATGTTGGAAAATGCCTAACATGTGCTAAGGTTAAGGCAGAATATCAGAAACCGTCCGGCCTACTACAACAACCAGAGATTCCCGTGTGGAAGTGGGAACAAATCTCGATGGACTTCATAACGAAATTACCCAGGACCCCGAGAGGGCACGATATGATATGGGTAATAGTTGATCGATTGACGAAGTCTGCGCATTTCCTACCAATCCGAGAGAAGGATAGCACTGGAAAGCTTGCTGAAATATACTTAAGAGAAATTGTGGCACAACATGGAGTGCCAATCTCAATCATTTCAGACAGAGATGGACGCTTTGTCTCAAGAATCTGGCAATCATTTCAGGAAGCCTTTGGATCTCAGTTAGATCTAAGCACGGCATTCCATCCGCAAACAGACGGCCAGAGCGAACGGACTATACAAACGTTAGAAGATATGCTTCGCGCATGTGTCATGGATCTAGGCGGCAGCTGGGATACTCATCTACCTTTAGTTGAGTTTTCCTACAATAACAACTATCATACGAGCATAAAAGCCGCGCCGTTCGAAGCTCTGTATGGCCGCAAATGCCGATCGCCCTTATGTTGGGCAGATGCCGGAGATAAACGTATGGTTGGTCCTGAACTTGTACAAGAGACAACCGACAAGATTGCGCAGATCCGAGAGCGCATTAAGGCGGCTCGAGAGCGACAAAAGAGCTACGCTGATCCGAATAGAAAATCGGTAGAATTCAAGGTGGGAGACAAAGTGTTGTTAAAAGTCTCACCATGGAAGGGCGTAGTCAGATTCGGAAAGCGCGGAAAGCTAAATCCATGATATATCGGACCATTCAGAATATTGAGGAGAATTGGTACCGTGGCGTACAAATTGGAGTTACCGGAAGAACTTAATGGAGTACATGATACGTTTCATGTATCCAACCTGAAGAAGAGTCCAACACAAGAAAACGTGATCATCCCGATGGATGAAGTGCATATTGATGAAGCCCTCCGATTTACAGAGCAACCCGTTGAGGTTACCGACTGGAAAGTCAACAAGACCAGGAGGAGCAGTGTGAAGCTTGTCAAAGTACGTTGGAGCTCTAAGCACGGACCCGAGTACACATGGGAACGTGAAGACCAGTTCAAGAAAAAGTATCCCCACCTATTCAAAAAGACTCATGCGAGAGTGAGTTCAGCCTGAATTTCGGGACGAAATTCTATTAACGGGGGGAGACTGTGACAACTGGCCCAAACCGGTAATTTCCGTACACTTTAATTAGTGCTTAATGACTGCAATTATGTGCTTAATTGTCAGCAATACCTGATTTCATACTAAACAAGTGAATTCATGCACGTTGTATACTACAAAATATTGCTTTATGCGTAAACGAGAGCGTTGCGTCAAAAATACTAGTAAACTCACCGGTAAGACACTATGTGTCAACGGAACTGCAGAAAGCAGCCAGACAATAAAATTGGAGCCTAGGTGTAGGTCCGACAACAAGAATGAATTAAAACCCAAGAGTACATACAAGGGTTTAATATATATGCAATGCGAAAGCAAAAATAAGCACTAAAAAGCACCCGAAACGCACTTTAAGTGCAGAATTTATACAAATCAGCAATAATTCAGCATTTAGACATATAAATATTATGCAGAAATGTCGTTTTATTATCCAGGATATTTCCCTAAGTGTTGGGAATCGATAGGGTTATAAAAAGATACTTATTAAACACTAAAAGGTGCAATTTAGCACTTTAACGAATCGGTATGTAACCGAACAACCGGACTATACCCGGAACATAAAAATACTGTCAATAACATTGTTTATCTCTTTCTGAGCCAGTTAGGGTCCCTGAATACCCTAACGCCCGTCATAACACACGACACACAACTAACCGGGTTAAGCACTTAACTAACTTACTTAACCTAACTAATATCCAACTAATTAGTTGGAATCGAACTAGACCCCCCCCCCCCTCTTTAGAAACCGTCCCCATGTGGGGGAACATACCTTGTACCCTTGTGATTATTATAATCCTAATGTTTAGTATCTAAAGGACATAGTATCCATTGGTTAAACTTGTTTGAGATTGTCTATAAGTTGCAAGTTTTGCACACCATCACCTTCACTTAGCACACACCACTTCACAACTCTCTCTCCCTCTCCTAGAGCTTACGGCCGAACACCCCACACCCATCCATCCATCTTTCAAGTTTCATCTTGCAAGTTCCAAGCATCTACAAGTGTTAAGGGTCGCATATAAGGAGCCTTGGAGCAAACGGAAGGCGAAGAACCTCTCTACTTTGCTTTTATCCACCTTATTTGCGCTTAGATTCTTCCCTAGCCTCGAGCTAGTGGTATGTTGCATAAATCACCTTCTTGAACTATTCTAAAGTGGTTAAAATGTTATGTAACGGCTAAAACTCGTAAACATACAAGTTGATACATAAAAGTCTACTAAAAATACTTGTAATGATGGTTAAAAGCTCATATGTTGTGTAAATCTTGTAGTAATTGATTTGTGTGATTATTTGGACCCGATCTATGTTTTGGTAGCTCGGATCATCATTTAACCCGGTTTAGTCATGATCTTGGATTATGACATAAAGTTGTTTAAATGTAACAAGGGTTAAATGATGAAACTCTACCACACATGAATTATGAACTTGTGTAAAAGCGATTTAACTTGTGAAATAGTGTTTAAAACTAGTAGATCTACGTATCTACAAGCGGTATTTTCAAAAGACCGAGCGTCAAAGAAATCATATTTTCTAAAGCCGAGTCTTACATGAAAAAGAATGATTTTAGCAAACACACGAGTATGCAAACACTTGTGTAACACAAAGTTTCGACAAAATAACTATTTTTGTAAATGTCGACCGGAAGTTGTAAAGATGTAACTTCTTTAAAAGCGAGACTTTCAAGAAACAAAGTTGATCTATACAAAGATCCACTAAAAATAATGGGAGGATACTACCTATTTTGGAAAAACCACAAGTTCATGTATTTCTGCGATTATATCTATTTTAACTAGTTGCATATTGTTTATTGTTGAATGAGGAGATTGTTGACGATTTAAAAGAAAATAAACACATGTTTTGAAAACATGGGAAACCTCCATTTTTAGGGGAAACTCTGTCAAAATTTTTATAAAATTTGACACTTAGAAAAATATAAGTTTTGAGAAACTTATTCCCTAAAAATGTGTTTAAAAGTATTACCAAGGTTTCCCTAATTTTTGGTGATAAGAAATGAGGATTTCTTCAAGAATAAAAAGGGATATAAGTATGTATATTTTTGAGAGAAAAATATATATATTATTTGATCACCAACTTATGTGCTAAGTGTATATAGTATGTGTTATACGTGCTAGCGTATTAAGACTTAAAAATACACTAAATACTCGTGAGGAGTATAAACATAAAAATACACATACAAAATACAACATACATAATTCGGGTGCGAAGTGCAAAACACAAAAGACTTCTATTTATTTTAGAGGAAATAATATAAGTAAGATACGTAGTTAAAAATATGAAATATTTTTAACACAACAATACAAATACAAAAGAGAGTGAGTGTACTTGTGCGATA
This sequence comes from Helianthus tuberosus, assembly GCA_030545235.1. Lineage (NCBI taxonomy): Eukaryota > Viridiplantae > Streptophyta > Magnoliopsida > Asterales > Asteraceae > Helianthus > Helianthus tuberosus. The sequence goes on along the minus strand of CM060400.1, from coordinate 16,988,113 downwards.
CAAGTCTAGTGACTAACATTAAGAAAACGCGTATAGGTTACGACGTTAATTAAGCAAATCCGGTGAAGTTTACGACGCACAGGAACGCAAAGTTGTGAGTTCATGCTCCCCCTTTTCTCTTAACTGTTTTCAGTTTTATAACTTCGGGGGTGAAATACATGTTACAAATATTACAATGTTTACAAATGGTATGATGGATACAAGAATGATACGAGAAATCGTGTCACGAATAGGGTACCATAAGCACCATTAATCGTGTACATACTTAGACCGCAGAACAAAAGGTTAGATCTAATGGGTTCCGGGTAGCCCCACTGTTGGCCACTCTTTTACCAAGCAGTGTTTTTGTGTCTCAGTCGTAAATCGACTACAGAAAAATGCCTATGGTTTGGTGACTTCCTATGTCGTGTCACATGTTAATGGCTTTGCAACCCATTAACACTTGATACATACAGAAATATTTGACTTATACATGAGTACGTGGTGTACACAAAAGACTTGATTTATACAAAAGACAAATTATGTTTTCATACAAAGTATACAAACGTGAAATACAAAAACTGCATGAATTCACACCAACTTTATGTTGACGTTTTTCCAAAATTCACATGTATTTCAGGTAACTAGGATGGATGTGCGCGTGGTCTTACTCATGCTCGTGGATGTCGCTTTGTCTATCTTTAAATAAAGTTGTGACTTTTAAGACAATATGTTATCTCGTGTTGTAAACACTTGACATATGTTTTCAGTAATGTAATATTTGAAGGTATTTTTGAGCATGTAGTATGTTTACTCTTCGTATGCAATGAGAACCTTTCATGATCACACCTCGTGCTTCCGCCGCAGAAAGGGGTGTGACATCTGGCCGGCGACGCACAGAGTTGGTTTGGGTTTTGTTTCGGGATGATGGCAGTGGTGATGATGGCAGTTGGTTTGGTGTTGTTGATTCTAGCCGGTTACTAGGTTGAAGGATGATGGCAGTGGTGATGATGGTGGTTATTTTGTTCAATATTCAGGTTGGGTCTCAACAGAGGGTGGAGGAGGGTGTGGTGGTGGGGTTTTATAAACAAAAATGAAGAAGATGCTCGGATAGTCCCTGTGGTTTGGCCTTTTAAAGGAAAGGGTATTTTTGTCATTTCACATCATTTTAACAGAGAAAAGTAACTGAAGTTAGACCCAGGGACTATCCGAGAACAAAACGGAAAACCTTGGGGACTATTCAAGTAGTTTTAGAAAGATAGGGACTATAGGTGAAAAAAGGTGAAACCACAGGGACTATCCGGGCATTTTTCTCTTAAATTTAAGATAAGTCGGAAAAAGAGGTACTTGTTTTAAAAATATATTAAATTAACAATTTAGATTTGATGATAATATTTTATTAAAGTATGATAAGATTTAATATTTATTTAGTATTTATTTATTTAGTTAATATAAGATAAGTATAAATTTGAGGATGCCTTCAATGAATGACACGTGTCCAAAACTTGATTTCTTTTATTATAGTAGATAGATTTTACCCTTATTTTTTTTATTTCAAGTTTTCTTATATGCTAATCTTTTAACTTTATATTTTTATGCAACACATTTTAAGGTTTAATTTTTTTTTTATTTTATCCGTAAACAATAGTATTCTCCACATATAATATTTAAGCTAAATAAATGAAACTAGAAATTAGGAAATATAATATTTGAAGTTAAAGGTCATATATGAGAACTCAAAGCTTTAGAAAAAAAAAAAAGGCAAAATTGTTATTTATTAAATTGTTTTTAATGAACTGGGTATATATTTTTTTTGAATGGCCAACCTTAGATACTCCTAAATTACACCAAATAAATACTAATCTACTCCTTGCTCGGGATTGAACCCAAGACCTCCCACTAAGAGGCAAGAGCCTCTACCAAGTGGGCTACTCCCACATTGATATGATATTTCAACTATTTTGTAAGAGTATATATATGATATCTATAGTTTTGCATGTGTATATATGATATTTTGAAAGTTTACAAGGGCATATATGAAATTGCCCCTAAAAAGTAAGGTATCACAAATTCCCAAAGATATTAAACTCATTTAAACCATTGTCGTATAATCAACTTTTTGGCATATTTGTCCAAGGCAGTGGTGGTCATGGGCGGATCTTAATAGGGTTGTGGCAGGGTCACGGCCCGGGCAAGTTTTTCGGCCGTAGTGCTAATTTTCCGCATTTCGATCGAAATTTTTTATATATACTATGTTTGGCCCGGGCTTGACCGGGCTTTTTTTAGTGCCCGTGTCTTTCGGCTCTGGCACGTTCAACGGGCAAGATCCGCCACTGGTGGTGGTGAGCCTTGGGCCTAGGAGCAAAACGTTTAAAAAGCAAGGGCCCGAGATAAGCAAGTATGTATAATTGTATAGCATAAACTTATCATTTTTAGAGGTTTTAAATAAGTTGTAGACTTGTGTTAGGGCTTGTAACAGAGGTAACACTCAAAATAACAAACGTAAATTCAAAGGAGGAATATGAGACCAGCGTGGTTAAAATCCCGTTGGGAAGAACATGAAATATAAGATTATATTGTATTCACTCATCTTATAAAGTTACATGTATATACTATATATAGAAAAAGAAATAAAATAAATAATTACTACTTAAGCATTTGCATTGCAACTTGCACGTCTTATCTCTATGAGCCAACTAGTGAGATATAGGTGAAAAAAAGGGAAATATTACATGATTAACAGAGGATTTTGCAACCACTCTATCCAAAATATTTTGCACTTCAACCGTGGGTATGGGGGGCTTGGGTTGGGGCATTTGTTGACACGTGGAATGGGAGCCCCCCCACCACCAAAACCCACTCCCATGGGGTATGGTGGGGCTTGGGTTGGGTGCACCGCGTGGGAGATTGTTAAAATAAAAAAATAATACAAAAAGAGCAAGCCAATAAGAGCAAGCCAGCTAGCATGTCCCCCCGCCCCACGCCCGGCTTGAAACCCAAGCCCCAAGGGGCCACGCCCCAACCCAAGCCCACCTGGGGTGGTGCCTTGGGCGTTTTACCCCAACCCACGCCCAAACCCACGCCCCATACCCCACGGCCTTATTCTTTCTAGCTGAATAAAAAAAAATACTTAACATCATCAAAAAGTAGGGAAGGTCCAAGGAGGGTAAGATATAGACAGCCTTACGTCTACCTCATAAGAATAGAGAGCTGCTTCCAGTGAGACCCCCGACTCGATAGTAGTTTTGCTTTTGCATCAAGCTTTGGACATAAGGCACATAACACTCAACAATCAGGACAAAAGCCAATTAGTGCATATACCCTCTTGTCTTTCGACTATCAACGCCACCACATGATGCATGATTAACCACCCCCTGCTCTTAATGTTATTTGCGCGAGATTAGTAAAATAACGTAAAAATTAGTGCAATTTCATTGTTGTCCCGATGACCCACATATATACATTATACGCGCACACAGCAAGTAGGGCTTAAATTCACGAAATATTAAACTCACTAAAAACTTTGTCGTAAAATCGACTTTTTGGCATAGTTGTCAAGGCACAAACACAAGACACTCACACAAAGGGTACAAATGGTGAGCTTTGGGCCTAGGAGCAAAACGATTAAATAACAAGGGCTCGAGCTTGAGATAAGCAAGCATGTATAGCATAAATTAGGGTGGCAAAAGGGGTGGGTTGGGCGGGTTTGGGTTTGAATGGATTTGTTAAGAAAAAGGTTAGGATGGGTTTGCGTCAAGATGGGTTTCGATCATAATAGGCTAAAAATAATAATAAAAAATCATAAAATTTAAAAAATCAAAAAATTTGAAAAATTAAAAATTAAAATTAGAAAAAAAAATAAAACAAGAACAAAACAAAATAAAAAACATAGCCTGTTATTAGTTCTCTAAATTGTTACTGACTGCTCCTGAAGGCACGCTTGTCAACTGCTCCCAACCATTCCATTACATTTGAATTTTCACTAGAACTTTTGGTACTAATTAGATGATATTAAATGTTATATAATAGCTTTTGTTTATTTTATTTGAAGAATAGCATTATTCTTATACATAATATATATTTTTTTATTTTTTTTCATATAAGTGCATCTTTTTTTCTCAATCCCTCGCTTTTTATGCGTTAACTCCTTTGATAACTATGATTCCCATCACTTATTGTGTACATGTGTGATGGGGGAACTTTGGTCTTTGGGCTACATGTAATTACTGAAGTTTAACACTGAAAAGGAGGCACCCGGATATAATTTAAAGTTGAGTTAATTTCTCGGATGGTGCCTGTGGTTTGTCATTTTTTCACTTTTAGTTCCCACCTTTTCAAAATAGCATATATGGTCCCTATGGTTTGATTGTCTATTACTCGGATAGTCCCCTGAATGGATGGCAGTTAGTTTGCTCACTTAAGTTGGTGTGAGTTTACTAAATTACCCTTACTTATAATAATAAATAATACATAAAAAATAATTGAGTTAAATGTCATTTTAGTCCATGTGGTATGTGTCATTTTGGCAATTTAGTCCAAATGTTTCATTTTTCGCATGTGGGTCCAAAAAGGTTTCATCGTTGCCATTTTAGTCTACTGGGTTAACTTCATTCATTTTTTCTGTTCATGAGAAGGGCAATTCGGTCATTTTATATGTAATTCTATTAACTAGAAGGGCAATTCGACCATATACAATGACCGAATTGCCCTTCTCGTTAACAGAAAAAATGGATAAGGTTAATCCAATGGACTAAAATGGCAAATATGAAACATTTTTGGACCCACGGGCGAAAAATGAAACCTTTAGGGTGAGAGGGGCACTCCCCTAAGAGGGGAGTCCCCTCTCTTACGCATAACCAATCCTCGTGTGCCACGTCAACTCCCCTCTTAAACTCCTCTAACACCCTAAATTGATGGTGGCACTCCCCTCTTAGGGGAGTTGGTTTTTTTATTTTATTTATTTTATTTGTTGTTTGAAATAGCCGAAATTGGGTTGAAGGTTGGTTGCTTGAGTGTCGTAAAAGGAGGGGTGTGAAGGTTGTTGGAAAAAAAAACGGGGGTTGTGAAGTATATCCGAAAGGGGGTTGTGATTATGCACTTGCACCGCTCGAACCACCATGAGACGGTTGCTTGCCCCGTTCCTTAGTTTTTTTCTTGGCTTCGCGGGGTTGGTTCTCCATTGCTCGGTTTGAAGTGGGTGTGCTTTGAGAGTATAAAAAATGAGTGAAGTGGGTGTGGTTTGAGAGTATAAAAAATTAGTGGTTGGTGTGGTTATTTATATTTGTTTAAAAAGTGAATTTTTTTTTTTTTAAAAAGTCGACCGTTTAAAGTGACCGTTCCTCAAAAATCGTGCCCATTCAACGCGGTGAACTCACGCCGAATCCCCTCCCCGAATCGGGTCCCCGCGTTGATGGCGGCGGTGTTTCCGTTCGGGGTTAGGGGTCACCGCACCATCTCCCCGAGAGTGCCCCGGATACCCTTAGATTAAACTGACAAAATAGCCCAAACCACAGCGACTAAAATAGCATTTAACTCAAAATAATTAATCTATTATATATAATAAATGAAAGTTATTTGGGCCACGTGTCACTTGATTAGGGCATCCTCAGTTCTCTTTTCCCGCCCAACAGTGCCATCCCCTTTTCCTTATATAACCTCTCTTCTCACTTCTGATCTTTCTTTACAAACGCCTAGGGTTCTTTCTCTCTCTATATTCAGGCGATTCAAATTCAAATTTCACAAACCCTGCAAATTATTGAGATAATTCTTTCCATCCAAACCTTAATCTTCTTCAGACGCCACCATAAAATCTTCTTTTGTTCATCGATTACTTCATCAAAAGGTTTGTTCTTTTTTTTAGTTGAAATACTTTCATGATTTCCTCTTATTTACACTAATCCTAATTTCTACTCGTAATCTAATCATATGGTTCCAGGGTTGTTGTCATCAAAGTTGAAATCCGCTTAGCTGCGGATAGATTTCTGCCATAAGCTGGTATGTTTGAATATGTTTTGAAATTAGCGTTTTTTTCTAGATGGTGATGATATGAGTATAACATCTGTTGATTATTGATGTTTGAGTATGTTCAGCCATTATTCTTTCTGAAATTAGAGTTTCATTGGTATTATCTGTTTGTAACAGCAGTGGTTCAGCATCTACAGTGGATTCAACATCAGGTGTTTGCTATTATTGTTTGATGTTGTTTGCTATTATTGACTGATGTTGTTTGCTATTGTTGTTTGATGTTGTTTGCTGTTGTTGTTTGCAGTTGAAGATATCTTAATTAAGGTAATAATTGTATTACATCCTGTTGAAAATTAGAATTGATAAATTTAGGGAAAGTGAGGTTGAAAGTTAATAACCCAACAGTGGAGCATTTCATTCTACAGGTTCCATAAATTAAGGGTATTCTCATATAATGATGATGATTGTTCCACGGTTGTTTCCAGTATTATTGTTCCAACATCGTTTAAAGTATGTGGTTTTTGCTACTCTGATTTTCAATTTTGAGTTTTTTATTTTGAAGTGATATACTCTAATTCTCGGTTTATATTTCAGTCTAATCACAGTTGTTTGAAATTCATACAATCTGCTGCGGGTTATTATAGGTTTGTATTCAAAGAAGCATAAAGTTTAATTAAACACAAAAAAAGATTATTAAATTTATAGTTAAAATAATTTTTGCTTATGTCTAAATGATGATGATGATTATAATTGACTTGTGCAGAAGATGATGATGGAGAACCCACAGTAGTTCCTACTAAACGCAAGAAAGGATCTGCTATTGTTGTAAGATAAGATTTTATGTTACTAGAGAGTCTAGAGTAATGGTGTTTCCCACCTTTTTGTATTAAAAGAAGCATAAAGTTTGTTTTAAAGGAGCTCTTTATGAACAAAGACTGATGAGGCCTATCCACTGTTGAAGACAAGGTCCTGTTAAAGACAAGCACTTTATGTATTTGAGTTTGATTAATCAAAGGAAAACGACTGTTTAGTATCAGCAGTGGTTCAGCATCTACAACGGATTCAAATTTAGTATTTAATTATCAGTGGTTCTTATGTAACTTTAGTATTTCATTATGAGTTTGTTTCATGTTGTAAGAATCAGTGAATTCTCAGATAATAGATTGCTTTGCCGGATTAGATTATGTGTTAAATTATAGTTCTTTAAGTGATTGTTTCGTTTTCTTGAATTCTATGTAATTTTGTAAAGAAGTACAATAACAAACAGTGGTTTTAACATCTGTTTGCAATTTGGTCAATAGTCAATGGAAACCCCTGTTAGGTTGAACAGTAGATGTTATTAACTTAAACATCTGTTCAGGAAAACGACTGTTTGCACTTTATGTACCTAGAGTTTGATTAATCAAAGGAAAACGACTGTTTAGTATCAACAGTGGTTCAGCATCTACAACGGATTCAAATTTAGTATTTAATTATCAGTGGTTCTTATGTAACTTTAGTATTTCATTATGAGTTTGTTTCATGTTGTAAGAATCAGTGAATTCTCAGATAATAGGTTGCTTTGCCGGATTAGATTATGTGTTAAATTATAGTTCTTTAAGTGATTGTTTCGTTTTCTTGAATTCTATGTAATTTTGTAAAGAAGTACAATAACAAACAGTGGTTTTAACATCTGTTTGCAATTTGGTCAATAGTTAATGGAAACCCCTGTTAGGTTGAACAGTAGATGTTATTAACTTAAACATCTGTTCAGGAAAACGACTGTTTGCACTTTATGTACCTAGAGTTTGATTAATCAAAGGAAAACGACTGTTTAGTATCAGCAGTGGTTCAGCATCTACAACGGATTCAAATTTAGTATTTAATTATCAGTGGTTCTTATGTAACTTTAGTATTTCATTATGAGTTTGTTTCATGTTGTAAGAATCAGTGAATTCTTAGATAATAGATTGCTTTGCCCGATTAGATTATGTGTTAAATTATAGTTCTTTAAGTGTTTGTTTCGTTTTCTTGAATTCTATGTAATTTTGTAAAGAAGTACAATAACAAACAGTGGTTTTAACATCTGTTTGCAGTTTGGTCAATAGTTAATGGAAACCCCTGTTAGGTTGAACAGTAGATGTTATTAACTTAAACATCTGTTCAGGGTTAAACAGATGTTTGGGGTTTAACAGATGTTTGGCTCTAAACCAAACATCTGTTTAAGGTCAACATCTATTTGAGTATTGGTCCTGTTGTGAAATTTGTTTGACCCAACAGTGGTTTTAAACCACCAGATAAACATCTCTTTATGTGCAAACACCTGTTTATGGTCAAACTTCTGTTTATGAGCAAACTTCTGTTTAAGGCGAAACATATGTTTCTTCAAAATCTGTTGACCATTGACTGACCAAACATCAGTGTTTAAAAAACTGTTGGGTATCCACTGATAGGAAAAATAGCCACTGCTCACTTTTTTTATTGTTGGCATCTATTGATATTGACCATCAGTTGTTTTCCTAAAAAACAGCCACTGCTCACTTTTTTGTTATTGATGGTGTTAATTAGTGATAGATTGAAATTATCAAATAAAAACTAGAATTACAATGAAATTACCATTTTACCTCATCTTTACATACCAATGAGGTAAGATTTCCTCCAACATTGTTTTGATCATACAATTTAAAAAATTCTTTATAACTATTTGTTGGAAATCAAATCAGTAATTAATGCTAATTTCTTGAGCTTTGGACATTTAAAACATGCAAAATGTGAATTTCAAACTCACGGTTTAAAAATTAGAAAAGTCATCATGACAATGACAGTTGCTTTCAAATCATCATCAGTAATTACTGATAATATCAGTAATTACAGAAAAGTCATAATGACAATTGACGTTCGGTATCTACTGATAGGAAAAAATAGCCACTGGTCACTTTTTTATTCTTGACATACATTGATATTTACCATCCATGGTGTTAATTAGTGATATATTGAAATTATCAAATAAAAACTAGAATTAAAATGAAATTACCATTTTACCTAATCGTTACATTGCAATGAGATAAGAGTTCCTCCAGTATTGTTTTCCTGATGAAATTTAATGTTAAATTAAAAAATAAAAAAAATACTTGATGGGTATTTGTTGCAAATCAAATCACTAATTAATGGTAATTTCTTCAGCTTTGGACTTTTAAAATATGCAAAATATGAATTTCAAACTGACGGTTATTATCTCTTAATTAAAGTTAAAATAAATATTAGAAAAGTCAACATCACAATTACTTTCAAATCAGATCACTGATAATATCAGTAATTTTGAAATTTTGAAATTAAATTTATGCAAGATGGTAATTTAGAATTGACGTTCTCTCTTTTTTTTTCCCTACTTTGCATATGATTACTAATATTTATTTACTTTAATAAGGAGGGATATAAAGATATACACTACTATACCTTTCAGTTCCCAATAAACATCAGTTCCCAATAAACATCATCACAATTGCGGTCAAATCAAATCAGTAATTACTAATAATATCAGTAATTTTGAAATTCAAAATTCAAACCATATATATTTTTATCCTTAATATTAAATTAAAAAAATACTTTTTGACTATTTGTTGCAAATCTAATCAATAATAATTAATTGTAATTTCCTGAGCTTTGGACTTTTAAAATATGCAAAACTAGAATTTCAAACTGACGGTTATTATCTCTCAGTAATTTTGAAATTTTTAAATAAAAAATATGTAAAACGTAATTTAAAATTGACGTTCTCTTTTTTTTTTCCTACTTTGCATATTTCAGTTCCCAAAAAACATCATAACAATTGCTTTCAAATCAAATCAGTAATTACTAATTAATATTAGTAATTTTGAAATTCAAATTTCAAACCATATATATTTTTATTATTCTATAAATAAGATACAATTATCTGGTTTCACATTCAAATCTCGCTCGCTCATATATGTGACCGTATCTTTCTCTCTCAAATGCATCTTTCTTGTGATTTAGCAGCTAATTTCCCATTACACTTCTTTGTTCGAATGTTTGTTGATAATGTTTACATGTTATCGTTCCTGTATCATTGTTCCAACATCATTGTTTCAATGTAAATTCGCATCCCACATCAACCTTTCAACATCGATGCTGCAGTATAATTGTTGCAACATCGTGAAAAGTTGCATGTGTTACCTTTTTTGATGGCAGAGATGCAACTTTAAAGTTACATGTGCCATTTTTTTTTATTTCCGTTAAATCCAAAGTCACGTTTTCTTGCTCCAGGAAGATTTTCTTCTTTTAAAGAAAGTATACATTCGTCCAAAGCTCGTGAAAACTCAGATGTGCAATAAAAATGAAAAAGACACGTTTGAATTTTAGATTAGTTTCTTATTCTTATTTGTGTTGTCAGTAATATGGAGTGTGGTGATAGAGACGTGCAGTTTATGGCGATGCTGAAGGACATACATCAAGAGGTTCAGCAATAGATGTAGTGGTAACTAAAGTTTATTAGTTCTTGCTGTTATTCTTAGATTTGAACTTGAGTATTGTTCAGTATGTCATGTAATTATTGGACTTTTAGTTTTAAGGTCCTGAATAAATGATTAAATATAATTTTATGAATCTTTGTTGTGTTTTATTTTTACTTATTATTTATTGTTTCAGTAATATTTAGATTATGTTGATGTTGAATTGTGTCTGAAGATCTGTTTGGTAAGTCAACAGAGGATTAATAGTGTCAAGGATTTGTTTAATGGTCCAACTCTGAAAGGGTGGTGTGGTTATAACAACTGATCATGCTAAGGACTGTTATAATTAATTCCTGCTCCATATAAAGACTGATGGGCTTATTGTCTCATGAGGGCTATGCACTGTTGAAGGCAAAGTCCTGTTAAAGACTAGCACTTATGGTGTAGTTATAACAGCTTCTACAGCGGATTCAACTTTAGTATTTATGTATCAGTTTTTCTTATGTAACAGTGTTTAGGACAAACATTGGTTCTCTATACTTTATCTCTCGAGACAAACCTATACAAACTCAAAGATTAACCATTGCCCAACAACAAAAGTGGTTCATCATCAACAGTAGATATTCTATCTTTGTTTTTGTTAACAGTATTTATATGTCCAAACTATTAATATTATATCTCTGTTTATGTTAACAGTATTTATTTAATTTCAAACATCTGTTTATGTTCAAACAGATGTTTCAGGTCGAATATTTATTTAATTTCAAAATTTTGTTTATGTCCAGATTAGATGTTTAACAGTATTTAATTTAAAACATTGTTTTAATGATAAAATGGCAAGTTAAATTACAAAATAAAAAATATTCTTGATGACTATTTGTTGCAAATTAAATCAATATCTATCCACTGTTAGATAAAAAACAACTACTGCTCACATTTTGGAGGTTGACATCCACTGAATAAAAGTGAAGTACACTTGGATGATTATTAAGCTCCTCATTTTGATTGTTTGGGTATAGTATTCTTCAAATTGGTCTTTTCTTGCAAACAGTTTTTAATGTCAAACATTTGTTTAAGCGCAAACATGTGATTGTTAAATGTTATCCACTGCTGAAGGCCATCCTCTGTTTCTTCATAAACAACTGTTGACCACTGACTAACCAAACATCTGTGTTTCATTTTGTTGGGTATCCACTGATAGTTAAAAAATAGTCACTGCTCCCCTTTTATTGTTGACATGCACTGAAATTTACAATCATTGTTTTTTTTAAATCATCCACTGCTCACATTTTTATTGTTGATGTGGTTAATTAATTATAGAATGATATTATTAACTGAATACTAGAATTACAATGATAGGTTAACTATATTATCTAATCGTTACATTCCAAAGAGATAAGAGTTCCTCGAATATTGTTTTGGTGATAAAAATTAAAGTTAAAATAAAAAATAAAAAAAACTGTTGTATAAAATCAGTGTTTTAACACACTGATGGCTATCCACTGCTAGCAAAAACTTACTCACTGTTCTCATTTGTGACTGTTGCAAACCACTGTTATTGTTCCATCAGTGGTTTCCTACCAACTGTCCTCCATTATCATCAGAGGTTGGCACGTGGACAGTACATAGCGGTAAGATCTATTAGTAACCGATGCCACGTCAGCATTCACTATTTCACCAAAAAAAAAAAAAAAAACCCTGATCAAAACCCCCAAACAGTGTTTTTACTGTCGAATCGAATTCTAAATTCTTTTCTCAAAGCAGTTATCATCCATTTCTCTCAAAATCACTCATCCTCTTCATCGTCTTCTTCCTCTCGCAATCATAATCAAATCACGATGTCTCTCCCACGCAAATCCACACATCACTACTTAGGTCTACTTGAAAAACCCAGTCACACCAAAACCTTCAATTCCATCATTTTGCCAAAACAGTATCAAAATTGGATTCAACAGTTTAATTATCCAATTGGAAATACAAATATCTGAACCACAGCTGGAAATGTTTTTAAAGTCAAGATCTATCCCCTAAGCAATGGCAGATATTATTTTTATAATGGTTGGTGTCAATTGGTAGACAGTTTGAAAATACCTTCAGATTCATGGTTGATATTTCATTATGAAGAAGCTTTACAAAGTTTCAGAATATTGTATTTTTATCAAGACATTGCTCTTTCTCCTTGTGAAGAGTTTTACTACAAACCATCTGGTAACGAAGATTTTGTGGTATGTAACTTCGAATATTATTCATCATGTAATTTTATTGGAGATACAATTGTTTATTTGTTGTGTTTTATTTTTTTACTTAATTTTCTGATATATTTTTACTAATGTACTATATAATGTGTTTTATTCTGATTGTAGAGTATTAATCGTTCTTTTGTTCATCACAAGATGTTAAACACTATTCCTTCATATCCGGTCGTTATTAAAGGATCTGAAAACAAGAACTGGTCTGTAGGGGTGGAAGATATCAACAATGAACTTTACATAATTACCGGATGGAAGGAGATAAAGAATGACTTGTCATTAACTGCTGATCATCTCATTGTCTTTGAGATGATAGATCTTCAGACTTTTCATATCACAGTTTTCAATTGTGCTACCTGTGATTTAGTGCTTCCACCTGAGGTTTGTGCTATTGTTAAAGAAAAGGTGATAGAAGAGATTGTGTTGAGTTCAGATAGTGAAGCTGTACAGGATGTCGTTGATGTCAATAATAGTGGTATGGTTGTTGGGAATGAAGATGATCAGATCGTACCTCTTTCTTTCCGTGTGGACGGTCATTTTGTAAGTTTGTGATGATGAGTTTACTAATATATAATACTTTAGTCAGATTTTAAAGATGTGTTAATTCTTTGTTTATAGAATTGTTCGTTGTTTGTTACAGCACCTTTTTAAAAAACAGGCTGAAGATCTTGGACTGAATCGTAAGATGGGTTTGAAGATTGTGGACGTGGCAGGTGATGTTTGGAATATTCAAGTTGCTATAGGTTCATCTCGAGGTCAACCAAGATATTATCTGCAAGGAATGAGAAAGTTTGTGAGAGATAAAGGCATGGTTTCAGGTCAAGCATTTACACTTAACTTTGTGAAAGGTAAAAAGTTTTTTATGTTCGGATGAATGTTTGTGGTTTGAAGAAGGCAAATGCAGAAGCATACATTGAACTAAATTTTCGGGTTGTAGTTATTTGCTTTTCGAAACTGATACTAGACTTGTTTGTTTAGTTTTGAAGTTGTGATTCTAAAACTATATATGTACATGTAAATTATTAGCTCCATGTCTAACGGAAACAATGTGGAGTTGTGAACTAAAAACAATATACTCCGTTTTACTTTTGATCAACATCTGATTGACTTTTAGTCGTATTAATAACAGTATAAGATGGTTGATGTAATGCGGTCGTATTAATAACCAATGGTAATTAATTAATCTAAATAACTTTCCCGAGCCCGGGAAGCAATCCCGGGTAAAAACCTAGTCACTTATAAACCTACCCCACCTCGGCACCCCCACCTCTTCATTCATCTTCTGGTAGAAACATGGCCGACGAAGCCAAAGGCAACGCCACATTTTTCGCCAAAAACTTTACGACGCCGTTAATCACTTCACTGACGCAATCAATCTCGCCCCAACCAACCACGTTTTGTACTCTAACCACTCCGCCGCTTACGCTTCTCTAAATCAGTACATCAAAGCACTCTTTGCTTTGTTTTTCCAGATCCCATATGAATTTGTGTGGGTTGTTCTTCTTTAAGTCTTAAAGAAGTGTACTAGCGTAGTATGATTTGAGATTGGGGAATTTTGAAGAAAAATTGAAAGTGTTTTTGATCTGGTGCTTCTGCCAAGAATAATACTTCGTCTGCTTAAGTATTTGGTCGTCTTGGAATATGGAATGGATATTTTGTTCTTTAACTGTTTGTGCAAATTAGATTTTCAATCTTATTATTTGTCTTAAAAGTAACAAAATTATGTTGACATAGACACACAAAGATTCAGATTTACCGCCGAAAAACGAGGGGGACGGGGTTCCAGAGATGCAATGACAGAAAAACGAGGGGGGTATGTAGTTGCTTATCAACTCAAAAGAAGGAAGTTGCTTATCAAAGCTTTCATTCGAGTTTGTTCTGTTTTCCGGCCGGATTCTTTTGCACAAAGACTTCCTTTCAAGTCAACCGTTGCTTTGCTGTAAATTGATTACGAATTATGACCATGAAAGTATAGACGGTGGTTTGATTTTCGCGTGACTCCAGAAATGGTGATTTGATTTTGCCGGAGACGGTGGTTTGATTCAAGTGTGACGCCTGAGATGGTTCCGGTGAGAGTACAGATGGTGGTGAGGGTGGGGTGTGGGGTTGGGACAGGGATTAAGTTTTTTATATTTAAATATTAATATAATATAAAATGGTGGGACCCACTCAGCTTTTCTAAAATTAATTCTCTTTTATAATATAAAAGGCTATTTTAGTAAGTTTACATGGACTTAACTGAGCAAACTAACTGTCATCCACTTAGGGGACTATCCGAGTAACAGACGATCAAACCACAGGGAGAATATATGCTATTTTGAAAAGGTGGGGACTAAAGGTAAAAAAATGGCAAACCACATGGACCATCCGAGCAGTTAGCTCTTTAAAGTTTAAAAGTCTCTTATGCTTATTTTTTAAGAATTGTATGTCACTTGTGTTATGAATTTATCTTTTAAAAGTCTCTAAGTGATTATTTTTTAGAAGTCTCAAGTTCATCCCAAGTGTGCACGGATTCACTTGGGAGGGTGTTTAGCCAAGCTTTGGCTCGGTCTTTAAGGGAAAAGGGGAACATACGGAGTCGGATAGCATCGTTGGAGGCTCCGTTGATCCGAAAGGTATCACATATTTTCAAAAAGATGATAATATATAAATGGAGATCTTCATCGGGTAGTCCGTGAAAGGTGGTGCAATTTTGGAGCATTTGGATTTCGTGAGGTCGAAGCTCAAAATTGTTAGCATCGACATTTGGTGGGTTAAAAGCGACTCCAAGATTACTGACTGTAGGCCGTAAGTAATCCATGAGAGTACGTTGATCTGCCATGGGGAGGTTTTGGGTCGAGGATTGATGTGCTAAAAGTGGTCTAATTAAACTAACTAATTTTAACCTAAACTAGACACTCTAAGTTTTAAATTTATAAACTAAGACTCTCTAAAACCTAGACCACACAACCGGCAAGTGTACCGGTCAATGTAGTATAGCCTAAGTAAGTCCGAGTATCGAACCCACGAGACTCTCTAATTACGTTAACTAGACTCTATCTAGACTTAGACTGACACAGACTCTAACTGTACTTAATTGTTTTGTTGTTTGGGGGGTTTTCTAAAAATCCTAAAAATGCAATTAATCTAAACTAATTTACTAAATTAATTAGACGCGAACTTGGACGAAGACTTAAACCAGTAGCAATGAAGACTACCTAGGCTAGACGTAGGTTTAACTTGGAGAGGATTTCTATTCGAAGCTAATGTGGTATGGAACCGGGATCTTTTGATACTAAACCTATTAAGACACCAACTAAGCCCCTCAACCATTCTCGAGGTGAAACTTAAGGCACTACCTAGGCTGTTACGACTACCGGTTGTTAGATTTTCTTACAGTCCTCTAACTTCTTGAAAAGTGCCTTAATGTGACAATCTACTTTACAGCGCGAAAGTCTAAGGCAACTATGGTTTCTAACTTGGTTTAATAGACATGAGAATGGTTAGGGAACTAAGACCGATTTCTTACAAAACCTAATCCTAGCTATATACCAAACCGAGACCTATTAACAACCCCGAGCCTTACAGCGACAAGATTAGTAGAACACTTGATTTTATAAGATTACCGAATATTACTTCTAAGGTTTGATGGCCACTTAACCCTAAAGGATTAAAGATTTATTACGTGATATAGACACTCACCAAAATCTAAAACCCTAGCACGATTCTATTATGTGATAAAGACCTTCACCAAGACTCGTACGAAGCAATAATCAATGATCAAACAATATCAAGCATGCATATACACCAAATCACAATTCCATAATCGTTTACAATTCAAGAAAACCCAAGAACCACATTAAAACCGAATAAAAATCCAAACTTTATTAAACCATTGTCAAAAGCCTAGGTAGTAACGAAAGATTTAGCCACTAAACATGATCATTAGCATAATAACAATCTCAAACAGATCTGAATTCATCTTATAACAACTAAAAACGAACGAAAACCCGTAAACTTCACTCCCGAGTGCTCCAAAGTGTTACCCGATGATTCCCTTGCAACCGAAAGCTTCCGAACACTTCAAACAGCCTCTAATGGTCGTCCAAGAAGTCCCAAATTCGCTGATTATCTTGCTGACTTCGTGCGTCTCCGCCGTCTTCTTGCGTCCCCCCAATTCGTCTGAAGTTGATATATATGCAAATATCAATTGGCCTTTTAGTGTTTTAATTTCCATTAGTGGGCCGGCCCACTTCTCTTCAAATATTGATAATGATGGCATGTTCCCAAAGAATATTATTAATTCTTTTCTTTTTTTTTTTTACTTCCGTCGAACTCCAACAACCACCATATTTTTGAAATAACCTTATTGAATACTTGTTTCAAAAAGGCCATAACCCAAATTCACTTTTCTGCTGCACCTGATGTCTTTGGCAGCCCATGTAAACCCAAAGATAATAATTCTCCTTTTTGTCTAATGCCTCCCCAAATATATCATACTTTCACGTCCCCTCTGTTGATGTATTCAGCGAATATTAATGGCCAACTCTAATAATAATAAATGGCTGCACCTAGATTTCCTCTTCCCTCATACAATTCGTCCACCATTGCCATATTCTATTAATATACATAGCCTTTCCAATCACGAAAAACGGCTGCAATTTTACTTCAGTCACTGTCGCCTCACTCTGCCCAACTGGCTGGTTATTTCCATATTACTTGTTTTTGCTCTATTTGCACCAGGACCTGGCCCAACACAAAATAATATAATATAATACTAAAAACTAAAAATAATAAATAAAAACTATACAAAAAGTATACAATTTACGCAGGACAAATATGTGTATTTTACCCCACATCAAGGATTCTTGTCGGTTTTTAGCTTGAAGTATTTTTCTCAAAAAGCGCTCGGGTTCTTCTAGTGGCACTTTTATGTCTTTGTCGATGTGGAGGTCATGCACCAGGTCGTATTTTTTGCGAATTATACGGAATGGCGTAAATTTCTGCGAACAAGAACACAAAAGTTGCTCATCAGATAAGTAGCACGTCCCCTTTCTATATAGGCACGGCCCTATGCTGTCAAGAAAAAATTTATGTTTTCAGGTTCCCAGATACTGGAAGTTTGACACAGCCCGGTGCTCCTGTAACACGGCCCCGTGCTTTATTACAGTAACCAAGAAAACATATTCTTTTATGTACTGTAAGTTTG
This sequence comes from Helianthus tuberosus, assembly GCA_030545235.1. Lineage (NCBI taxonomy): Eukaryota > Viridiplantae > Streptophyta > Magnoliopsida > Asterales > Asteraceae > Helianthus > Helianthus tuberosus. The sequence continues at coordinate 16,970,285 of CM060400.1, read as the reverse complement.
ACACGGCCTCGTGTTGATCAAACACGACCCTGTGTTACACCTGCAGAAAGTAGAAAAAGAAGAAAAACTAAAGAAATAAAAATGATTAGGCTGTCGATTTTAAACTTTCTTAAAATCCTTGTGTCCCTGGCAACGGTGCCAAAAAGTTGACGTTCAGTAAGGATGTATGATTTTTTATATATTTTTAAGCACTTTTACTCGTTTATCAAGCTTTAAATTTATAAAACACGATATACCACTAGCACTCTCTACAACACGCTTGGGCAAGTGCACCCATCGTTGGCGTAATATAGTGATGGTAAGATACCGAGGTCGTCCAAGGACACAAGAGCTTTTAATACCAGGGGCGGACCTATTAACAGACATCGGGTTCCCAGGAACCCATTCGGTTTTTAATTTTTAGTGCAAATATATATAACAAAGTGAAAAGGAACCCATAAGTATAATTTATTGGGAACCCATAAACAAAAAAGCTTTGGTTGTCCACTGGTTAGTCCGCGTTATTATTTCGTAGAAACTCGGGTTCGAATCCCGTTTAAGGCAGTTATTAAAATTTTTGTTCGGTTTTTTTATTTCTATTTTTTTCTTTTATGTAAAACCCATTAGGGTTACAACAAAACAAACCTATAACAAAAAACAACAGCAGCAGACTCACGAACAAGTGAACAACAATCAACAGCAGCGCCTCCACCCTCAGCGAGCATCTCCGCTCGATCCGGCCGTCCTCCTGCGCCGACAGCCGTCCTCCTCTACTGCAGCCGATAGCCGTCCTCCTCCGGCCGTTCTTCACATGTGTGTTAAAATAACCCATTGTGGCATTGATTTTTTGAGTTGAACAGATTGTTAAATAATGCCTTTTACTTTGGCATTACTTATTTGTTTATGTCATTTTTGAGTTCAACATATAGTTAGGGAAATTTCTAGTTCTATACTGAATGCTTGTGTTACTCATTTTAATGCTGCTATACATATTGCTTAATGGTCCCGAAGGTGTAAATTGAAATTGATGATGCTTTACATCATTTTTGAAACAAACAGAGGGAAATAAATAATGCTTTGAGCTTGAATATATAAATCCTTGTTAACAAATATTGGTTAAGGTTGTTAGATCCTGTAAAATGTGTATCTATTGCTGTTAATCTCATATTCTTGTTGAGTACCCACTGGCAAAGCAAATAGGAAGATACTTCTTGCTTCTTTTCGTTCTATTGTGATTTTAGTTAAATTATAGGAAGATGTAAATACTGGGGACATTACATTAGGAAGGTTGGATAGATGGTGGGCTAATGGATATTTAGGGGGAATCCTTTATCATAAAGGAAAAAGTGCCTACAAATGATGTAGATTTTTCTAGTGTTTTTGGATAATTTAATGTGTGTAATAAGTTGAATGAAAATAAACCATCCCACCTTGTTTGAGCAAAACAAAGATACAAATTTAAAGGAAGCAAGTACAGACAGAACATAACAATCATATAGATTTGTCTATTATGTTTTGAACTTTACCCGACCGAAACCGTCGAACCGACCCGAAAATTTTAATGTCCGGTCTATGAAATTGAAGCATTTAAAAATAGTGAACCCATTAGAAAAAATTTCCTGGATCCGCCACTGTTTAATACCGGAATATCGTCAACGTCTAATCTAACCAAATTTTGAGAAAAGTTTTTTTTAATAGTTAAAATAAAGAAAGAAACTAAAAAATAAAACAAACAAATAAACAAGATAGAAGCATTTGGTTCCGACTTATCTTTTACATATCCATTGATGATTTCCGCACTTTGGGTTTTTTTAAGAGATTATCCTAGTTATAGTGGCATGTCACTCTTTTGGAGGCAACGCTACCCTCAACCATATTGGTCTGAGTCAGCAGGGATACAGTCCCGCAAAGCCGGAATATTGAAAGATAATTAAGTAAGTTATTAATGCAAAATTTGGCATGTCCCTCTTTTGGAGGCAACGCTATCCTCGGCCATATTGGTCAGAGTCAACAGGGATACAATCCCGCAAGGCCGGGTTAAAGTTTTAATTGTAGTTTATTTATAAGGGATTCAAGTCGTTCTTACTTCCCTCGATTTGATGCTATCTGCCTCAAAGGAAGTCCTAATAAGCTTGAATCAAGTCCTCGCAGGATCTATACACTGAACAAGGCAAGAACTTTACCCAAACCAACCTTATAACTCTCTTCCAGGTAGTTAACGTGTTTTATATAGACCGTAAAGACATGAATGGGTGAATCAACAAAACATGGAGAGATGATAGAATAAAGTTCACTTTCAATATAGAAAACTAGATATTAAAGTCATTAATACAAACCCAGTTAAAAAGTTAACCAAAGTTTGGAAATCAAAAGTAATACATAAAAGACTTGTCTTCACCAAGTGATGTAAGAGATTAGCCAAGCATAGCCTTTGTTTGACAAAAACTCTTACAATCAACCTTGGATCCCGAGACACCTACACACACTCTAAAGATGGATGGTGGAGGAATGTGGTGGATGATGGTGATATTTTGGTGGTAGAGAGGTGGCAGGTGTGAGATAAGTGGTTTGTCAAGGGATGGATTACAATTGAATCAAGCACCCCTATTTATAGTTGGAAACAGATGTTCACACGGACCCGTGCCTCCTTCTTCTCTGTCTTTGTTTAATGAGTTATGGCAGTCCGTATGCTCACACGGCCCCGTGTGTCAACGGCACGGCCCCTTGGTCCTTGTACTTGTTGTACTATCCAAGATTCTGCATATCTGGGAGTTGACCATGGCTTGTGTCCATAGGACACGGCCCCGTGTCTCTTGTCTGCTTCTGTTTGTCTTTTTCTTTATGGAATCTGGAGTGGGGCACGACCCCATGCTCTGTTGGCATGACCATGTGCTTGTATTCTGATTTATTGTTTTAGGTCTTGGGGTGAAGCTCGGAGGGTTGGTATGATGTATCAACTTCTCTTCTTTTGTATTTATGTTGGTTTCTGCTGTTAATTTGTTCCTTTTGTACATTTAAGCTCTTTTAATCCTGAAAATCAAAAGTATAAAAAAAGAAACACACTTTTCCTAACATTAGTACTAAAAAGGGTTGATTTTCTACCTTATTTGATATAATTATATGTTGCATTTGATGCATATCAAATACACCCACACTTGAATCTTTGCTTGTCCTCAAACAAAACTCTTTAATATTGCTTACACACCCAAACGGAATAGGTAGAGAAGTAGTGTTTTGGGTCTTGCTTTAGAGTGTCGGGAATCCAAGTTCTCTTTATTCTTGTTTTTATTTTATTTACAATCCTTTTCGACAAGGTTTATTTAGAACTTTTTTTAAGAAAAATAAATATTTTTAGGCATAACATGCCCTTTAAAATTTCATTAAGCTATATACAAATTCACACACCTCACAAGTGATCACTCAACACTCGGCCGAAGATGTATAAGTGAAACACTCGGTCCTGATATGGAAGTTACTCCTACCATATGCTTGACAAGTAATCAAACCTCCTCATTTTTGACATAATCTTTGTAAATATCAAGAGGACTTTAAAAGGGTAAGTTATGATTAGGGGTAGGGTAGTTTTAATTTAAAAGTGGACAAAGGCATAAAATGTCAGTTTTATTTTGAAAATTTATTTATTTGTGACTTGTGTACAAACTAAAGGCTTATAAGTAATAAGTTTGCTTATTTTATTTTGAGCAACCAGTGATTTTTTTGATAGAATAAAGTATTCGCAAGAGAGAGTAAGTCACATGTTTTAAATTTTTCAAAAGAACCGACTTTTACTAAAACAAAGGGTGTAAAAATTAAAAAGGTTTCGGGTGATGGGTGATTTATGCAAAATTTTGTATTTTGCGGGTTTTGAAACGAAAGGTTTTAGGCTCAAAGGGGTTAACTAGGGGAAATTTGTTTTTGGTGGAGAGATAAAAAGAAAATAAGATTGAAATGAAAAAGGGTTTATAGTCCTAATGCCTCAATCATTTACTTACTTGGATTAGTGTAACACCTCGAAAATTTCGGGTTTAATAATAAAACGACACGTGTCATGTAAGACAAAACGCGTTGAAATCCCGGGTTTAATAAAGATGATTCGGCAGGATTTAAAGTGACGTCATGTTAAACTGTTACCTCTGAACGACCTTATTTATAAATCCCAAGACCCGATTAAATGTTATACCTATCTTTATTACCCTCAATGCAGAGAATTCTTGTTAATAATAGAATTGAAAAGCATGATTTGATTCCACAAGTAAATTGAATGGTAAACCGAAATATACGGGTCTTGCTTTTGCATCCAAAACAAACATATCATTATGGTGGGGTTTGATACTGTGCAAGACCGTTTTGGGAGGTCCATGAGTGTTGATATAGGTCCCAAAGTCGGAATAATTGGTTACCTTTACGAAACTTCAACAAACAACAACAAATCTCGTCTCAGAAGGGGCTAGCGCACCGCTACATGTGTAGCGTAACGGTGCGCTACCCAGTTAAGTCAACTGGCCCATTGTTGTGGGCTAGCGCACCGCTACCAGTGTAGCGTAACGGTGCGCTAGCAGGTGCCCAGCGACCAGAAACCTGCTGTTGGCTGTTGTACGCGATTGTGAGCGTTTGCACCGGTTTTTATCAGTTATAAACGACCCCTAAACTATCCTAGAGCACTAGGACAAGTGTTGAATGGTTGTGGATGGTCCTAGAGTTAGTTGTCAAGTAGTTGTGGTGGATCCAAGTGTTATATAAAGCCACATTGTGCAACCATCCATCTTCACACTTGCAACTGATCTTTGGAGCATTCCTGGAGCTAAGGAACTCTCCCTTCTGATCAAAATTCGTGCATTGGACTATTGTAAGTCTACTAGTTCTTATTTGGTTGTGTTTAGCTTAGTTAATTAGCTAAAAGTCAAACCGTCGTAATTACGGTTTGACTTCGAGATTAGTCACTAATGACTCAGTCTTATCTCGAAGTAAAAATAGTTTTAGAATGGTATTTATGTGGGAAATAAAACCCCAAAAGGGTTTCCCCTGATCACCATCCTAAGCAGGTCAAATGTCGGGTCAAACATTTACTTAAAAAGTCAACATATTGCTTAAAATGCCATTTATGCATAATTAGCTATCTAGAACAATTGTAACCTGTTTGAACATTGTTATAACTTAGAAATAAGTGTAAGAACATGTCCCAACATGTTCAACCCGACTATTTCCTGTTTAGACCCGGTTCGGAACCGAAAGTCACATAGTTTGACTTTTCGGTTGACTTTCAGTTCTGACCCGTTTGGGCATATTTTAGAAATGCCTCAGAGCTTAAATTGGATTAGGATACATGTTAGAACAACCCTCTGTGATCATACACCTTGGTTCACTAGTTATCCAATTAATATGCAAGTTTCCGTTAAATGCTCATACGTGGACCGTTATGCCCTTATTACCTTAAATCATGATTTATGAAAATGTAAAAGTGTAGAAACCTTAGTTACTGATATACAGACTTGTTTGCAAAGTTTGACATCAGTTTGACTTGTAGATTAATAGTTATGCTCATTGTCGCTAAATTAAGGCTTTATGTTAACAACATGGCGTAATTAGCATAAAGCCTAGTTAAACATACTTTTTGATATCGAATCTTTTACCCACTGATGTTATATATTATTTTGGGATTTTTAAAGATTTTTAACTAATTTTAGATCGAGCATAACTAGTAGTCGTAGGCTTAATCCGGTAATTGTCGATTTTGCCCTTACGGGCCATAAAATGAGTTTTACACATCTAAACGACTCCAAACCTTTTGCTACTGATCACATATGACTAATAAATTATTTTAAACCTTCTGGAAATATAAAAATATCAGATTTAAGTATAGAACCCGGAAATGGCCTTTAATCGCCATAATTAGCGTTTTAACGCATAGTATGTCTTAGAATCATATTGGACATACCCGGGTTGATACATACTGATATATGAGACAAATTATCATATCTTAACAGTAAGCAAAAGTTGATAAACTCAGACCTTAGTTTTGAGCTTGTCGGCTTATGTGAAATTACCAAAATACCCCTACGGGGCCTAGTTTGGTTAAATATGATAAATTTCACATATATGCCTTAGCCTACTGTTATAACACATCAAAATGAATATGTTTGCTATTTACATCAGACCTGTAACTCAGTTGAACATATAAACACTTTTACAAACTTTAAAATGACCAAACTACCCCTACGGGGCATAGTTTGTATTTAAATTAGTTCGGGGCATAACGAAAGACATCCTACTGATGTTACAACATATTTGAAGCATATTAACTTAGGAAACCTGTATATAGCTCTTACGGATACCCGTTACGCATATTACGCGTTCGGCTCGGTTTATGTAACAAGTTTACATAAATTAGCCGAAACGGGCCAAACCTTATCGGTTTTATCTCAAAATCCAGAATGTGATTAATAAACCCATATTAAACAAGTCTCCAAACTTGTCGGGTCTGAATCACATTCTATCCGGTCTTCGCTTAATCGTGCGTACGAACCGTATCTTCGAAACTAGCCGGTCTAAGCTTAAGCATAATTAAAGACCCGCTAGGATTCTAATAGGTTATATTTAACCTTCGTTCCAGATTAGGAGAAACAGTAAAAGCTACTTGCTATTTGACTATTGTGACTATACTTTGCATCAGGTAAATACTTTTAACTTATTTTCCCTATACGGGCTTGGGTTACGTTACATAGCGTACCGCTTGTTCGGGCATCAAATCTTCCACGCTTAGTGGTTAATTGAATAATTTGATCGGCTCGTTTTAAACAGATGTGTTTACTTTACAGCCTTTGGGGGGTTAATGACCATGTCCCGGATATCCTCGGCATTATCTTACGAGATTGCCACGACCTGAGCACGGGGTGTAGGCGTACTCCCGTGTATAACTCACTTACAGTGGTGTGTCTATTGATCTTTAACCCGGAATACGTTCCGGGCTACTGAACGCATAAGTAATATGTAATTCGTTCACAAGATTATTATATTATCAAAATAATTCTCCCAAGTTAAATAAAATGTTTATGCCATGTGCATCCAAACTAATTTTCAATCATTTTATAAAATGAGTCAGTTGAATGTATTTACCAGTGTAAACTGACGTATTTTCCCAAAAAGATTAAATGCAGGTACTAGGCGAAATAGGCTGGGATTCTCCTAAGCATCACTAGAAGTCTCGCAAACTTAAGATGCCGATGTCTGTTGAACCATAAACAATATTTTTATTATTCGATCCTACTGTGGATAAACACCGGATAATTGTGACTTGTTTACAATAAATAAATTCGGTTGTATCTTATTTAAATTTGCTTCCGCTGTGCATTATTATATTGTGTTGTTTGACTATTACGTTGCCAACCACGTCACGATACTCCCCCACCGGGCCCACCGGTGACACGTGGAAATCGGGGTGTGACAATTAGTCGGTAAGGACCTGGAATTTATTGTCTTGTCAAGTTCTGTATTTGTAAGAATTGTACGGGCTATTCACACAAGAAATGAAAAGTGAGCATTTAGTAAATATATGATATTGAATGCTCGGTAAAGGCTCAAAACTCACAATTTGTGGGAAAGGGTAAAAAGTGTGAAAATATATATATATACAATGAAATTTTAAAAAGATTGCCATGCCTTTTTATAATGTTTTCTTATACGGTTCTTTTTATCACAGCGCTATCGGTTGTAAACTTTGTAAAAACAAAAAAAAATAGAACTTGGTTTTCTAACTTAAACTAAAAACAAGACAAAACAAACTAAAAAATATATTTTGAAAAAGATTTGGGGTGTTTTAGCGGTTCCAAGTATAGTTTTTTGTAAGTCCAGTAACTATCAAATGGATATCACAAACACCAATATAAGAGCGGAATAACAAAGAAAAGTGTAGAACAAAGATGAATATGTCGATTGTATTAAGGTTTGCACACAATCCCAAGGATTGTCTAGTACAAAAGCTATAAAAGATCAAAACAATAAACAACGTTGCACACGAGTGTAGAAACTCGTCTGGTACAACTATCACAACTCAAAAATGTTAGGCAAGATCAGCCACTAATCTCTAACTAATGTCTAACAATGTGCTAACCCTAATAATGAACAAAACATATCATTATATAGGGTCCACAAAGAACTCGGCCCACATGGCCTAACCCAAGCCCACTAGACAAGTAAGTCTAATAACCTATACTTGTGTTTGATAAAGATAAGTATAAACCTACTAAATTATATGGCCTTATAATATCCCCTAGGTTTATGCTGTCTTTATCAAACTGTTGTCTTTATCATGTCTTTGTGGGAAGATACTCCATATCTTCATCTTCAAACTTGAGTCTTTTGTTCTTCTTGATGATCAGCTTTGCTTGAAAATCTTGTTGAAAATAATATGAGAGGAGGATTCTTAGCAGCTCTTCTCTTTGTCAATCTTTTCTCTTTCAAGCAGGTTCACAAGTACTTTTTCAAAGGTACTTTCATTGTCAAATGATGACTCGTATCTAGTTCTTCTGACTAAGGTACACCTTGTTGTTATGATACTTCAAGCTTTGTCAGCTACTAACAGTATCTCAATCTTTATTAACCCATGTTTCTTGATTAAAATCAAGTTCTGCACATGCTCAGAAATTCATAAGCAAACATTTCTATGCAACAGAGGAAAGTACCATATGAACACTTGGTATATCCAAGTACTCGTACTCGGATTTCACAAAAATTTCTTTCAACTTAAGATGATTAATCAAATCTTCAAGAACGGTTAATAATTTTTCATAAAACAATAAAAACACTCTATTTTGAATTTTTGGTTTTATAGAAATAAAACACTATTTTTGGATTTTTTTTTTAATTTTAAATATAAGAATATAAACTGAAACACAAATAAAAAAAGAAAGTAATATACAATTACAATTGCAATGGGATCAAATCATAGTGTTTCGGGCCAGATTACACTTATCAACACTGATCTACTTTGGGTGATCCGAGCGATTGCCAGTATGTTTGTCCACTTAAACTTATTTCCTTAGGCCTTTTCCATATGACGGTCTGTAACTGATTTATCATGTTTTGGTATATTAGGTATGAACACCCAAACAAATTATAATAAAATACTGGAACTATGATTAGTACATTCTATCATGCAAGCAGATTCCCTACCACATATTTTTCACAATTCTGTTCTAGGATTCTGAAACCTTGACTGGGACTAGGTTGAGAAGAGAACACAATAGATCATAAGCATAGATATGGATACAATATACAGATCAAATGAATTTTTCAATTTGATATAGGTTTGGGGGTTTCTTTTGGGCACTAGAGGACCTCTTTTGGGTGTATTTTGATCTAAAGCACGGCAACGTACAGCTAGTGCGCTCACTCAAAACGCATCGCAACACCCAGCACGAAAACGCACGAAACAAAAACACGAAAATTTAACTCACCACACCACCTCGATCGAATGAACATTCGATCGAATGGCCATCCGATCAGACAATCATCCGATCTGTCACCTGGTGCGCTCTTTCCTCTTTTGGAAACCCTATAAATACCCCTCTGTCACATCATTTGTGATGTGACAGCTCCTTCATTCGACCAGCGCACTCAAGGCCATCTTTCTCTCGATTTCTCGCGATTCTTGTAAGTTTTCAACTCAAATCTTGTACATTTATCATCTACACACACTTCTTCTTCATTTTCATCTTTAAATCTTAACTTTTAACCGTGAAATCAGAGGATTTGAGGTGTTCTAGCGTGATGTCATCATGGAGTTCTTATGAACTTCAAGTTTTGGCCTCATCCCACCAAGAACAACTCAGATCTGAAGGATTTCCACATGATTTAACAATGTTTTCGCATAGATCTATACACTTTCAAAGTTAAAGGATTTAAAGATATTTTTCCAACTTTCTTTCAACTCTTTTACACTCAATGCTCTCAAAGGCTGGTAGAATCGGAGCTCGGTCAGGTCTTCTACTCATTTCGTAGTGAAGTGCCGGTCTGAGATCTGATTTCTATCCAAGAGACAACAGATTACGGGTTGAAAATGAACACCATCACAAACCAGTGAACTGTTTGGGTGATTCCTGCTCGTTCGGACGACTTAGGATTTGGCGAGGTTCCGTTGTTTAGTACGTTGTCATAACGTCTTAATCAAACCACAAACTTTTCAAAACTTAACGAGTTTCAAAACGAACCAGTCACCCAGACGGATTGCTGTCCGATCGGATTGCCATCCGATCGAACGACGATTCGGTCGGATGACATTGGGTCTCCAACACTTATTCTTTTCTTAGGAATGTCCTGCTGGACGGATCGCCATCCGATCAAATGACTGGTTGACCGGACGACCTGAAAGGTAGAGATACTTCTCTATTTTCAAAATGCTACAACGAAAACTTCAAAGCCATCATACACAAACACATCCATCCCCAAACGAATGTCAATCCGACCGAATGGCCATCCAATGGATGACCATCCGAACGGATGACCATTCGAATGGATTGACATCCAATCAAATGGCCATCCGTTCGGATTGCCATCCGACCGGATGACCACTCGTTACCTTGTTTCACTTGCCTCGTTTTACGCACTGCTTATCGCTTATGCTATCGTTCTGATCAGGCTAATCTCACTCTAGCGCTCCCTTCAATCCATTAACTTCCATCGCTATGAGTATACTCGATCCCTTTTTGCTTTAAGCACTTTTGGGTGTTACATATGTTACTGATGTGCACAAAATGCAACATATATATTACATCAATTGTGGCATAAAACTAACCCTTTTTAGTACTAATGTTGGAAAAAGTGTGTTTTTGTCTTCCTTTTGTATTTTCAGGATTAAATGAGCTCAAATTAACAAAAGAAGCAAAAAGGCAGCTAAATCTAACATAAATACAAGAAAAGGAACAAACGTGGCATGCCCGACCTCCACGACAGCATCTTCCCAAGCAAAACAAGATAACAGAAGGCTGAACACGCCCCGTGCTTAGTGAACACGGGGGCGTGCCCAAGTGCCAGCATAAAAGACAAAGCTATAGAAGCTTCTATCGCCCACCACGGGGCCGTGCTCAGCAGACACGGGGTCGTGGTCAACTATAAGATTCGCAGAATCCAGGAAAATCTTGATAGTACAGATATGCTTCTGCACACAGGGGTGTGGTAAACTAATGCAGACAAACTACAATTAATGAAGACAGAGAAGAGGATGGACACGGGCCGTGCCCACTGGACATGGGGCCATGCCCGAGCTACTGTTCAGGCTATAAATAGGGGTGCTTGGCTCATTTGCAAACCATCCCTTGGCACACCACCTCTCTCACACTTCACCCACCACCCACCACCACCATAACACCATCATCCACCACCATTATCCATTGTCCATCATAGAGTGTGTGAGTCGTCTCGGGATCCAAGATTGATCGTAAGAGTTCTTGACAATCAAAGGCCATGTTTGCCTAAGTCTCTTACATCACTTGGTGAAGACAAGTGTCTAGTGTAATACTTTTTATTTTTAATCTTTTCGCACTTTTTACTTGGTTATGTATTAATGACTTTAATAACTAGTTTCTTATGTTGAAGGTGATTCTTCCTTATCGTTTGTCCGTGGTGTCTTGGCATTATTTTACTGTCTATATAAAATAAAAGATTTTCACCATTCATATCTCCACGGTCTATATGGAGGTATGTTGGCTACCTGGTCGGGGGTTTAGGGAACGGTTTGGTAAGAGTCTTGCCTTGTTCAGTGTATAGATCCTGCAAGGACCTGGGTCAAATTTAGTAGGACCTCCTTCAATACCCACCGGTATTGGATGGCGGGGGTCCAAACTCTTTGATCCCCTCGTATGTAAGCTACTATTAATACTTTAACCCGGCTACTTAGGACTGTATCCCTGCTGACTCAGACTACTTAGCCGAGGGCAACGTCACCTTCAAAAGAGGGGCCTACCATAATATGCATTAATAACTTAATTAATTGTCTTTCAATAATCCGACCCTTTAGGATTGTATCCTTGCTGACTCAAACTACTGGGTTGAGGGTAACGTCACCTTCAAAAGAGGGGCCTACTACAATAACTAAGATAATCTGTTAAAAAGTGCAAAAGTGCGGAAATAATCAAAGGTTACACTAAACACGAGTCGGAGCCAAGTGATTCATCTTGTCTATATGTTTTTATTTTTATTTTTATTTTATTTTTCTAGTTTAAAACCTTTTTCTAAACTTTTGATTTGATTAGACGTTGAGGATAAATCGGTACTAAAAGCTCTTGTGTCCTTGGACGACCTCGGTATCTTGCCAACACTATACTACGCTCACGATGGGTGCACTTGCCCATATGTGTGTTTAGTGTTAGTAAATATCATGTTTTATAAATTTAAAACTTGACTAAAAAGTGTAAAAGGGCTTAATATATACATTAAAAACCATACACACTTCACACGCATCAGTTACTTATTCTAAATCACATCGACACACAACGCAAACACTATTTAAACGCTGACCATTACTGCATGTTATACGTGACTTGATGAATGCCTGTTTGTTATGTTTACACATTGATTGTTGTTTACCTGCCTTAGCAATAATAGTACTATAGTTTGGACTCAGCACCTGTTCACTCAGGGGTTGTTAAGGATATTACTTCACGTGTTCGCAGTGCTGAACATGTGATACGCACTCGCTACTCGCAGTCAAATCGCAGTCGTTGGTATTGATAGGATCTTTGTCGATAACTTACATGCTTCACATTATACGTTGTACATGTTGGTTATGCGTAAACGCTTTCGAACTCTATTATAATATCAAACTTGTATGCTCACCTTTACACTATGTGTATTGACCTCTATTCTAACATATGTGACAGGTGTTTAGGATGCTTGCTTGCTATTTGATGGAATTGAGCTAGGATGGAGTCTAGAAACAAACTAGGGGCTGTTTGGTAGCCTCTGAATGGTCATTAAGAGGCTACCTCTTAATGAAACCATTAAGAATTTTACCAATGAGAAGGTAGAAGAATGTGACATGTGATGATTTACCATTCAGAGGTTACCTCTTAACCATTCAGACTTGAGGTTACCTCTTATTCATTCAGAGGTTTTAAACCATTAAGAGGTAGCATCTGAATGGTCATTAAGAGGCTACCAAACAGCCTATAAATAAAATCTGAGTTGTCGGATTGGATATTTGTCTTTGAGAACAATGTCTGTAATAGCTGTTTTATTTTATATGTTTGTGGTAAGGGACATGAACCTTTAATATATTATAACAAATAGTTGTTATGGATTCTCCTGGACAATCTGTTTCGCTCAGTGCCGCGCCCCGATGATTCCGCCATCGGTTGGGGTGTGACAGATTGGTATCAGAGCCATAACTATAGGGAATTAGGCAAGACTCGACCTAGTCCGGGTCGATGTCTTAGAAACGACCTAGTCTATAGTCTAAGTACCAACAGACCGACTTGTGCATGCCCGGAATGGGTTTTGTGCGAGCCTACTCGCTATTCCTCGCTCGAATTCGCTATACACTATACACTTGCGCGGACATCGCATACCACCGATTCGCTCAAGGTCAGCCTTTCCTAAGGCTGGCAACTCGCACTATTTTCAAAATTTCTCGCGAAAGCAAGGTGACTCAGCCGAGAATAGGTGTGAAAACCGCAAACTCTCGACCGGATCGCTTGCTTGACGCGAACTTTTACTAAAAACACGGGAATTTGCGTAGAATCAGGAGTGAAATCCATACTTCGACGCAAATTCTCCCTTCTATTTCCTCAATGCAGGAACATAGTTGTTAAGTTAAGGGTGAAACCCGAACCTTGATGAACTTATTCCGCCTCTATTTTTGGTTTTTATAAAACTCTCACCAAAGTCTCGATGGATTCCAACGACTTGAGGACGCACTGTGACTGAAAGGATGCGTGCCAATCGCCCAGATTGAGGTGAGAGCACAGTCCGGAAGGCCCTACTGTGCACCACGAGTCCTTGTGAATAGTCGAATCACTTCGGCTAGTCAACGTCTAACAACCGCAGACAGTCTATTCTCGATTTTATGAGTTTCGATTATGGTTTTCTCCGCCACTAACCCTGAGGATTTATTGCTTTTATGTGAATTTTATGTGTTCATGTGATTTTGGTGATTTATCCGCTTTGATTAACACGCATGACTCGCACTGCACATCTATCTCAAAACGCAAACAAATCGCCGGTGTTATTCGCAATCGCTACTCGCAAATCGCAATCACTACACTTAATCGCTATACGCTGTTGTGAATGATAGGTGAATATGTGCAAAATATGGGTTAAGGTTAGCTATGTGCTTATGTGATTATGTGCTTACGTGATTCTTTGATTATGTGCCTACGTGATTATGTGATTAGTCGTGTTCCTGAGCTTTATGGTGAATCGCTAGACTATACTAGGAATAATCGAAATTGAGTTTGAGTCTTGTGATGATGTCTGTTGCAGACAATGTCGTCATTCGGATCGCAACACTCCCGCGCTGCTAGACGAAAACACGCTGACAAGCGACTCACTTCTCTCGTCGCAAGTCAAATTGCTAAAGTGATCCCACAAATCGTCAGTGAGCTGAATGAGAACGCCAGCAAGTCCTCGGAAGAGTCCATAACTGATACTCCTAAAGCCGCTTTTAGCTTCAAGCGGTTCAAAGCCTGCGGACCAAAGGAATTTACCGGCGAAGATGGGCCTACGGCCATGTTTCACTGGTTTGATTCTATCGAAGTCACCCTGCACCAGAGTGGCTGTCCGGAAAACCTACGCACTGTCAATGCTACCGGCATCTTCCAATCCCACGCTCTTGATTGGTGGACGGCCGAGAGGAACAAACGAGGAAATGATGCAGCTTTCGGATTGTCGTGGGACGAGTTGAAGAACATCATGATGCAAGAGTTCTGTCCTCCCCATGAACTCTAAAAGCTCAAGGATGAATTCTGGCACATTAAGCAGGATGGTGGAGATAACGCTGGTTTAACTGCTCACTTCAAGCAGTTGAGTATCATCTCCCTGGTCAAGTTACTACCCCCGAAATCACCATCAAGAAGTATATCCGTGCTCTGCTGGATTGTGTCGCAGATTTTGTTCAGGCTTCAAAGGCAACAACAATCGAGGAAACCTACCTGCTCGCCGCGGAGATCAACGACAAGCGAGTCAGGGCTGGTTATTTTGATAAAGCCTCCAAGAATCTGCATCAAGTCACTGCCGCTCCTACCGCTGAAACCACCGTCGTGCCGCAATCTTCAAAGCTCTCACGTCGTAAGAGGAAGAACAACAGCAGTTCTAGCAACAAGAACTGTGCAGTTACTACTGTCCCGCTCCAAACAGTGCCTGCTTAACCACCCCAACACCGCCAAGTAACAGCGCCTGTGGCAAATGCACAGCCAGCAAAGCGTGCATACACTGGACCACACCCGCTCTGCCCTACTTGTACTTATCACCACCCGATTGGTATCGCATGCCAGTTCTGTGTTCACTGCAACATGTACGGCCACTTCACCGCAAACTGTCGTGCTGGTTCTCGACAAGCTCCAGCTCCAACCCAAGGTCAAGCGCCCGCTCTACCAGCTCCGCAAGGACAACAAGCAGCTGCTCCCGCTGCTCAAGCAAGAGCCTGCTTTGCGTGTGGTGATCCCAACTATTTCGCAAACATTTGCCCAAACAGAGTGGTGAAGCAAGAGCCACAACAGCCAGCACCGCAGCAGCAGCCAGCTCAACAAGCAGCCCGCGAGCGCGTTTTGAACATCAATGCCCGCCAGGCTCAGGCAGACAACAACGTGGTTAATGGTACATTTCTCGTAAATGGTATATATGCTTCGTGTTTATTTGATACTAGAGCTGATAACTGTTTTGTATTGTTTGAATTCGAAAGGCTCCTAAATCGGAAGCGCGTTAACCTCCCATCGACCTTCGACGTAGAAGTTGCCACTGGAAGAACTGTCACCGTCAGTTCTGTTCTTCGTGACTGTACTCTTGATCTCAACGGTCACGTTTTCCCAATTAATCTCATTCCGATGCAACTCGGTAGCTTTGATGTCATAGTAGGCATGGATTTCCTTCGGAAAAATCATGCTGAAATTGTTTGCTTCGATAAGATGATTCGTTTTTCTCTCGCGAATGGTGATCAGTTGTGTGTTTATGGTGAAGTCGCTTCGAAAAGATTGCAACTCATGTCGTGTGTCCAAGCTAGCAAGTACTCCACAAGGAATACCAAGCTTTCTTGGCACACATCGTAGTAGCGGAGAAGGAAAAGAAAGGAAAGATGATGGAAGAAGTACCTGTTGTTCGTGAATTTCCTAACGTTTTTCCTGGTGATTTACCTGGTTTACCTCCCACTCGTGATATCGATTTCCGATTCGACCTTATTCCTGGAGTAAATCCTGTTGCTAGAGCGCCTTATCGCCCCGCTCCCTCTGAAATGCGCGAACTCTCGAGTCAGCTCCAGGAACTGCTTGATAAAGGCTTTATTCGCCCTAGCACCTCTCCTTGGGGCGTGCCTATCCTTTTCATCAAAAAGAAGGACGGATCGTTCCGGATGTACATCGACTACAGGGAATTGAATAAGCTTACCATCCAGAATCGATATCCCTTGCCTCGAATCGATGATTTGTTTGACCAATTACAAGGTGCTACGTGTTTCTCGAAAATCAATCTACGCTCAGGCTACCACCAACTGCCCATTCAAGAAGAAGATATACCCAAAACAGTTTTTCGAACCCGCTATGGTCATTACGAGTTTGTTGTTATGCCTTTTGGGTTGACTAACGCTCCCGCAGTCTTTATGGATCAAATGAATCGCGTGTGCAAACCCTTTCTTGACCGCTTCGTCATCGTGTTCACCGATGATATCCTGATCTATTCCAAGTCAAAAGCCGAACACTTGCAGCATCTACGTTTGGTTCTTGAGTTACTCCGGGGAAACCGTCTCTATGCCAAGTTCTCCAAGTGTGAATTCTGGCTGGAGGAGTTCTAATTCTTGGGTTACATTGTCAATAGTCAAGGTATTCACGTCGATCCTACGAAGATTGAAGCAGTTAAGAGTTGGGTTACACCCAAGAACCCGTCTGAAGTCCGTTCTTTTCTCGGACTAGGAGGCTATTATCGCCGATTTATCAAAGGTTTCTCAAAAATCGCTGTACCGCTTGCCTCGCTTACACACAAGGACAAACCTTTTGTTTGGGGAACTAAACAAGAGGAGGCCTTTCAAACGCTCAAGGCAATGCTTTGTAACGCTCCCGTGCTCTCACTTCTCGACTGGAACGACGATTTCGTAGTCTACTGCGATGCCTCTAACCTTGGCCTTGGTTGTGTTCTCATGCAACGAGACAAGGTTATCGCGTACGCCTCTCGACAGCTCAAGATTCACGAGAAGAACTATACCACATACGACCTCGAGTTTG
Organism: Helianthus tuberosus; assembly: GCA_030545235.1. NCBI lineage: Eukaryota > Viridiplantae > Streptophyta > Magnoliopsida > Asterales > Asteraceae > Helianthus > Helianthus tuberosus. Next base: position 16,952,889 of record CM060400.1, on the reverse strand, counting down.
GCACAGTTGTTTTTGCGTTAAAGATTTGGCGACACTACCTTTACGGTACCAAGTGTACGGTCTTCACCGACCATAGGAGCCTACAACACATCTTTGACCAGAAAGAACTGAATATGCGTCAACGCCGGTGGGTAGAACTCCTCAACGATTATGACTGTGAGATTCGTTATCATCCAGGCAAAGCAAACATTGTCGCCGATGCTCTTAGTCGACGAAGCTATTTGCATAGCATTCGTAATGTTCAAGCCCAGCATAATCTCGAAACTCTCATCCGCGAGGCGCAAAATGCTTGTTTTACCGAACGAACCTTGAAGAAGGAAAGAATTCTTAATGACAGTGCTCAACTTGAGAATAAATCTAATGGTATCTTTTGTTATCTAGACCGAATTTGGATCCCCAAGCGCACTAATTTACGACAACTTCTGATGGACGAAGCCCACAAATCTCGATATTCTATTCATCCCGGTGCTGATAAGATGTACCAGGATATGCGCTACAAGTACTGGTGGTCGGGCATGAAGAAGGATATCGCTATCTATGTTTCAAAATGCCTGACTTGCTCCAAAGTCAAGGCTGAGCACCAAAGACCCTCTTGTTTGCTCGTACAACCCGAGATCCCTATGTGGAAATGGGAGAGTATAGCTATGGACTTCATAACGAAACTTTCACACACGCCATCAAGTCACGACAACATCTGGGTTATCGTTGATCGTTTGACTAAATCAGCCCATTTATAGCCGATACGAGAAGACATTAAGGTAGAGAAATCAGCCCGAATCTACACCGACGAGATCATTTGTCGACACGGGACACCTCGTGATATCATTTCTGACCGCGATGGTCGATTTACTTCGCGTATTTGGGAAACGTTTCAATCTGCCCTCGGTACTACCCTCAATCTTAGTACTGCTTTCCATCCCCAGACTGACGGTCAGACTGAACGCATGATTCGTACCCTCGAAGACATGCTTCGCTCGTGTGTCATAGATTTCAGTGGTAATTGGGACTCGCACTTGCCTTTAGTCGAATTCTTGTACTATAACAGTTATCACTCTAGCATTCAAATGGCACCATTTGAGGCATTATACGGAAGGAAATGTCGATCGCCTATTGTATGGCACGAGATCGGAGACGCACAAATTACCGGTCCTGAGCTGTTACAAGAAACGACTGACAAAATCCTCCAAATTCGAGACAATCTACTGAAAGCTCGGAGTCGTCAGAAAAGTTATGCCGATAGACGCCGCAAGCCCCTTGAATTTGACGTTGGCGATCACCTACTCCTAAAGGTTGCACCTTGTAAGGGGGTGATCAGATTCGGCAAGAAAGGCAAGCTCGCGCCTCGATACGTTGGACCCTTTAAAATTCTGGAAAGGATTGGCAAGGTGGCCTACAGACTCGAACTACCAGAGGAACTGAGTAACGTCCACCCGACTTTCCACGTTTCGAACCTCAGGAAGTGCTTAGCCGAACAGGAATTACACGTCCCTCTCGAAGATTTACAAGTGGACGAAACATTACACTTCGTGGAAAAGCCTGTCGAGATCATGGGCCGAGAAACCAAGGTACTCAGACGCTCACGCATTCCCATCGTGAAGGTTCGCTGGGAAGGCAAACGCGGCGCCGAGTTTACCTGGGAACTCGAAAGTGACATGAAGGTGAAGTACCCGCAACTGTTTGTTACGCCTATTTCTTAAATTTTGGGACGAAATTTCCTTAAGTAGGGGAGACTGTAACAACCCGTGTTATTGAAGTCAAAGTCAAGGTCAAAGGAAGAGAAGATTGCTAATTGCGATCAGTCACTCCTTGCTTAACTACGGATTTGATCACCTTGACTTATAACCAATTTTGTATTTAAATCGCTTTAGTTGTATTATTTGGAGTACATGTTAATAAATCGCTACTTAATCGCATATTAATCATTAATTGCATCACAATGGCATTCGCAACCCGAATTATAGGTGATGGATATTGTTATACGTGTGCGTGCTATTATGTGTTAATTGTGCATGTTATGTTATGTTGAGGTGCTTAATCGCAATCGCAATTCTATCACATCGCAATCTAATCGCAAACGCTAAACGCAAGTTAATTATAAGTGATTGTATGTTAGATATAGTAGTTAGGTTATTTGTGTAACTAGTAGGTAATACTATCGCATCGCTCACTCGAAACGCATCGCAACACTCAGCACGAAAAAGTACGAAACAAAAACACGAAAATCTAACTCGTCGCGCCACCTCGATCGAATGACCATTCGATCGGATGGCCATCCGATCGGACAGTCATCCGATCCGTCACCTGGTGCACCCTTTCCTCTTTTGGAAACCTTATAAATACCCCTCTGTCACATCATTTGTGATATGACAGCTCCTTCATTCGACCAGGGCACTCAAGGCCATCTTTCTCTCGATTTCTCGCAATTCTTGTAAGTCTTCAACTCAAATCTTGTACATCTATCATCTACACACACTTCTTCTTCATTTTCACCTTTAAATCTTAACTTTTAACCGTGAGATCAGTGGATCTGAGGTGTTCTAGGGTGATGTCATCATGGAGTTCTTATGAATTTCAAGTTTTGGCCTCATCCCACCAAGAACAACTTAGATCTGAAGGATTTCCACATGATTTAACAATGTTTTCGCATAGATCTATACACTTTCGAAGTTAAAAGGATTGAAAGATATTTTTCCAACTTTCTTTCAACTCTTTTACACTCAATGCTCTCAAAGGCTGGTAGAATCGGAGCTCGGTCAGGTCTTCCACTCATTTCTTAGTGAAGTGCCGGTCTGAGATCTAATTTCTATCCAAGAGACAACAGATTACGGGTTGAACACGAACACCGTTACAAACCAGTGAACTGATCGGATTTGGGTGATTCCTGCTCGATCGGACGACTTGGGATTTGGTGAGGTTTCGTTGTTTAGTACGTTGTCATAACGTCTTAATCAAACCACAAACTTTTCAAAACTTAACGAGTTTCAAAACGAATCAGTCACCTAGACGGATTGTCGTCCGATCGGATTGCCATCCGATCGAACGATGATCCGGTCGGATGACGTTGGGTCTCCAACACTTATTGTTTTCTGAGGAATGTTCTGCTGGACGGATCGCCATCCGATCGAACGACCGTTCTACCGGATGACCTAAAAGGTAGAGATACTTCTATGTTTTCAAAATTCTACAACGAAAACTTCAAAGCCATCATACACAAACACATCCATCCCCAAACGTGTGTCAATCTAACCGAATGGCCATCCAAAAGGATGACCATCCGAACGGATTGACATCCGATCGAATGGCCATCCGTTCGGATTGCCATCCGACCGGATGCCCACTTGTTACCTTGTTTCACTTGCCTCGTTTTACGTGCCGCTTATCGCTTATGATATCGTTCTGATAAGGCTAATCTCACTCTAGCGTTCCCTTCAATCCATTAACCTCCATTCCTGTGAGTAAACTCCATCACATGTTCACAACGCAAACACTATTTAAATGCTGACCATTACTGCATGTTATACGTGACTCGATGAATGCCTGTTTGTTATGTTTACACGTTGATTGTTGTCTACCTGCCTTAGCAACGATAGTACTATAGTTTGGACTCAACACATGTTCACTCAGGGGTTGTTAAGGATATTACTTCACGTGTTCGCTGTTGTGAACATGTGATGCGCACTCGCTACTCGCAGTCCAATCGCAGTCGTTATTATTGATAGGATCTTTGTCGATAACTTACATGCTTCACATTATACGTTGTACATGCTGGTTATGCGTAAACGCTTTCTAACTCTATTATATTATCAAACTTGTATGCTCACCTTTACACTATGTGTATTGACCTCTATTTTAACGTATGTGACAGGTGTTTAGGATGCTTGCTTGCTATTTGATTGAATTGAGCTAGGATGGAGTCTAGAAACAAACTAAATAAAATCTGAGTTGTCGGAATGGATATTTGTCTTTGAGAACAATGTCTGTAATAACTGTTTTATTTTATATGTTTGTGGTATGGGACATGAACCTTTAATATATTATAACAAATAGTTTTTATGGATTCTCCTGGACAATTTGTTTCGCTCAGTGCCGCGCCCCGATGATTCCGCCATCGGTTGGGGTGTGACAAAGGGCCTCTCAAAGCTAGCTCAGAAACAACCTTTTCACATATGGGGGAGCATGAACAGACAAATTTGATGTTTTTAAACAAACATCGGCGGTTTCTTGGCTAACAATATCATCCCCCTCAACCCAATCCTCTACTTTTACCTCATCTGCACATGAAGTAGAAGCATCCGTATCGTTCAAACATTTAAAGTCAGAGCTTGAGTTACATTCCTTTTGTAGTAGCTCTATTGAATCCTCTGCTATTTAGTTAGCTACTCCAGAAGACTCACAACTGGATTCACGAGATTCAACTGATTCCAATTTCTCAAAATCAGTTGTTTTAGGTGATTCACATTTAGAGTTAGATGGAATAGCTGATTCAGTTGGTTCATTGGCTGATTCTGCATTTTTCTCAAAACTCAATGTCTCTGTTTGCTTAGAGACATCTTCTGATTTAACAAAGAAAGGTGTAGAAACTAGTTCGGTTGTCTTTGTTTCATTCTTTTTAGGCTTTAAGATTTTAATTTTCATGGGTTTTGCTAGCTCAACCTTGACATCACTAGCCCGCCCATAGACCATGTCCGGCATGTTAGCAATTTCCTCTTCAGTCATAAGAACAGAGGTATAGGAGTGATTGTATGGTAGAGGAATGCACACAAATCCTAAACCCTTATTCCTAGTTTCTTTCTTACCGAACTGTAACTGCTTGTTTATCATATTTTCAACTTTTTAACTATAAATATCATTTTTTTTAATTTAAATTTCGTATTTTCAAAAGTTGATTTAATGAATCGAGTTCAGCAGTAAGTTTTTCAGAAAGGTCTTTGAAATAGAGATGCCTACATTTCTCCTCACTCAACTCCTTATGCAACTGTCGGATATCACACTTTTGTGCCTCCACCATATCCTTGTATCTATTTATTTTCTTTTTAATCTGATATAAATCAGATTTGGATAATTGTAGTTGCATAATTAATGAGTTTGCCTGTTCTTTGTACCTGCTTACCTTCTCTCTACAGGTCAGTAGTGCAACAAATATTATCTACACATACCTCAACTGGAGTAGGAGTGAAGTCATGAAGTTTTTGAGTCGGGATACTTTTGTTTACGTGCATGGGGTTCTGTTTCAACACCTTTTTGGCCAGCTCCATCCTTCTTTTGAGTGTACCTTATTCCTATAAAGAGAAAACTTAAAAATAAAAACATTAACTAAGAGCTACACTAAAATTTAAACATGTTTGTCTTTTTCAAAAAGGAAGCCATACTTTTGAAATTGAACAACTTATGTTTAATTAGACTACTTTATTATTGGATAGTCGATGGAATGTCTCCATGGTGCGCCACGTTTATGAGGGTCCTTGCTTAGACCCAAAGTCAGTCATATGTTACCCGAGTGGGATGACTCGCACCCCAAGTTGCACCGTCTGAGGGTGTAGTCCAAGCTCGAGTCTATTGCTTTGATGTAGTTGATCGGATCATCCTCCACGCGTTTTCCGACTTCAAACTTATTTCCTTGTCGCCCACCCTCAATGCCAGCCTTCCTTCACTCATGTCCACCATAGCCCATGCGGTGGCAAGGAATGGTCTTCCTGATATGAGTGGGATCTCAGTGTCTTTTTCCATATCAAGAACTATAAAGTCGGCCGGGAAAACAAATTCCCCAACCTTAACTAAAAGATTTTCTACGACACCTTGAGGGTATTTTACTGACCTGTCCGCAAGTTCGATGTCCATCCTTGTAGGATGTGGCTTCCTTAGTCTGAGTTGTTTGAACATGGAGGCGGGCATTAGGTTGATGCTAGCCCATAGGTCGGCAAGTGCATTGCTTATTGGTGATCATCCAACGGAGCAAGGAATGGTGAAGCTTCCGGGATTAATCTTCTTTTAAGAGAGTTTGTTGAGGAGTGTCGCCGAGCATTCTTCACTTAGGTTGACTTGTTGAATTGACTAAATCTTCCTTTTGTGGGTGAGGAAATCCCTCATGAGTCATGAATTTGGAGTACTTTGGCATTTGTGTAACAACTTCAATAAAAGAAAGGTTGATGTGAAGTTGTTTAAGTAAGCTTACAAACTTGGTGAATTGCTCGTCGGTCTTTTGGCGAAGAAAACAACCGGGGTAGGGGACCAGTGGTGGTTTGGTTGGTTCGGTGTTTTGGGGTTGAGTATTTTCTTGGTTATTGGTTAAGGGTGTGCTTGTGGGTTGTGTAGTGATTTGGGGTAAAGTTGGTTCATTATCAGACCCTACTCTTCGGTTTCTTAAATTGATGACGTTTACTTGGGCTTTTGGGTTTTGTTTAGTGTTACTAGGCAAGGCTCCTTGTGATCTTTCGGAGAAATTTTAGGCAAGTTGGCATACTTGTTTTTCAATGTTTTGTATACTAGTCTATTGGTTCCTAATTTCGGCTTCGGTTTGTAAGAACCTCTCCAAATACCGTTTTGTCGGATTCAGAGAAAAGACGTGTGATGAGATCCTCAAGTCTTTCTCTTCCTCCTTGTTGTTGCGGTTGGAAACCTTGTTGCTCATTTCGGGGTTGTTGTTGAAAGTTAAGTCGTTGATTTTGATTTTGTTGGTTGTTACCTCCTAATTCCCTCCAACTAAAGTTGGGATGATTTCGTCAATCGGGGTTGTAGGATTTGCTTGGGACTCCCGGTGGTCGTGGACGGTTATTGAGGTAGTTCACCACTTCCATTTGGTTTTCCATATCTTTCATACAACTCCAGTTTTCATGTGGTCCGCCACATCCTTCACAAGCCATAACCGAAGATGTTTTATTTAATTCAAGTTTCTTTGTTTTTGTGGTTAAAGCTTTGATTTGGGCTTGTAAAGAGGCGGTTTCGTCCACTTTATGGGCACCCGGGGCTATTGATTTTGAACCCCTAGGAGTGTGCCATTGAAAGCTTTTTGAACAATTTACTCGACTTGGCTATAAATTTTGTCGGGTCGCCGTTTCCCAAGGAGTCCTCCGGAGTTGGAATCAAGGATTTGCCTTGTGTTGGTAAGAGTCCATTGTGTAAAATGGATACTTGTTGCCATCGTTCAAGGCCATGATGCGGGAATTTCCTTAATAACTCCTTGAACTTTTCCCAGTCTCGTACAAAGATTCCCCTTCGTCTTGAGAGTATGAATTAATTTCGGTCATGAGTTTGGTGGTTTTAGCGGGAGGGAAATGTTTGTAGAGAAATTTTTGGGCAAGTTCATCGTAAGTGTGTTGGGAGGGTGTTCAGCCAAGCTTTGGCTCGGTCTTTGAGGGAAAAAGGGAACATATGGAGCTAGATAGTATCGTTAGAGGCTCCGTTGATCCGAAAGGCGTCACATATTTCCAAAAAAATGGTAATGTGTAAATGGAGATCTTCATTGGGTAGGCCGTGAAAGGTGGCGGAATTTTGGTGCATTTGAATTAGGTGAGGTTGAAGCTCAAAATTGTTAGCATCGACATTTGGTGGGTTAATAGCGGCTCCAAGATTACTGACCGTAGGTCGTAAGTAATCCATGAGAGTACGTTGATCCGCCATGGGGAGGTTTTGGGTCGAGGCTTTTTGTAGGTTTTTAGCTTATAGTCCATTCCTTTCCCCAAAACCTCGGCTATAACAGCGAGTTCCTCAATGCTAGCTTCTTCTATAACCTCTTTACACACTTCTTCTTCGATAATTTCAGCCATAAAGGCTTGTGAAACAATAGCTCTCGAAATTTCTTACAAGGCACAACCCCGATCATAAGGCCCAGTCACATTTTGTAGAGGCTGAGCCACCAAGGCATTGTTTGTTGAAGGTGTAAGATTTTCTGAACCATTTGAACGAGAGTTTGTGGTTGAAGCATTTGCTGCACTTGTATGAGGTCTTGAGTTGTTTCCTTGAGAGTTGCTTTCTCTGTTAGATCTTTCCATCTTAGGCTTCCGACAATTTCGTGCGAAATAGCCGTAAATGCTGCAATTGTAACATTTCACCTCTGACATATCAACTCCCATTCGAGTCTTCGTTTGACCACCTATGAACTTCTTCCCCGTCTTCAAAAGGAATTTCTTTGCTCTACGAACCAATAGTGCCATATTGAGTTGAAGGTCAAGTTCTTCCACTTCATCTTGGTCTATTTGGTCAAAGTCTTCATCGAGACTTGATTGTTCTAAAAGCTTTCCAAGACAAAAGTTTTCGTAGGCCGTCATGAATGATGCCAAAAGACTCATGTTTTCTTCTATCAATTTTAAGAAGCTTTGATATAACTTTGGAATGTTCAAGTTTGTTGCTTGAGACTTCTGTGCTCCACTAGACGAATACATTCCCTGACTAGAATTCATTGTGCCACTTGAACCATTAACATTATTGCTTATAAAAGCATGATCACATGTAGGGAGCTTCATTTTCTAAATATAGGGCAACACCTGCTCCATCATTACTACCCTTATCTCTCAGTTTTGAAGCTTTATACGATTGAGGATCTTGAATCTTCTCAAAATCAGATGCTTGATCTTCCATATTCCAAGCATATCCCTTCAGCTTTTGCACGGCCTTTTCCAAGGAAAGCTCCTCATAGAGAACACCTTCTCTAATCAATGTTGTATACATGTTCCATTCTATAGGAAGGCAATTCCGGAATTTCTCGACTTTCTCAAATTTTGTGTAAATACCTTCCTGACTTCGATCAAGCTCGCTTAAAAGGTGATAAAACATGTTCACAGTGTCATCAAATGATTCATTCTTAAAGGCTTCGAACAAAACGAATTGAGTCTTCAATCATTCTAAATGTCACTTCTTATACATGGCATTTTCCTCATAACGTTCAATCATGCTATCCCATAGCTCCTTCGAATTACTTCTTTTAAGGAAAGTATGAAGTATGGATTCGATATAGCCATCATTGTCAAGGACATTGCTTTTTTTAACAATCATAGAACTTTTTCTGATTCTCAGTAAGTGCCAAATAAGTGGCGATAGTTAAAGTTCTAATCGGTGTGGCTCCACATCCCTTAACAATGCACAACCAAATCTTGATATCCTTCGCTCTCACATGCCTCTCGAAACTTTCCTTTCATTCTGGGAAACCCAGTTCAATAATCAAAAGAGAAGGTTTGTCGTTACTCCCCACTCCAACATTGTGCTTGAGGTTTTGCACCATTGTGGTCAGATTGTTGTTTGCCATTTTGAAAGAAACAGAAAGTAATTTTGAAAGAAACAGAAAGTTATAGTGGGTTTAAATAGTAGGTTTTGCTTGAAAACATTTCTAAGTCCAGAAAATCCGGAGACAAAAGTTAACTTGGAAATACGGAGTGAAAAGTCGGATAATATCAGAGTGGTATTAAATCCGGATCAAAACCTGATTTGAAACACTAACTCCTAAAACCCGGACATATTAATGACTTAAACTCGAAAACTTATAAACAAGATAAACTCGGACAACCCTTTTAAAGATAAACTCGGAAGGACACTTAAAATTAAAATCATATTAGCTTAAAGTAATTAAACTCGGAATGATATAATCACTTAAACACGGAAAAATTTTGAGCAACTTACAACTCGGACTAGTTTAAAGAGAACCTTAAACTCAGACAATCCAGTAAAACTTGGTCTGATTTGTTTTGTGAGTTAATGATGCGTGTGAAGTGTTATATATATTAGGTCTATATTTTAAGCCCCTTTAACACTTTTTAGTCAAGTTTTAAATTTATAAAACACGATATTTACTAACACTAAACACACATATGGGCAAGTGCACCCATCGTGAGCGTAGTATAGTGTTGGTAAGATACCGAGGTCGTCCAAGGACACAAGAGCTTTTAGTACTGGTTTATCCTCAACGTCTAATCAAATCAAAAAGTTTAGAAAAATGTTTTAAGCTAAGAAAAATAAAAACTAACTAAAATGCTGAAAAATAAAAAGAAAAAGAAAAACAGATAGACAAGATGAATCACTTGGTTCCGACTCGTGTATAGTGTAACCTTTGATTATTTCCGCACTTTTGCACTTATTTAAGAGATTATCTTAGTTATTGTAGTAGGCCCCTCTTTTGAAGGTGACGTTACCCTCAACCCAGTAGTTTGAGTCAGCAAGGATACAATCCTAAAGGGTCGGATTATTGAAAGATAATTAATTAAGTTATTAATGCAAATTATGGTAGGCCCCTCTTTTGGAGGTGACGTTACCCTCGACTAAGTAGTCTGAGTCAGGAGGGATACAGTCCTAAATAGCCGGGTTATAGTATTAAAAGTAGTTAACTTATGAGGGGATCAAAGAGTTTGGACCCCCGCCATCCAATATCGTTAAGTATTGAAGGAGGTCCTACTAAATTTGACCCAGGTCCATTGCAGGACCTCTAAACGCTGAACAATGGCAAGACTCTTACCAAACCGATCCCTTAACCCCCGACCAGGTAGCCAACATACCTCCATATAGACCGTGGAAATATGAATGGTGAAAATCTTTTATTTTATATAGACAGTAAAATAATGTCAAGACACCACGGACAAACGATAAGGAAGAATCACCTTCAACATAAGAAACTAGTTATTAAAGTCATTAATACAAAACCAAATAAAAAGTGCGAAAAGATTAGAAATAAAAAGTATTACACAAGACATTTGTCTTCACCAAGTGATGTAAGAGACTTAGGCAAACATGGCCTTGATTGTCAAGAACTCTTACGATCAATCTTGGATCCCGAGACGACTCACACACTCTATGATGGACAATGGATGATGGTGGTGGATGATGGTTTTATGGTGGTGGTGGGTGGTGGGTGAAGTGTGAGAGAGGTGGTGTGCCAAGGGATGGTTTGAGCTTGAGCCAAGCACTCCTATTTATAGGCTGAACAGAAGCTCGGGCACGACCCCGTGTCCAGTGGGCACGGCCCCGTGTCCACATCCTTCTCTTTCTTCATTTAATGCAGCTTGTCTTATTAGTTGACCACGCCCCCGTGTCCGCTGAGCACGACCCCGTGTGAAGAAGAATCTTTGTACTATGAAGATTTGCCTGGATTGTGCGAATCTTATAGTTGACCACGGCCCCGTGTCCGCTGAGCACGGCCCCGTGGTGGGCAATTGAAGCTTCTACCACTTTGTCTTTTCTGATGACACTTGGGCACGCCCCCGTGCTGGCTGAGCACGGGGCGTGTTCAGTCTTCTGTCTTCTTGTTTTGCTTGGGAAGATGCTGTCGTGGGGTCGGGCATGTCACGTTTGTTCCTTTTCTTGTATTTATGTTAGATTTTGATGTCTTTTTGCTTCTTTTGTTGATTTGAGCTCATTTAATCCTGAAAATACAAAAGGAAGACAAAAGCACACTTTTTCCAACATTAGTACTAAAAAATGGTTAGTTTTATGCCACAATTGATGAAATTTATATGTTGCATTTTGTACACATCAGTTAAACTTGGACAGTGAGTGACGTGGGCGGTTATACACATTTATTTACAGTATCTTCACGCGCCCAGCGAAGTGTGTTTTATATTTATAAAAATTGTTTATACCTTAACATTAAAACACACACAACAAAGGACAAGTGTATCCCGTCATATATGTTGCAAAGTATTAGTAAGAGCCAGATATCGATCCATGGAACACGGGCGTTATTAAGTACTAAATCGTTGTCATTAGATTACCAGAAAAAAGGATAAGTGAATGGTTGTTTAACTAAGTTATCTAAATTACATCTAAAACGTAATATAATATTCTGATCGGCACGGTCGTGCGGCAGGTGCTTGTCGGGTGACGTCAGTTCCAGCGATCCCGAGTCAGCCAAGTGGACAAGTTGCTTGGGTCAGCAGATCGGCACGGTAGTGCCGCTGGTGGCACGGTAGTGCCCCGTGCCGTTCATCAGAAATGTTGGTCAGAAGGCTTGATTTGGCAATGGCACGGTCATGCCTCGGGTGGCACGGAAGTGCGGCCCGAGAAACAGTCGGCACTCCTAGTTGCACTGGCAGTGCTTCCGAGATCGGAGCAACGGCACGGTAGTGCCGCTGGTGGCACGGTCGTGCCACACCTGGCAGTCATCAGATTTTTGCCATTTTCATCATAAATGCATCAGAATTTGTCGGTTTTCATCAGAATTTTCCTTTATGCTCTGTTTAAGACCTAAAAATATAAAAGTACCGGATTTGGCACCTAAACGTTGCGGTTTCGGTCAAAAACGCTTAAAACGGGAGTGTTTTAGGGTATAAAAACATGTATAATTTAACGTATATCAAACATCCCCACACTTGAACTTTGCTTGTCCTCAAGCAAACTTAAAATAAAATAAGGAAACAACTCTGAATATTTACAAGGTTCACTAATTTGTTTGGTGGTCAAATTGGTTTTCAGAAGGTCATCATCAAAGATTTAAAACAAACAAGCTTTGTTAGATGTTCGAAAAGATAATTTATAAAGCATTAATTCAACTTTCGAATGACTTAGCATGCAAATCCTTATATTTCTCACAATGTTCACACACACTCGGTTAAATTTCTGAATCATACATATAATGTGTATGCAAAACACTCGATGCCTAGTCAATGAATCATGCAATATCATAAGCTTGTCAAAAGATCTAATCTCCACCAATTAATATGTGAAAAGCATAAATTAAGAGGTCTTTGATGGGTTGTAATGATAGGCTAAGGTTTAAGGTATGGAATGGATATTTGAAAGTAGCAAGAAAGGTTAAAACTTGGCCAAAAACTTGGTGCTTTATTTTCTACAATTCTGAACACGTTGCTAAACTATTGTATAGGTCTTCAGAGTTTATTCTATTTGTATGTCAATCCTCTATTTTTCTTCCTTGATAGTCTTCTTTAATTCCTTTAGAGAGTTTTGACAAACGAAGATTATTATTTTATATATATATATATATATATATATATATATATCTTTTTTTTACAACATGTAAAAGTACTTAAGTGCAACTTATGTCAAACTAGAAAGCTTATGGCCAAATTTGTAACGAAAATAAGGGTGAATGAGAAAAGGTTATATTTTTAGGTAAGTAGGCTTTAAATTTGGGTGAAGTTTAAGAAAAATACGGAAAATAGGCTCAACATGGCGAACTAATGGACGATGTTGGGTGCGGGATATAAACAAAGAAAAAGGCTGACAAAGGGGTATCCTAAATGCCTCTATCATTTCTATGTAATTTCACATATTCATGGTTTCAAAAAGTATACAAATGACAAGTTCTAAATTACATAAAAACATCCGGCTCACTCATTTTTCCGCAAAAACAAAGAAGCATTTGTCAAGAAAGCTGTAAAGGCTAAAAAATATGCTCACGTAAATGGAAGGAATGGGTATAAATAAAAAGATAAACATGCAAGTCTTTCATTTTGTTTCATCACACTTTTTAGTTATCTTTTTCGAACATGAATTTGGCTTGTCGATTTTTATCAAATTTGATGCTTTCTAAAGAACACAAATTGACCATTTTTGTTTTATTTTTCGAAAATAAATACAGAAATGAGAACAATTAAGGACAAACAAAGTTTAAAACCCTTTAAACCCCTCCCCACACTTGAACACATTGTCCCCAATGTGAAATACATATTAGTTAAGCAATTATGAAGAGCTAAACTAATACTGTGAAAAGGGAAAGATGTACTCCCTCGGAGTTTGAGTTGACTCGTTTTAGTAGACTTTGATTTGAAGTCGTCTCAACTCTGTGTGCATTTCTTTTACAAATCTGCCAATTATGTCACTTGCTAAAATAGCCAACATTTACATTAATCAAAATGTTAGATAATTCAACCAGGTCCGTTATTCAAACAAAGCAAACATACTAAAGTGCTTAAAACAGACATAAAGTAAAATATCCCAAACAAAGTACTGAATAGAAATTAACATAAACTAAAGTTTCTGAACTGTTTTACCCTACCTCTTCCTACTCCTCATCATCATCACCATCATGGTGGCGTGTTCTAGATGAACCCGCCCCATAGGTACATGTGTCTCCGAACGGAAACTGTGGAGGGTTGCCGAAGTGGCTAGGATATACGCTTTGTAGCCCTCCGAAGATGTATGAAAATCCTGCATACATTTCCTCCCGGTGTGTTGAGATGCTCGCATAGCTAACTGGTCGGCTCTTATATCGTCTTGAGTAACCTGCATATGCTGGAACTGTTGGTACAACTCAGGGTAGGAAGGTATACCTGGAGGCCAGTTTTGTTGGTGCTGATACTGATGCTGGTGCTCGTGCTCCTCATGTTGTGGCTGATCATGTGGTAGTGGCTCGATCTCTTCCATGTTGACGTATTCATTATGTGGTGGTAGTGGTAGTGGATCCCATATTTCCCCATTTAGACCCCTCAGTCTCGGGCCATTATCTGTATCTACTACCAAACCCATCGCTCTCAAAGACCTCATATCCACATCTCCTCCTGCGTGAACCATTGTGAGACCGTTGACTACCTCATCTGTCATAATACCCAAATTATATGCTAATTGAGTCACATATTCCCCGCCATGGATTTCACTGCTTGTAGTTCTCCTCGCGCTGTTTACAAAGAATTCAGCCATTCTAGCTGCGGGGTTTACATACACTCAAGTCACTAAGGAATATATGAAAAGAAGATCTGGAGTGGGACAGTTCCCTGCCCAGTCCATGCGCCCACAGATGGTATGACTCATGACCTGATGAATGACCTTCAGAAGCGGGTCTCGTAGTCGTGAAGCTTTAGCTTTTCTAGCTTTATAAGGTGGTCCGATCGCCACTTGTGCCCAGAAGTTGGCTCGTTGCTGATCACTATCAAACTTGTAGATATTGGTGAAAAGTTCTGAATTTATGTCTTCAGATGAGTATATGCCCAATCTTCTTCCAAGTCTAGCAACTGTCCACTTATGCCACTTTTTTCCCAATCAGAACCGTATTGTTTGTGACAACCCGAATTTCCAAGATTCCATCTTCGCACTATTTCACGTTAATTGTTTAGATCGTTTATTGGCACGACTTGTTTGTTTCGGTTTCACAACTGTACGCGTTGTAATATGCTAAACCGCGTTTGATTTATATGATATATATGGAGTGCATGTAGTGTGTTCTTGTTCTATATATTGTTGTGCAATATGAGTAATGCAATATGAGTAACTATGTTATTAATAATGTGTTGTATTTATATTGTGGTTGGGGAATTAAAGATAAATATGGAACTCAAGAAATCAACCTCTCTAGCCGAAAACCCCCTGTGAAATCACCCTTCACGAAAACCACTTGGTGTTTTCGTCCACCTTGTGGGCTACGAAATCAGGAATGGGCTTCGGCCCAGTAGCGAACGACTATAAGGTTTAGATAATAACCTTTACGTTAAGAGATTAACCTTAAGCAAACCCTAACCACCCATCACGTTCTCTCTCTTTCGCTACTCTTGGAACCCGACGACAAGTCTTGGATCTCGAAGCTTTTTACGTATTCGATTGTGCATCTCGTTTGGGTTAGTAACCTGCTAAGAACTATTTGATTTAATTAACCATGAACTATCTGTTTATTATCTGTGTATCATCATGAATGAATTGTTATGCGACTTGGTTGCGATTTGAATAGATGGAGTATGATAGGATTGAATGATTTACTTTGTATGATATGAGCGTGATCAGGATTGGAAAAGCATGTTAAATGTTATGTTATGTGATGCGTATAATGATATGGTTTCATGATTTTATGTAAACATTAATTTTGATCTAGGGTTTTGACATTAGTGTAATTGGAAATTGTGTAAACTTGTTGCTGCTTGTTTTGGTATTTGTGAGTATCTAGATCTGTATACCGAACTCATCTCTGTTGCTATCTAGATCACATGTGGTATGTTATAATTTAGGGTGCATGCTAGACATAATGATTGTGAACATTTATGTTCCTCTGAAGTTGCAAATGATTTAATAAGTGCACATGAGTTCACAGATTACACATATTCTACGGTTTGCATGTGATTCAACCTAACATTAGTCAAGCCCACCCAAATAATTGGTCCAATAACCTCTTGAGGTGGTTAAAGTTGTCGGCCATGATTTTTAAATAATTAGATTTTGTGTAGTGCATGTTGACTTAAGAATTTGGTGTTAACTTTACTGTTAATTCGATGAGGATGATGATGAGTTGTTATGCACTAGAGTTCTTATTAATTAAATAACAAATTGTTGGTTTGATCGAACATTAATTAGGATAGAAACTGTTGATTTGTTTTTATGCAATTATGGAAACTATTAAAGTGGTCAAATGAGTTCATTGGAATATGTAACTGTATTGCATGAAAATAGGAGATCATTTAGCCAATCATACAAGATTGTCGGACGCACAAGACCAAACACACATGTCCACTCGCACAAGACATCCTGTTCGCACAAGAGGTCCCTTCGCACAAGAGGACCTGATCGCACAAGTCATGACCAGTCGCACAAAGTCATGATCAGTCGCACAAATGAAATGTTAATTATTATTTGGGCCGTATGTTATATGTGTTGGGCTGGGAAACAAGACTGATCGCACAAGATGGATTATTTGTTTACATGTTGGGCCGTGTATATGCATGAAGATGTGTCGGGCTTTCTTAGTTACGGGCTGGGTTTGATTGGGCTCTAATGGACGACTCGCACAAGGCCACTAAGCTTGTGCGAGCCCAATCTTGAATATGTTATAACTGTTAAACGTAATGTTGCGTGTTTGCCATGTTTCGTATGTGTTTCTTATATGTTATCAATGTGATACTTGTGTGCACTACTTGACACCAAAACCTGACTTGTATGATAACCATGTTAGGACGTGGTTGACCACTAGCTGCTAGACTTGACCTTTCTGTGTAATCTGCCGAGCAAACCAAGGTGAGTTCACACATTCTACAAAGCATGGGATTCCCAGGGGTTGGGAATGGGGTTAAGGAACATGGATTCCTCGTCCTTTCTTGGGTAGGACAGTACTGGTTCAGGAATGTAATTCCTCGTCCTCATGGACAATTAACTTTTACTAGACCAAAACTCTATCACGAAGTCCCTCCTTTTTATATCGACTTAATCGCCGGGCCAATGGCGAGCGGGTCATTAGTTAGATAGCGCTATTTAGGTCTGACAAGCCTCACACCGTGCCGCAGAGGATGGGCGTGAACTAATGGATCTGGGCACGTCAATGATGATAGACATTGACAGTTCAGGGCACTTAAACATGACTTTCGTCAGTAGTCGATATGGTAACGAGTCTAGTGTATACACGGGGTAGCCCCCACGGCCGAAATGCCAGATAACTATCATGGGGTAGCCCCCACGGCTGGATTGCCAGAGTTAATGGGTTAAACAAATCACATTTTCAACTATGGGGTAACCCCCACGGCAGGATGCCAGTTAAAGGAAACTGTTTTTGGAACAACTTAAAACGAACACCCAACCGTGAACTCACTCAACTTGTTGTTGACTCGTTACTACATGCTTTGCAGGTCAATAGGTACTTAGCTGGAGCTTGCATGGGGGAGAGTCGTTGTGGGATATGGACAGCTGTGTGCCATGTTAAACCTTTGGATATTTAAACTTATGTTTTGGTTTTAAATATTATGCTTCCGCTCATAACCTAAACTATGTTTGTTTTGGACACTAATCGTGTTGGTTGGACTTTTACAATTAATTATTTACTTGTTCAATATGATTAGTGGTTTGATCCTGGTCAGTCACGCCTCCAAGCGGTGATACTCCGCATGTGGATTTTGGGGGTGTGACATTGTTTCCCTGTTTTTAAAGTCCGGATTCTCGCTTCTTGGTTTTTCATAAGTGTATGAAGCAAAGAATTCCAATGTTAGCTCAAGATAAACGGGTCGTGCAATGTTGAATAACCTTGACATCGGATGTGACATCATGTTGGATAATCTTTGTTCTTGGTTTACGGTTGTCAGAGTCTCCCAGATGATCCTTCTTGGTTCACCGATTTATCCCCGTCTATTCCATAAAGCTTCTAATCTTGCAATACAGGGTTGTTCTTTCGGTTTGTTCTCGCTGAACTGGAGGAATCTGTGATTCATCTGCACACAGGAATACAACAAAATAAGAGCAGAATATAAAAATTTCGTCGCCGGCCCCGGAACAGGCTGTTTACGAGCTTCTGTTTCTGATTCAGCAGTTGCACGGTCGTGCCACTGGTGGCACTGCTATGCCATTCTGTGATCGGTAAATAGGTTGTTTCCGGGTACTCGTGTCGCACCACCGTGCCGAATCGGCATTGTCGTGCGACTCGGCATCGCAACTTAAAATCCGTGACCTGAACTTGATTTTTAACTGGCACTGTCATGCCGTTTAAGCGACGTGACCGTGTGACTTTATATTTCATCAGAAAATGGGTTAGTTCAATGATTTTAACTTCTATCTTTCAAGATTTGACTTGTAATCAGTGAATAAACTATGAATCAAGTACCAGAACTACCGATTTAACACTAATCATCCAAGAACTAGGGTATATTTGACATTTATGAATAAAAACCCCAAAATTTCTTAGTTCAAGCATCAGATCTGCATCAGAAACTAACTTTAATCTACAAAACAAGTAGGAAACATACCTTGGAAGATGATTGAAGCTAAATCTAGGCAAAAATTAGGTGATTCGTGGGTGTAGGCGACCTGGAACTCCCGTGCGGCGACTAGGGTTTCGTAAAAATGACCTGTTTTTACTGCATATTTGTTTAAACACCCTGGATTTTACTGTTTGGTTTTCGAGCCGCACGGTCGTGCAAAATTGGCACGGTCGTGCTAATCCGGATCGCTGTTCTGGTTTGGTCTGTGTTATCGGGTAGCATGGTAGTGCAACGGTCGCACGGTAGTGCGATCCGATGACTGTCCGATGCACGAGTAACTGAGCTGTTTTAACTAAGGGTTACACTACCGTGCCGATTTGGCATGACCGTGCAACACCTGGGCCTTTTTGTGTAACTTCTCACAGTGAGCTCATAACTCTGAATTTTTACCCCATTTTTCCATTTTTGCACTATTGCATATATTCTAACAATAAAGTAGCTTCAAAATTCCAAAAATTATGTGTCATGCTTGTAGGTACCTATTTAAAACCCAAAAATTAACAAACTATGAAATAAAATATTAAAAACTAATATATACAAAATTACCCTTAGCGTGTGAAAACACGCTTGCTAAATTTGTCAGCGAGTCGATAGCTAGACTCGTTTCCCCACACTTGTTTTAAGTGCGTGGGACGTGGAGTCCGAGAATTTCCTCCACCGGGTCAACTGGTCCGTTGATGTAACTTTTGAGTCTATGACCGTTGACTTTGAATGTTTCCCCGCTTAAATTCTCGATGGTTACGGCTCCGTTTGGAAATACTTCTTTGATCGTATAAGGACCCGTCCATCGAGATCTTAACTTCCCGGGGAATAAACGCAGTCATGAGGAGTACAATAGAACAAGATCTCCAACGCGGAAATCTTTATGTTTTCTTATTCTTTTGTCATGAAACCTCTTGACTCGTTCTTTGTACATGCTAGAACTTTCATAGGCATGATTTTTTAGCTCCTCGAGCTCGTCAATTTGCAGAAAATGGGCTTCACCTCTGCTTTTTAAATCCATATTCGCCGTCTTCAAGGCCCAGAATGCCCTATGTTCTAGCTCGACAGGTAGATGACAAGCTTTTCCATAAACCAACCTAAAGGGTGTGGTCCCAATAGGTGTCTTGAATGCTATTCTAAAAGCCCACAAAGCGTCATCTAACTTATCTGACCAATCCTTGCGGTTGTTATTAATGGACCGCTCAAGGATTCTTTTTAAACCCTGATTCGTGACCTCAACTTGCCCGCTCGTTTGAGGATGATATGGCATAGCCAATCTATGATGAACACCATAACGGGACAAGGCTCGTTCTAACTGCGCATTACAAAAATGTGTTCCACGGTCACTGATTAGTGCTTTTGGAGCACCAAATCGGGCAAATAAACTCTTTAAGAACCTCACAACCACCCTAGCATCGTTTGTAGGCAAAGCTTGAGCTTCGGCCCATTTGGAGACATAGTCTACAGCAACTAGGATGTATTTGTTACCTCGTGAGGCTGGAAATGGTCCCATGAAGTTGATACCCCATATATCAAAGACTTCACAGACTTGCATTAGATGCTGAGGCATTTATGTTAGTGCAATATGTCTATCGCCTCCGTCATCTCAAGACCGTAGCAGAAATAGTTTAAGTTTAGTCTTATATTGTAATATTAGTTACTAAAAGGCAAGGTGGCATACTTGTAAATAAGAGGAAAGCTCTTATAAGCCTTGGCCTATAAATAGGTTCCTTAGGGTTAACTTTAGGGACTTTTGAAGACTTTGGTCATTTGGAGCTTTGGAGAGCTAGAGATCTAGAGAGAGATTCTAGAGAGAGAAAGCTCGTGTACGTGATTCAGGTGCTGAACGATTTCAGATCTGTTAATAGAATCACGATTATATTACTTTCTCGTGTGTTCGATCACGATCGTGTACGGATTCCGCACGTCGCACGCTCGGTACGCAATCGAAACGGAGTCAAAACCGATCCTAACAAGTGGTATCAGAGCAGGAGCTCGATTGCACGGATCAAACGCATAATTTCGCACAGAAATTCATCAGATTCTGAGTGATTCGAAGAAAAAGCATCATGGCTGAAGAGTTTTACAACACGTTCTACAACGCGTTTACATCTGACTCGTCTGAAACATCAACTGTCACACCAAAGTCAATAACAAAAACGATCAATGAGAATATCAAGCATGATAATTTCTACGGAACACATTCAAAGCCACCAACTCTGGAAAGCATTGAGGATTATACATGGTGGAAAGAACGGTTTCTTAACTGGGCGAAAGCGTATGCGCATGAAAGCTGGTTCTGTTTAGAATTTGGATACGAACGACCAAAAGATGATAAAGGCGAAGAACTTCCATTCAAGAAGTTATCAAGAGAAGATAAATCTGAGTTTGCCGTCGAACAAAGAATGATTGCTTTGATCCATTCTGCAATCAGAAATGATATTTTTTGCGTTGCTGAATCATGATGGGTTATCTAAATCAGTTTGGGAAGCTTTACGTGTTAAAGTTGAGGGGGGTAAACAGATAAAAAAGAACAAAATTGCTTTACTTCAAAAGAATTTGATCTGTTTGATAGTCTAAAAGGAGAGACAGTGAGACAAATGATTGAGAGATTTTGTCATCTTAAAATTGAACTTGAGAGATTTGAGATAGTGAAAACAAGAGAGGAACTTATAGATAAAGTGATTGAAGCGTTACCACGAGCTGATCAGTGGCAAACGTTTGTGTTTATTTTGAAAAATGATGCTTTATATGATACAATTTCTCTTGATGCATTGTTTGAAAAGATAGAGAGTCATGATCTGGAGCTACAAAAGCAAAGCAAAATGACTGGTTCTTCACATCAACAGAATGTTGGATTGTATTACAAAGGCAGTGTATCTTCAGAGAAAGGTGTTGGTTCACCAAAGACAGCATTCAGAGGTGAGAAGATGAAAGAACCTCAAACAACTTCAACAAGTCATCATTCTGGATATCATTCATCTTCAAAATCAAATTCTGATGAAGCTGAGGAGATTCTATGCAACATTGCTCTCAAACTGAAGAATTCTCCGTCGATGAGCATAAATGCAGCTAAGCAGCAAATGAGTTTCCTTGCATCTGTTCTGGAATCGTATGAAGGTCTAGTTGCAGGCAAGATTGGTAACTCTGAGTTAACCAAAGAAGACTACGACCAGATTGATCCTGAAGAGATGGAACTCATTGACATCCGTTGGTGTTTAGCTAGTTGCATTCGCAGAGCTCAGAGATATATGGAAATTACTGGGAAACAATCTCTTGGTGGTGCATCTACAAAGCTTGGATTTGATAAGTCCAAAGTGACCTGCTTGAAATGTAAGCAAAAAGGTCATTTCAAAAGAGAGTGCAACAATTCTGCGGTTGGTGGAAATGAACATCCATTCAATGATGATTACTACCGAAAGGCAATTTACCACCGTAGCAGAGAAGAGCCAAAGATGATTGAAGACAAACCCAGAGAGAAGTCAAGAGCTTATGCTGTAATCCACGATGATGAAGGTTTTGATTGGTCCGAGTTATGTCCAGAAGAAGATCGTTTGGAGAATGTTCGAAAAACAGCTCATGGGAAAGCTATAACAAAGGAAAGGAAGTTTGTTTTTGTTGCTGAAATCCGTGAAGAGAAAAATGAATATAAAGATAAAGTTGAAATGAAGGAGAAAACTCGAGAAGAGATCTTGAGTGAGAAAACTTATCGAGAAAGAAACGTTGTTTTAAACAGAATGGATGACATGCAAGAAGAGTATGAGAGTGCAGTGAGCAACAGAAGATGGGATAAAAAGAGAGAGTGTTACTTCAACAGAGAAGGAGAACCAGTTGTTCCAAAGAAAGACATAATTTTTGATGATGTTCTTCTCATAGTTCCTTTAAGAGCCGAATATTATAGAAATGTGATGAAAGATGACACATATGCTAAAAGGCATGAAAAGGAGATCAGATATGCCATGACATCGTGTCTGAGAAAAAGGGATGAAGAGAGAATGAAGAAGAATGTTGAGAGTATGGTTGAAGAATTGAAGAAAGTTGCTAAAGAAGATGTGAAGGTATCTGTAGAAGTGAAAGAAGAAGTTGTGGTGAATACAGAAGTTGTGAAAGAAGCTGTTATTGAAAAACAGCAGGTTGTAGAAGATGTGAAGAAAGCAGAAGAAGAAGTAAAGAATGAGAATTTGGAAGCTAGTGATGTTGGTGAAGAAGTTGGTGTTGAAGGAAAGAAGAATGATGTTGAGCAGACAGAGGCAACTGAAAACACTGAGGTGCCAATCACTGAGGTAAATTCTGATTCTGAAATTAAAACCAAAATTGTTGAACAGTGCAAGAAATGCATGAAAACATGCAGTGCTTGTACTGAAAAAGACAAACAATTTAATAAAATTGAAGAAGTTTTCAAAAATAAATGCAAAGAAATGTTAGAAAACGAAAAAGTTTTGAAAGATAGTGAAGAAAAACTTTTGGAAAAATGTAAAAATTTAGAAAAAGAAAATGAAGTTTTGAAAGAAAATGTTTTGAAAAAGACAGAAGAATGTGACCAAAAGGAAATTGTTTGTCAAGAAATGAAAAAGGAATATGATTCAATAAAATTGGCATATCACATTACAAAAGAATCATATGAAAAAGTGAAGGATGAAATGAAATTTGCTCAATCAAGAATGAATTATCTTTCTGAAACAACTAAAGAGCTTAAGCGAATGTATGAAATAAAACAAGGTGTTGTTAATTCCTATATTGAGGATGTTGCTAAGCTAAAGCGTCAGATTGCTGAGTTAGAACAGGATAACAACAAGTTAAAGAGTTATCACGTGTCTTCATATGTGCTTGAACGTATTTTCAATATAAAACCGGGAGATGGTGATTCTAAGCAAAACAAGAAAGGCATTGGCTCAGAGTTTCATCAAGTTCCACCACCGGAAAAGTTTGCATTTTATGATGATGAAAAGGTCGAAAAAGCTTTCAACATGGTAGATCAATTGCCAGATAACATTGACATAACCTATTCCAAATCTGATGATTCTAGTGATTCAGAGGTGGTAGGTAAGGTCGTTGAAAGTGTGTTGAAAGAAGAGTCGGTTGATACAGGTAAATCTGAATCACAGGATGAAAATGAAGGTAATTTTCATGATGGATATCTGAAAAACACAAAATCCGAGAAAAATTTGAATGAAGATTCAAAAGGATTGGTGTATACCATGATTGGATCTGACAAATTATTCTTAGATGTTGTATTCCCGATTCAGAATGTGATTTCAGAAAAGGTTGATAAAGTTTCCAAGATGGTTGAAATTAAAAAATCTGAAATTTCAAAGTATGCTGGAAAAGGTCACAAAACTTTTTATAACAAACCTGGTTACAAAAAGAAAAACACGAAGGCTGGGTTGGGTTTCCACATGCGAGGTAGTTTGCAAAGTCGGCGAACCAAGGTGACTCGTCATTCATCTCGATACTTAGAAGAAATTCGTGGGGGAAATTGTCGTTTATTGGTTCCTCCAGTGAATTTTCAGAACTTCCATGCTCAAGTCTCGAGAGATGGTCGGCTGCAACATTCAAAGCTCCCTTTTTATCTTGGATTTCTATGTCAAATTCTTGTAGTAACAAGATCCATCTGATAAGACGCGGTTTTGCGTCCTGTTTGCTAAAAAGGTATTTTATTGCTGCATGATCTGTATACACAATTGTTTTGGACAACACAAGGTACGACCTGAATTTGTCGAAAGCATAAACTACTGCCAAAAGCTCTTTCTCTGTAGTCGTATAATTCTCTTGAGCATCGTGTAGAGTTTTGCTGGCATAGTATATAGGGTGAAAATGCTTCTCCCTTCGTTGTCCTAAGACTGCTCCTATTGCGTAATCACTGGCATCGCACATTATCTCAAATGGCAATGCCCAATCTGGCGCAACTAAAATAGGGGCTTCGATAAGCCTTTGTTTCAGTTGCTTGAAAACTTTCATGCATTCGTCAGAAAACACAAATGGAGCATCTTTTTCTAACAAACGGGTCATAGGTCTTGCGATTTTTGAAAAGTCTTTTATGAATCGCCTATAGAACCCTGCATGACCCAGGAAACTTCTAATCGCTCTGACCGAGGTAGGGGGAGGAAGTTTAGAAATGACATCTACTTTTGCTGGATCAACTTCCAACCCGGCTTCAGAGATTTTGTGTCCAAGAACTACCCCTTCTTTCATCATGAAGTGGCATTTCTCCCAGTTAAGCACAAGATTAGTTTCCTCACATCTTATTAACATTCTTTTCAGATTTCCAAGACATTGATCGAAAGAACTCCCGAATACAGAAAAATCATCCATGAATACTTCCATGGAGTCTTCAATCATGTCATGGAAAATAGCTACCATGCAACGCTGAAATGTGGCTGGTGCATTACACAGTCCAAAAGGCATACGCCGGTAGGCGAATGTGACGAAAGGGCATGTGAAAGTAGTCTTTTCCTTATCTTCAGGAGCGATAGGGATTTGAAAGTATCCAGAGAACCCATCCAGAAAACAGAAAAATGACTTCCCTGACAGACGTTCCAACATCTGGTCGATGAATGGAAGCGGGAAGTGGTCCTTACGGGTGGCATCGTTGAGTTTGCGGTAATCGATGCAAACTCACCATCCGGTGACGGTACGGGTAGGAATAAGTTCATTCCTATCGCTTGGAACTACAGTAATATCACCTTTCTTGGGTACTACTTGCACTGGACTTACCCAAACAGAATTAGATATAGGATAAATCAGCCCTGCATCTAATAACTTAATTACTTCTTTCTTCACCACGTCTTGCATGTTTGGATTTAGACGCCTTTGATGTTGTGCAGTAGGCTTGTAATTGTCTTCCATGAGAATCTTATGCGTACAAAAAGAAGGATTAATGCCTTTGATATCCATGATCTTCCACGCCATGGCTTTCTTGTGGAGCTTTAGAACTTCGAGAAGCTGTCTATTTTCTTCTTTTTCTAAAGACGCTGAAATGATGACAGGCAAGTTGTCACACCCCAACCGATGGCGGAATCATCGGGGCGCGGCACTGAGTGAAACAGATTGTCCAGAAGTTTCCATAACAATTATCAATACTATTCAATTAAACAACACGTCCCATACCGTATCTCAAATAGTAAAATAATTATTACAGACATAAATCCAGGCAAATATTCTGTTCCGACAACTCAGATTTAAATAGACAGCAATTGTTTATCTGCTTCTAGAGACCCCTGATTCGTTATCTACAGACAACTATTTGTTGGGCTCTAAAGCTTTATTCTAGCTTCAAATTCCTACCACATGTGCATCCTAAGCACCTGTCACATACGTAAAAATAAGGTCAATACATAAAATGTAATGGTGAGCATACAAGTTTGATAATAGCATATAGAGTTTGAATTCGTTTACGCATAACCAGCACGTACACATAGTGAAATGAAGCACGTTAGTTATCGACATAGATCCATCGATACCAATGACTGCGGGTTGACTGCCCGAGGCAGTTCGCAATACATGATTACCACCGTAATCCATGCAAGTAAAAGATCCTTAACAACCCCCGTGTGAACGGGTGCTGAGTCCAAACTATAGTACTATCGTTGCTAAGGCTGGTAGACAGCATTCCACGTGTAAACATAACAAACAAGCATTCATAAGCCACGTATAACTTGCATTAACGGTTAGCGTTCAAATAGTTTGAGTAGTGTGATAGTTGTAGTTTGAATATTTGTAACGTATGTAACACCCAAAAGTGCTTAAAGCAAAAAGGGATCGAGTATACTCACATCGATTAGTGGATTGAAGGGAGCGCTTAGCAAGTAAGATTAGCCTGAATAGAGTCGATAGCATAACGATAAGTGAAGCGTAAAATGGAAACAAGTGTTGAAGAGTCGGACAGCTGGTCGATCGGACGGTAGTTCGATCGGACGGCTGACCGTTCGGTTAACAGCCTGTTCGGTCCGCTGTCCGGTCGGTCGGTAGACCGATCGGATGGCTGTTCGAGTGGATTGTTTCTTCCTATAAGAAGGATGTGTTTGTGTATGATGGCTTGACTTTTGAAGTTTTCGTTGTAGTATTTGAAAACTTTGAAGTATCTTTACCTTTTAGGTCGGTCGATCGGACGGCTGTTCGATCGGCCGGCAACCCGATCGGTTAGGCATTCAAATGAATTGCAATGTTTAGTCTTTGGATCGGACAGGTGTTCGATCGGACAGTTCAATCAGTCAAAGACTTTAAATGAAATGTAAAGTATGGTGCAGTGGTTCGGATAGTTGATCGATCGAATAACACAACTGCTGTTCGATCGGACAACAGGGCGTCACCTGATCGGACGGCTGTTCGATCGGGTGGCACTTCTTGTGCATGGAACATGTTGAAAAATCGATTAAGTGTTGAAGTATAGTATCTCAGGATCCAAAGAGTAATCCGATCGGACAGTAGTTCGATCGAACACAGTTCATTCAATACTAGTCTTCAAAATAAATTGATTGTGTGGGACCATGTGTTAGCCGATCAGCTGGCCAGTCGATCGGCTGACTATCCAATCGGCTGGCTGTCCGTTCGGACAGCAGTCCGATCGGTTAGCTTCCTGACCTGGTCGGCCTGTTCATCTAACACTTGGTTGTTCAAGTTTGTTTGTCGTTATATCGAGGTAATTTGTCAACGAGTCGAACCATAGAACCCTCGTTCTTACTTGCTTCCCCCTGCACGGGCAGGAATCACCCAAACCCGGTCGGTGAACTGTTCGGAACGGAGTTTAACGTTTAACCCCGTAATCGGTTAACCTCGTGGGTAGAATCCGGACCTTAAGACTTACAACCTCCGAAGTGATCTGTAAACCGGCACAAGCTCCGTTTCTACCGGTTCGAAGGCGTTGAGTGTAAAAGAGTTGAAAGAAAGTTGAGAAAACCATCTTTCAATCCTTTTTCACCGTGTATATGTTTAGATCTACTAAAGATCTTTGTTTGTTTATGTGGAAATCAGTTAGATCCAAGTCATTCTTGGTGGATTGAGGCCAAAACATGAAGTTCTTCAAGAACCCATGATGACATCACCCTAGAACACTTGTTTCTTGATGATTTCACGGTTAAAAGTTAAGATTTGAAAGATAGAAAGGTGTAGGAGTGTGTATAGATCAAGAAAGTACAAGCTTTAGGACGAAAACTTACCGGAATCGAGAGGAATCTGCAAAAAGGTGAGCTGAGCGTGCTGGTCGGTCAGAGGTTTCCAAAAGTGGAAAGAATGACAATGACAGGGGTATTTATAGGATGCCAAAAGGGGTAAGTGTTGGCCGATCGGCCAGGCAGCTCGATCGGACAGCCTGTCCGATCGGACAGCAGTCCGTTCGGCTGGCTGTTCGATCGGCTGGGAGCCTGATCGATCAGTCGCACTTTTCGAGTGTTTCGCGTGACGATTTTTGATATTTCGATTTCGATTGCGAGCGGTTCGATTCGATGGGGTTTCCTAGTCAAATTACTTTTAGTCCCAAACACTCATATCTCGCATAATCTATTTTCCCACCAATTATCATAGTTCGTTCACGATTCGAGTTTGATTGCATTTCGAGTTAGATTTCGAGTTTCGATTGAGTTCGTTGATTATCACAACACAACGTAAATAAACATGCACAGGTAATACGTAAGGCACACACACACGTATAATAACAAGTAAAAATACGTAGCTCGAGTTGCGATTTGATGTCGATTCGATTAATATAGCTTGACTATTGATTTGTTAACTTTATCGCATTGTTACTTCCTATAATTCACAGTCGTAGATCGATCGAATAGCGATTAGCACACATCGGTTATTGTCGTTAACAACACTTACTCCACATAATACGAATTAAATAAAGAAATTCCTGCAAGTCAAGTTGTGCGAAATCGGTCGTTGACTTAGACCTTGACTTTGACTTTGACTTGTGAAAACACGGGGTGTTACACAAGTGACACTCCTCGTCTAGGAATGCATATTCGAGATGCGGTGGGAGTTCTTTTAACTCCAACGATGGTGGGTCTTCAACCGATGGTTTGGACTTTTCTTCAACTTCATGGTCAATCTCCACAAATTGATCTGGACCTTGAGAACCATCATCATCGATTTGGCAGACTGGCTGCTCTTGTGAAATGTCGTCTTAGTTCTCACACAAAAGAGGTGTGTCCATATCAATTTCTTCTATCGTGCCTTTGAAATGAGAGCTTACACAAGTATCGACAATGTCGACATAGTAAAACATGTCATCATGACTTTGCGGATGCTGCATTAATCTTTTAATATCAAAAGTCACGTGCTCGTCATTTACTCGGAGCGTGATTTGGCCAGCTACCACATCAACGATCGTCCTCGCGGTATTGAGGAACGGGCGACCAAGTATTAATGGCACTTTTGAGTCTTCGTCCATGTCGAGAATAACAAAATCTACGGGAAAAACAAATTTATCGATTTTAACAAGCATGTTTTCAATGAATCCATGCGGATACTTGATCGAACGATCTGCAAGTCGAATGCTCATTCTAGTGGGTGAAGGTTCACCCAGATCTAATTTAGCAAAAACTTTATATGGCATAAGGTTTATGCTAGCTCCTAAATCGGCTAATGCGTGACTGACAGACATGCTGCCAATGAGGCAGGGAAGAGTAAAACTGTCCGGATCTTCCATCTTTTCAGGTAGACGGTTTTGGAGAAGGGCTGAACAGTTTTCATTCATTAATACACAAGACAAGCTTTCGAGCTTCTGCTTGTTTGTGAGAATGTCTTTTAAGAACCTTGTGTATTTAGGCATTTGAGCCAATGCCTCAACAAATGGTATGTTTATGTGTAATTGTTTAAACATTTCGAAAAACTTACCATGCTGTTCATCGTTCTTTTGTTTCTTCAGTCTGCTCGGATATGGAATAGGAGGAATGAATTCTTTAACTGGCTCCTGGAACTGTGCTGTACTTGCTGGGACTCGCCTAGCGTGCACCTCGTCTGAAGCGTCAGTTTGGACCGTATCAGTGATCGGTGGTGAGTCCGATTTGTCAGGTCCTATGGTTTTACCACTCCTCGTCATTACTGCATTAACGTGCCCTCTCGGGTTTGGTTCTGTGTTACCTGGAAGACTACCTTGCGGTCTTTCAGACAACATATTGGCCAATTGGCCGACTTGATTCTCAATGGTTTGAATTGAAGCCTTCTGGCTCCGCATTTCCCCTTCTTGTGCCATGAAACGCTCCTCATGCTGTTGGTATCGCTTTTCAGATATTTGGTTGGCATTGTTGGAGTTGTTTAACAGCTGCGCCATCATCTCTTCTAGTTTTGAGTTGGTTTGAGAGGTTTGTGGCTGGGGAGTGCTTCCTGAACCTAAATTATTGTAACGCGGTTGAAAGGTTTGCCCTGATGGCTGAAAAGATTGTCCCTGGGGCTGAAAGGATTGCCCCTGAGGCAGTTGTGGTGCAGGAGCGCGTTGAGCATAACCGGGTGGGTTTTGGTTATTGGAATTGGCTTTCCACCCGAAGTTTGGGTGATTCCTCCAACCCGGATTGTACGTGTTGCTGTAGGGGTTATTTTGGGGCCTAACTTGATTGCCCAAATAGTCCACCTCTTCATGGCCTGTAAACATAACACCCTGCTCACATGTACCTTGCTCGTGTGACACTCCACACAGTTCACATGATGATTGTACTTTTGAAACGTTCAGAGCTTGATCAAACCTTGTCGTAAAAGCTCCGATCTGCGCTGCGAGAGCCGTATATGTATCCACTTGATGAACTCCAGGGATAGATAAAGCTTTACTTCTTACTCCACCGTGATGCGAACTTGACTTCAAGGTAGCTTTCTATATGATTGCATAGGCTTCATTGGGGGTTTTTGTTCCAAGATTGCCTCCTGCATAAACATCTAAACGTTCTTGTGAGTCGTAGTTGAGTCCTTGGTAGAAGTTCAACACAAGTTGCCTTTTGGAAAACCCGTGATGTGGAACATCGATCAGAAGATCTTTGAACCTCTCCTAAGCAGCGTGTAGAGATTCTCCTTCATCCTATTTGAATGTCATGATACGATTCTTAAGCTTAGTTGTCTTTTCCGGCGGGAAATATTTTTGCATAAAAAGATCGGCCATCTCGTTCCAAGTCGTGATGGACCCTGCTGGAAGTGACAAAAGCCAAGATCGGGCTTTGTCTCGCAAAGAAAATGGAAAGAGTCGCAAACGAATTGCGTCTTCAGAAACGTCTCGAATTTTGAAAGTCGAGCACACCTCGAGAAATGAAGCGATGTGCCGACCCGGATCTTCATGATCCTTCCCATCAAACTGCACAGAATTTTGCAACATGTTAATTATACTAGATTTAATTTCAAAACTCGGTGCTGCTATCATAGGTCGGGCAATGCTCGGTAGCAATCCCTCCCCTCCTGGACGGCCGGTCTCATTTAAAGGCTGGTCGTCCTCTGCCATAATGCTTCCTGTGTCGTCCTCTGAACTCTCGCTATCAGAAAGAATCACTGGTTCGTCGATTGCGGCCGCAATCCTTTGTGCAACGACAAGTGATCTTTCACGAAGCCGCCTACTTCTTCTTAGGTTATTTTCTGGTTCGTTGGCTAGCTCATATAATGAGGTTATATACATTTATTTACAGTATCTTCACGCGCCCAGCGAAGTGCGTTTTATATTTATAAAAATGGTTTATACCTTAACATTAAAACACACACAACAAAGGACAAGTGTATCCCGTCATATATGTAACAAAGTATTGGTAAGAGCCAGATATCGATCCATGGAACACGGGCGTTATTAAGTACTAAATCGTTGTCATTAGATTACCAGAAAAAAGGATAAGTGAATGGTTGTTTAACTAAGTTATCTAAATTACATCTAAAACGTAAATATAATATTATCTTGTTTCACAAACAACCTAAACATGTTATCTATCAGACATGTCACAAAAGCACTTAATCAATTTTCCAATTTTAAGACAGTTAGTCATCAGCTAGGAGTTTTCTAACATGATGAGTCTTCGGAAAGTTAACGCGATAAACACACGTTAACCACCTAAACTCATTCTTTAGCGAGCTATTGATATTCATTCATGTGAACCTTTAAAGATAGATTAGTCATCCGCTAGGAGTTTTCTAATCTCACTTATCAAATAAAGCAATACCGATGGTCACAATACAACCACGAGGATAAGCATTTAAGTAGATCATATAACAACATATTTCACCTTTACAAGTCTTGAACAAAAATCTACCATGTCAGCAATTTCAGACCAAAACTATTAAACAAGGATCATAAACCGCATGCAAGAACATGTAATCAACACCATATAATTCGTTAGAACCCTTACGTGTAAGAAAGTATTCCTAATCAAAATAAGATATATCTTAGATAAAACCAATACCCCTCTCGAGTCTCATGGTGTAAACAAGTTTACAAACAAGTGATTAATCAAGAAATAGTTACCATCCCACTAACCACAGATTCATTATCCAAGATAATCGAACATAATCAAGAACTCAACATCAATGAAACGTTCATTATATAATCATGAATATTCAAACATGAAAAAGTACTAAAGTTATAAACAAGATTACAACATAAAGATTATTCAAGAAACAAGTATATTACTACTATTACATAAACTACATTAAACATAAACTAACATCAGCTCATAACTTGCAAAATGATTAGAATACATGTTCAAGAACAAGGAATCGAACCATAAACAAGCAAGGAATTGATGGGTTGGATCGGTTATGCTTCCACTTGATCTTTAAGCTTCAAATAGGTCTGATCAGGACTGCTTCGTAACCAAGAAATCACCCAGAAACATGGAGAAAAACCCAACCTTTGAACCAGTAGCGAATGCTGCTATTTATAGAAAAAATTCTGATCGGCACGGTCGTGCCGATCTGGCACGGTCGTGCGGCAGGTGCTTGTCGGGTGACGTCAGTTTCAGCGATCCCGAGTCAGCCAAGTGGACAAGTTGCTTGGGTCAGCAGATCGACACGGTAGTGCCG
This sequence comes from Helianthus tuberosus, assembly GCA_030545235.1. Classification (NCBI taxonomy): domain Eukaryota; kingdom Viridiplantae; phylum Streptophyta; class Magnoliopsida; order Asterales; family Asteraceae; genus Helianthus; species Helianthus tuberosus. The sequence goes on along the minus strand of CM060400.1, from coordinate 16,920,331 downwards.
CTGGTGGCACGGTAGTGCCGTTCACAGAAATGTTGGTCAGAAGGCTTGATTTGGCAATGGCACGGTCATGCCTCGGGTGGCACGGTAGTGCGGCCCGAGAAACAGTCGGCACTCCTAGTTGCACTGGCAGTGCTTCCGAGATCGGAGCAACGGCACGATAGTGCCGCTGTTGGCACGGTCGTGCCACACCTGGCAGTCATCAGATTTTTGCCATTTTCATCAGAAATGCATCAGAATTTGTCGGTTTTCATCATAATTTTCCTTTATGCTCTGTTTAAGACCTGAAAATATAAAAGTACCGGATTTGGCACCTAAACGTTGCGGTTTCGGTCAAAAACGCTTAAAACGGAAGTGTTTTGGGGTATAAAAACATGTATAATTTAACGTATATCAGTGAGTAACTTAACAAACTCGGATAGGATTTAAAGATATAAACTCGGAAAATGTCTAAATTAAATTCGGACTGTTTAAATAACAATATTGTTTATGGAAGTTTTAAAAGTCGGACAAGTTGTAACTTAAAAACTCGGACAAGTGATGTGAGTATAAAACTCAGACCAAGTTGATTTACAGCTTAAACTCAGACAAGTATGAAGCTATAAACCCCGACACCCACAACTTGTGACAGAAAAACAAATTCGGAGTTACTATAGAACTAGTAATCCGGACAAGTTAATCCGGAGATGAAGGTAACCTGCTTCCGGATATCTCCCTAGTGTGACTTCACACTGGATCACCAATAGTCTGGAAACATAAACAGTAAAATAAACTCAGAGCAAATCTGAAAAGATCAAACAAGGAATATTTCACCAACCTTCAAACACCCAGCAAGATCTTCAAAATCTATGTAAAACCCTAGATGATGATCAAACCTTAAAGCTCTAAACTAATCAAAATCCATCATCAATATTCTAGGAACTCAAGAAAGAATGATGAAAATCACACAAAACAACTACTAAAACCCAATCAAAATGTGATTTTTCTCACTTTAAACCTTCAAACCAAAAACACCTACAGTAGTATGAGCACACTGCTCTGATGCCACTTGTAAGGTCACCTTGACCTAGGATCTCACTCAAGAACACAAACACTAGGTGTGCATAATCCACCTAGCAATCACCACTGTAGATATTGGATCAAGAAACAAGAAGAATGAGAATGATCTGAGAATACACAAAGTATTCTCAGATGAAGATGAATGACGTCACACACAATAGCCACCAGACAATACACACACTAATGATTAGGGTTTTCTTGGTGCACAAACTTTCCACAAAGGAAACCGCTGTCTTGTCATTATCACTAAAGGATTATACACAAGACATACCCGGACACACATGTCCGGATATAATACAGGCCTAAAGCCCAATACAAATAAACTCGGATTGTGTTACTAATGCACAAGTCCGGACTATACAATCTAAGATAAACTCGGACAATGTAACATTCCTTGTCCGGATTACAACTGACATCAAGTCTACCAGAACTCAGAATCCATGTCCGTACATATACATATTAAACTCGAACTCAGATACATTAATTCGGACCACATATGAGTAAACTCGGACCATCTTGAACTTTATATAAATTACATTAAAGACCCTTAATGTTCTGGAGAGCCTGCACTTATCACACAAAGTGTATTTACAAAAACTTGATGTAATCTTACACCCACCTTGCTCCCAACTAAACTCATAGTTGCGGGTTTGTGTTTTGGTTGATTTCCACAAGAAATGAGGCATAAAACCTCCATAAAATTCTGCCCAAAAAGTCCCAAGTGACTTCAAAAGTGTTGGAACCATCCAAGCTTTCAACCTTCAATGTTGAAAGACTTGTGTTTTGGTGAATGTGTGAACCATGGAAGGTTTGGCTCTCCAACCTTGTTCCACTACCTCACTTGTTTAAACTTTTGTTTAGATTCATACACTAAATCTCAAAAAAAATGTCCAACAAAGGGACAAGGCTACGTCACATCTCCAAACACTCTCCATGTTTGGGATGCACACATCTAGCTTGCTCACTTGGTTGTTTTAAGATTTAGTAGCTTTTGTATTTTCATTTTAGTCTATATTCATGACTAACTGAAATCATCAACTAAGTTGATGATTTTGTGCTTCGATGAATCATATAATGAGGTTAAATGGATGGATTTCATCCTACCACCTTGCATGACCATTCTCATGGTACTTTACTTTGCATTCTTATGCGAAAACTCTTAAATTCCAAATCCAAACCGTTAATCAAACCCGCAACTCTCACACCTTCATTCCCTCTTAGGGTAACTTTGGTGTTCTAAACTCAAGAACTCTTCCAACTCACTTTTGTGGAACCTCTACGCAAACCATGAGTATACATGACTCTCTTTCCGTTTGGGTGCAATAAATATACCATATTAAAACTCACACAATCACATTTATGCAAATACATTATTCATACAAACGAATCCGATATACATGCTTTATGCATTTATACTTTACGAATACATGCATGCTAGAAGCCATTCTTGCACTATACTTTGTCATTAATTTCGAACGAGCCTACCTTAACAGGTATAGCGTTATGGGAGTAACACGCCATCCATGTTGGGTTTATGTTAAGTAATCATACAAACAGTTTTGTCATTGCGACGACAAGATTACGCTAGTGGAATCTTTGGGTTGACAGTGGTTTAGGGTTTTAAAGACGGTGGTGCCGGATATTGAAGGTGAAGCGATAGTGGTTGACAGTGATGGCGGTGTTTTGTTACGGTGGATGCCGACGAAAGAGATCTCTAGTGGTGGAGTTTGTGTGTGTGGGGGGGGGGGGGTCTCATCATCTTTCTCACATACACACAAAAATACTTGTACACACTTTAACGCCGATGGTCACAATTGCGTGCAAATTCCGACGAGAACAGAGCACGCCGACAACGAGTGGAATGGTCTTTGGTAGTCATCACGATTCAATGGTGATGACGGGTTTTAGTGAACCCGATTCAATATTGATGCAGGGTTATAGTCAACCCGGTTTAACTCGGATCCGAGGGAGGTTCTAGGGGTCAGATCATCGTTCACCGTCGATCAAGGTAAACCCGATAAACTTTGTTATAGATTGGTAGTTGTTGATGGTGATGGAGACCTGTGATGATGTACATGATTGTTCTCGGTGTCGATTAGAAACAATGGTGTTCTGATGGTGGTTTTGGCAAGAGAGGATGGTCACAGTGGTGTTGACTACGGTCAAATTATGAGTGACGAAGGTGATAGTTACTCGGTGATTAATGATGGCTATGGTGATGGGTTTAGGGTTGGAATGATGGTAGTGAATGTTGATAGTGGTAGTTTAGTTGTGACCATTGGTGATGTCCAGGAAGTTGAGTGGACGGGAGCTACCAGGTTAATGAAGACTGGGGGTGTTTTAAATGAAGAGACAACTCAAATTGATTCCCTCCCCCCCCCCCACATGAGTAGCACATGAAAACATTTAATTGAGGTATTGGATGGTAGTTAGACAAAAGGACAATAAGTGTGCAAAATTGCAATATAAATGACATGAGATAAACATTTTAAAGACAAATGACATGTTATGAAATTTTGTATATAAATAAAGGACAATTGTGTGATTTACTAAATGTTTATGTGGAATCTAACTAAAATATGGTTTTTACGAACATTTGGTCATGTGTTCGATTCTCACAAGAGGTTTTTTTTTTCCAGATTTATTGGGTTTTCTTCTGAATTGATGTATAAACATTATTACCCGATGAAGATGGATATGATCAGGTGATTCTACTGGTGAGTGGTGACACAATAATATTCCAGTGATAACGGTCTCGTACAACTTTTTTTTATTGATTTTCTTCAACTTTCAAATTTTTTCTTTTTTTAGTTTCAGGGGTAGGGATGAGCTCGGTGCCAACCGATATAAAATCGGTACTGATACCGAAAATACCAGTTACGGTACCGGTATATGAAGGTAAAAAACGATAGTGATCCATTAGACTATACACTATGGTGACCCATTGAGCCAACCGGTTGCCATGTCAAGGAAAAGACAAAATGAAAGGTAAAAATTTTGAATATCTTGCACGACCAGGTTGTCTGCACGAACAAGTTTGCAACCAATTGTGGAAAGATTATTTAATCCTTTTTTTTTCTTTTCTCTATTATTCAACCTATTTTTTATAATATCTAACTCTTTTTATTCTTTTTATTATTTAACTTCCATTATTTTATAAAAAGAAATTAATATGTAATCTTATATTATCTTATCCATGCCATATGTCAATCTACTACTAGTTAAGTTAAATTTTTTAATCCAAGAAATCTTATATTTATTAAAGAAAAATGTAAAAAAAATACATTCATGATTTTTATCTATATATAGTAGTATATGAATAATGATAAATTTGCACATCCAAATTTGATTTTAAATCTCTCTTTTGTTCTTCATATTTTGTAAAACAATGGATCCGTTCTATACGAACCTTGATGATTCTGAAAATAATGAGAATAATCAATACTATGAAAGCCCATTGTTTTTTTTCAAATTCAAGTCAACTTCCTTTCACTCAAAATCCTCAAACGTTACAACATACTGAAAAACAACCACAAACCACTAAATGGGAGACTTCTGAAGACGTTGCTTTAATGTCGGCATGGTGTATGGCTAGTGGAGATAGCATTCGCGGAAAAAACCATAAGAAAACGTCACTGTGGAAAGAAATAAAGAAAATATATGATGCAACTCGGGCAGAAAATCCGGAAAAACTTGGTGAGAGGAATGTTGACCAAATGAGAGGTCGTTATAATCGACTCAACGAAAACGCCGGGAAACGGGTTGCTGCGTACCGGGAAGCATATCGCCGAGCAAGAAGTGGAACATCTCAAATAGATATTGAGAATGATGCTCATAAGATTTACGAGAAAGGTGGGAAAAAGTTTAACGACTCTATTGTTTTCAATGAAGTTACGTGTAAGAACCCAAAATGGGCTTTAGAGATACCTCGTGGCATAACACGTGAACGTGAAGTGGATGATGAAGAAAGTCGTGGTAGTACGAAAAGAACAATGACTTCAGAAGAAGGTGAGTATTGTGTGAACTCCAACCAAGAATCGCCAATTAGTGGTGGTTCATCAACATTACAACGTCTAGTCGGTAGAGATGAAGCAAAAAAAAGAAAGGAAAAGATAAAGTTTCCAATGAAATTGTTGACGAACTTCGTGCAATGAGGCTTACCCGAAATATTCAAATTGATTTCATGAAGAAAAAATTCGAGTTCGAGCAACAAAAAGAACAAAATAGGAATGAAAGGGAAAAAAAGGGAAGAAAGGGAGCAAAAGAAAATGGAACTCCAGAGTCTTAACACAATGCTACAAAAGGAGTATTTGTTGCCTGAAGAAGAAGATATCAAACGTTCTTTATTGTCGAAGTTCTACGGGAACTGAATCTAGTTTGGTGCATTTTTATTTTTAGTTCATTTGTACTGCATTTGTAAGATATTGAAGTTTCGGTTTGTAATGTCATTATGGTTTATGTGTAATATTATCTAGTAATTTACATTTGTACTGCATTTGTAAGATATTGAAGTTTTGGTTTGTAATGTCATTATGGGTTATGCGTAATATTATCTAGTAAATTTAACTTTATCATCAAGTTCCATTTGTCAAATTTTTATTGGATGCATAGATATCATTTAGATAAAAATATATAACATTATCTATATTTAATATTATAAAAATCCAACACTATCTAACTTCTTTTTCTATAAATGAGTGTAATGATATGCTTTGTTATCCATCCAGAAATCTTCCATTCTAAAATGTCTAGTAGTGAAAACTCATCTGAGAGTTCTGATTCATCGAGTGAGTATAATGAATGGGAAGCACAAGTTTTTCAAGAAGATCTACAACTTGATGCCATCATGTGTAGATTACTCATTAACATGCCAGGCACATCAAGAAGAAGGTATTGTGATCGAGAACGTAAGCAGGGTGACGCACGTTTGATGGAAGATTACTTTGTTGAAAATCCAACATATGATCAAGCAACTTTTTGGCGTAGATTTCGAATGCGGAGACCACTTTTCCTTCGCATAGTAGCTGCTGTTACAACCAATGACATATATTTTCAACAAAGACCTGATGCCACGGGTAGACAAGGTCTTTCACCACTGCAGAAATGTACCGGAGCTATGCGGGTGTTAGCGTATGGGACATCCGCATATGCGCATGATTAATATTTGAGAATGAGTGCTACAGCAACAAGGACTGCCCTTATAAAGTTCATAGAAGGAGTTATTTCATGCTTCGGTCAAGAGTACCTATGAATGCCCAACGAGAATGACTTAGCAAGACTACTCCATGTTGGGGAAGAACGTGGGTTTCCGGGAATGATAGGCAGCATTGATTGTATGCACTGGGAATGGAAAAATTGTCCCACCGCTTGGGCTGGGCAATATGCAGGTATAAGCGGTAAACCAACAATCATTTTAGAAGTTGTTGCATCGTATGACTTATGGATATGGCACGCATTCTTCGGAACACCAGGTACGTGCAATGACATTAACGTTCTCCACCGATCTCCTCTGTTTGATGATGTATTGTCAGGTCGAGCACCAAATGTTAGTTACATCGTGAATGGACAAGAATATAATAGGGCATACTATCTCACTGATGGCATATACCCTTCATGGGCTGCCTTTGTTAAGTCGATAAATTCTCCACAACTTCGAAAGCACAAGTTATTCGCTAAACATCAAGAGGCCGTTAGAAAAGATGTTGAACGAGCATTTGGTGTTCTACAGGCTCGCTTTGCTTTTCTCCGACACCTATGTCTTGTGTGGGACAAAGATATGATGGGTAAAATTATGATTGCCTGTATAATCATTCATAATATGATTGTTGAGGATGAACGGGACACATACCTTCACTTTTATGATCCATTTGAGTTTCTAAGTGACAAGCCTACAAATCAACCACGAAGAAGCTTTGCTGAAGATGATGAACAACCATTTCAATACTCTACTGAACGAATTGCAAGCCTATCACATTATATCAACAATAGGGAACAACTTCGTAATAGAGAAGCTCATAACGCTCTAAAAAACGATATGATTGAGCATACATGGCAAAAATTTTCTCATGACGAATAATTAAATAGTTTTTATTTTATGTACTCGTGATTATGTTTAATTATGTTTACTATTATGTGTTTTCTAATGTTTTTATGTTATTGTAATTTTATTTAGAGTAAACTGCCATTTTGGTCCCTGTGGTTTGGCCAGTTTTGCCACTTTAGTCCAAATCTCAAACTTATTACATCTGGGTCCCTGTGGTTTGGTTTTTGTTGTCATTTTAGTCCAAAATCCAAAAACCCCCTTTTTGACTGTTAAAAGCTGTCTATTTTGTCCTTTAGTGCAGGGGCATTTTGGTTATTTTTTAAATTTCATTTTTTTTAATAAAACCCAGATCAAAATAATCATCTCTCTCTTCTCTCTCTCTCTATGGCACCACCGCCACCTCCTCCCTCTCTCTCTCTCTATTCTCTCTCTCTATAGCACCACCACCACCGCCACTCCAAACATCATCATCAAAACGCAGATCAAGAACATCATCAAAACCCAGACAAGAACATCATCAAAACATCATCAAAACCCAGACATCATCAAAACCATCATCAGAACATCATCAAAACCCAGATCAAGAACATCATCAAAACATCATCAAATATCATATTTGCAATAAAACCCAGATCAAGAACATCATTAAAACCCAGATTCCAACACCACCCACAAACTTAAAAAACAAACCCACAAACAAAATCAAATCTTGATCAAAACCCAATAACCGTATCCAAATTACAAACAAGCCCACTAAATCAAATCGAAATCAAATCAACTATCAATATCGATTTCAAAACAAAAGAAAAAAAATGAAAAGTTCACCTGCACTAAGCACCTACACTACCGTTCCGCCGCCACCTGACCACCGCCGCTGCTCTCTCTCTTCGTCAATCTCTCACCGCCACTAAATCAAATCGGCTCCCCCTTCTCCCACCGCTTTCTCTCTCTCCTCGTACCTGACCACCGCCACCTGACCACCGCCACTAAATCAAATCGGCTCCCCCTTCTCCCACCGCTCTCTCTCTCCTCGTACTCTCTCTCTTCGTCAATCTCTTTCTCTCTAATCGTCTCTTTCTTCTTCGATCTCCCAACCGACACCACCCACCACAGTTGGATGGTGGTTGTTGGGGTTTTGAGAGGATCATGGTGTTGGTGGTTGTCCAGAGGTGGCGGCGTGGTGGTGGTCGGAGACGGTAGGAAAGTGGAGGTGGTGATGAATTTGGGGGTTAGGGTTTTGGAAAGTGGAGGGGGAGAGTTTATGAGAGAGAGAGAGAGAGACCTTGTGCAGTGTTTATGTTTATAATAAATCTAAAATGACCAAAATGCCCCTGAGGGTAAATACAAAATAGCAGGGTCATTAATGGGAAATCTGGTCAAATTTGAAATTTGGACCAAAATGGCAGCAAAAACCAAACCACAGGGACCCAGATGTAATAAGTTTGAGATTTGGACTAAAGTGGCAAAACTGGCCAAACCACAGGGACCAAAATGGCAGTTTACTCTTTTATTTATCTTTAAAGTAATTATTTGTTTTTATTTCTAACTAGGAATTAGTACCTGCCGCAATGCGGCGGGGTTCTTATATGCGAGCATCCGTCCTTGTCTTCTTCTCCAACCTTCCGACTCGTAGTTATCTCATCGCACCGGAAAAAAAACCGGATCTAAATGACACCAAAAGTGAGTTGTAAAGTTAAATCAAACATTAATTGTTACTCGACTCGTGTTATTTACTGTTTCACAAAGCCTCCCATAATTACAAAAACCCAGCCTTCAGACCACCACCGGACGCCCCAGTGACGGTAGCCACAACATAACCATGTTAGCACGCTTCCCATTTATGCCCTTGGAATTGCTTTAGTTGCTTCATAACCATCCACCCTTGGCATCTAGTATCTCAAAAATATTAACCAAATACTATTTTTCAAGTTCATCATAACAAAACATTCAAAGATATTGCATATAATGCTACATACCTGACACTATTTTTCAAGTTCATCATAACAAAACATTCTAAGATATTGCATATGATGCTACATACCTGACATGTCACAAAATAAGACCACCTAGAGCACCATTTCACACAAACACCATTTGAAATACCTTGTGAAAAAAATCTAGCCTATGAATATATTCTCTGCTAAAACTATAAATGTTTTCACTTTGATACATTTGAAGGTCTAATGCATTGGTAGATTCTGAAGCTTGACTGACCAATCAGAGAGCACATTTGTACAAATTTCAAGGGCTTAAAACATGCAATCCTAAATCTTTGTTATGACACTTTATCCTCGATGAAACTGTTTCCCTCTAAAATATTACATAATTTCCATAACCACTTTAACATCTGTACTTCTAAAAAGAACCCTAAAACAAAAACCAATCTTCTAATAACAGAGGTCACTCATCATTGTGCAATCGTGCTACGTCGGCGACCACTACATACACTTTGACTCGGTCATCACGTGAACTGCCACAAACAAATTATAGAGGTCTACATTCTGGAAGTTTGGAATCATCAAAGTTAGCTCATCCCTTCACACACATACACACACACACCCTGAAACACAAACCAGTTCACATACACACTTATTCAAAACCACATTAAAATCAAGCACATACCACCTTAAGCGACAGTTCAGTGTAAGCTTCCTGAATGCGTTACCGCCGCCTGAGATGTGGTTGTGACTGCTCAAAATGACCAACATAAACAACATACCAAATGGTGTATGCATCATAGATAGAACATCAAGCAGATAACAATAAACCGACCACAATTCTAAATGCAACCAACTAATCAACTATGTAATTCCACAAAAAGAAAATTATTAAATCAGTAACAAAATATAACCAGAAAAAATAAAACCCTAACCACATAATAAAAAAATAGCCTGCTCAACTCTTAATAATAACAAATTAACCTACAAAAAACAACAGCAATCAAATTGATGGCAAAATCTAAAACATCAAAACGATAAAAACAAAATCCCTTCAAACTTACAATGGTAATTAGAATCCGGAACAGCCACAACTTCAACACAAAAAACCAGCAGCCAAGAGAGCAAGAATATAGCACATGCAACTACTGGACCTAAATCGAGAAATGCAAGCATCATATAAGGAAATTAGAGTACTAACTGAGTAAAATGGAAACATACCTTCGTACAGGAAACCAAATTATCCATGGAAATGTGAACCCGGTCACCAGTGTCAGGGTTCAGATCCACTGGAGTCTTGACCGGAGAACAGAGAGGGTCGTCGGAACCCTAAGCGCCGCCATGAAACAGATACACTGGACTGACTTTGACAGAACACCACCATCTCCCTGTCGACAGAGACCGGCTCCACCCTTGGACTCCCAACACTCCGATTTGAGTATTGGAGTTGTTCGGGGTTCATTGTAGAAGATGGTACAGAGGACAATGAGGAAGAAGACGATTGCTATGAGTGGAAGTTGAGTTTCCTTCTTTTTCCATCTCAGAATCATTATAGAGAGAGGGGGAAGAGAGAAGAGAGATGGAAATGATCGGTGAACATGAAGATGGAGATGTCTGGTCGTTGAGAAGAGAAGTAAGAGATAAGTAAGCAAAAGTAAAAAATCTAAGTTTTTTTTTGAAACACTCCCCATGCCCATGTTACAACCCACATATGCACCAAGTTGTTGCTTCTTAATATATGAAATAATAACTTATATAATAAATAATAATTACAAATCATATTTATGTAAGAGTAAATTGCTAAAATAGTCCCTAACGTTTGTTCACATTTGCTAGATCCATCCAAAAAAAGATTTTTTCTCATATGAACCACTGAGGTTTCAAAAAAGTTGCTAAATCCATCCAAACTTCAGGGACGATTTTAGCAATTTAATAAAACAAACTTTTTTTGGATGGATTTAGCAAATGTGAACAAACGTCAGGGACGATTTTAGCAATTTACTCTATTTTTTTATTTTCATCTTTTTATTATATCTCTTAATTAACATAAAATCTATTTATTTTTTTATTTTCATCTTTTTATTAAATTTCTTATTTAACATAAAATCTACTAGTTTTTTTTGAACGCCGAATTTCTACAACAGGCGATAGATTCGCACCTGCTTTTGCAGGCCCTCCACCCCACTCTGGCCAAGACTATGTTGTCTTAACTGGGCTCACGCTTGGCATCGGAGTTTGGCTTGGCGCTCCCCGACAAAATTTCTAGCCTACTGCCATATGCGAGTAGTTGCACCATCCACAAGAGCCGAAAACTCTCTGGAGTAAATGCACTGTAATAGAAAACTCGGGTGTGCTCTGCGGGTTTCGAACCTATGACCAGGCCTTCACCCACTTCATAATAAAGATTAATCATTTATCTTTTACAATTATGAATACGGTTTTATATTTATAATCATCTAACCATCTAACCAAGTCTTTTAAAATGTAAACATTTTACTCATTACTAATCCTTTAATAAAGTTAATTATACGACAAAATCTTTTCAACGGTTTAATTTGTTACCTGTTTAGCAAGAACATGTATTTTATTTTATAAATGAACAAAAAAATACTAGGTGAAGGCCTGGTCACAGGTTCGAAACCCGCGGAGTACACCCGAGTTTTCCATTACAGTGCATTTACTCAAGAGAGTTTTCGGCTCTTGTGGAGGGTGCAACTACTCGCATATGGTAGTATGCTGGAAATTTTGTCGGGGAGCACCAAACCAAACTCTGATGCCAAGCGTGAGCCCGGTTAAGACAACATAGTTTTGGCCAGAGTGGGGTGGAGGGCCTGCAAAAGCAGGTGCGAATCTATCGCCTGTTGTAGAAATTCGCCGTTCAAAAAAAAAAAGTAGATTTTATGTTAAATAATAAATTTAATAAAAAGATGAAAATAAAAAAATAAATATATTTTATGTTAATTAAGAGATATAATAAAAAGATGAAAATAAAAAAATAGAGTAAATTGCTAAAATCGTCCCTGACGTTTGTTCACATTTGCTAAATCCATCCAAAAAAAGTTTGTTTTATTAAATTGCTAAAATCGTCCCTGAAGTTTGGATGAATTTAACAACTTTTTTGAAACCTCAGTGGTTCATATGAGAAAAAATCTTTTTTTTGGATGGATCTAGCAAATGTGAACAAACATTAGGGACTATTTTAGCAATTTACTCTTTATGTAATAAAATATTAGTTTAGGTTGGGTTGTGAATGTGGGTGAAAAATTGAATTGGGTTGGGTTGTGTAAGTGGAAGAGAGAGAAATTAGTATTTTATTGAAAGATTGGGTTGAGTTGAGTTGTGATAGTGGATAGTCTTAGTAATCCAAATTTGCCCTTAGAGCACCCGTAGTGGGGCGTTTTTTTTAAAAAAAATTGAAAAAAAACGCCCCTCCCCCCACTACACCCGGCGTTAGCCGGCGTTATTTTCAAATAAAATGGATGTTGGCGTTGTTATTAAAACGCTGAACGTGCAAGAGGGGAATGTTGACTTGGAGTGCATGTGGCCAATGAGAGTGCCAATGTCTGACGAGTTAATTAATGCCCCACACTTTTGCAAAGGGAGTAGCAGCTTTCTCTTTGTCCCAGCCAATGAGAAACTAGTATGTGTTTTTTTTTTTTGTTTAATGATTGAAAGGGGTATTATTTGGGCATTATTGGAATAATGCCTCACTACACCACTTTATGCTATAATGCCCCATGTTGACTGGATTGATACGTGTCGAATAATGCCCCATGGTGGAGACATTATTTTGATTTACCACCACAGATGTTCTTAAAAAAACAAATGAAAAACATTCCAACATGTCATGTTGATGAATCTCGAGAATCGTGATTTCATATCTAAAAAAAGGCGCCAAAATTCTCCCCCCTAAATCGTAAATACTTCCATTTCTACCTCATAACCCTAAATTTCCTCTCTGTCGCAATTCGCACAATTGAACCATGAAGCGTCAACAATCTATACTATCATTCCTCCAGAAACGTCCGCCGGTGCCTGAAAATGAACAACCGGTTACCGTCGGAGCTCCGATCAGCTACACGGCGGCGGTTTCTAACGAAAAACTTAATCCTAGAACGTTATTCGCATCTAATCGGTCTAGTATTCACTCGTTTGCGGTCGAAACATCCGACGAAATCAGAGGAACGGATACTCCGCCGGAGAAAGAGCAACGGCCGTTTTTTCCGTTGAAGTCGGTTGCCGCCGGTGAAGATGACGGAGCTAACCGGAGCGGACAGTCTATGTTTTCGAGTATTAAGCATAAGTTTATGAAACCTAACAGTGCTGAGAAGCTTCGTGATAGGTATATTTCGTTGTTTAACCTAGATTTTGTTGTATTGAATATATATATATATTTTTTTTGTATTGAATGTTCAAATTACAGTACGGTTAGGTTAGGTTTAATTAATTTGCTGTTCAGTGGATTCTATGATTTGTTACTCAAGTTGTAGTCTAATTTGCAGCTGAATGCATATACAATAATTATGATTACAGTGTTTTGAGAGTATGAAATATTCAAATTACTGTACGGTTAGGTTTAATTAATTTGCTGTTTAGTAGATTTTATGATTTGTTAGTTAAGACTTAGTTTATATTTTGGCTATAAATTAGACTACAACTTGAGTAACAATTATTATATGGTTACAGTGTTTTGAGAGTATAAGCATTTGTGTAAGCTGTAGTTTGACTTTTAGCTGAATGCATAAGCATTTGTGTTTAGTTTGTACTTGATTGTGTATGTTAAATACAGTTATTATGATTACAGAGTATTAAGCGTAAGTTTATGAAACCTAACAATGTTGAGAAGACTCGTGATAGGTATATTTTGTTGTTTAACCTAGATTTTGTTATATCTAGTGTTCGAATCACAGTATGGTACAGTTAGGTTTGATTAATTTGTTGTTGAGTAGGTTTTATGATTTGCTATTTAAGTTGTGGTTTAATATTTAGCTGAATGTATAAGCATTTGTGTATAGTTTGTACTTGTTTGTGTATGCTAAATACAGTTATTATGATTATGAGATATTTATATCACAGCACGTTTAGGTTTAAATAAATTGCTGTTGTGTAGATTATATGATTTGTTTCTTAAGTTGTAGTTTTATTTTCAGCCGAATGTATAAGCATTTGTGTATGATTTGTATTTGTTTTGTATGTTAAATAAAATTATTATGGTTGCAGTGTTTTGAGAGTATGAAATGTTCAAATCATAGTACGGTTAGGCTTAATTAATTTGCTGTACAGTAGTTTTATGAAATGTTATGTAAGCTGTAGTTTGATTTTTAGCTGAATGCATAAGCATTTGTGTATAACTTGTATTTGTTTGTGTATGTTAAATACAATTATCATGATTTCAGTGTTTTGAGAGTATGAAACTGAAATATCCAGGAAATAGATGTCTGAGATAGGTACATTTATTTTTTTAACCTAGATTTTCTTATATCAAATCATAGTACGGTTGTTGGTTTGGTTTAATTAGTTTGGTGTTTAGTAGATTTTTATGATTTGTTACTTAAGTTGTAGTCTGATTTTTAGTCAAATGCACAAGCATTTGTGCGTAATTTTTACTTGATTGTGTATGTCAAATACAATTATTATGATTACAATGTTTTTAGAGTCTGAAATTGAAATCATCAGGAAATAGATGTCTTGTAAGTTTATGAGTTTTGATTTGGAGGCCAATTTGCTTTTAATTTGATGGTGATTGTTCATGATATGCAGAAATTTATCAGATGTCAGTACGGTTAGATTTAATACATTTGCTGTTCAGTAGATTTTATGATTTGTTACTCAAGTTATAGTTTCATTTTTAGCTGAATGCATAAGCATTTGTGTATAACTTGCATTTGTGTATGTATGTTAAATACAAATTTGCTTTTAATTTGATGATCTTTGTTTATGATCTGCAGGAACTTGTCAGATGGCAGTAACGATAGTGTTAACTTGACATCTAACAAATATAGTTACTCAAATGGAAGAGATAAGGAGAGTTCATTTCCAGTTTTTCCAAAAATGGAAAATGTTATTGATGTAGAGGAAACTGTTTGTAAAGGTAATAAAGGATATCCATTCATTATAGAAAGTGAGGGTGATATAACGGGCCCGGAAACACCAGGAACACAACCGTTGGTTTCACGTTTGAAGCGAGTTCAAGAAGATAGTTGTAACCTGGGGTCTAGTACCACTGCTACTGCTAATTTCTCAACGGGAAATATCAAAAGAGAAACACCAGGAACACAACCATTGGTCCCACGTGTGAAGCGAGTTCAAGAAGATAGTTGTAACTTAGGGTCTACTGCTACTGACACGACTAATTTTTTCATGGGAAATAGTAAACGAGTGAAATTTTCTCATGATATACTGGCGGAAAATAAGAAAGATGATGTGGCGTCTGAAATGGCTAGTAAGTTTGAGTGGCTTCATCCCTCCAAAATTAAAGATGCTAATGGAAGAAGGCCAGACAATCCTCTTTATGATAAGAGAACGCTTTATATACCGCCCGATGTTTTCAAGAAGATGTCAGCATCTCAGAAACAATATTGGAGTGTCAAAAGTCAGTACATGGATGTTCTTATTTTCTTCAAAGTGGTTAGTTTTTATCTCCGAACATACGTTAAAGTATTCTGATTAACACATATGTTGCATATTTTTGGGGTGTAAACAAGCCCAGAGGCTCGAGAGCTACTCGTTATCGGCGCGGTTAAAAGCTCGAAAGAGCCGAGCTTTAATGAGCCCTAGCTCGAGCCTGAAATACAAAGCTCGTTTAGGCTCACGAGCCTCATCGCGCCCAAACAAATTTTTTTTATATATAAAATAATAATAATAATAATAGTAATAATAGTAATAATAATGATAACATTGGCGAGCCGAACTCGAGCTGAGCTTTTACTCATTTAAGTGATATTGAAACGAGCTTAAGCCGAGCTTTTAGCTCGTCTGAGGTTGTTCTCAAAATAGCTCGAGCCAAGCCGAGCCGAGCTCAAGCTTTGGGTTTTACTCACGAGCCAAGCTCGAGCTCAAATAAGTAAGCTCGAACTGAGCCGAGCTCGAGCTTCAGAAAAACATGATGAGCCGAGCTCGAGCTAGTCGAGCTCGGGCTCGATCCAGCTCGTTTACACCCCTAAAAATGCCATTTTCGTCCTTGAGCTTTGGCTAGTTTTGTGACTTTTGTCCAAAGGTTTGTTTTTCCGCATATGGATCCAAAAGTTTGAAATCTTGTCATTTTCATCCAGCTCTTTAACTCTAGTCATTTTTTCCTGTTAAGTCAGGGGTAGTTTTGTCTTTTTTGTTAACTTAAAGGGCAATTTGGTTCTTTTCAGTTTATGTACAAGCATTTAGCATAATGTACAAGTATTCAAAATACCCTTGCTAAACAAAAACAAGTAGGTAAAAAGACGAAAATATTCATGACTAACAGAAAAAATGGATGGAGTTAACGAGCTGGATGAAAATGGCAAGATTTCAAACCTTTTGGATCCAGATGCGAAAAAAAAACCTTTGGACGAAAGTTGAAGAACTGGACAAACCTTAGGAACGAAAATCGTATTACTCTATTATTTAGTTTAAACTTACATTTGAACACTAGGTCTGGTTTATTGATGCAATATGTAACTTTTGTCCAATTAGCTAACTATATATATGCTGTGTAGCTAGATCGTTCAGATCTGATATTGCAGATTACTTACTCTTTTTTTTACATTTCTTCTATAACTATATAGATTAACTGGATGGGTAAGATTTATTTAACGTGTTAAAGTTCATTAATGTACTCAATATCACTTTTTCAAGAAGTTATATTTGAAAAACATATTTCTAGCAATCATTGGTTCTAATGCTCTTTTTTTATTGTATAAATCTCTATTAACAGCGATCACATAAACCAATCATCTGATTTTAAAATAAGAGTAAACAGTTATCTGATTAGTTGAATATTTTTAACAGTGAAGTATGCAAAACATGCCTTTGGGTTAATTGACTGTTACAAAGTGATTTGGCACATGCTTGATTTGTCTGATCTGAATTCATTGTGTTGTAGGGAAAGTTCTATGAGCTTTATGAACTAGATGCTGAAATCGGACATAAAGAGCTTGATTGGAAAATAACAATGAGTGGTGTTGGAAAGTGCCGACAGGTAGTTTCAAAGCATCACAATGCAAATCATTATTCTCACCTTATTGTGTTTTTGTTTATATATATAGTTAGTAACTAATAGGATACATGTCTTCTTTTGAAGTAATTATAATTATTAGCATTTACTTTTTGTCTTGTGGTTCAGGTTGGTATCACTGAGCATGCAATTGATGATGCTATTGAAAAGCTTCTTGCTCGTATGTAAGTTACTGACTACTGATATCTACAATAATGGGTCAAAACACGTAGTTTCTGGTAGGGGTTGAAATGGGTTAGGTTGAATTGAAGTATTGAACTAAAACGCTTTTTTGTTACATAAGTTACATCTTCTAGAAATTTGTACTTGTAGATTTATTACGTACTCGTGCATTACCTTTGTATCATTATTCACCATTTCAACATAAAAAAATGAAGGTATAAAGTTGGGAGAGTTGAGCAGTTGGAAACAGCAGATCAAGCAAAATCAAGAGGCAATTCTTCTGTAAGTTCACCGTGATCACAGAGATCTTTGAACTTTTGCTAAAACAGTTTGCTCTATTGAATAAAATGTTTGTTCACGGTAAACTGGAATTTCCCTTTGCTTACCCTTAAACTATGTAGTTAATGTGGTAAAAATTCGGATATCGGTCAAGGACCGATATTTGAGATATAGGTTATCGTGGTGGGATATTGGTGATTTTAATATCATGTGAATTTATATATTATATATATAGCAATTTAACACTAACAATTCAGTATACTCCCCTACCATTAACAAATTAATCTTTTGCAACTTGCAATACACTAACAATTATAGCAAGTAGGGACTGGTTAAGACTTAAAACACTAACATTTAACACTAAGAATTAACAATTAAGACTTAAAACACTAATACCAGCAATAAGAAGAAAGACGAATGATAGAACTAAGAAGAAAGGTACTGATATCGGGAAAACCAGTGATATGTCGGTCGAGTATCGGTATATTGCCGATAATATTGGTATGGGTATTCTGACCGATATTTTACATGGGGACCGATAACCGATATATCGGTGATATATCATTGATATTAACTGCATAGCTCTTAAAGATCTTCAAGTTCTCTTTAATGTTATCCTGAACTTTTTTGTAGAGCATGCTACCACTTGCTAGGTGTTGCATTAACAACTTAATACTTGCCTGTATTGCCACTTATGCTACTACTGTAATTTGCGATTGAGCATTTATATATATTGTTGTCATTAAAATATTAATTATATATTTTTTTTAAACATTCACAGGTAATTCAAAGAAAATTGGTACAGGTGCTTACACCGTCAACGTTGATTCATGGTAATATTGGGCCTCAAGCTGTTCATCTTCTTTCTCTAAAGGAGGTACTGCTTTACATCTTGCACGCGATATTATAACTATCATATATCTATCTAGTGTATACTGTGAAGATATTGTGGCATTTACTTATGCCACTTTGCTTTTACCTTTTTGTACAGGGTACAAGTGATCCTGCTGACGGTACAACTGCATTTGGATTTGCCTTTGTCGACTGTGCCTCTTTACAGTTCTGGATTGGATCCGTCACTGATGATGCTTCCTGTGCGGCTTTAGGGGCTTTATTGATGCAGGTGTGTTTTTTGGTTAGATGTGCCAGACTGCCAGTTATGACCCATCTGCTTAAGACATGGTTGTTTTAGGTTGTTTGATATAAAATGGATCAAATGAGTAATATACTAAATAGATAAAAAGAAAAATAAACACTTCTATTACACTTTCATTGCTCATTTTTATACATGAAAGTGGCTGTAAAACATTAGTGTAAGTCAAAGAAGGAATCCTATATACTAAATTAGCATTAGAATGAGGTTCGTGTCATGTTTGAAGATTTCATTGTAAAAAGTTTTACAAACTAGATTATATTGACTTTCTTTTTCCATTTGGTTCTGTCATACAGGTGTCACCTGCAGAAGTTATTTATGAAAGTCAAGGTGAGTCTCCTTTTATATTTTGCATCTATTTGACTATGTTGGGGGTTGTAAATATCTCAAATGGGTTGAATGGGTCAAATGGATGAAAGTGGTCAACATTATTATTATTATTATTATTATTATTATTATTATTATCAGATTTTGTGTATGTTTCCTTATGAATAATAATGTTGGTGCAGGGTTGTCTAAAGAGACTCAGAAAGCCCTCAACAAATATTCAATGATGGGTAAGTATTGTTTCTTTTGCTTTTTAAATTGCATATGTGACAACAAAATAGTTTCTTGGTTCTAGTTAGTATTATAAATACGAATTTTATAGTGTGCTCGCAATACTGTGTCTTGTAGGTTCTGCTGTCTCACAATTGACTCCAGCCCAACCTTTCACTGATTTTGTTGATTCTTCTGAAGTTCGAAACGTTTTCCAATTGAAAGGGTACTTTAAAGGTTCCTCCAATGTGTGGGACCGTGCACTTGATGAAGTGGTTCACCAGGATATTGCATTATACGCTCTTGGTGGACTTACAAATCATTTATCCAGGTTAAAGGTGAGATTTTGTAGAGGTGGCATAATTGAGTAGGGGTCGTAATTCCTGTCGGGTTCAATTAATCCAACCTGAACACAACCTGATTACTTAATCATGTTGGAAAATTGCATCTGTAGACCACAACGTCTGTAAGCTGATTATTAAAACTGTTCAAAGGGTTTGGCGCTAAATGGGTTGTAAAAGGGCTTGTAAGTGAGCTCGTGCGTTGAAAGTAGAGTTTTAATATCTAAGTTTAATTTTGAATGGGTTGTTCAAGTCAAAACGAACCGGACGTAAACGGTTTTAGCCCCAACCTAACCTGTTACTGAGTATTTCGTATCAGGTTTGTGTTGTGTTTCCATGTGTCTGTAGTTTCCACTTTCCACCTCTAGTTTTTAACAATTTGTATGGGATTGTTTCAGATTATTTTTTAATACCTAACGGGTCAAACAGGCTAAACCAAAACAAATTAGCTAAATGCGTCAACTGGGTTGTGAGTCGCTCAAAGTGTGCATTTTAATGCATACGGCCTACTAAGTTGTTTATTCCAAACATTTTGGTTATCATCAAAACAATCTCTTATGGTCATTTTAAACAAAGTATTTACAAAAAAATCATTCAAAAGTTCAGGTCAATTCGACCAGACCGTTTCAAAAAGTTACCTGCTTATCTGGTTATTATGCTAAGATATTAACAAATACAATTTTGAGCAGTTAGATGATGCATTACGAAATGGAAGTATTCATCCCTATGAAGTCTACAGAGGATGCCTTAGTATGGACGGGCAGACAATGGCTAATCTTGAAATATTCAGTAATAATGCAGATGGTGGAACATCAGGCAAGTCAATAATATAGTTATAGTATAGAATGGGTTGACTTCGATTTTATTTTACATTTCAGTGCATCAATGGTACACTTCAAGAAAGTGACCTGAAGTGTACTTGAATGCTTTCAACCTCTTAATTTTTTAATTCAATAAGTTAGATTAGTATTGTAATATCAAAATCTTTTAATCGAATATAGTGCTTTATATATGTAAAACATTCAAGAAGAAGAAACAAAAAAACGTGTATGGATCCACTGTCCAAACCGGCCATTAGGGGTGTGCACGGTTCGGCTTTTTGGCAAAATCAAAATCAAAACCGAAACCGAAATGTTCGGTTTTTGAAAACCGTTTGGTTTGTTATTTCGGTTTTAACACCGGTTCGGTTCGGCTTTTCGGTTCTTTCGGTTTTTGGAACAAAAGTACGTAGGATGTAAAAATAATAAGTATAATCCAAGATTCAATAGTATTTTGTAGATGTTTACATTTATGTTAATATATTTAATCTTTTTAATTACGCCCCGCTTGCGGTATGCTCATATAATGTATATATGCGTGGGCGCTCGGGGGGCAAAAGTGAAAGTGCACTAATTTTAACGTTATTTTACTAATTTCGTGAAAATAACGTTAAAAGAGGGGGACGGTTAATCATGCATCATGTGGTGGCGTTGATAGCCAAAAGACAAAGGGGTGCATGCACTAATCGGCGTTTGTCTCAATTGCTGAGTGTTATGTGCCTTATGTCCAAGGCTTGATGCAAAACCACAATCGAGCCGGGGGTCTCATTGGAAGCAGCCTCTCTATTCCTACGGGGTAGAGGTAAGGCTGTCTACATCTCACCCTCCTCAGACCCTACCTTAGCTTTGCTATTGGTGGGATATACTGAGTATGATGATGATGATGATATTTAATCTTTTTAATTAATATTGTTCACATAAACTTAACATTCTAATCTATTTTTATGTTTCTTCAAAGTTTTTATTAAGTTTTGTAGTACTTTGAAAATCTTGTAATTTTTGTATTATATATTGTTATTTTATGTATACAATGGATACATCATTTCAAAGATAAATAAACATGTTAATGTTTGCATTCAAGAATAAAATTATTAATTCCCAAATCAAGATATAAAAATATCTATAGATGATATTTTGGGTTATTCGGTATGGTTTTTTTCGGTTTTCAAAAAATGCAAAACCAAGAGAATCGTAAATTTTGGTTTGGTTATTTCCGGCTTTTTGTGCGGGTTAGTTTTTTTCGGTTTGGTTAAATCGGGTTTTTTGGTTGATTAAATCGGTTTGTTTTTTTTTTTTTGGTTTTTGCTCACCCCCACCTGCCATGTCGTGATCTGTACAAGTAATGTTTGGCACAATCATCCTTGTTTTTCTCATTACAACGCATGGCATATTTCAGGAACACTGTACAAATATCTAGACAACTGTGTGACATTATCCGGTAAAGGGCTCTTAAGGAGGTGGATATGTCATCCACTGAAAGAGGTAGAGGATATTAACCGAAGGCTTAATGTGGTTGAAGAACTGATGGGACATGTAGAGATAACAGCTCTAATTGCACAATATCTTAAAAAGCTTCCACACTTGGAGAGATTTCTTGGACAAATTAAAGCTACTTTAAAGTCATCTGCTTTACTCTTATTGCCCTTGATTGGCAACAAAATATTGAAGCAACGAGTAAGTTCTCTGTTCTTTATGCATGTTAAGCGTGTTTTTTGCTGGCATTTGTTTGTAAACAATTCTCAAATCTCTTATGTCACTTGTTTTATTCATTTAGATGGAGTAATTTCAATTTATAAAGGTTTATCAGGCGGGTTGGGTAATGGATTTGACTCCATTTTTTAGAACTTTCTAAGGGGTGAGCAGAAAACCGGAAAAAAAAACCGAACCGCACAAAAAACTGAAAAAAAGAATTGAAATTTACGGTTTTGCATTTTTATAAAAACCGAAACCGAATAACCTAAAAAATCATTTTTAATTTTTTTTGTTATATATTGATTTAGAAATTATTAATTTTATTCTTGAATGTTAAGTACTTATAATAAGAACATTAACATGTTTATTTATCATTGTTGAAATGATTTATCCATTGTCTACAGGAAATAACAAAATTAACATAAAAGTTAAATGATTTTCAAAGTAATTATAAAAGAAAACGTCCTAATAAAAACTTTGAAGAAACAGTAAAATAGGTTAGAAGGTTTGGTTTATGTGAACAATATTAATTAAAAAGATTAAAATATATTAACTTAAATGTAAACATCTAAGAAAGATTCTTAAACTTTGAATTATACTTTTTATTTTTGAATCTTACGCAATGTGTTTAAAAAATCGAACCGAACCATTGCTAAAACTGAAAAAAGCCGAAACCGAACGGTTTACAAAAACCAAGAATCAAACTTTTGGTTACGGTTTCGGGTTTACTCAAAAACCGAACCGTGCACAATTTTTTTTTACTCTTTTCGTCTCAAAATAGTTGTCTATAAAACACAATTTAAGTTGTGTAAAGTTAATGCAGATCTTAATTAGCAGAATGCCAATTTTACCCTTAATGCAATTACTATACTAATTGACTTGAAAAACAGATACAATAATTTACATTGTCTCCAAGCTCATCAACTTAATCACATACAATAAAGAAATGAAAAACAAGATAGTTCTTAATTTCTTATAGAATTTTTCTTTTCTTTTGTATTTATTGGAGATGCAATCTGGTTTTTGATGGAGCAGGTGAAAGCATTTGGATCGCTTGTTAAAGGTCTTCGTGTTGGACTCGACTTGTTAATGCTTTTACAAAAAGAAGATAGTGTCTTTTCACTATTCTCAAACATATTTAGTCTTCCAATGCTAAGTGGGACTGATGGTCTTGATAAGTTTCTTACCCAATTTGAAGCAGCTATTGACAGTGATTTCCCAAATTATCAGGTATTTTCATTTTCATATGGTTTATCTAGTTGTATACTTGTATTTGTACAAGTTCATAGTGAAAATATAGGTCCAATAAATCATGTTGTTGCATGTTTTCATTTCAAACTTATAGATGTGGTTATTTCAAATTATTCACTAATTAAGGGTGTTCATTGAATCACATAACGAATTTTCGAATTACTCGAAATGGTTTTTTTTTGAATAGTTGTTTTTTTTGGTTGAATTCGAATTCCATCAAAATCTTAGTCAATTCGATTCGAATTCAAGTTGAATTTGGGTAAATTTGAATAAATTTGTTTTGATTCAAATTGATTTAAAATATGTAAATTCTTTATGGGCTATTTGAGCTTGTTAATGGACTATTTTAGGACTTAGATTAAATTTACAGATTAATTTATATTATAGCCCAAATTAAAGTTATATGTGTGTATTACATTACATATAAATATAATTGATAAATATGTATAATTTGAATTCAAATTTTGAATCGAATTGAATTTAAAATTATAAATTCGTATTCGATTTATTGGACTCGAATTCGAATTCTTGATAATCGAATTGAATTCTTAATAATCGAATTGAAGTAAGTCGAATTTTGAATTTTTCGAATCCGAATTGAATTCTGAACACCCCTAATGATAAGGCTGACTTTGGTTATGATTTTTCTTTAAGAAGTCAAATGGCATTATGGCATGGCATCCCTATGCTCTTGGAGAGAGTGGAGGATTATGGGCTATCGAATTCTGAACACCCCTATAAAATCTCACCTGTTTCAACCGTTATAATATTCACATGATATACTGACATAATCCATATGGTACCAGGCACATGAACTTAAGGACTCTGATGCTGAAATACTATCAATTCTCATCGAGTTATTCATGGAGAAAGCCAACGAATGGTCTCAAGTTATCTTTGCTTTAAGCTGTATCGACGTGCTTAGATCTTTTGCCGTTACTGCAAACTTCTCATGCATGCCCATGTCTAGGCCCATTATAGTATCAAGGTCAAACTCATCGGGTTTTAGTCAACGCTCCACGGGGCCCACCCTTCATATGAGGGGATTATGGCATCCCTATGCGCTTGGAGAGAGTGGTGGAACACCTGTTCCTAATGACTTGTGTCTTGGAGATAATGAATTTGGATATAGTCCTCGTACTTTGCTATTGATTGGACCGAATATGGGCGGAAAGTCAACTCTTCTTCGTGCTACTTGTTTAGCTGTTATTCTTGCTCAGGTAATCTTTTAATAGTTGTTCTGTCAGATATGGTTATAAAAATCGTATTATTTCAACAATAATGTACTTTTTGAATAAAATGATTTAGAAGGTTTGATACATAAAAACTACACTTTTGACAATTTATGGTTCATTTGATATATTTCCTTTAAAGGTAATGTTCATTTACCCGTTGACCCGTCAAAGATAAATCATAACCTGAAATAGGTTATTGTAGAGGTGACAAAATAAGCGGGTTGGGTAAGGGGTCACATGGTATCTGTCAAGAAAGTAATCTATTGTGTGTTAATTTAATACTTTAAAATGCTTTATTTACCAACTTATTGTGTTCTATTTTAATATTTTTTTTCTGTTTGCAGTTGGGCTGCTATGTACCTTGTGAAACGTGTGTTCTGTCACCTGTGGATATTATTTTCACACGCCTTGGTGCTACTGATCGTATAATGACCGGTGAAAGTAAGTTTCTAACTAGATATAAATCCTCTTTAATGATTAACTAAAAGGGCATTATATTATTTTATATAATACCTTAATTTCAAAGGTCGGTGCTGACCTTTGAAATCACCATTCAACCATCAAGTTTTGTGAGTTGAAAAAATTCACCCCCTCAACCCTCTAAATTGACAAAAATATATTTCTAACTTCACAAAAATGACCCCCTACTTTCTAACTTGACAAAATAGGCCCCCATACTTTCTAACTTTTTATAACCCTCAAACCTTTGACATAAATTCGAGTTCGTTTACGCTTTAACGTATTTTTTGTTTGAAAACGAGTCGGATCACTTATAATGTTTTCTTTTTATGTACGTTTTGAGTTGGACTATGTTTCGACATCGGGTCAAATGTACTACGTCTCAATTCGACGGTATAAATTTGGGTTAGTGTATGTTTCAACGTAAACTTAGTTCGGAAACGAGTCTGGTCGATTGCAGTCTATACGTTATCAAGTCGTGTACGGCGCTGCCACAACACCAGCCGGTAAAAAAACTAGTTTTTTTAAAAGTTTACTCATTTTGACCCGTTAATCGATCTGCGTGAGTCGTGACCCACCCATTTTGCCACCTCGAGTGTTGGTTACTTTGTTAACCTTTTAACTCTCCTTTTCTTTTATTAGGTACCTTTCTCATCGAATGTACAGAAACAGCATCAGTTTTGCAAAACGCATCTCAAGATTCTCTTGTTATTCTTGATGAACTGGGCCGAGGAACAAGCACTTTCGATGGATATGCTATCGCTTATGCTGTGAGTATACCTTCTTTTAAAGGGGTCAACTCATGAATTTGATCAGTTTAGCTAAACGTGTTTGTGTGACCTGATCTGAACCTGTATAGGCTAAACCCAAACCCTTGTGTATAATGCAGGTGTTTCGTCATCTTGTCGATAAAGTGAACTGTCGATTACTATTCGCAACACATTACCATCCGCTCACAAAAGAATTCGCCACCCACCCACACGTTACATTACAACACATGGCATGCACATTCAAACCCGTATCGGATAACTCATCATCAACCGACCAACGGTTAGTTTTTCTTTACCGCTTAGCTGCTGGTGCTTGCCCAAAAAGCTACGGTATGCAAGTGGCGTTAATGGCTGGAATCCCAAAAAAGGTGGTGGAAGCCGCCACAAAGGCGGCGGAAGTTATGAAAACGAAGATTGGAGTGAGTTTCCGGTCAAGTGAACGGCGGTCGGAGTTTTCGACTATGCATGAAGATTGGTTGAAAACTATATTAACTGTTTCAAAAGCTGATGAAGATGGTGAAGATGATGATGTGTTTGATACATTGTTTTGTTTGTGGCATGAGCTTAAATGCTCAAATCAAAAGCTGTGAGGCAAGTGAATAGTCAAAGTTATGTTACAAGCAAATAGTCTCATGAATTGACTTGCTATTTTGAGATATTTTGTTTATAATGAGAAGTTATAATTACTTATTATTGTAGTAATGGTGGGCACATTAACATGTCAAAGTATAATATTATTGGTCAAAATAGGCTGTGGTGAACAGTAAATATATATATTTTTTTTAATTCTTTTTGGGGAATTATACATGGTTAATGTGTTGATTGTCATTGAGATAAAAGAATCAAATATCTAGCTGAATAAACGAACAAAAATCGAGATTAGACCGTGCATGAGAAAATCAAGTTTCATGTTGCCTCGACATTCCAAAAACGTTAGCAACCACTATCCACATTTGTACTAGGTCCAAAGTAATAAACGAATAACGTTACAAAACAAAAAATCTTATTAACTAAACAATTTACTTATTTTGGCAATATAAAAGCTAGGTACCTGCTACAAGACGTCTCTCAGAGAGTCATACTACATCAATTGTGCAACATATAAGACGTCTCTCATACTCACATCAAGCGCCATTCTTACTATATATAAGATATTATGTCATAGTCACTCGTTGTGGTACCTTATCTTCATATTGTCCACTTGTGACCCATAGGCCATAGCATAGTATGATCCCCATACGTCATCTTTCTAGTTACGAATTCAAGCTCGTATCACTTTCATATAATCATGCTTTTGCCAAGTTAAACAAATTACACAACTTGATTGACTACTTCCGCACTTGACAAACATAAAACAATTCATCCACAAACCTTTGTACTCGAAGTTATAAAAAAAATATACGATTTTGTTGTATGTTTTTGTTTTAAAAGAGTTTAGATACGCACTTTGGCTATAACGATTAGCAACCTAACATGACTCATTTTGTAGACTCATGTCCATAGTTTGAGCAATCCAATTTAAATCTGAATCTTCCCAATAAAACTTTGGCACACACCAATTTCACCTTTGTGTGTGTGGATAGATAATCAACCCCCTTGTGTCTTATGTTTCAAATTGGAACAACCGCTTGGTGGCCGAAGGCGCTAAGAGCACTCAAGCCGCAAAGGGTGAGTCTTGGCCCTAGACTCAAGACACTTAAAAAGTGAGAGCTTGTTTGATCAAAACACACAATATATAAAAACCATTTTTAAGGTTTTGACATGTTTTAGGCTGGTTTACAACCATTAATGAATGTTCACACAAATATATGTTGGCGAATTCCTGGTCGATTGTGGCTATTTGCGTGAAGATCGGCCTAGTTGGTGGTGTTTGAGTTGAAGTCAAATACCAACAAATCAGTTAATTAAACAGTGGATAATTATCAAGTTTCCTACCTGAGTTAGAATAGGAATTGTTTGGATAATTATTGTGAGTTTAGTTAAATAGAATCCTAGTTATAGTCTAATGTGAATAGGTTAGATTATATATATCAAATCAGTTTGGTAGGGATTATGTAATGAAGTTTTGAGTTAAGTTTCTTCATAATAAACATTGTTTGGGTGTTAGCCATCAATTGTGTGTTCTCGTATCTGGTACCAATTCTCTTTAATATATACATGCAACGAACCTTAACTATTAATGAATGTTCATAGACATAAACAATGGAATGAGATGATTGTTCCTAATATCCTATTCATTAATTAACTAATTAAACGGATATAAAGTTTTATTTATGCTCGCTAGATTAAGACTAATTAAACGGATATAAAGTTTTATTTATGCCCGCTAGATTAAGAAATAAATGATTTTCGCGTTGAAGGGTTCATGAGTTCGTTTACTACTCTATACATCAATGCATTTGTTTTATCTTTTTAAAGCTTACTTAAAAACAGTCATATTGATTTGTCTGGTACACCAAAAATGCAACTTAATTTCACTGTTTTGTGTCATCATTCTATATCTGAAGAGCTGTTTTTCGTTGTATACAACAAGATTTCGTCATTCTGTTTGCTGTATAAGGTACTTATTATATGCAATATGTTGAAAGCTGGATTTTTACAATTAACAATATACTTTGGTGTGACAATATAGTTTGCTAATGTTAAGTTGAAAAATGAACAGGGAAAACTGAATAACAGTTTAGAGGTTATCCCACATCGGTGGGGAAGAGGAAGCAAACGGGGAGTGATGCTGTATAAAAACGAAAAGAGACCGTTGGGTTACTTACTTACCTGGACGGGGTCAATGGAAGATCAAGAAGTTCCATGGCCTAGGTTGGTGACCTCCATTGCACTTAGGAGGGGTGCCCGCCTAAGGTCGGCCCAAGTGGTCGAGCCTACGTCATAATTTGTGGCAGTGGAGGCCTGCGTTCGCGCGGCCTCTGACTAATACTTAGTTTTAATGAAAGGTTTGAACTGGCAATGAATCAAATAGCAACAAAGCTTACTTGTGCTTTCCTGTGAGGTTACCTGATGTTCAGTTTTGTAAGAGCGATTTGGCAATGAACCGAATAGAAACATAGCCAAAAAGAGAATACAGACACGTGTTTTACATCGATTGAAGATATAAAAACAAATGTTCGGCAATGCACCTTTATCATATCGGCACTCACGGTATCAAAATAATACTTAATTGCGAACTAGTCTTAAGCCCCTCGCGTTGCGGGGCAGAGGCGTAAAACCGTGCTACCACCGTTGCGTGGCCGGGGGAGTAAAACCGTGCTAAGTAGCAGTCGGACCATGACCAAAACCGGAAAAAACGTAAAACAAAAACACGAAATTTTAACACCAAGTAACTCACGTAACGTAAAAACTACCAAATACCGTGCTAAATAGCAACCGAAAAAAAAACTAAGAGACTAAATGTGACCAAACACTGTGCTAAGTAGCAACCAAATCCAGGAAAAAAACATAAAACACAAAGTAATAAAGAAATTAAGTTTGTTTTAACTTTTTATGACAAAATTATAAAAATAAGAAATAAACTTGTAAAATAAAAACAGAAAAAAAACCTAAAGTTCAAAAAAAAAAAAAAAACACAAAAGACAAAATATGTTACTATTCATGTGATGAATTATTACACACATATGCTTCGCCCATCTATGCAAGATGTTGAAAGCTTGTTACCCTGGAAATTTGTATATTTGTATCTACTATTAAGAATAAATATATTTTGGTGTGTGATAAACTGGATTTTTATCAAGTAATTGACCAAAATCCGAATTCTTATGGTTACTGAAAAGGTTGAAAAATGAAGAAGGAAAAGTAAAGCAGTTTAGAGGATATCCCACATCGGTGGGAAAGAGAAAGCAAACGGGGAGTGGAGCTGTATAAAAAGGAAAAGAGAGTATTGAAATAATCACTTACCTGGACGGGGTCAATGGATGATCAAGAAGGTCCATGGCCTAGGTTGGTGACCTCCATTGCACTTAGGAGGGGTGCCCGCCTAAGGTCGGCCCAAGTGGTCGAGCCTACGTCATAATTTGTGGCAGTGGAGGCCTGCGTTCGCGCGGCCTCTGCCTAATATTCAGTTTAATAAAAGGTTTGAACTGGCAATATACTTGGTATGCAGCAAGCTCTTAGTTGACGTAGGTTAGCCCTTAGTATAGAAACGACTCTTGCTCAATGTTTAGTTTTATAATTTCGCAACGCCTTCTCAGAACCAACGTTCGGATTACGATCGAAAAACATAGAAACGACGTCACAGCACTGGCACTCGCTTACGATACAAAATATACTCTATTGCGAGTTTCATACTAGTACTACTGCGTCGAGAAAACCATAAATACAAATACGGTACGGATGTTTAGATGGTAGCGGTTCAATTCCTCACAATAAATAAAATTAACTATATTTGACCCTTTGGAATAACACTTTTATCGAATCGTAACAATAAGTGCGTCGTAATATTATTTTTGGAAACGGAAAAGATAAACGGCGTCACTTTCGCCATGTTGAGAAAGCCATAAAACGAATATGGTACCAGTACCGATATTTAGATGGTAGTGGTTCGGTTTGTCACGATATATAATCTACGAGACTTTATTTGTTGACAACTATGATCAACTGTTGACAAGTAAATCCCAATGTGCGCAGATTTGACAACGAGAATGCCTTTTGTTCTTCACATCTGTTATTCTGGCACAAACATTTTTGTTTCTAAAAAAAGAAAAAAGTTCGAGAAGGTTCAATTGTCCGAAATGAATCTCTATAATCGTGGATTTATGGACATCAAGTTTGTAAAAAGCAACTGCTCCGAACAAGTTGTACAAATTTAAAAAGCTAAACAACAATTACCAGATGAAAATTCTACTTTCATCATGTGCTACAAGAATTGTTGTCTAATCCTCTGGCAGCAGAAGCATTATTGTAAAAGTCAACAGCAACAGCAACTCTTCAGTCTTACATCCAAGCTACATATAAAGAACGGATAACGCGTTAATCATATTATTATCAAGTAATTAGTATTGTAAAAGTCAACTGTTGGTCAAAATATGAAGTATAATATCTCAAACACACATTGGCCTAACATAAACTACCCTTTGTTGCAAGGTTTAAAAGTATGGAATCGTGCCTTGAGGCGTTTTCCCTTCGCCTCACGAAGCGTAAGCCCGAGGCGGAATTACAAAATATAAATAAAATTATATATCAGATTTTTAACCACACTAATATATAAACATATATATATTTATATCTAATAGTTGTCTAATAAGATTCATCATAAACGCACATAAAAAAGACATTAAATGTTTGAAATTGACACAAAAAGTCAAACATTAAAAACGAACATCAAAACCCCCTAGGCGCAGCTTTTCTTAGCGCCTCACTCATATGAGGCGCAAAGGCAACCTCCTGAGGCGCCGCCTCAGACTCGTTTTATGGGTGCCTCGCCTCGAGGTGCACGCCTTAGCCGTTTTTTAAACTATGCTTTGTTGCAACATCCCTAAAAATTAAAAATCCTTTGTTCGAGATAAAATGGAGAATATTAGAGAAGTCAAAGAAAAGGTTAACATACTAAAAGAATCAAATATCTAGCTGAATGTTGAGTTTATAAAATCACATATGCTTCATGGGATGAAAATTCGTAGCTTCACTCAAGATCAAAGACAACCTTGCTCAAACTGAATTTTTTCACATGCTGTTTCCCTCGAGATCTAATTACTGAGACGGTTAAGTATTCAAACTTCATTCTAGAATTGATGAAAACACGTTGGATGTATTACAACAATAACAAGGTAATCTGAACACATGAATACATGGTGTCAGAAACGGTTATTTAAATTTAGTGAGTTGTCAACCATAGACGTGAGTCGTCTATAAAAGCTCGTCTTTCTCCACTGACATTATAGAGACTCCACTATCTGCCAAACAAAATTATTCCTAGTGGGAGCGGATGGTACTCACCAACAAAACACAACATCCTAAGTACGAGTTGATTAGTCCCCACGAAATTGTAATCGTCAAGGGTCTTCTTCAGTTCTATGTGTGAAAGAGATATCCACTACAAACTGAATGAGCTCAGTTGTTCTATCAATCTATCTCAAAGTGAGTTCTAAGAGATTTATTTGTTTGTACTTTCGCTACAACCAAACCTTATTGTTGTTCACACAAGAAAGTCCTAATCATTATTTAAATAAACGAACAAAAATCGAGATTTAGACCGTGCACGAGAAAATCAAGTTTCATGTTGCCTCGACGTTCCAAAATCGTTAGCAACCACTTTCCACGTTTGTACTAGGTCCAAAGTAATAAAGGAATAACATTACAAAACAAAAAATCTTATTAACTAAACAATTTACTTATTTGGCAATATAAAAACTAGGTACTACAAGACGTCTCTCATACAGTCATACTTACACCAACTGTGTAACATATAAGACGTCTCTCATACTCACATCAAGCGCCATTCTTACTATATTTAAGATATTATGTCATAGTCACTCGTTGTGGCACTTTATCTTCATATTGTCCACTTGTGATCCATAGGCCATAGCATAGTATGATCCCCATACGTCATCTTTCTAGTTACGAATTCAAGCTCGTATCACTTTCGTATAATCACACTTTTGCCAAGTTAAACAAATTACACAACTTGATTGACTACTTTCGCACTTGACAAACATAAAACATTTCTTCCACAAACTTTTGTACTCGAAGTTATAAAAAATATACGATTTTGTTGTATGTTGTTGTTTTAAAAGAGTTTAGATACGCGCTTTGGCTATAACGATTAGCAATGTAACATGACTCATTTTGTAGACTCATGTCCATAGTTTGAGCAATCCAATTTAGATCTGAATCATCCCAATAAAACTTTGGCACACACCAATTTCACCTTTGTGTGTGTGCATAAATAATCAACCTCCTTGTGTCTTATGTTTCAAATTGGAACAACCGCTAGGTGGTCGAAGGCGCTAAGAGCACTCAAGCCGCAAAGGGTGAGTCTTGGCCCTAGACTCAAGACACTTAAAAAGTGAGAGCTTGTTTGATCAAAACACTCAATATATAAAAACCATTTTTAAGGTTTTGACATGTTTTAGGCTGGTTTACAACCATTTTTATTTCTTGGACCAATTTTATATGTTCAGACTGGAATTTTGGCCGGTCTCTGGCCTGAATCTCCCCGAAGCACCATTTTTATCTCCTCCATTGTCGCATTCGCTTCCCTCTCCTGTGGCCACATACATTTGTCATTGGAAGTTGTGCCATCCTCAAGCCTTCTACACCACGATGGAGCCATGTCGGCGGTATGTAGGGTGAAGGATGGTACATTACGGAAGCCTTGAGCGTTTCACACCTGAAATTGAACCAAATCAACAACATCCATCTTCCATGTGTGAAGAAACACCGTTTTTACGATCAAATACAAACACATGTAACACGAAACAGTCATATTGATTTGTCTATACATCAATGCATTTGTTTTATCTTTTTAAAGCTTACTTAAAAACATTCATATTGATTTGTCTGGTACACCATAAATGCGACTTAATTTCACCGTTTTGTGTCATCATTCTATATCTGAAGAGCTGTTTTTTCATTGTATACAACAAGATTTCGTCATTCTGTTTGCTATATAAGGTACTTATATTATATGCAATAAGTTGAAAGCTGGATTTTTACAATTAACAATATACTTTGGTGTGATAATAAACTGGATTTCTATTAAGTTAATTGACCAAATCCGAATTCTTATGGAGTTATGGTTAAGAGAGCAGTTTGCTAATGTTATGTTAAGTTGAAAAATGAACAAGGAAAACTGAATAAGCAGTTTAGAGGTTATCCCACATCGGTGGGAAAGAGAAAGCAAACGGGGAGTGATGTTGTATAAAAACGAAAAGAGGCCTTTGGGTTACGCACTTACCTGGACGGGGTCAATGTAAGATCAAGAACTTCCATGGCCTAGGTTGGTGACCTCCATTGCACTTAGGAGGGGTGCCAGCCTAAGGTCGGTCCAAGTGGTCGAGCCTACGTCATAATTTGTGGCCGTGGAGGCCTGCGTTCGCGCGGCTTCTGCCTAATATTCAGTTTTAAAGCTATAAACTGGCAATATGCTTGGTATGCAACGATCGATGTCACAGCACTGTTATCACATTGGCACTCACGATACAAAATACACTCTTCCGAGTTTCATACTGTATCAAGAAAACCATAAAAACAAATACGGTACCGATGTTTAGATGGTAGCGGTTCAATTCCTCACAATAAATAAAAGTAACTATATTTGACCCTTTGGAATAACACTTTTATTGAATTGTAGGTAACAATAAGTGCGTCGTAATATTATATTCGCAAACAGAAAAGATAAACGGCATCACTTTCGCCATGTTGAGAAAGCCACAAAACGAATATGGTACCAGTACCGAAGTTTAGATGGTAGTGGTTCGGTTTGTCACGATATATATTCTACGAGACTTTATTTGTTGACAACTATGATCAACTGTTGACAAGTAAATCCCAATGTGCGCAGATTTGGTAACGAGAATGCCTTTTGTTCTTCACATCTGTTATTCTGGCACAAACATTTTCGTTTCTAAAAAAAGAGAGTTCGAGAAGGTTCAATTGTCCGAAATGAATCTGTAAAATCGTGGATTTATGGACATCAAGTTTGTAAAAAGCAACTGCTCCGAACAAGTTGTACAAATTTAAAAAGCTAAACAACAATTACCAGATGAACAATCTAATTCATCATGTGCTACAAGAATTGTTGTCTAATCCTCTGGCAGCAGAAGCATTATTGTAAAAGTCAACAGCAACAGCAACTCGGCAGTCTTACATCCAAGCTACATATTAAGAACTGATAACGCGTTAATCATATTATTATTCCATATATAAATTAGCAAGTAATTTGTGCATCATGAGTTGTACCCTATGCTTGGGGACTTTTCCCAAAAAAAAAAAACTTAATTTTTCATTTTCAACCTAAAGTTTTATCTTTTATATTTTAACCCCTTTGAAAATTTTACTTTTAACTTAAACTTTTTCATCTTTTGTAATTTAACACAACACTTTATTATTTACAACTTTGGTCCCCCATACTTTTTCGTTTTACGTTTCGTTCTAAATTTTTCGAGTTAACATGTCGTAGCGTGCATGTGAGATTCAACGTTTTTGCTCTATTTTTCCATATTTGACAGACCCGTCGCAACGCGTCCATTTTTTCCCTTTTGAAAAGTTTGCCGCAACGGGCGGGTCGTAGATCGACTAAGTTATTATTTTTTACGTTTTAACTTCCTGGTTAATTTCTTCGCATTAACACACTGTAACGGGTGTGCGTGGTTCAACGATTTTAGTTTGCTTTTCGTTCAGTGTAATTTTAACCATTTTATCTATTTTATTTTTACGATGTTGAGAGTCGATATCGTTGTGGCATTGGTGCTACTTGGCACGGTTTTACGAACGTTTTTAACCTATTAAATTTTTTACTAATATTTTGTTTCAGTTTACCCCTATACTTCCTTTACTTAAAAACTATTTTTTACGTGCATATTTTATATATGGGTATGTAAAAATATAATTTGTTCTACATTCCGACATAAACTTTTTTTGTAGATGAATCAAATCAAATATAATACGTTTTCGTTTAAAGAAACCATCTTTACATGCATATTTTTATGTACGTTTTGGTATAAATTCAAGTTGTTCTACGTTTCGACATATACTTTTTTGGGAAATGATTCACGTCAAATATAACATTTTTTCGTGTTTATTTTATTATGTTTTGTAAAGTTTGTTTCGAACCGAGTGGAGTCAAATTATGGTTTCTTTTTCTCCCCTTTTTTCGAAAGCTCTAATTAATCCCTTTCGATTACATGTGCATATTTTCTTTCATACCCGTTACGTTTTCTATGTATGAGTTGGGTCACATATAATACGTTAAGATTGTTCGATATGAATTTGATTTACTTTACGTTTGATCCAATCACAATGATTATACAAGTAATTATATTGAGTTCAAGTGGATACGTCGAAATGTGTGTTCTCATATGATTAATGCATCATATAACGTTTGGACTAATCCATTCAATGTTTACGATGTACCCGCGCCGCAACGCGGGCGGGTCTTAACCCTAGTTATCAAGTAATTAGTATTGTAAAAGTCAACTGTTGGTCAAAATATGAAGTATAATATCTCAAACACACATTGGCCTAAAATAAACTACCCTTTGTTGCAAGGTTTAAAAGTATGGAATCATGCCTCGAAGCGTTTTCCCTTCGCCTCATGAGGCGGAATTACAAACTATAAATAAAATTATATATCAGATTTTTAACCACACTAGCTCTGATACCAAGTAAATCAGAAACAAGGATTACAATGAACATAAATAGGAAACATAATTACACATTAGTCCCTCTAATATATAAACATATACATATTTATCTAACAGTTGTCTAATAAGATTCATCATAAACGCACATAAAAAAGACATTAAATGTTTGAAATTGACACAAAAAGTCAAAAACATTAAAAAAGAACATCAAAACCCCCTAGGCGCAGCTTTTCTTAGCGCCTCACTCATATGAGGCGCAAAGGCAACCTCCTGAGGCGCCGCCTCAGACTCGTTTTATGGGTGCCTCGCCTCGAGGTGCACGCCTTAGCCGTTTTTTAAACTATGCTTTGTTGCAACATCCCTAAAAATTAAAAATCCTTTGTTCGAGATAAAATGGAGAATATTAGAGAAGTCAAAGAAAAGGTTAACATACTAAAAGAATCAAATATCTAGCTGAATGTTGAGTTTATAAAATCACATATGCTTCATGGGATGAAAATTTGTAGCTTCACTCAAGATCAAAGACAACCTTGCTCAAACTGAATTTTTTCACATGCTGTTTCCCTCGAGATCTAATTACTGAGACGGTTAAGTATTCAAACTTCATTCTAGAATTGATTAAAACACGTTGGATGTATTACAACAATAACAAGGTAATATGAACACATGAATACATGGTGTCAGAAACGGTTATTTAAATTTAATGAGTTGTCAACCATAGACGTGAGTAGTCTATAAAAGCTCGTCTTTCTCCACTGACATTATAGAGACTCCACTACCTGCCAAACAAATTCATTCTGAGTGGGAGCGGATGGGACTCACCAACAAAACACAACATCCTAAGTACGAGTTGATTAGTCCCCACGAAATTGTAATTGTCAAGGGTCTTCTTCAGTTCTTTGTGTGAAAGAGATATCCACTACAAACTAAATGGACTCAGTTGTTCTATCAATCTATCTCAAAGTGAGTTCTAAGAGATTTATTTGTTTGTACTTTCGCTACAACCAAACCTTATTGTTCTTCACACAAGAAAATCCTAATCATTTTTTAATAAACGAACAAAAATCAAGATTTAGACCTTGCACTAGAAAATCAAGTTTCATGTTGCCTCGACGTTCCAGATTCCATACTCTTTGAAAATGCGATATCCAATGTTCCAAATACGTTAGTAACCACTTTCCACATTTGTACTAGGTCCAAAGTAATAAACGAATAACATTACAAAACAAAAAATCTTATTAACTAAACAATTTACTTATTTTGTTTTAAAAGAGTTTAGATACGCACTTTGGCTATAACGATTAGCAACCTAACATGACTCATTTTGTAGACTCATGTCCATAGTTTGAGCAATCCAATTTAAATCTGAATCATCCCAATAAAACTTTGGCACACACCAATTTCACCTTTGTGTGTGTGGATCGATAATCAACCCCCTTGTGTCTTATGTTTCAAATTGGAACAACCGCTAGGTGGTCGAAGGTGCTAAGAGCACTCAAGCCGCAAAGGGTGAGTCTTGGCCCTAGACTCAAGACACTTAAAAAGTGAGAGCTTGTTTGATCAAAACACACAATATATAAAAACCATTTTTAAGGTTTTGACATGTTTTAGGCTGGTTTACAACCATTAATGAATGTTGACACAAATATATACATGCAAAGAACCTTAACTATTAATGAATGTTCATAGACATAAAAAATGGAATGAGATGATTGTTCCTAATATAATATTTATTAATTAACTAATTAACGGATATAAAGTTTTATTTATGCCCGCTAGATTAAGAAATAAATGATTTTCGCGTTGAAGGGTTCATGAGTTCGTTTACTACTCTATATACATCAATGCATTTGTTTTATCTTTTTAAAGCTCTATACATGAAGGGGTATGGTCCCAAAAACCTACGCCGACCAATCAGGTCGCACGTGGGACCATACTTTGGCAACCTTCCCAACCTCGCGCCGACCAATCAGGTAAGTCCTAGGCCGCGCGCGAGGTCTAGGTAAGTACAAGACCAGATTTCACACTTAGCCCCTTGGATGAAAACCCTTATTTTCTGGACCTTGCACCGGCTACATGGGTTGTCCCCAGGGGTCGCGTGGAGGACAAACACAAAAAGTACAAGTAGGGGTGTGCATGGGTCGGTTTGGGTCGTTTTTGGCCTAATGGATAACCATAACCATAACCGTAATCGCTATATCGGTTAATGGATAACCATAACCATAACCGATCAGTTATGGCGGTTATGGTTAATCGGTTTTGATGGTTATAGCGGGTCGGTTGTGGGTGGTTAACCGTGTATTTAGCCTAGCTTAAAATATGTTAATTTTTTAACATGAAAAAATTGTTATTGCATATTTGTATATGTTAGTATATTACATAGTATTAAAAATACATATAATCTATAATATTAACACTGAATATTCAAATAAAGTGATGTGATACATTTCATAAAGTCAAATAAACATTCAACCAGAACCGGCAAAACAATATAAAATAACCCGTAAATACCAAAAATCTTTAATAAAAAACATCAAATATTAAAAAAAACCCGGTGAAAAGTCCTAAATCCTACAAAGATTTACTACATGTCGGTTCGGTTCGCTACATTCGGTTTAAAAAAAAACCATTAACCGACCCACCGGTTTTTGATTTGGTTCGGTTTTTTCCGTTCGGTTATGGTTCGGTTAATTCGGTTTTTGCACACCCGTAGGTACAAGTGGCAGAGCAGTGTACCAATGAGCGTCCAACAGGCTGTATCCGATCGTGCTCCACGATTAACAATCGTGGAGACAAAAAAGTCATATTGATTTGTCGGTACACCAAAAATGCAACTTAATTTCACTGTTTTGTGTCATCATTCTATATCTGAAGAGCTGTTTTTCATTGTATACAACAAGATTTCGTCATTCTGTTTGCTATATAAGGTACTTACTTATATGCAATATGTTGAAAGCTGGATTTTTACAATTAACAATATACTTTGGTGTGATAATAAACTGGATTTCTATTAAGTTAATTGACCAAATCCGAATGCTTATGGAGTTATGGTTAAGAGAGCAGTTTGCTAATGTTTGTTAAGTTGAAAAATGAACAAGAAAAACTGAATAAGCAATTAGTTTGGAACTTATCAAACTAATACATAAGTAAAAGAATTTTCAAATTATATTAAAAAAAAAAAAAAAAAAAAATTTAGAGGTTATCCCACATCTGTGGGGAAGAGGAAGCAAATGGGGAGTGATGCTGTATAAAAACGAAAAGAGGCCTTTGGGTTACTCGCTTACCTGGACGGGGTCAATGGAAGATCAAGAAGTTCCATGGCCTAGGTTGGTGACCTCCATTGCACTTAAGAGGGGTTATCTAATAAAGAAGACATCTTTAATCATGATGTTTGTTCTTCATCTTTAATTATGATGTTTTTATCATGATGTTTGTCTTGTTATTATTACTTGTAATGATAACATGTACCAAATAATGATTTCGTGAGTTTTGTCATGTTATCATCAAATTATTAAAAAATTACTAGAACCATTCCGTAAGTGGTATCAGAGCACTTGCGGAATGGTTCTAGTAAATTTTTGGTTACTAGATAAATAATAATTTGATGATAACATGACAAAACTCACGAAATCATTATTTGGTACATGTTATCATGACAAATAATAATAACATGACAAACATCATGATTAAAGATGTCTTCTTTATTGGTGGGGCCTTTCAAATGCTAACTTTCCATATGCTAGTATTTGCCGATGACAAAATTGCCTTAGAACAAGACAAAGATGACATATTGAATTTAATCATTCCTTTCAATATAGAATTCATGATTTTGAATTTATGAAATTCATTTGTAGGTAGTTACTACCAATATTTTTTGATTGAGTAAATCATTTAATTTCGATAATAATTAATCGATTTTGTTTGTGTATGTTTATAAAAACAGTTGTTTATTAAAAATGCTTAAGGAGATATTAACATAAATATCTTGAAGTAATTTAACAGTTAGAATAGAACATACATCTCCTCCTTATCCTGCTAAGTAAATCTTTAAATTGATTTTTCAAGTGACCAACCCAACCAATTCTTCCCTACGGCCTCTGCCTAAACGGTACTTTTTGTGGCTCCAGGTTTTGCAAAAATTTTTAAAGATGAACTAATGGATAAAAGGGAAACTGATATTTATTCATAACTGTTCTTCCCTAAGGAAGAACTTCTTGATATTTACATAATATTCTCCTTTAGGCATTGTCTTGGCCTTGACATGCCTTCCCAGCACATGCTTGTCCTTGGCATGCCATCCCAGCACACGCCTTGACATGCCATCCCAGCACATGCCTGTCTACCCCAAGAGTACTACCACCCCCCTATATATACATTCTGCCCAAAAAGTAAAGTGACAGGAACAGACATTAATTTTTTGAGGAATCATAATTTTTGAAGGCAAGCACGTTGTCAGGCCACGCTTTCAGGTCGTCGTGCGGGAAACAAGGGCAGCGTGCTAGGCAACATGCCATGATGTGGGGCGCTTCCAAGGCAGCATGGCTTGTTTACTAGGCAACATGCTGCAAGGTGTAGGGCATCGATCGATTAACTAGCAAACATCGTTGTCGCTTGTAGGCATCGTGTGGGGCATTTACAAGGCACCGGGCTTGTTTTATAGGCAATGGGGCTTGGAAGCCTAAGGTCGGCCCAAGTGGTCGAGCCTACGTCATAATTTGTGGCAGTGGAGGCCTGCGTTCGCGAGGTCTCTGCCTAATACTTATTTTTAATGAAAGGTTTGAACTGGCAATGAATCAAATAGCAACAAAGCTTACCAGGTAGCTTTTTAATTTTTAACTTGTGAGATTACTTGTGCTTTCCTGTGAGGTTACCTAATGTTCAGTTTTGTAAGAGCGATTCGGCAATGAACCGAATAGAAACAGAGATAGACACGTGTTTCACATTGATCAAAGATATAAAAACAAATGTTTGGCAAAGCACCGTTATCATATTGGCACTCACGAAACAATTCTTCAACAAACTTTAATACGCGAAATTAAAAAATATAGAGTAAATTGTTATTTTAGTCCCCGAGTTTTTGTCTAAATTGTCATTTTAGTCCAGATAGTTTTTTTCTTATCTGGGTCCCTGACTTTTCTCTTTTCTTGCCATTTTGATCACATTACTTAACTTAGTCTAAAAACCAGGTTATAATCAGGGGTACTTTGGCATTAAATTATTATGAGGTTTATAAATTATGTTCTAAACCACCCATGGTTATCACTACACAACAGTTATGCCAAAAATACCCCTGATTATAACCAGTTTTTTTTAGAGCGAGTTAGGCAATGTGATCAAAATGACAAAAAAAAAATAAAAAAAAATAGAAATGTCAGGGACCCAGAGAAGAAAAAAACACTATTTGACTAAAATGACAATTTGGACCAAATCTCAAGACTAAAATGACAATTTACTAAAAAATATACGAAATAGTTGTATGTTTTTGTTTATTAAAAGTTTACGTACGCGCTTTGGCTATAACGATTACATCCTTAACACAACACTTGCACATCAACCATAACTAGTAATTTAGCAACCATCTGTTCCATTTGCGATCTACTTCAAACATACATTCTTCTCCATATTTGAATTCACACACATGGCCGGCCCGGAGGTAGGCGGGGAGGACCACCGGCCAGGGCCCGATATTTCGAAGGACACTTTATTTTATAAAAAAACCTGATATGTATATGTAAAATATATTTTTTAATAGGGTATATCCATACAAACACCAACATAAACATAGACCCACTTACAAAACTATTTTTATGGTTTGGATTAGTTATTAGTCCATTGGCATTATGTTTAGATCTTTAGTGAGCCCAATATCCAATTTCGTTAAGGCGTAAGGGCACATTTTTTTTTAGCTCGAACAGGGTACACGAATTCTCAGGGCCGGCGCTTGTTCACACACATAAATATATACATGAAACGAACCTCAACTATTACTGAATGTTCATTGACATAAACAAACGAATGAGGTGATTGCTCCTATTAACTAATTAACTAAACGGACACAAACTTGTATTTATGCTCGTTTGATTAATCAATAATGATTTTCCCGTTGCAGGGTTCATGAATTGGCTTACTACTCTATACATTGTTTTATCTTTTCAAAGCCTACAAAAAAAACCTTGTACACCAAAAATGCAATTTAATTTCACCTTTGTGTCATCATTTTATATAGTAATAATGGATTTTAATAATCCTAACTATTCGTTATTGGCCGACAACGGTCCCAACTTCAAAAATTCCCACTGGCGGTTCCATCTTTTCACATATTGACCTTCAATGGAACCTGACTAACAGAACCCTAACGCCGTTAGTCTACGGTCACCAGAAAAACGTTTTTGGTCGGAAAAAGGTTCCTAAAAGTCCGATCTATGGTTACAAACAGGTTTGGGATGAAAACTTTGAGTTTTCCGGCTAAAAAGTTGAGTTTCCAGCCAAAAAGAAGTTTTCCGTGGAAAAAGAGTTTTCCAGCCAATATGTGAAAAGATGGGACCGTCAGTGGGAATTTTGTAGTTGGGACCGTTGCCGGCCAACGAGCAATAGTTGGTATTATTAAAATTCATTATTCCTTCTATTTAACAATTGTTTTTTATTGTATGCAACAAACTTTCATCTTTCTGTTTGCTATATAATTATAAGGTACTTATATGCAAGATGTTGAAATTGTGACAACCCGCACAAAACCAGGTATCCGTACAACTTAATTAATGATTAATTACTGCTTAATTACTGTGCTTGTTTGAACTAGCTGATGAACTGCTACTTGAATACTGATACATGAACTTACTTGCATCATACTTGCTTGCTTGCTGTCACTACAATATTTATATGCTGAACCCTAGTGACAAACATGATGCACAAAAAAAAAAGCACAGTAGCACAATACACGGATAACCTATTGGACATGCTGATAAAGCCAGCATCAGGCAAACACTGCCTCCAAGGCCTATAAGAGCCTGAGATATCTGACTACACTGGTAGTGAGTGTAGGGTTATAAGGGTTGTGGAACTGCGTCTCTAGGAATAAGATACACTGATTGGATGTGCCAAAAACGTACTTTAAGTACCAAACACAGCACTTTAATAAATAACCCAGCTTCTAGCTGACTAGTAAAGTGCCAAAACATGGGGAAAATACTACTAGACACTTTCTAAAGTGTTGGAAACAAGATGTGTCACTAAAAATAACAATAACGACACCTTGAAGCTTTTGTAACGCTTTAACGGATTACTATCCAACTGAACAACCGGACTTTACCCGGAACATGAAAATATTAGTATTTTCACTATTTATATTTTTCCGAGCCAGTTAGGGTCCCTGATTACCCTAACACCCGCTTTAAAGCCCTAAATATCACTAACCAAGTTAAACACTTAACTTAACTTAGTTAACATAACTAACCTCCTAACTACCTAGTTACAATCGAACTAACCCCCCCCCCATCCTAATCGGCCCTAACTATGGGGGAACACAATGGTACAAAGTTGATTATTATATTAAGGTGTGTTTAGTATCTATGAGACATAATTACCAATGGATATTAACCTTAAAGTTTTGCCTATAAATACACACTTAAACACATGAGGTTTTGTCATAATCAAACACCAACTTACTCACTCTCTCCCTCCCTTACCTAGCTCTCGGCCGAACTCCCCACACCCACCCATCAAATTTTCGACTTTAGTCATTGCACTCCATCATCACACACGCGTTAAGGATTGCGTATTAGGAGCTTTGGTGCACTCGGAACGCGAAGGACCACTTCCGTTAGCTTTTATCCACGCGTTTTTCATCAAGATTCTTCCCTAGCCCCGAGCTAGAGGTATAACACTTAAAACTTGTTTTTAAACTTATCTAAAGTGGTTAAAAGGGTTCGTGTCGGTTAAATATCGTTAACATACAACTTGGTGCTTAAAAGTCTAGTAAAAACTATAAAAATGGTGGTTAATAACATATGTGTTGTGTAAAAGTTGTAGTACTTGAAAGATGTGATTATCTAGACCCGATCTATGATTGTGGTAGCTCGGATCACCATTTAACCCGGTTTGGTAAGATCGTTGATCTTAACATAAGCTTATTTTGGTTAACACAAGGGTTAAAAGGTGAAACTCTACCACACAAGAGACATGAACTTGCGTAAAAATGTTTATTTGTGTAAAAGTGATTTAACCTGTACATTAGTGTTTAAAACTAGCGGATCTACGTATCTGCAAGTGGTA
The DNA here is from genome assembly GCA_030545235.1 of Helianthus tuberosus. Lineage (NCBI taxonomy): Eukaryota > Viridiplantae > Streptophyta > Magnoliopsida > Asterales > Asteraceae > Helianthus > Helianthus tuberosus. The sequence continues at coordinate 16,875,811 of CM060400.1, read as the reverse complement.
TTTTCAAAGAACCACACCTTAAAGAAATCATGTATTTTAAAGAATGGATCTTACACAAACAAACATGATTTTATAAACCACAAGTGTGTAAACACTTGTGAAATGAAAAGATCCGACAAAGAACTAGATTTGTCACTTGTTACTAGAAGTTGTAAAGACGGATTTCTCTAAACACGAGGTTTTTACAAGATTAAAGTTACTTTATATAAAGATCTACAGAATATAATGGGATTTACATTATAGAAGCGGAAAAGCTACAAGTTCATGCGATTATACAATTTACATACTTGTCGACTAGTTTGATGTGTCGGAAATTGTTTGATTGAATAAAGAAGTTGTTGAATAGATTTGTTAAAAGAAAATGATACGCTTGAAAGCGTGGCCACCTCCAGTTACAGAGGAAACCCTGGCGAAATTTTCTAAAAACCTAACACTTAGAATTATTTACACAACAAGTGTTAGAACTATTTTCGACATATTTTCGAAATATAAATTTCGCCAGAACTTTATTTACTAAATATTCGGAGGTGGGATTTTCACTAAGTTAACGTGATAAATATGTTTTGTCACAACACTGTTTATGATTATTTTGTGAAATTACATAAATATTATTTTAGAGTAAAAATAATATTTACAAGCGTTAATGATCCCAAAACTTTGCGAACGCTCTCACCATGAATATATAAGTTACACCGGTAATTACATTACCACACGATTGATAAAACGTAACTTACGCACATGTATTGTATCCCCCATCCTTGGGAAAAAGATTAATTACCAAGTATTTACAAAAAGTAAACACGAAATAGTTGTCTAACTATTTCCCAAAAACCTAAACTATCAAGCTAAGGCACGGCCGTCCGTCTAATAGAATTAGCACTTGTAGGTCGTCGCACAGCTTTCAGATTTGGAGACACTTGGTAGAGACGCACCGACTGTGAGTTCACGTCCCCCTTTTCTCTAACTGTTTTCAGTTTTCTTAACTGCGGGGGTGAAATACATGTTACTTTGTTTACAAGTACTATTATACACGGTATGTTAACGTAAGGAGGTTTACTACTTAGATCATGTGAATGGGTAGTTAGAACACCGAGGGACTTAAGCGGTAGATCTATCTGGGTGTAGCGAGCCCAGCTCTAGGCCCAACAGAACGGACCTCTCTGAGGACCAACAGAACGGACCTGGAGTGACTTGGTTGCCCAACGCAAAAATCGGCTAGGGTTGAGTCTTCCTACTTGCATTTCACAACATGCTAATAGCCTTGCAAACCATTGGTGATCTCTTTTCCTTACACTGCTACATACCAGGGAACTTTTATACTTACAAGTGTTTTACTTACTCACTTGCACATGAACTCGCTCAACATTATTGTTGATTTTTCAACTTACATGTATTTCAGGAAATTAACGAGATCTGGCACGGTATGGCATGTTTTCCGCTGCACTTGTTTCCAAGGTCATCCGGGGTTTAGGGGATGTGTCTCTTTCCTGGACAAGACACACTCCTTAAACCATGTCTATGTTATGTTTCAGTTTGTAAAGTTTGTTGAACAAGATTATGTTTGTCAGGTTATGTTAAAACAATGGTATCGTGTTTGATTTTCAAAACTTAATGGATGATCTTGCATGTTTTTAACTCATATAGCTTTGGTATGATTAAGCTATGGTATTAAGAAGTCACACCAAAATTAACCACGCTTCCGCAAAGCCAGGGTGTGACAGCTTGGTATCAGAGCTCTGATCATAGCGAACTAGGATTCTTTCTCGAGTCTAGACTATGATCACTAGGGCTCTCACGAAAACATTTTACTGCATACCACTTAAGTCCAGATCCAAAACTTTTACAAACAAATGTTGAGCACATTTTTTCAATTATAGGCTCAGCCTGGAGGGCTGAGGATCGGTCTGGAGGATCGAGGTGACCGAAGTAGTTGAGCACGTTGGTTTATTATAGGCTCGATCTAAGAGGTCAAGGTGGAGGATATAGCAGTCTTCGAGACTGGGAGAGATTGGCTAGTAAGACTAGGAGAATGATTTAAATGCTTACTTGGTGACTATGTGATTAACTGATTATATGATTGATTATTATACGTATATGTGTTTGTGTTACAAACGTTATGCTTTCATCAAGTACTAGAAAGATGGACACTACGAATCCCATGGCCATAGTATCAGACGACATAGTTTCATCGAAGCACGAGGTGTACATTTTTGATACTACCGGCACAGACAATGACGACTTTCAGCCCTTTTGCGCCGCCTGAAGTCGTAGCAGAGTCTACTGATGGCCATCTTGTTGGGAGTTTGCCCCCTTGCCGCTTATTCTGTTGATGATATGCCCTCCCGACGTGGCCTCTGACGACGATAACGATCTACTGGAGGAGGACCCATTCGAGGGCAGGGCCTTATTACTGCTGGTATTAGACTACTGCATGCGGACGCTCCTGTAGGGGAAACTCATGACCATTCCCCTATCCCAGACTCATTTGAGTTTCTGACATCCGCATCTTCGCACATACAGGGAATGCAGCACCACTCACACGACGCCGACCCTGATATGGCATCATCAGCTGCACCGGATCCCGCCCACAGCTTTGAGTTTGATCACGATATTGAGGTTGATCCTGCTTTTCCACCTGGTTTTGATCCAGACCATGACATTGAGTTCATGCACCTAGACCAGCCCTCGGAGGATCCTGTAACCCCTGTAATTGTTGGTCCAGCTGATTTTGAGATGGAGTTTTTGATTCGGAGCTAGCCGTGGCCCCTGAGCCAGGCGTTGCTCCTGACCCCGCATTGGAGCATGACCCTGTTCATGCCGATGCACCTACTGTTGCTCATTGATTGATCATCTGCTTGGATGAGAGAAAATTTGGGGTAACTGTGCAAGACAATTTATTATTATGGGGGCCCACGTAATAACGATTTGTAGTGCACAGGAATCCTGGTGGACTCTGCAGGTCAAGCTAATGATAACCAATGCAGCAGGACATAACTTAAACACGAATGACCTAGGCGATGTAGCCTCGAGTTCATTCTATTACAAGCAACAAGCCAAATTGACAAGCCTATGTGAAGGCTCAGAAATTTATTTCCCCACTCATACATTGAGTATATTTGCGTATGAAATCGGGTGGTTACACGATGGCTTATGTTGCTATATACCTCATAGACAATTGAAACATGGTCTAACCCGCTTCACACCACTTTGACAAAAGGGAATGTCACCTAGACATGACACAAACACCAGTACGTTGCCAAGGACAGAAGCCGAGCTGCAAGAACGCATCTCACCAATAAATGCACGACATGAAGCCCTCCGCTCTAAGTACAACGATGGCATTACTGGAAATAACCATCCAACTGGCTGCACCTATAAACAGTTCCTGAACTGCAAGCCTTGAACTTTGATAAAACAGGAGGCACCGTCGCATTTGTTCGTTGGTCCGAAAAGACCAACTCCATTCTAAGGATGAGTAATTGATCGCCCCAACCGAGTGTTACCTACATCTCGGGGATATTTCTAGATGGCACCCTCTCTTAATGGAACCTCCAGGTTCAGACCCTTGGCACAGACGCTGCTTATACACTGAGCTGGGACGAGCTCAAGGAAACGATTGAGAAAGAATGTTGTTTTAAGACTGGAATTCAGAAGCTTGACATGGAGTCCTGGAATTTGATAATGGACGAACCAGAGACTCCTGAACATGTCCAGCGATCGCACGACTTGTCTAGGGTCGTCCCCTACTAAGTCATCGATGTTGTATGATATAGTGGTGTACTTGTAAGCTTTACTTTGTGGTCTCGAATTGTGACAATACAATCGCAGTATTCTCATCACTTGTGATGATTCAATCTATTGTTTATGTCCTATAACATGAGATGTTATGTGATTGATTTGTTGATAGCATGAGATGTCATGTGTTGGTATTGTTGAATGCATACGTACGCTTCACTTACTATGACCTAACCTACGTGAAACATCTTTTAGAAGATGCCGCAAAGACGCGATATGCGCATGCCCACCTCTGAGGCAGAACTTCAAGAGATAATTGCTGCAGCTATAGCACAGCACGAGGCCCTACGCTCCGAACCCAGCAGAGGCACCTCAGAAAATAACGGTTGTTCCTACTGGCACTTCCTCAATTACAAGCCTCCGAAGTTCGACGGCACTAGGGGTGCCATAACTTTTGTAAAATGGATTGAAAGTATGGAATCCATCTTTCGAATGAGTGACTGTACGCCAGAACAACAAGTCCCATACGTTTCTGAGTTGTTTCAAGATGGAGCTCGATTATGGTGGAATCTTCAGGTTCGAATAATGGGCCTAACTACAGCATACGCGTTAACTTGGGATGAGTTGAAAGGAATGATGCATAAGAAGTATTGCCCCCAAACGGAAACCCAGAAGTGGGAAGATGAATTTCGGAGCCTAATGATGGAAGGTCCGAAGGTGTTGGAGTACGTGCAACGACTTCATGATCTGTCACGAATTGTTCCGTACCTGGTAAAACCAGAACTGAAGAAATTGGAACAATTCATTTGGGAACTGGCGCCTCAAGTCTTGAGCTTGATGACAGCATCTACGCCACCAACAACTATTGTTGCAAGTAAGATGGGTTTGGCACTCGTTACGGAAGCAATTAGACTAGAAAAACTTGCAAACCCTGACAAGGAAACTCAGGTAGGGTCGTCTGGAAAGAACAAAAGGAAGCTTACCGAAGATACCCGAACGAATAATGATGAACGAAGATCTATTCGAGGTTGCTTTGACTGCGGGGACAAAGGGCATTTCGAGAAAGATTGCCCTAACAACAAACATGCCAATGATAAGATTTACTTAGAAACTAAACCAAGATGCGCTGGGTGCAAGTATCACCATGATTGTGGACGTCAGAAGCCTAGGTACGGGAGGAAAGGACACAACAAGGAAGGTTGTGGGATGAAGAGTCCCATACAAGAAGAAAACAGTAACAACGCTCTAGGTGGAAATGGGAAAGTAAATGGCCGAATGATAGGATGCTTCCATTGTAGGGAAGTTGGACATTTTAAGAGGGAATGCCTGAAGTTGAAACAAGACCGTGAGAGAAAATCCAACATCGGAGCTTGTGAGGCATGCCAGGATCCAGGTGTGGTTTCTGGTACGTTCTCTAACAACCAAAACTTTTGCACCTATTTTGTTTGATGCTGGTGCCGATTATGGCTTCGTGTCATTAGAATTTAAGAATATACTTGGTTTAACCGCTAGTAAGTTAGATATCCCCTACTCAATCAAATTGGTTAGTGGAAAGTTAGTAGAAGCCAATGAAGTTATCAGAGGCTGTGTGATCAAATTAGGAGAGCGTGAGTTTGCTCTGGATCTACTACCAGTCCAGTTGAGAAGCTTCGTCGTGATGATAGGAATGGATTGGTTTCAGGTAACAAGGCTAAGATAGTATGTCACGAAAAGTTGTTCGTATCCCAACCAATGATGGTGAGACAATTGTGGTTCACGGAGAGAAGCGTGACACACCGCTAAGGATTATCAGCTGCCTGAAAGCAAGGAAGTGTTTACAGAAAGGATGTGTTGCTTTTCTGGCACACATTGTTGATAAGAATGCTGCTGAGCCAAGAATCGAAGACATCCCTGTCGTGAGGGAATACCCAGAAGTCTTCCCAGAAGACTTACCTGGATTACCACCTCAGAGGCAAGTAGAGTTCCACATTGACTTAGTTCCAGGCGCCGCGCCTGTAGCTAAGGCACCTTACAGACTTGCTCCGTCTGAGATGCAAGAATTGTCGACACAACTTCAAGAGTTGTTAGACAAGGGTTTTATCCGACCAAGCTTCTCGCCTTGGGGAGCTCCGGTCCTGTTTGTCAAGAAAAAGGACGGAAGTTTCCGTATGTGCATCGACTACCGGGAGCTGAACAAGCTGACGATCAAGAATAGGTACCCTCTGCCAAGAATCGACGATCTGTTTGATCAACTGCAAGGCTCTAGCTTTTACTCTAAAATCGATCTTCGATCGGGATACCATCAGTTAAGGATTCAAGAGGAAAGTATCCCGAAAACAGCCTTCCGAACTCGTTATGGACACTACGAGTTCCTTGTTATGCCGTTTGGTCTGACAAACGCACCGGCAGTCTTTATGGACTTGATGAATAGGGTTTGCAAGCCATATTTGGACAAGTTCGTGATTGTATTCATCGACGACATCTTGATTTACTCAAAGACGAAGGCTGAACACGAGCAGCATCTTAGAACCATTTTGGAGCTGCTAAAGAAGGAACAACTGTACGCCAATTCTCCAAGTGCGAGTTTTGGCTACGCGAAGTCCAATTCCTTGGGCACGTGGTGAATGGAGATGGAATCCACGTGGATCCAACAAAGATCGAGGCGATCAAGGATTGGGAAACGCCAAAGACGCCAACCGAGATTCGGCAATTCTTGGGTTTGGCTGGCTACTATCGGAGGTTCATCGAGGATTTTTCAAAGATCGCTCAACCATTGACACTCCTCACGCAGAAGGAAAGGACGTTTGATTGGGGAATCAAACAGGAAGAAGCATTCCAGATACTGAAGGATAAGCTTTGTAATGCGCCAATCTTAGCTCTACCGGAAGGTACTGATGATTTTGTGGTATACTGTGACGCATCGCGTCAAGGATTAGGTTGTGTGTTGATGCAACGCCAAAAGGTAATTGCTTATGCATCGCGTCAACTGAAAGTGCACGAAAAGAACTATACCACACACGATTTGGAGCTTGGCGCAGTGGTTTTTGCCTTAAAGATCTGGAGACACTACTTGTATGGTACGAAGTGCACAATCTTCACAGATCACGAAAGCCTACAGCATATATTCAACCAGAAGGAGTTGAATATGAGGCAAGGACGATGGGTTGAGTTGTTGAACGACTACGACTGCGAGATAAAGTATCACCCAGGGAAGGCGAATGTAGTCGCCGATGCCCTAAGTCGTAAAGAGAGAATCAAGCCCATAAGGGTTAGGGCTTTGGAAATGATCATACGAACCGATCTTTCCTTGCGCATTCGTGCAGCACAAAAAGAAACCCTTAAGGAAGAAAACCGGGAAGAAGAATATCTTCGCGGGATGGAAAAGCTTTTGGTACCAAACGAGGAAGGAACGTTATGTTTTGGGAAAAGGATTTGGGTTCCTCTGTTTGGTGATTTAAGGAAGGTTATCTTTGATGAAGCTCACAAATCACGGTACTCTATCCACCCTGGATCGGATAAGATGTACCAAGATCTCAAAGAATATTATTGGTGGCCTAGGATGAAAGGCGATGTTGCTATCTACGTGAGCAAATGTTTAACGTGCGCTAAGGTTAAGGCGGAATACCAGAAGCCTTCAGGGCTGCTGCAACAACCTGAGATTCCCAAGTGGAAATGGGAACAAATCTCCATGGATTTTATTACGAAATTGCCAAGAACGCCAAGAGGCCATGACATGATTTGGGTGATAGTTGACCGCCTAACAAAGTCCGCACACTTTCTGCCAATCAGAGAGAAAGACAGTACTAGTAAACTTGCGGAAATATACATAAGAGAGATTGTCGCACGCCATGGAGTACCTCTCTCGATCATCTCTGATAGAGACGGAAGGTTTGTGTCAAGGATATGGCAATCCTTCCAAGAAGCCTTTGGCTCACAGTTGAATCTGAGCACTGCGTTTCACCCGCAAACTGACGGCCAGAGCGAGCGAACAATACAGACTTTGGAAGACATGCTGAGGGCATGTGTTATGGATTTGGGCGGTAGCTGGGATAAACATTTACCTTTGGTAGAATTTTCATACAACAACAGCTACCACACCAGTATTGGTGTCGTGCCATTTGAAGCCCTTTACGGACGCAAGTGCCGATCACCACTATGTTGGGCTGACGCAGGTGATAGGCAGCTTGCTGGTCCCGAAATCGTCCAAGAGACGACAGACAAGATTGCGCAAATTCCTAAATGCATCGAAGCAGCTCGCCACAGACAAAAGGCCTACGCGGATCCAGACCGGAAACATGTGGATTTCCAAGTTGGAGAAAGAGTGTTATTGAAAGTTTCACCCTGGAAAGGGGTGGCACGCTTTGGAAAGCGTGGGAAGTTAAATCCGCGCTACATTGGTCCCTTCAGAATTCTGGAAAGAATTGGAACAGTAGCATACAAGTTGGACCTACCTGCTGAACTGAATGGTGTTCACGATACATTTCATGTATCCAATCTAAAGAAAAGTCCAACTCAAGTTGACATTGCCATTCCCACCGACGAGATACACGTTGACGACACGCTCCACTTCATTGAAGAACCTGTCGAGGTCACGGATTGGAAAGTTAACAAGACCCGCCGGAGCAGTGTCAAGCTCGTCAAAGTTCGTTGGAATGCCAGACATGGTCCTGATTTCACCTAGGAACGTGAGGACCGGATGAAAGAGAAATACCCCCACTTATTTCCTAAGAACTCTGCATCTACAAGCAGAACTTAAATTTCGGGACGAAATTTATTTAACGGGGGGAGAATGTGATAACCCGCACAAAACCAGGTATCCGTACAACTTAATTAATGATTAATTACTGCTTAATTACTGTGCTTGTTTGAACTAGCTGATGAACTGCTACTTGAATACTGATACATGAACTTACTTGCATCATACTTGCTTGCTGTCACTACAATATTTATATGCTGAACCCTAGTGACAAACATGATGCACAAAAAAAAAAAAAAAAAAGCACAGTAGCACAATACACGGATAACCTATTGAACATGCTGATAAAGCCAGCATCAGGCAAACACTGCCTCCAAGGCCTATAAGAGCCTGAGATATCTGACTACACTGGTAGTGAGTGTAGGGTTATAAGGGTTGTGGAACTGCGTCTCTAGGAATAAGATACACTGATTGGATGTGCCAAAAACGTACTTTAAGTACCAAACACAGCACTTTAATAAATAACCCAGCTTCTAGCTGACTAGTAAAGTGCCAAAACATGGGGAAAATACTACTAGACACTTTCTAAAGTGTTGGAAACAAGATGTGTCACTAAAAATAACAATAACGACACCTTGAAGCTTTTGTAACGCTTTAACGGATTACTATCCAACTGAACAACCGGACTTTACCCGGAACATGAAAATATTAGTATTTTCACTATTTATATTTTTCCGAGCCAGTTAGGGTCCCTGATTACCCTAACACCCGCTTTAAAGCCCTAAATATCACTAACCAAGTTAAACACTTAACTTAACTTAGTTAACATAACTAACCTCCTAACTACCTAGTTACAATCGAACTAACCCCCCCCCATCCTAATCGGCCCTAACTATGGGGGAACACAATGGTACAAAGTTGATTATTATATTAAGGTGTGTTTAGTATCTATGAGACATAATTACCAATGGATATTAACCTTAAAGTTTTGCCTATAAATACACACTTAAACACATGAGGTTTTGTCATAATCAAACACCAACTTACTCACTCTCTCCCTCCCTTACCTAGCTCTCGGCCGAACTCCCCACACCCACCCATCAAATTTTCGACTTTAGTCATTGCACTCCATCATCACACACGCGTTAAGGATTGCGTATTAGGAGCTTTGGTGCACTCGGAACGCGAAGGACCACTTCCGTTAGCTTTTATCCACGCGTTTTTCATCAAGATTCTTCCCTAGCCCCGAGCTAGAGGTATAACACTTAAAACTTGTTTTTAAACTTATCTAAAGTGGTTAAAAGGGTTCGTGTCGGTTAAATATCGTTAACATACAACTTGGTGCTTAAAAGTCTAGTAAAAACTATAAAAATGGTGGTTAATAACATATGTGTTGTGTAAAAGTTGTAGTACTTGAAAGATGTGATTATCTAGACCCGATCTATGATTGTGGTAGCTCGGATCACCATTTAACCCGGTTTGGTAAGATCGTTGATCTTAACATAAGCTTATTTTGGTTAACACAAGGGTTAAAAGGTGAAACTCTACCACACAAGAGACATGAACTTGCGTAAAAATGTTTATTTGTGTAAAAGTGATTTAACCTGTACATTAGTGTTTAAAACTAGCGGATCTACGTATCTGCAAGTGGTATTTTCAAAGAACCACACCTTAAAGAAATCATGTATTTTAAAGAATGGATCTTACACAAACAAACATGATTTTATAAACCACAAGTGTGTAAACACTTGTGAAATGAAAAGATCCGACAAAGAACTAGATTTGTCACTTGTTACTAGAAGTTGTAAAGACGGATTTCTCTAAACACGAGGTTTTTACAAGATTAAAGTTACTTTATATAAAGATCTACAGAATATAATGGGATTTACATTATAGAAGCGGAAAAGCTACAAGTTCATGCGATTATACAATTTACATACTTGTCGACTAGTTTGATGTGTCGGAAATTGTTTGATTGAATAAAGAAGTTGTTGAATAGATTTGTTAAAAGAAAATGATACGCTTGAAAGCGTGGCCACCTCCAGTTACAGAGGAAACCCTGGCGAAATTTTCTAAAAACCTAACACTTAGAATTATTTACACAACAAGTGTTAGAACTATTTTCGACATATTTTCGAAATATAAATTTCGCCAGAACTTTATTTACTAAATATTCGGAGGTGGGATTTTCACTAAGTTAACGTGATAAATATGTTTTGTCACAACACTGTTTATGATTATTTTGTGAAATTACATAAATATTATTTTAGAGTAAAAATAATATTTACAAGCGTTAATGATCCCAAAACTTTGCGAACGCTCTCACCATGAATATATAAGTTACACCGGTAATTACATTACCACACGATTGATAAAACGTAACTTACGCACATGTATTGTATCCCCCATCCTTGGGAAGAAGATTAATTACCAAGTATTTACAAAAAGTAAACACGAAATAGTTGTCTAACTATTTCCCAAAAACCTAAACTATCAAGCTAAGGCACGGCCGTCCGTCTAATAGAATTAGCACTTGTAGGTCGTCGCACAGCTTTCAGATTTGGAGACACTTGGTAGAGACGCACCGACTGTGAGTTCATGTCCCCCTTTTCTCTAACTGTTTTCAGTTTTCTTAACTGCGGGGGTGAAATACATGTTACTTTGTTTACAAGTACTATTATACACGGTATGTTAACGTAAGGAGGTTTACTACTTAGATCATGTGAATGGGTAGTTAGAACACCGAGGGACTTAAGCGGTAGATTTATCTGGGTGTAGCGAGCCCAGCTCTAGGCCCAACAGAACGGACCTCTCTGAGGACCAACAGAACGGACCTGGAGTGACTTGGTTGCCCAACGCAAAAATCGGCTAGGGTTGAGTCTTCCTACTTGCATTTCACAACATGCTAATGGCCTTGCAAACCATTGGTGATCTCTTTTCCTTACACTGCTACATACCAGGGAACTTTTATACTTACAAGTGTTTTACTTACTCACTTGCACATGAACTCGCTCAACATTATTGTTGATTTTTCAACTTACATGTATTTCAGGAAATTAACGAGATCTGGCACGGTATGGCATGTTTTCCGCTGCACTTGTTTCCAAGGTCATCCGGGGTTTAGGGGATGTGTCTCTTTCCTGGACAAGACACACTCCTTAAACCATGTCTATGTTATGTTTCAGTTTGTAAAGTTTGTTGAACAAGATTATGTTTGTCAGGTTATGTTAAAACAATGGTATCGTGTTTGATTTTCAAAACTTAATGGATGATCTTGCATGTTTTTAACTCATATAGCTTTGGTATGATTAAGCTATGGTATTAAGAAGTCACACCAAAATTAACCACGCTTCCGCAAAGATAGGGTGTGACAGAAATAAATATATTTTGGTGTGATAAACTGGATTTTTATTAGGGTATGTTTGGCATGAAGCTTTTAGGAGCTTCTATCTTTAAGCTTTTAAGAAAAAGCTCCTACTCATTAAAAAACTTTGTTTGGTTGAAGGAGTTTGAAGCTTTTAGGTTAGGAGCTTGAAGCTTTTGGTTGAACGCTCCTAATAGTACCGTTTAGAGGAGCTACAAGCTTTTAGGGAAAAATTAACTATTTTAACCTCTAAAGATAATGAACTTTTTAATGCACAAACTTTTTAAATTTTTAGTTATGTCCATTTTGGTCATTTTATACATTTTATTAAAAGCTTCAACTACTCTGCCAAACACCAGCTACTTTTGCCAAACATATCCAAGTAATTGACCAAAATCCGAATTCTTAAGGTTGAAAAATGAAGGAAAAGTGAAACAAGCACTTTAGAGGATATCCCACATCGGTGGGAAAGAGAAAGCAAATGGGGAGTGGTGCTGTATAAAAACCAAAAGAGGCCAATGAATTAATCACTTACCTGGACGGGGTCAATGGATGATCAAAAAGGTCCATGGCCTAGGTTGGTGACCTCCATTGCACTACGGAGGGGTGCCCACCTAAGGTCGGCCCAAGTGGTCGAGCCTACGTCATAATTTGTGGCAGTGGAGGCCTGCGTTCGCGCGGCCTCTGCCTAATATTCAGTTTTAATAAAAGGTTTGAACTGGCAATATGCTTGGTACACCGCAGGCGATGTCGCAGCACTGTTATCATATTGGCACTCTCGATACAAAATACAAATACGGTACCAATGTTTAGATGGTAGCAGTTCAATTCTTCACAATAAATAAAATTAACTATATTTGACCCTTTTGAATAACACTTTTATCGAATCATAGGTAACAATAAGTGCGTCGTAATATTATATTCGGGAACAGGCGTCACTTTTGCCATGTTGATAAAGCCATGAAACAAATATGGTACCAGTACCGATGTTTAGATGGTAGTGGTTCGGTTTGTCACGATATATAACCTACGAGACTTTAATTGTTGGCAACTATGATCAACTGTTGACAAGTAAATCCCAGTGTGCGCAGATTTGGTAACGAGAATGCCTTTTGTTCTTCACATCTGTTATTCTGGCACAAACATTTTTGTTTCTAAAAAAAGAAAAAGTTCGAGAAGGTTCAATTGTCCGAAATGAATCTGTAAAATCGTGGATTTATGGACATCAAGTTTGTAAAAAGCAACTGCTCCGAACAAGTTGTACAAATTTAAAGAAGCTAAACAACAATTACCAGATGAACATTCTAATTCATCATGTGCTACAAGAATTGTTGTCTAATCCTCTGGCAGCAGAAGCATTATTGTAAAAGTCAACAGCAACAGCAACTCGGCAGTCTTACATCCAAGCTACATATAAAGAACTGATAACGCGTTAATCATATTATTATCAAGTAATTAGTATTGTAAAAGTCAACTGATGGTCAAAATATGAAGTATAATATCTCAAACACACATTGGCCTAAAATAAACTACCCTTTGTTGCAAGGTTTAAAAGTATGGAATCGTGCCTCGAAGCGTTTTCCCTTCGCCTCACGAGGCGGAATTACAAACTATAAATAAAATTATATATCAGATTTTTAACCACACTAGCTCTGATACCAAGTAAATCAGAAACAAGAATTACAATGAATATAAATAGGAAACATAATTACACATTAGTCCCTCTAATATATAAACATATATATATATATATATATATATTTATCTAATAGTTGTCTAATAAGATTCATCATAAACACACATAAAAAAGACATTAAATGTTTGAAATTGACACAAAAAGTAAAAAACATTAAAAACGAACATCAAAACCCCCTAGGCGCGCCCCTGAGGCGCAAAGGCAACCTCCTGAGGGGCCACCTCAGACTCATTTTATGGGTGCCTCGCCTCGAGGCGCACACCTTAGCCGTTTTTTTAAACTATGCTTTGTTGCAACATCCCTAAAAATTAAAATCCTTTGTATGTTCGAGATAAAATGGAGAATATTAGAGAAGTCAAAGAAAAGGTTAACTGTTAACATACTAATATTAGGCCATGATATATTATATAAAATAGCGAAGAACAACTAGAAGTATATGTATCACAGACATCATACTTTTCACCTAAATATGATGGTGTATCTGCAGGCACCCACCGCCACACTCATTCAACCTGTGGATATTTGATACTTTGGCATATCACATATATGGTCCTTCGGTTCATATATCTAATAAAGACTCAGCATCCCTCACAAATGATCACAGCTTTAAAGAAAATACATCATATAAAACCATTACATTAACAACGGAACCAAGCTCTATCATTGTCGTTTATTATTCCCTTAAGTTAATGTTTCCATCTAGCATTTGTTAGATATGCTAGTGTAACATTTTTTACTTGGATTTTGCATACAAAGATACCATGTATGATATACTTCAAGAAAAAAAACTGACACATATGAAAGACATACCTCTTTCAATCTTGAAAAACTTTACACGTGAACCCAGACGAAACAAGACTGCAAACAGCATCCCTGAATCTATAATAATCATCAACCGTGTTATAAATCTGATGCGAAATCCTCGCATACCCCGTAACTGGATCCACCTCCCCATCAACCGGCTGCCGATAATAAATCGGAACCTCAACCATAAAACAATCCCGCAAATGCTTCCGCAACTTCAACGCATCCGACTCACTCCCAATCCCCAAACAAACCGGCAACCCAACCATCGCCATACTCGCACACATATCCAACGGGGTTCCAAGATTCGTCCCCCACGCTTCCACCAACATCTCCGCCATCTCACCAACCTTCTCGTGATTCCACTTCCGTATCCCGTCAATCCCGTTCTCAAACCGGTTCACAAACTCCAACGCGTCCGGCACAACCAACTGCGCGCTGTAATCCCGCGTACCCACCCACGAACTCTCGATCGCTATCCCGTTCCCGTACTCATGCGACACCACCGGATGGTGTAAATTCGACATTTCCGGATTCCGACAATGCAAAAACGCAACCGAAGGCGGACAGAACATCCACTTATGCAAGTTACTCGTGTAAAAATCCGCCCCGATATCCTGCACGTCGACCTCAATCGACCCGATCGCGTGTGCAGCATCGACGAATATACAATCTACCCCTTCATCCCTACACATTTGAACTAACTCTTTAACCGGAATAACTACCGATGGCATAGATGTAATATGATCAATAACCGCTAACCTAACTTTCCTATTATTCATTTTCCCCAAATTCAAACCATTTCTAAACGCTTTAATAATCTCATCATTAGAATAAACAGGATATGGCATTTTAACCTCGATGACGTCACCTCCGGAGCGTGTGACGTAAGCCTGCACGGACTTTTTAACGGCACCGTAAGCGTAGTGGAGCATGACGGCGGTGTCGCCGGAGTTGAATTTGTTGTCAAAGAAGCTCCATTTGACGTGTTGCAGGACGATGGCGGCGCCGGTAGTGGCGTTGTCGATGATTGAGATCTCGTTGACGTGATTGGCGTTGATTAGGGTTTTGATGACGTCACGGGAGCGTAATATGGAGGGTTTGAGGTGGTTTAGGTAGAAGTCGTCTGGTTGTTGGAGGAAACGGAGGTGGTAACGGCGTTGGGAGAGGATGACGGAGTTAGGGACGGAGCCGAAGCTGCCGTTGTTGATACGGGCGATGGTGGGGGAGTGGTGGGAGAATTCGGAGCGGATGGTGGTGGGGGTGAGAGGGGTGAGGGTGGTGGTGCCGTTTTGGTCGTCGGAATGGTGGTCGGAGAGATTATTGGACGACATTGTGACGGTGGTGGTGGTGGTGTTGCGGTGGTGTTGTGGTGGTGAGAGTGGGGTTATACTTGTATGGAAGTGGTTGATGAGTCAGCAAAGTTAAAAAGAGACAACCGGCCAAGTGTATAAAAAATGTTATCAATAAAATAATGATATAGTCTTTTTTTGCCTATTTGTTTGGGTAAAGTACAAAGGGGAAACACTATGTAAAGAAGTACATGCAAGTGTAGATAGAGTTGGAGTTATGTATGTAAAAGTTGTGTGAGAATGCATATGTGTAGCCATAAAGTTACTTTGGGTGAGGTATACGACAAATGTTGAAATACGTAAGAGATGGTTTTGTAGGACTTTATACCACAAGAAGGTGTAGTGGTAAGGGGGTTATATAACCCCTTCAATTATACATACATATGTATGTATATATATGTGTGTGAGTGGGTGGAAAGATGGTGCAA
Organism: Helianthus tuberosus; assembly: GCA_030545235.1. Taxonomy (NCBI): domain Eukaryota; kingdom Viridiplantae; phylum Streptophyta; class Magnoliopsida; order Asterales; family Asteraceae; genus Helianthus; species Helianthus tuberosus. The sequence goes on along the minus strand of CM060400.1, from coordinate 16,859,757 downwards.
ATGTTCATGTCGCCACCCCCATAGCGCCTCCTGTAATGGTGTCCATGGGCGCTATGTGGCGTTATAGGCCCTCTCCCCGTGATATAAAGCCCCGTTACACATACTCTAAAGGAAGAGAAGTAGAGAATGGAACATAGCTATTAATTTTAGAGTAAATTACAAAACTCATCCTTTATGTATGTATGTTATTGCAAATCATTTCCTTTGTCTTCAATAATTACATTAATCATACCTAATGTTCACAAATCCTAACATGTTATATCCTTTAATCCAAACCCAATTAATTTTCTCAGTTAATTTTAGTCACGTAAGGCCCACGTGAGGGTATTAATGTCCTTTCACCTACCCATCTGTTTCTCCCCCATTAAAAACCCCAAAATAACCCTAATCACATAGTAATCAAAAGGCATAATCAAGTTCAAATTTCAGATTCTCCATTGACCAAAAACCACTATTAAATTCCAAACTTTTCATCATTTAATAGTGGTTTTTGGTCAATGGAGAATTTGAAATTTGAAATTATTATGGCTTTTGGTTGCTGTGTGGTCAGGGTTATTTGGGGGTTTTAAATGGGGGAGAAATAGATGGGTATGTGAAAGGACATTAATGCCCTCACGTTGGCCTTACGTGACTAAAATTAACTGAGAAAATTAACTGGGTTTGGGTTAAAAGATATAACATGTTAGGAATTGTGAACATTAGGTATGATTAATGTAATTATTGAAGACAAAGGACATGATTTACAATAACATACATACATAAAGGACGAGTTTTGTAATTTATATCATCTTGTGGTTATACCAAGTTGTGGTTTAGAATTCGTCAATTGATCTTTGTTATTTGATATCTTCTTTGGTACCTTGAAATATACAGAGTGGTATGTGTTAGCGTCGATATGGGTTTTGTATTCTCTGAATGAAGTGATTGTGTTTCATGTGTTATGATTTAGATATGTTGATGGTGATTTCAAAGTCCAACGGGCCGATTTGTATTTGTGGGGTGTGTTTTGCTATGCAAAAAAGAAGAAATTGGTTACTTTCATTTTCTTTTTTAGTTTCTTGAACATTATTCTTTAGAAGAATTTGGTGACTCCTGTCTAAACATCAATATCAAGTTTAACATTCAACCTATGAACCATTGGACCTTCCATGACAACATCCAACCCACCACAACATACACCCAAAACACTTGATGTCATAAACGAATCCACCATCACACCAGTTTTCTCAACATATAAAACATGTCCAAGCATTCTTCCCACGTTTCATGCGCGCTATAACCAAAACAAGACTGTTCCAATAAACAACATCTCTCTTCGACGTTTCATCGAACACCTGGCATGGTTTACCAACTTCACCAAATCTAGCATACATATCAATCAACGCTTTATCGATATACAAATCTAATCCCAAACCCAACTCCAACACACGTTCATGAACAATCTTGGGCGTTCAAATCTGCCATGAACCCGCACAAGCATTTTATATTCAAGACCGTCATCTTGGAATAACAATCGAATGCTTCAATGAACAACCCATTATGTGTCATCGCTCTTATAATCACCTTCCATTAGTAAACAATGTTTGTAGGGGACATGCTGATGATAACCAGGGAACATGAACGTGGGTCTTTGAGGTGAACATATTTGTTGATGAGTTTGTCGGAGAAGTAAAGCGTTGGATGGAGTCATGAAGTGATTAGAAATAATCAAATAAGTGGATTTTGTGTTTGATGTTGAAGATAATGTTTTCGAGAGCGAGGAGTAGAGTGATTGTTGAATTTGGTGAGTGAAAGGATGTAAGTTTGATGGCCACAAAGATGGAAAAAAGGTCTTAAAACCGATTTAAGTTAAAAGTTTGCAAAGTGAGTCATTGTGATAAGATTACAAAAATACCTTTCTCTTTAACGCTTATGGAGTTGACGATAAACCGGTGACGCAAATTACACTTTACTCTCTAAAAACATATCACATATCAAAAGAAGTCAAATTCATCAAATATTTAAAAAGTCAAAACCAACATCAAATCATGGCACACCCCAATTCAACTTCAAAACCCTAACAAAGCTTCCATTCACTTCTCATCAAATCTCACAAAATTCCTTCACAAAATCTACAATTTCGAACGATTTACGCAAATTCAGGCTCCCCTAAAGCAGATCAACATAATATCCCCTCGAATCCCCAATTGTGATCCATAAAAGGTAGCGTTTTCTTGTCTTATAATCGTTAATTACCTGCTATTTAAATACATTCACTCATTTTTTTATATATTATGATAATTGGTTGCATATAAAGTAAAAAAAGTAGGGTTTTTACGTTTTCACGTTTTGTAATTGTGTATTTAGGCTTGTAATGTTCGTGTTCGTTCGTTTAGGACTGGAGTTTTCTTGTTCATGTTCGTTCGTTATGAAAATAAATGTGGCCGTGTTCGTTTATGTTTGTTGGTTATTAGTATAAAGGAACGGTCCACAAACGAACGTAAATAAACGAACATAACTGAGTTAACACCAATTAAAAGTAAATATGAATAACAATGTATTGGGCCTAAAATATTAATAAAACTAGACTAAATTGTAAATTTGTAATGGGTCTAACGATCTTAAACGAATATTTAATGAAAACAACATAACATAAATTAATGAACACAAACAAAAGAATGTTCACGAACATAAATGAACGAACGAGACATGTGTTCATGTTCGTCTGTTTAACTAATTGACAAAAAGGTTTGTTCGTGTTTGTTCATTTATTAAATAAACGAACATAAACAAACTTCTTGTCGAACGATTGATGAACGGTTCACTGAACATTTCGTTTACAAGTCTACGTGTATTATCTGCTATTTGAATTTATTCACCTAACTTTTGATATTGTTATTGATATGTTCTGAGAATTGTTTGCATATAGAGATACAAAACGTAATGGATTACAATCAATCCGTTCGAAATAGACGTCCTGCACGTAACAACAATAATTATCATAATAACAACACGTACAACGAGTATGAAAACGATGAATATGAAGAAGAAAACGAAGGTATGAATATGAACCCAAGGTACGCTTATCAAGAACCTGATGATGAAGAAGACGAAGAAGATGATGATAATAACAATGAGTATCAACATGGATATTATAGGGTTTCTGGTACAGGAATTGATGTAGGCGAATCATCAAGACGTCACCAAAAGAAGCGTCGGTTAGATAACATAGTGTCGAGTTACGAATATGCTAACGCCCCTCGTGTTTCGGAGAGATCATCGGGTGACGAGTGGAGCGAGAACGCGACGTACGTGTTGTTAGAGGTTTGGGGCGATCGGTTTTTACAGTTGGGGCGAAAGAGTTTGCGCGGGGATGATTGGGTCGAGGTCGCGGAGAAGGTGTCGGAGATGTGTAAGATGGAGATTGACGAGACGCAGTGTCGGAATCGGTTAGAAGCGTTGAAGAAGAAGTACAAGAAAGAAAAGGCGAAAATGGAGGATATGGGGATGCTTGGAAGAGAAGGGTATAATGGTAAATGGGGATTTTTTAAAAAGATGGATATGTTGTTGGCACCGAAGAAGCAACATAATGGGTTACCGTGTGGGGTTGATTCGGGTGAGTACGTGTTTATGAATACGAAGGCTTATTTAAACAATTCAAACGCGTTGGATGAGATGCGGGATAGCCCGTGTGAATCGGAGTCTGATGACGATGACGATGACGATGACGGGAAGGATGAAGAAGGGTTTCGGTTGTTGGCGGAATCGGTTCAGAATTTTGGGGAGATTTATGAGAAGATTGAGGGGCGAAAGCGGCAACAGATGTTGGAGTTGGAGAAGATGAAGATGGATTTTCAGAGGGAACTGGAGCTTCAGAAAAAGCAGATTCTTGAACGGGCGCAAGCGGAGATTGCGAAGATTCGAGAAGGGGATGATGAAGATGGTAATTCGGTTGAGAATCTTAGTGGATAAGAAGGTACTTTCTACTTTTGTTATTCGTTTTTATTTGATTTAGTGGTAGATTTGTTGGTTGTTCTGTTTAATTTACTATTTTCAGCTAGGAAAAGAGTAAATTGACTATAAGTTACTGTCATTATCAAATAATATGGAGTTGTTTGGATAATTGGATGTGCATACTGAGAGTAATTACTCCCTCCATCCCAAAATCTTTGCCCGCTTTCGTAGTTGGATAGTTATAATTTACCGATTTCTTGTTTTAGACTTGACTTTATCGTTAAATTTTGCTAGTTTTTCAAGTCAATTGGCATCTTTTATGCATCAAGGGTAAAATTGGATACTGCTAATTAGAATCTGCATTAACTGTACATAACTTTTTTTTCCGATCGGCGATTAACTGTACATAACTAGAATTGTGTTTTTCTTTGTTTGTAGAAAATCATTTTGGGGCAGATGGAGGGAGTATGTGATATTGAAATATCATAGTATTTGGGCATGTTATTGCAACTTGAAGTTGTAATTATCACTTTTGATGGTGTTAGCGATTGAGAACTTCTGTTTCTTTATAAAAAAAGAAATAAATGATAGGTGTTATAAGGGTATATAAGTAGATCTTACTGTAAGCTTTAATAATCAGCTTTGTTGTAGCTAGTATGAGAATCACACAATCGTTTGGAACAGAATATAGTGTAGAAGATGGTATTTGAATGTGGTTTAGCTTTAAGTTGTAATAATCACTTTTGGTGGTGTCGAGTATTCAGCAAATATATATATGAAGGGACTGTAACTGTAACTGCTAGCTAGTATCAAACTGATAGTCAAAATTGATTATTTGACCCACAAATTATCAAGTAATTATAAGTAGAAGTAGTTTAACTAAACACAGAAACTAATAATTCTGAGTCTCTGACTTGAAATCGCGAATAGTCAAACTATTAGCATCTGCATGCATCCAAACACCCTTTATATGTGGATCATAGAGGCGATATGTTCTTACAGAACATTATATCGTCTGCTGTTGCTCTTTAGTTGACTGTATTTTAGCATTATTACCAAATATTCAGTTTTCTTTTTCATCTGTAGTGCTCCCAATCCTTCTCCTCCCCCAATATACATGAAAAAGTTTCATGTTTTAACTTTTAACTGTTAATGGAGTCTGAACTGAGTTATGTTGTATCTTTGACGGATCAAACAAGTTAATCTAAAAGATCTAACTACAAAGGATAATGATCATGGGTTGAAATTTGAAAATCTGTGTATTAAAAATTTCATAAAACCTTTAAAATCACTTCATTAAGAAACATTACATGTATAGAGTTAAGTTCATGTACAAAGTGTCTTATCGTACAAAACGTGCGAAAGGCATGAAAAAGCCAAAAAACGCGGTGGCATTTTTGTAATTATTTACTCGTAGAGTAATTATCAAAATTACTCTACAAATGATCTTGTAGAGTAATTTTGATCTTGTAGAGTAGTTTTGTAAAATGTTCTTGTAGGGTAATTTTGATCTTGTAGAGTAATTTTGTAGAGTAATTTTGTAGAGTATCATAATTACTCTACAAATGATCTTGTATATGGTAATTTTGATCTTGTAAGGTAATTTTGTAAAGATCATAATTACTCTACAAATGATTTTGTAGAGTAATTTTGAATTGTATGTTGTTTGATAAACTTGCAGAGTAATTTTGATACACTTGTAGAGTAATTTTGATAATTACCATACATGATCAAAATTACTCTACAAGATACACTTGTAGAGTAATTTTGATAATTACCCTACTAGATCAAAATAACTCTACAAGAACATTTTACAAAATTATTCTACAAGATCAAAATTACTCTATAGGATCATTTGTAGAGTAATTTTGATAATTACTAATAATTACGAAAATGTCACCGCGTTTTTTCAGCAAAACCTTTAGTTCGTACGTTAAAGTTATTTGTATTTGATCTTTTGTCTACATGTATAATAATATAGTTTATTGCAATCATGTTTAATTGTTTATAACATGTTCATTTATATATTTTATATATGGGTTATGTTATATCTGAAATGTGCCAAATACATCATCGTCATCATTATACTCAGTAAATCCCACCAATACCAAAGTTAAGGCAGTGTCTGAGGAGAGTAAGATGTAGACAGTCTTACCTCTACCTCGTAGAGGTAGAGAGACTGCTTCCAGTGAGACTTGAGACCCCCGGCTCAATAGTAGATTTGCATCAAGCTTTAGACATAAGGCACATAACACTCAACAATTGAGACAAAGGCCAAATTATTTCCCGTTTTCACCCGATTTATAAACTATCCAAGTCACCCATTTCATGACGTCTATATTGGAGGGTGGTGGCTTGTTTTATTGCATCCATGGTTTACATTCCAAAAAATGAGCATTTTTACGTGTTTGAACAGTTTAGTTACCGATTTATGTACCAATTTCAACAAAAAAAAGTTATGTTTTATTTGTTTTAGCAGTGGCTTAGCATCAAGGAATGATGACCGAAGCGATAGCACTGCAGTACCAGATTACATTTGAAGTCTGTCTTTCTCCCTTCTTTCTCCCAGTTAACATATTTTCTTGTTTGTAATTTGACTTGATGCTTTATGTATTTAAGTAAAGTTTAATAAAGATATCTGCATCTATAACAACCTTGAAATTCATTTATTTATTTTTATTGATGAAATTGTTATGCAGCTCTTGATACACATCAGATTGCATTCTGTGCTTTCATGTGTTTGCCGAGTGCTCGATCTTAATGATGGGAGATGACCGTTTTACGCATTTGACAATCCGAAATCATTAGACTGCGGGGTGTGGGGGGCTTGGGTTGACATGTGGCGGAGGTGGGCTCCACATAGTGTGGCTTGGCTGGGCGTGACTTTTTTGGGTGTGGGGTGGCGTGGTTTTTTTTTTGTGTCAAATATGCCCAGCCAGTCCGAGCCATCCACGTCATCTCCCCCCCCCCCCCCCCCACGCCAGGCTTCATAGCCACGCCAGCGGGCAATGCCGCAATCCACGCTGGCCCGGTGTGGCTGAACTGGCGTTGCTTGGCTTCCCCCGCCCCAACCAGGGGCAAAGGATTTAAGGGGGCAGGGGGGCGCCCGACCCCCCGAACTTTTCGGTCAATAGTGTTATATATGTACGTTTAGTATATGATTTTGTAGGGATAAACGTTTTCGACCCCCCCCCCCCCCCCCCCCCCCCGCCAGGCTTCATAGCCACGCCAGCGGGCAATGCCGCAATCCACGCTGGTCCGGTGTGGCTGAACTGGCGTTGCTTGGCTTCCCCCGCCCCAACCAGGGGCAAAGGATTTAAGGGGGCAGGGGGGCGCCCGACCCTCCGAACTTTTCGGTCAATAGTGTTATATATGTACGTTTAGTATAGGATTTTGTAGGGATATACGTTTTCGAGCCCGGTTTTAATTTATATAGCCCAAATAAAATATTTAATTAGGCCAAATATTATAGCCAAAATCATTATATTTGGTAGAATACTAGAATGCATATTATATAAACCAAATCAAATCATTATATAGCCCAACTTAAAAGCCCACCCTATAAAAAAAAACCCAAATTCGTTTACTTTGGGACATCGACCAGAAGAGAAGCCACAATCCAGAACTGCAGAAGGGGAGAAAAAAACGCAGGTTCCAGTCTTCCAGAACTGTTCGACTTCTGCTTCTTGTTCGAAAACAGAAGCCAAAACACTACTCGTTGTTGTGGTCTTGTACTCTTGTTCGACTTCTTCAATCATCATAAGGTTAAAGGTATGTGTTTTTTTATCTTTAGGTTTAATTTAGGGTTGCAATTTACGTGATTTAGGTTGAAATTAGGGGTGAAATTGGTCCGAATTTCTGAAATTATGGGTGAAATTGGTCCGTTTTAATGTTTGAGAACGTTTTATATTTGGTATTAATGTTTGACCCGACCCGAATCGAATCACCGACGTCCGACCCGAACATACACCTCGAAATTTTTTTCAAGCTTCGCCACTGGCCCCAACCCACGCCCCACGCCCCACGCCCCACACCCCACACCCCACGGTCTTAGAATGATTGTTTTATAATGCAAAATACTGAAGGACAAAAAGTTATGTAAATTAATGACATGAATAAAATGTACAACATATAAAAACCAATGATATCCAACTACTACATCATTATATATAGAAATTATATGCAACCAATGCAATATTGTTATATAAAAATAAGAAATGTAAAACTTTGATTATTACTCTTGAGTCTTGAATCATGTGATGTACCTTCTCATCCGACAAAAGTGAAATCATATTAAAATCACAAGCTCTTTTACTAGAACATTTTCATAGTAGTACACTTGAATCATGTGCTATATTAAATATGATTATCACTGAATTCACACGTAAGTTGTTAGGAATTTATTTTCACATGATTAGATTCTTAAGCTATAAATAGTCAACGGAAAAGTACTTAAGACTTTAAGTCTTTGTATGATTAAACCTTCAAACTTTATATAGCTAGCCAACGAGGTGGTGGTGGAGTGGTAAGGGAGAGTCTTGGTGTTCTAAGGGACCCAAGGTTGATTCCTGCCCTCCCCATTATTTTCTGCGACACCTGGTGATGATGGGAGACTAGGCGAATAGGTGGAGATCGCTAGTTCGATCCTTGAACTGAGCGGGTTTTACCTCACCGCATTGTCGTGCCTTCGGGCGAGTGATCACGGGCTTCGGCCTTAGGTGAGGGTTTTCCTCGGTTCGGAGGCGAGTGTATCGCGATGTGGTGAATTTTGTCAATAGCCTATTTGGAGGATTCGTTGACCGTTTAAAAAAAAGAACTTTATATAACAATCTTTTCTCTTAATTTATTAATTTATGTTGTAAGTTTAAGACTCAATCTAGCAAAATTAAAATCGAGAATTTTATGTGCGAGTTCAATAAAGTTCATAAAGTTTTTTTTAACACTTATAAGAACGATTGAGATATTCGGAATGTAATTTCTAAATAAATAGTGTAAAAAAAAAATTATGTTTTTTTTTTGGATTCTGTGACGAAAATACGTTCTTAATAAGATGAGAAAAAAAATTCAAAATAAAAAAATAATTAAATAAGAATTCCCTTATTCATTTCTTACATTAAAGGTATTTTGTATCTTAAGACTCATTTGTATTTTATCTTTACACTATAAAATATATCTTAAAAAAAGAACACACAATTGTTTCCCAAAAACGTGTTTCAGGGATTTAAAAACTATGAAACTAAACGAAACGACATCCCAATAACTATACAAGAATTACGTAAACACCATAGTCCAATAAAACTTTAAATAAATTTCCTATGTAATCTTTTTATCTTAAATTAATGACCCCCCCGGTTGAGCAAAATCTCATCCATGGGATGTAGCCAGCCTTCATCTTTGTATTATATCGTTGTATGTGAAGGTTTACAAGTTTTCACTTAAGTTTAATTGTAACATGATGATATTATTACTATAAGGCTAAGGGTATGGGAAACGTGAGTTGGGTCGTGGATTGTCACCGAGGATGGTGGATGATGCGTTACACCGTCTCTTTAGAAACCACCATGGTTCACGTGGATTAAATCACGGCAACCACGGACCTTCTTCTCCTTTTTCTAGTATTTTAAGACTGAGGGGAGTGGGGCGACTCCCACCCCAAGTCGCCCCCAAGTCGCCTCTAACACCGCCCCCCATGGCGTCCCCAAGGGCGTCCCCCCTCCTGCCCATCCTCTGCTCGTCGCCCGGCTCTCCTCACACAACCCAATTTGGCACAAAATTTCAGGAGACTCCCCCCTCCAAGTCGCCCAAGGCCGCCCCACACACCATTCCCCCTTTTTTGCTCAAAATCCTCGAGGCTGACGTGGCGCCACGTGTCGCAAGACGCCCCATCCTAAGGCCGCCCCACTCCCTTCAGTCTAAGCATGTGCATGTTTATTAATTTAGGGTGGTGGTTTGGGTCATGACCACAGTACCATATAGGGTGGCGCTTTTGGATGGTGGATGAAAGTGAGGTGATATGACGCTGACGTGTAAAATCATGGTGGTCATGAGGGTCATGTCATGACCACACGTTATAGCCTAGATTAAACAAGAGTTGTTAAGATTTCTCATTAGATTCATGTGTCAGTGATTATTGACAAAACCGTTTGTTGATGAAAGCAAGCAATTTTGCTAGTAGTTTTTGGGCTAGTTTCATCACTATGACACCTACCATGTCGTTAAACATGATATTATGATATTTCTTATAATACAAATGAGACGATTTAGCAACATTCAACTAAAATGAATAAAAAAAAGAGAAATATGAGTTGGATTTTGATATATTGAATGTTGCGGCTCGTGAGGTGAATTATAAACATTTGCCACAACCGTTTCCAGTAATATCATAACTCCCAATTTTCACTTTTTGGTTGTTAGTAGTTAGAAAAAGATTATTATATTCTTAATAATTCAACTATTACACCTAAGTTAGTATATATATATAGGGTAAAGTTCTTGTACAAATAATCTTAACATACTAAACATACAAATTGAAGGAAAACTCAAAAAGACAAGGTGGCATTTTTGTAATTATCAATAACTATCAAAGTTACTCTACAAATATACCTAAAAAAAACCTAACCACTCCCCCCACCCCCCAAAAACCTAAAAAAACCTAACCCCCCCCCCACCCCCCAAAAACCTAAAAAAAACCTAACCCCCCCCCCCCCCCCCCACCCCCCAAAAACCTAAAAAAACCTAACCCCCCCACCCCCCAAAAACCTAAAAAAAACCTAACCCCCCCCCCCCACCCCCACCCACCCCAAAAACCTAAAAAAACCTAACCCCCCCCCACCCCCCAAAAACCTAAAAAAAACCTACCCCCCACCCAAGCTAAAATGTTAAAAACTAAACCCCCAAAAAACCTAAAAAAATCTAAAAAAATAAAAAAAAACACACAAATTATTTTATTTTATTTTTTTAACATTTTTTATTAAAAAATCGCTACTTTTAATTTTTTTTTTTTTTTTTTTTTTTTTTTTGCTAACGAAATGTAGCGATTTTTTGATAAAAAATGTTAAAAAAAAAAAATTTGTGTTTTTTTAGGTATTTTTGGTTGTAACTTTGATAGTTGGTGGTAATTACAAAAATGCCACCTTGTCTTTTTGGGTTTTCCTTCAATGTGTATGTTTAGTATGTTAAGATTATTTGTATTTGATCTTTTGCCTATATATATATATATAGGATATATATATATATATATATATATATATATATATATATATATATATATATATAGGGAGCCGCTAGAATGAGAACCACCACGAGTTATGAGAACCACGAGAACCGCGCCCCGCGGGTGGCCGTTGACCACGAAATTTTTTTTACACCTAGATCCGTATATTTTAAGACCGGGTGTAAATTTTGGGTTCAAACGGCGCGCCCGAGGGGGTAGTTTTTTACGCCCAAAGTTTGGGTTTTTTAATTTTTTTAATTTTTCTTTTTTTTTTAACCAAACTTTGGGCGTAAAAAACTACCCCCTCGGGCGCGCCGTTTGAACCCAAAATTTACACCCGGTCTTAAAATATACGGATCTAGGTGTAAAAAAAATTTCGTGGTCAACGGCCACCCGCGGGGCACGGTTCTCGTGGTTCTCATAACTCGTGGTGGTTCTCATTCTAGCGGCCCCCTATATATATATATAGAACGGGATCAGGAGAAAACGCTTAAAAGTGTGAGAACGGTGAGAACGCATCATGGCCCAACACGTGGCGCGGGACATGATCAGGGTCCGAGGGTTTTTTTTATCTTTTCAATCTTCTTTTATTTTCCTAACGCGGTATAATATTTTCTGGCGTCTAAGTTTTTTTGGCGTTATTTGTATTTATTAAACTTTTTGGCGTTGAATTAATTGTTTTTGTGTCACATAGATAATTTTTTGGCGTTATAGCGTTTTCTGGTCGATTTTTTTTTGGCGTTTTGTATAATAATTCACTACGAGTCATTAATCTTTTTATAAGTTAACAATAAGACCAAATGTTTTTTTTTGGCGTTTAATGAATTTTTTGGCGTTTAATACATTTGACTAGTTGCTTTGCAGGCACCCGTTCTCACAGTTTTCACACTACTAGCGTTTTGGTGTTTGTAGTTTTTGGCGTTTTATATAATAATGTATTTTATTTGTAGAGAACTAGATAACAAAACAACAGATAACTTGATAACAAAACAATATAAAATGAAAAAGAAAAAAAAATGGTAATCTAATTTCTCTTCCGAATCTTCACTGTCATCAGCTCCTTCTTCTTGAATTTGTCTTGGCGTTTTGAACCTTTTGAATACCTTAGCTAAATGCCAACTTTCCTACATAAACCCCGTCTTTTTCAGACGAAGCTGCTTAGTGGCATCCAGTTTTTTGGTGTGATATTCTTGTTTGGTGGTATGTCATTAAAGATCAACTCTTGCTTGATGCTATTTGTAATAATGGAGTCCAAAATAGCATTTTACACTTGTGTTGATACTTTTATTCCATGCCTATATTCATCAAGAACAAAGCTTACATGATGGCATATCACTGTCATCTGTCTCTTTTTCTTGAATATTTGTCCATCTCATTCAGCAAAATACTATTGAGATAACCCTCTTAGAAGAAGAATCCATTCAGTGAAAGCTTTGCCATCTGTGGTTTTTTTAACTAACATTATTTGGCGTTTTAAAGTGAGTGGTTTCTAGAGGATATGACGTTTGTGTTTTCTGGGTTTGATCAATTTCATTGTGTATAGACCACTCTCTTATAGGAGTTTTTTGCTGCGTAGTTTAGGCAGGACTTTTTTATTGTAATAAATGATAGTAATAAAGTAACTGTCTTTTCAGTTACTGTTTTTGTATTTACTGTTTTGATCAGCTTTTATCAGTTTTATAGGTGATAGACGTCCCATCTTCTAAGTTTGACGTTTTTTTAAATGGCGTTATGTAGACAAAGATGACAAAATACAATAACGGAGAAAATAAAATATTAAGCAGTAAAAATAGTTTTTTGTTATTCTTGGCGTTTTGTAAGGAATAACATTTTTTAGTATTTTTTTGGCGTTTTGCTAATAAAGAGATAAATATATCATTTAATTATCTCAAAAAAAAAAAAAAAAAGAAGAAGATTACACAGAAGAAAAAAAGAGGAAAAAAAATTAAAACCCTTCGTCAGAATGTACTTTATCCGAAAAGTATCCATCACTTGCGTCATCTTCTTCCTCGGAGTCTTCATCTGGATCTTCATCCATGTCATCACCTTCACCTTCATCAGCTTCTTGTTCCTGAAGATTCTGAAGCCTCCACTTGAACATGTCTTGCATTAACTCAAATTTTGAGTCCATTTCTGTGTTGGTACATGTGGCGTTATGCAATTCTTCCATGAAACCAAGACCCTGTTTTGTCATGATGTTTTCTAGCCAGTAGACTTCCTGCTCCCCGCTGTCATATGTAACGGTCACCATGTCTGTTTCATCATCAAAACGCCATGATGTCATGACAGGGTCCGGCTTCACATCTGCTTTGATTGGTCCAAATTTCCTGGTTAATGCTTTCATAAGCATATGTGTTTCATGACATTCGTTGTCTAGAGCAATGCCAAGGGATAAGATTCCCCTCTGTATCTCTTCTTCCATCTTCAGAATTGCTCTGACTGTCTTAACATACACCCTCTTTCTGTTGTCAAAACGGAGGACAAATCGCCTGATTGCCAGAGTGTATCTCCACGAAACGATTGTTGCCATTTTTGGCGTTTTGGTTAAGTTGGCGTTTTTGGTTAAAGATGTTTTTGCAGAAATGGAAAGATTTAAGTGATTATGGAAGCTATGTTTTACCTCGTTTATATATTGATGTTTTTGGCGCGTAATTTAGGAGGGAATTTCTTCTAATAAATGTTAATAACTGAAATTCAGTTACTGTGTTATTTCATCTTCCTGTACTATCCAACGCGTTTTATCACTAATTTTTGGCGTTTTGATTTTTAATGGCGTTTTATTTTTTTGAATGGCGTGTTATCATTTGATGGTGTTTTGAATATGAGCGGTAAAAGATCACCACAAAATGCATTTAAAATGTTTACAATAAAATTGATGTTATTTACGAAAACGCCACCGCGCAATCTAGTCCATGGATTGTTTTGATCGGACTTTTCACCGTTCTCTCTAAATCCTGACCCTATATATATATTGATTACGCCTACGTTAGTATATATATTGAATGACTGAATGAGTTCAACTTTAAGAAACAAGTTTAATGAGCCAAAGATCACCACAAAATGCATTTAAAATGTTTACAATATTTAGAAATTTTAAAATAATTGTTTGTTTATTATCATTAAATTAACTTTTATAATCTCATACATACACTAAAATTATGGGTTTTGTGTTTTTATTTATTTGATTTTTTTTTGTTATCGTGGGCTCAATTCTAAGATACTCGAGTTGATAGTTATAGATAGAGATGTCAATAAGTCGGGTATGGCTAATCTCATATCCATATTTGGTTGTAAAATTTTATTTTCTACCTGGCTCATTACCCGTCGGATATTTGACGGGTATTTACCCGTTATGATTTTCATGTATATATATATATATATATAAATATATAAATATATATAGAGAGAGAGAGCCGTTAAAATAGAAACCACTCACAGTTGTAAGAAACGCGAGAACCACTCTCAACCAATCAGATTATGCCAACATAAAATGTATTTTGGTTATTTACCCAACTGTCAAATCCCCCCATCTCTCTCCATTTAATGCCATAAGAGATTTTAAAATCTCTCACCTTTCTCTCTCTTCAAAATATGAACCCCTCACCTCATATATCTCTGCCATTTAAAGACTTACGCATCATCTTCTCATCCTCTCTCTTCTGATTTTGAATCTGCAACCACCATCATCTCTCATCATCTCTCTCCTGATTTTGAATCTGCAACCACCATCATCTCTCATCATATCTCTCCTGATTTTTGAATCTGCAATCATCATCATCATCTCAGTCGGTGGTGGGGAGGTGTTGGTGGGGAAGACGTTGGTGGTCGGTGGTGGTCGGTGGCGGAAGACGGTGATGGGGTGGGGTGTTCAGAAGTCGGGGGGGGGGGGGGGGGGGGAGGTGGTTGGTGGGGAGACGGTGCCGGAAGATACAGATCTGAGTTTGACGGCGATGGTGGTGGTGGGTCACCCACACCCACCTGATCACCTGTGACGGTGCCCCTCGTTGCGAAGGCCTCACCTCGGTTCTCCCGGCTACCCCTAAACACCACACCACACAATCTATTTTCTCCGGCTCCCCTCGTTTCTCTGGCGACGGTGGTGAAGGGTGTCGGTGTTGGAGGCGGTGGCTGTGCGAGCGGCGATGAATCTAGTGCTTTTAAATGTTTTGAATCTGGTGCTTTTGAATGTTTTGAATTTGTTGAATGTTTTGAATCTGGGTGCTTTTGAATGTTTTCAATCTGGTGCTTTTTGAATGTTTGAATTTATTGAATCTAGTGCATTTGAATGTTTTGAATCTGGTGCTTTTTGGTAAATTTGAACAATGAACTATGTGGGTTTTGATCTGTTGGATTTTGGGCGGTGATGATGCAAAAAAAAAAAAAAAAACGCATATTTTGATGACGATGGCGCGGCAAAGGATGGTGGAGGGTAATTTTTTAACGTGCAGCCCCTCTTTTGCAGCCTCTGATTATCAGAAAATCTGAGCCAAACCCCGTTTTTTTTTTCAAGATTCCACTCATTTTTTTTATTTTTGTGTGTTGGTTTTTTATATTTTCCCCCAGTCGATGATGATAACAATCTATCTGAGACACATACCGAGTTGCGATTTCTGAGTGCGTTTGTTCTGTGTAAAACAGGTTTTGTAAAAAAAAAAAGTTAAAACCGTAAACTTTTTAACGTAAAACGTAAATTTTTTAACGTAAAACGTAAACTTTTTTAACGCAAAACGTAAAACGTAAACTTTTTAACGTAAAACGTAAACTTTTTAACGTAAAACGTAAACTTTTTTAACGTAAAACGTTAAAACATAAACTTTTTAACGTAAAACGTAAAACTTTTTAACGTAAAACGTAAAACGTAAACTTTTTAAACTTTTAACCTAAAACGTAAAAATTAAAACGTAAAACGTAAACTTTTTTAGCGCAAAAATGTTAAAACGTAAACTTTTAATGTAATTTTTTTTATGTAAAACGTAAAAAAACGACGTGTAAAAAAAACCGGTTTGAAAAAAACGACGCGAAAAAACGGAGCGTAAAACAGGGCCGTAAAACGTGCCGTAAAAAAAACACGCGTAAAAAACGGGGCGTAAAAAACGACTCTTAAAAATGTTTTTTTTAAAACAAATCTTGAAAAAAAAAAATTATCAAAGAATCTGATTTTTAAAAAAATTCTTTAATAAAAAATCTGATTTATAATAAAAAAATAATTAATGCAATAGGACAAAAAATGTAATAAAAAAATAATATATACAATAAGATAAAAAAAACAAATTTACTTAAATACCCTTTAACAATAAATTATTAAAAACATAATAAGACAAAAAAGATTTTTTATAATAGTTTTATTACTTTTTAATCTCATCCATTCATTTTTAAGATCTAGTGGTTAGAAAGTGGTTCTCTCGGTTCTTACAACTGGAGGTGTTTTTCATTTTAGCGGTCCCAATATATATATATATATATTACTTTTCCTTTACAATTTTATGTTTTAAAAATCTATATAATATATTAGATTATGATAAATAACGTACATATTGTTTTTGGTCAAAAATCACACAAGGATAATACAACCAAATCTGATTTTGTGAGGTATGATGCTTGGTTAAATGGTCAAATGTATGAACAACAAATATATGAAATGAGTGGTGAACACAAGGATTTATACGAGGAAAAAGCCCTTGATCAATGAATGATCTCCGGCATAAAAAACCTCGGTGATGGAAACTACCGATCACCAACTATATTAAACCAAGAAAGTTTACAAATCGGGATGATAACAAGCTTGGTACAAGGATCACTAGTGTGCAAAAGTGTGTAATCGTAGAGAATTCTTGAGAGCTCGAGTGTAGTGCAGTTGTGTTGCTAATAATATCTAAATCAAGCTTGTATCCCCATTTAAAAATAGAAATTATCTAGCCTAACTAACTATCCGCAAATGGTGCAAGCCCCCCACGATCACCATAACGGTCGAAGAGTTCATGCACGTGCAGAATCACCAAGCAAATTCCCCTAGAATCTCGGTTGGACCAAGTCCTATTCGAATACACCTGCAAAACAAGTTCAAAAATGATGGAAACAATTGTTAGTGTTAGGATAATAATGAGGATCCTGGATCCTTAGTCCTGCAACATCTTCTGAGGATCCTTAATTCAAACTGAACTGAGGATCCGTGATCCAAGCTGCACTTGAGGATCTGTGATCCATAAGCTGTGAAATTCTATCCCTAACAATTGCCCCCAAACATGACTAGTTGATATCCAATTAGATAGTCGTGTTTCAATTTAATTCGGACTAGCCGTTGCTTATGGATATAGCCGTTGCGATGCTGGCATCAGCGATAAGACTTCCTGCAACAATCATCATTATAAATAGGGTTAGAGATAAGGATGAAAATTGCATTTAAATTCGAACCCTTCCCCTTTAAATCCTCATTCGAAGATTTCATCAGGTATCTCTTCTTTCATTCTCTTTAAATTCTCTTCTTTCCGATACCCTGTTCTTCGATTAATCCATGGTAAAGACGAATATCAGATCCTCCCCTGCTAAGGATCCCAAAAAAGAGAGCCCTCCGAAGAGTCAGGGCATAACTAAAAACCCTTCAATGGAACTCTATCGTTTAACCGATCATGAGATTGATCGGTTACGTCATTGTTTTCTAGAAGGCACCATTTTTAGACCCTTTGACTCTTCCATGAAGAGTGATTGCATTTCTGATGTCTGGATCACCTTTCCTGCAAGCCCTTTCCAGATTGGCTTCACATATCCTTTCCCTTTCTTAACCCAAAGCTTTTTCACACTCACCGGTTTGTGCTACGTCCAAGCCATGCCGATGGTGTGGAGAGTGTTGTACACGCTTGAACATATTGTTGAACAAGAAGGGATTGATATAGGCTTATCTGAGTTGAGCCAGTTGTATAATCTTGTTAGCCATGGTTCTCATCGTTTTCTTTTTAAGCACAAACCTGGTCAACCACTAAGAATGACTCCAACTGGAGGAACCAGTTCTTCTTCGTAAGAAGGGACTCCATCCCAAATGGGAGTCATCTTCCCAAGAAGTGGATCACCCGGGGTAAGATATGGGATCCTTGGACCAGGACCATGGTAGGATTCTTCTTTTCTGTTGAGGATAGCTGATCCTTCTTTTTGTTGTGCAGCTATCTCATTCTCTCACATCCAAGAATCTCCTGTCACAAGAGAGATGATTGCTGCTTTCTGGAAGATTGATCCTGCCATAAGAACATTTCAAGCCAAAGCAAAGGATTCTAAAGAAATCTCCTCCGGTTCCTACACAATGTCGAGTAAGTATCCATATTTATGTGTAAATAAGTGTTTAAATTAGTATAAGGTATGAATACTTATCTGTGAATTATATTTGTAGGTGCTGTCAAATCTTCCAAGTCTGCTTCAAGGTTCAGTGTGGGTGACATCCAGGAATATGTATTCCCTAGGTCTATTAAGAAGGAGCTGGCTGCAAGCCAAAGCGTCCCTGAGACCAAAGGAGTTAGCACCAGCGGTAAAGGAACTAAAAGGAAGAAGCATGCTGAACCCGCTGAAGGCCTGCCTCTGATGGAACACCAGGTTCTAGAATATGTCTCTGAGGTAAGGATTTCATATCCTTAAATTTACATTTCTTTTGAGGATATAGGATCCTGAATTCTTTTATTACAGAAATTCGCTGAAGTCCAGATCCTCATTGACCAACATGTGGCTGAAGCTGAACAATAGTGTAGATCCCAAAACGAATCCGGATCACAGTGGTTGGTTGTTTTAACCCATAACACCTATTGATTAGGTGTTTGAGATATAAAAAATTAAGAAAGATCAAAGATGAAGGTGAAGCTTATGGATTAATGAATACAACAAGTGTTGTATTGAATCCAAACAATAAGATATAACAATAAACCACCTTGGATATCAGATTTGAGCACAAGATCAACACAAGAATGTAACAACACCAATATTCATTCAAGAGCCAAAAGCTTGCCAAGGTTACAATGTGAAGGCTATTTATAGTGTTCCTGACTTGCCAGCAAATTTATAAATTTGCTGGAATCTTATCTACACTAGGTCAGGAAACTATCTTCTAGAGAATTACAAAATAAGCCCTTGTACATTCAAATTTGCTACAAACCACTATAAAACTAATCCAGCACAAGTATGAACGATCTCAAAAGTTCCAACAATATCCCCCCTAGATCGTTGCATACTTGTCTTCTCATTCTTCATTGATTTCCGCTGGATTCTCAGTAGCTTGCTTTTCAGGCTCTTTGGGATTGTCTTCATTTGTTGACGTTTCGGGTGGTGCTTGAGTTTCGACTTGTGCGTCCGGAGTTGCTTGAGTAGTAACAGCTTCACAAATAGGTTGATCCTCCATAGTGGCCTCATATGTGGATGAGGCCGGAGGTGATGATGTCGTGGTGGGTTCAGTTGAAGAAACAGGGGTCTTTTCTTTCTTATGTTCATGCTTCTTTTTCTTCCTTGCCTCCTTTTTCTTTTCTCCTTTTTCTTTTCTCTTTTCAATCCTGTCTACCAGATCCAGCATTTCCCTCTTTAACTTCCAGGCTCTTTTTACCGCTCTCTGAAATAGCATAGCTTCTTCAAGATTTGCATTTCCAGCTCCCACGTTTATGGAGCTTGCATTCAACATAGTTAGATCCGAGAGCCCAAACATAAACACATCCATAGGATCCAAGATCCGAATATCCACATTTTCGTTGGATCTTATCACAGCTTCTCCAGTCTTGCTATCATAGAACCATTTCTTGAAGTCTTTGAGTGCAACAGGAATTTCTTCAGGTAGCTTAATTCTGGTGACAACTTTAGCAGGATTGATCACCCACGTCACCTTTCCTTTCCCTGTTACTGGATCTATGGTAGTTTTTGAAACTCTTCGCCTTGGACGCTGAGGCCTGTGATTAGGGAAGTCCTTGTTGCATTCTTTAGCGACCAAACGCTCAAAGTCTCCTCCAACGCTTCTTTCTTCATGATTTAGAATGTCCAGACGGCCCAGCTCACGTAGATCCCACCTGGGAAGAGTAAAGAGATCAAAACCGGTCTGAAAGTACTGGATCACGCCACCTCGTCTCTTAACAACAAACATTCCTCTCAGGTTGTCGTACTTCCAGCTTATGATCCTGTCAGTAGCTTCACTCTTTTCAACGGTTATCACCTGGTAAAAATCAGGGAGTCTTTCTCTCTCTTTCTTGAACCATTCTGGATGCTGGGGAGAGAAAGTTTTTCCATCTTCTTGCACATATTGTACCTCTTCTTCTAGACCCCATTCAATAAATCTGGATGGCATGTCATTTCTATCAACTTCTTCTTCGTCACTTTCATTTCCTTCAGTCACTTTTTCCACCGATTCTAAACGCCTTTTCTTTGCTTCAGCCTCTTTTTCTTTTCGAGCATTTTCTTCTTCCACGAATCCCTCAAAGTCAAAGATTTCTTCAAAGGAAAACATGGGTTTTACTTTCATCTGCTCACACATGCTTCTCATCATTCTATACATTTTCTCCAACCCAGCTTGCTGGAACCTGATGTACTTGGATTGCTTGGCCATGTAGGCACTCATCTCTTTATTTTTCTTCCGCTGATCTTTAATCTTCTCTCTTAAAATGTTTGTGTCGTTCACTTGATTTTTGAGAAGACAAATCTCCTTTGCCACAGATGGACTTGCGTTCTCCACAAGTTTATCGTAAAGCTCTTGGAAGGGACGAATCCTTTGAGGTGGGACTGGAGGCTTTGAAAACCTTGTTGGCTTTACAGGAGATACTTTGGAAGGGCCCTTGCTAGCTGAAGCTTCATCCGGATCTATTATCAAAGTATCAACGAAGTCATTCAACGATTGGACTTCTTCAGTTACAATCGTTGGTCTTTCTGAGGATAATATCTCCTTCCGCTTCAACTTCATTTCTCTTTTCTCTTTTTCTTGTAAGGCGTGAATCGCTTTCAAATCTTCAATGTGTTGGCGGTGTTCTTCTGACTCGGCCGCCCTTATGCCTGCCTCCATGAATCGTTCGGTGCTTCTCGAATCCCTTTTCTTTTTGGGTGGTTCGTCTTCAGCCGCTTGTTTTTCTTTCCTTTTTCCTTTAGCGCGTTCTTCTCTTGCGGCTGCTTCGGCTTGAGCGAGAGCATCTCGTTGTTGTTTTTCTTTAACAGCTTCCCTGTACTTCTTATAAGCTTCCTTTACTATTGGGAGTCTCTCTGCTCGGTACATCCAATCATGCAACATCACCCATTCCTGAGTCTTTATCTCGGTGTACTGACGGCTTGTGAAGACGTGGAACTTGTAGAGATCTCCATCAGTTGGAAGATCTTTGTGTTGGTTGTTTATCAGCATCTGAACGAATCTTGGATACATCGCCCACGTTGCTCCACTCACATTTTCAAGCATGTATTTGAATATCAAGCCCGAGAGATTAAATTTCTGTTTGGTACACAGATTTAGCATGGCTGCCGACCATTCCAAGTTCAAACCATCAAAGCCACCCTTTCTGTGTGCTAGACTCGTAGAAATCACATGAACAATGAATCTCCAGTCTCTGGTGAGTCCTCCTCTTTTGATCTCTTTCTTCTGTCGGAAATCTCCAGGATAGCCCATCCCTCGAAAGCTATCTAGGATGTCATCTTGGCTTAGGCTTAACGGATCTTGGTCATTGTCTTGAAGCTTCAGAACCTGGCGTATCCGGTCTTCAGTCACCTCTACTCTTTTGTTGCAGACCGTTGACACTATCCCTCTTTTGCTGTTGATGGTTTCTGGTTTAGCGTTTTCCCAGAATTGTTGTATGTGAATCTTGTAAACTTTAACAGCAGTCTCCACAGCATAACCGATTCTGCTGGAGCGCACCCATCTGGTTACATCGTCAAAATCTTGAGGCACTTCATCCAGATTGATGCTTTGATTGTGCTTCATTGTTTTATCCCACTCGAGAATCTTCACCATCTTGTTTCTGAAACGTCAAACGAGCCAAGTGAGAGAAAGTTATGATAGAAACAGATATTTACAAGAGAATTTAAAAAAAAATAAAAAAAATAAAATAAGATAAGATCGCTGCCAGGTCAGTCATTGACATCGCTGACACTGGATATCGGGATCAGAGACTAGATCAATCAGCTAGGATAGAACATCGCTGACTTCGCTGGTTGATCAGACTCTGATTAACTTCGCTACGTTCGCTAGTGGTCCGGTTGCAGTTTGTCGGTAACAAAATCGGAACAAGTGCAAGATGTCCGGGTTAATTTCGCTAGCGAACATAGCGATGACAACGTTTCTTTTCCGGAAACGATTCACCAGCGAATACAATAGACTAAATCGCTACACGAGCGAATTAGACTATTTTGCTGGGTGCTTGAACTCGCGTTCGAGACTTTTGAACTTCCGTGATTAGGGGTTAAAATCGCTATCATCGCTGTCATCATGATGAAATCGCTGTATTCAAAAATTTCTTCTAAAACCCTTTAAAAGCCCTAACTGTTCATCGCTGATTTAGTTAAGTTCAAGCAACGATCACGGATGAGTTCGTTCTGAAACTATGTTTGATCGGTTCTTAAAAACGAACATTTAAAACAAACTACAAGGATTTCGGGCACAGATTACAGATTCAGAATATCTAGGGCTTATGAACACATCAAACAGTTAAAGAGATTCAAACAAAGTACAGTTTACCGAAATGTGAACCGATGACTAAGAATGTTGTAAATGATGGTTAATCGAAGAATTACCTGATGATCTTGACTGAACTTGAATCTTGTGTCGATTAGGTTAGGGATTTTTGGTGAAAAACTAGAGAGAATGTCCGGAGAAATGGCGAAGAAGATGAGCGAAAGATTTGAAAAATTTTGAAAAGTGACGGTTGAAGATATTTATGCGTGGATATCCGTACCGGGCGAAATAGCAATTTCGCTGGCATCTTAATTTCGCCATCCTTTTAAAAAATTTCAAAACACATTTTAATTTCGCTCGTAGATTTCAAACTTTCTCGAAAAACGTGCCCATTTTTGTTTAAAACGCTAAAAAATACTAAGTATTTACATGATAGAGAAAATTTGGGCCATTTAGACTCCGAACTTTGAGTTTTCAGCTTTGGGAGGTTCCATTTGATGTGGGACATCTTGAAACGTTCGACGCTCGGTGACTTACCTGTAGAGAATCATATCGCCAACACTTGCCAAATCCTTATTTCTTATTATTAATCAAATTTACTAACCCGGGCACAAGAAAAACTGCCAGTATGTTTGTCCGCTTAAATCCATGCATCCTTCTTTCAACATGCCTTCGGAGAGCGCTTTTATCATGTTTTCGGTAATATTGACAAGACTTCTATGGCCCCCACACAAGCTATAGAGAATAGAAACATTACGCCCGTGAGTCCCACATCAGGACATACCCCCGCGATCAAGGTATGCACAAAGGTTCTTCATAACGGGTGAGTATATTGGATCCATTCATTTTCAACGATAGAACGGAGATCAGGTCTGTACTTTCGTACAACAGAGATTCCAAGATCTATCGAGGGCGAGACAGATAGTTCGGTGAACAGGTCAGTACTTTCGTACAGCAGAGAGACCGAAACTAATCCATCAAGAGGTTTCTGGCCACAAGAGGCACTTATTATGAAAGGGTTTGGCCTTTTTTTTTTTTTTTTTTTAAGGCGCTTATTATTGAAGGGATATCATAGAAGTTCTAGGTCAGCATGTATCTGGATGCAGCAGAAGACCAACTATGATACCCCCCGAATGGAAACCAATATAAAGACCCGAGATCTCTGACTTTGGCAATCTATCAACACAAGATTTAAGACCATTAAGCCATATGCCGCAACGTGTTACCCACAAGATGCGTAATGCCTGAGAGAAGCCAGAATCCTTGTGTAGCTGTTATGTTTTGCTCCCTAACAGCAGTTTACTCGTCGGTGTTGCTGAATCTACCGACACGTCGTTGCTTGGTACCCCGATTTCTTTTTGTATTGTTTTCTGTTTTGCAAGAAATGGCAAAGTGTTAGCAATGTTCTATCATTTCCTCTAACAGGAGTCAGAAACAAGCATCTCGTTTTGATTTTCTGGAATATCCCCCCTAAAATCTTTATTTTCGAAAGTCCATTTGCCCGAAAATGAAATTTTAAGAATCAGAAAATCTTTTTGGTGGGCAACGCTGTACGATACTTGTTTTACTTTCAACGAGCGGGTTTTTTTTTTTTTTTTTTTTTAACAAAAACAAAAACTATGAACAGGGATAGTGTATTTACGAAAGCTTTTGGACACAAGATTCATTTCCATTCAAGGAAATTTACCATTTCCAACCAGGTTACCAGCTGGTTGAATCGCGTTTTGTCGAAAGCTTTGGTGAAAATGTCTGCCCGTTGCTGGGTTGTATCCACTGGTACCACTTGAATGTAGCTTTTCTCGTACGCATCTCGAATTGCGTGAATACGAATTTCGATATGCTTCGTTCTGGAGTGGTGGATGGGATTCTTCACGATTCCCAGACATGCCTCATTGTCGATGAATATAGGAGTCTTCATTATGTTGATTCCATAATCCAACAACTGATTTTGTATCCAGAGAACTTGTGAACAACAACTGTAGGCCGCGGTGTATTCTGCTTGAGCGGTTGAGGTGGACACAGTTGTCTGTTTCTTGCTTTGCCATGAGATCAGACGATTTCCCAAGAATTGACATCCTCCTGATACAGACCTGCGATCTACTTTACAACCTGCATGATCACTGTCAGAATAAGCAATAAGATCAAAATTGCTATCTTTAGGATACCAAAGACCTAGTTTCGGAGTTCCTTTGAGATAGCGGAAGATGCGCTTCACAGCGATTTCGTGAGATTCCTTGGGATTAGTCTGAAAGCGAGCACAGAGACAGACAGCCCACATGATGTCAGGCCTGCTAGCCGTTAAATACATCAGAGATCCGATCATCGAGCGATAGAATGACTTGTTTACAGGTTTTCCTTGAGGATCTAGAGTAAGCTCCGTCTGAGAAGCAAATGGAGTACTTGCAACTTTGCAGTCGTTCATGTTGTACTTTGCGAGAATATCCCGAATGTACTTGGCCTGATGAATGAGAATTTCGTCTTCCTTTTGCTTCACTTCTAGCCCCAAGAAGAACGTCAGCTCTCCCATCATGCTCATTTCAAATTGTGCCTTCATGACAGACTCGAATTCTCTACACAGTTTTTCGTTGGTCGACCCGAAGATGATATCATCCACATAAATCTGAACCAGCATTACATCTTCCCCGACTCTTTTGGTGAAAAGAGTCATGTCGATCGTTCCTCTGGTGTATCCACACTTCAAAAGATAAGTTGACAAAGTCTCGTACCAAGCACGTGGAGCTTGGTGAAGACCGTAGAGGGCTTTGTCCAACTTGTAGTAGCGTCCTGGAAAATGAGGATCTTCGAAACCTGGGGGCTGGCACACGTAGACTTCTTCCTTTACCTTCCCATATAGAAAAGCGCTCTTTACGTCCATCTGAAAAACTTTGAAATTTCTGTATGACGCGTAAGCTAGGAATATCCTAATGGCTTCTAATCTTGCAACTGGAGCGAATACCTCTTCGTAATCGATTCCTTCCTCCTGACGAAAACCCTGCACCACTAATCTGGCCTTGTTCTTGATTACTACTCCACGATCATCCATCTTGTTTCGAAAGACCCATTTGGTACCAATCGGAAACTTTCCTTCTGGTAGATCAACTAACTCCCAGACTTTGAGTTTGCGAAACTGAGATAATTCTTCCTGCATTGCTTGAACCCAACTGGAGTCTAGAATAGCGTCTTCGATGTCCCGTGGAACTGATTGTGACAGAAAAGCTGCAAATAGCCCTTTGTTGATGCTTGACGACTGCCCGCGTGTACGCACTCCTTCTTCGACTGCTCCGATAACATTTTCAAGAGGATGATTTCGATTCGTCTTGTATCCAGTATTTGTCAGAGCTTCAATTTTCTGCGGAAGGTTGGTGAAGTGTTCGTCCACGTAAATCACTGGTGGATCATCTTCTTGAGTTGGTTCATCCACGTTCACCTGTGAAGAAGAAGCACCATTTTCAGGGGTGTTCTCAGGCGAAGTGTCACCAGTCGTTTCATCCACGGAGAGAAGTGGATCAGCAGAGAATGGAGTGAAACGGGTAGTGAACGGAGTAAGACCAATATCCGAAGTATCAAACAGAGATTCAACTTGAGCGACTTCTGCAGGTTCTGCTTCTGGAGCATCTTCTGGAATTTCAAAGGTGTTGAAAACCACGCCCACGTCATAGAACCAATCAGGAGTACTTCCGGTGTTGGTGTAGTTTCCTTCTTGAAAATCAACATAGTATGATTCAATCACCATCTTTGTTCTCTTGTTGTAGACTCTGTAAGCTTTCTGAGTGGATGAATATCCCATAAAGTAGCAGACATCACCCACTGCTTCGAACTTGATGAGATTCTCTTGAGTGTTTAGAAGAGTGCAGGAGCATCCAAATGGTCTGAAGAAATCAATAAGCGGCTTTCTTTTGAAGAGAAGTTCATACGCCGTTTTTCCGTGTGGTTTTACAATAAGAACCCTGTTAAGAACGTAGCAAGCCATGTTAACTGCTTCTGCCCAGAAGATGATTGGAAGCTTTGAATCCACTAGCATGGTCCTTGCGGCTTCAATCAATGTTCTGTTCTTGCGTTCCGCAACCCCATTTTGTTGAGGAGTTCGGGCTGCACTGTATTGAAGATGAATTCCCTTTTCTGCACAGAAGGATATGAAAGTTTGATTTTTGAATTCCGAGCCATTATCACTTCTGATTGACTTCACTTTTAATTTGGTCACGTTCTCAATCAAGGGAATGAATGCCTTGAGAATTTCCGCTGTTTCACTTTTAGCCTCAAGAAAGTAAACCCAAGAAAACCGAGAGAAATCATCTGTAATCACCAAACAATAAGAACTTTTAGCAAGACTTTTAACACTGATTGGACCAAAAAGATCCATATGCAACAACTGAAGAGGTGCAGTAATCGTGTTCACTGCTTTGGACTTGTGCGGTTTCTTATGCTGTTTTCCCTGGGCGCATGCAATGCATTTTTCAGAAAATGGAAATTCCTTAATTGGAAGACCTCTAACTAAGTTTAACTTAGAAAGTTTGTTCATATTTTTGAAATTAACATGCCCCAGTCGCCTATGCCAAAGCAGTGATTCTGATTCTGAAGCCTTAGAGATCAGGCAGGTTAAGTTGTCATTTGTCTTGGCGTTTTTCATGTTTAGCACGTAAGTGTTGTTTTGTCTTGGAGCTGTGAGCATGATCATTTCAGCAGGAACAACATATCCGGGCTTCAGGAACAAGCATTCCATGTCATTGAAAAGCACCGATATTCCTTTATCACAGACTTGAGAAACACTCATGAGATTGTAGCACAGCTCCGGCACATAGTTGACATTCTCCAGAGTGAGGGCTTCAGACACCACATCTCCTACTCCAACAATCTTTCCTCCCTTCTCGTCTCCAGCGAAAGATACGAAATCACCATCGATGAAGCAAAAATTCTTCAGGAGTTCCTTCAGTCCTGTCATGTGTCTTGAACATCCGCTGTCTACGTGCCAGATGTATTCCATGAGCATGCGGAGCCATTTCTGGAGTTTATTCTGATATACACAAGGACACAAATATACAAATTAGTAAGTTTTGGGAACCCAGATTTGTTTCATTTCGAATCTATCGTGATTTTGACCCACTTTGGCCTCTTTTTGTTTCCAAAAATAGGCCGTTGACTCAACCAGATTTTTAACAGACTTCTTAAGATAATTTAACTGATATGTGACGTTTGTAAGAAAATCATGCTCTGGTTTAGAAAGCTTCTTGGTTTTACAATGTTTCGCTGTATGTCCTAAATGACCACAGCGAAAACATCTTTTATGTCTGGGTCTTTTGGTGTTAGAAGATGATGTATGTGATGAGTGTCTTGAGCTTTCTGCTTTCTTCATTTTCTTATCAACTCTGCTTTCATCTTCTGAACATTCTTCATCATTGTCATAATCGGACGAGCTTTCGGACGTTTGGTATTCACTTGAGTCATGTTCTTCACTTGCTTCGTAAATTGAATCATTGCAGCTTTGATCTTCGCTTGAACTTTCTGGATTTTGGTCTTCAATAGTTTCAACACTTGAGCTTTCTGAGCTTTCATCATTTGTTGTGTGATCTTCACTTGAGGTCTTCAAGGTTTCTTCACTTGAGAATTCTGTGCTCTCACTGTTTGTTGTTTCTGACATTTGCTCATCCTCAAGGCTTGAAGCAGTGCTTGAGTCTTCGTTGCCTTGATTTTCAGAATCTGTCATACCTGTTCGAGATGGAATAAATTCTGGAATTTCCTCGGTGAGGAATTTTCCAAAGCTATTCTTTTTCAATTCTGGCACAAACACAGGAGATTCACATACAACTTTATCATCACAAAATGCAGAATTTAAATCATGACATTCAAACATAGCATGTTCACGATCACGGGTCTCAAATGTAGGCACATGGCCCTTACAGTCATCCGAAGATTTAAATTTAGGCACTTGGCCATTACAGTCATCCATCCTACTTAAATTATTACATTCATCCTTAACATTGTTTTTCTTAGAACAATTCCAGACGAACCAGTTAACGGTGGAATAACTGTCGCCTGAATATCCGATTCCTATTTTTGAACCGCCGCAGTCTCCATCCTCATCGCACACATCTTCTTTACACACAATTGGATCTGCATTACTTTTAGAAAAGTTAGCGGTTGTTTCGTTTTTACAAGAATCGTTTTGTTCTATAAAGGGCTTTTCATCAATGAGATCATTTTCGGGATGAGGAGTAGGTATAGGCACATAGTTTTTGCTATGTGGTGGAAGGAAGAGTTTTCTTTCGTTTCCTTGCCTATCCTTATACCCGATTCCGTCTTTCACATACGTTGGTCGTTGGCAGTTTTTGATATCAGTAAAGGCCTTTTGACTGACATTCCATTTATCAATGATAATTTGCAATTTGTTAGTTTCATTTAAGGCCTTTTCTAATCTATCTGTGAGATCGTTAATGATGAAATCTTTTCTAATCACAAATTCTTTTAGAGTTTGCATCTCAGCTAAAGTTGAATTCAACTTTCTCTGGTATGCGGCCTCGTTCAGTTTAAGTTCGTTGTTCATTTTTAGGGCCTTGTCTTTTTGTCTCTCAAATTCAAGATTAAGAGACTTGTAATGTGCCACGACATCAACGCATGCTGGTGTGCATAACTTTTCCTTGAAACTAAGTGGAATACTGTTTACCAAGTCCTTGTCTGCTTTCTCCTTAGATGAATCTGCTTTCATTGCGGCTGCTGTGACCTTTTCCTTGTCCTTTTCAGATGTCTCTTTCGAAACATGCTCCTCTGCTTGACCACACTTCTCTTCTTTTTCAGGCTCCACTGAAGTCAGAATGCTCTTCAAACCTTTGTCAGCAGTATTGTCTCCTTTTGGGATTCCAGCTGTCTGTTTCTCAAACTGCTTTGATGAGGATTCACCCGAGATTTTGGCCATTAGGGCTTTGTTAACTTGCTCCTTTGCTTCAGAAATTTCTTCACTCCAATCATAGTCTTCGACGACTAAAGCTTTTGGTGTGCTAGGGGACGCGTTGTTCTTGTTCTCTTCGACTGTGATCTGCTTTACAGCAGGAGTGGTTTCATTGTTTCCTTCTTTCAACAGAGGACAATCACGCTTGAAGTGTCCTAGATTCTTGCAGTTGTAGCACCTGAGTTTAGATTTGTCAAAACCAGCTTTTCCAAGACCCAAACGCTTTCCTGTCTTGTCTTGAAATTTCTTTAGCCTCAAAGTGATCATGGCCATTTGCCATTTCAGATCCATTTCCTCCATATCATCTGGATCAACCTGATACATGTCTTCAGCAGTGAACATCTCCCTTTTCAGCTCCCCCGACATCAGAGCTTCATAGCTGCTCAGAAAAGTGTTGAAAAGTGCCACGTTTTCGGTGGACACTTTCAAAGCTTGAGTGTCAACAGTGATAGTCTTCTCAACAAGTTGTGGAGCTTTCAATGCGCTAGCAGAAGCGTTGGCGTAGATTAGGTCAGAAGCTTGTGGAGTGATGCCACCTGAAGCAAGAAATGCTACATTTTTCAGTCCAGCAGATGTTTGAGTAGACTTTGGTGGGTAACTGGCAGTGGGACTAGCAGTGTTCATCTCTCTTTTGTTGACATCCATTTCAAAGGCTCTTAAGGTGTTGATCAGGTCGGACAGAGTGACATGATTTGGATTGTTGAGGAAATCCTTCTTAATCATCATGCATTGTAGGCTCCATTCCTTGGGGAGTGAATCTAGCAGCTTCTTTATAGCAGCACGGTTTGTGACAGGATTTCCCGCTTTCTTCATTTTGGTCATCATATTCAGAAAGCGACTGATGTGATCAGAAAGACTTTCTCCACGAACTCCACAAAACATGTCATATTGTTTCTGCACCATATCTCTCTTGCTTTCAATCAACTCTTCATTTCCCTCGTAGTACTCGATCAATGCATTCCAGAGTGCATTTGCAGTTCGGTGTTCTTCAAACATGTTGCAGTCATCAGTTGATAGTGCCATTGTTAAAGCAGCATGAGCACGACGATCACGTTGGATTAGAGCCTTGTCTTCATCAGTGAAGGTGGTGGCATCATTGTTGGCCACTACCGCATCTCCTCGGACCACCGTTGGAATGTGGGGTCCAGCGGTGACAGAGAGCCACAGATTGTAGTCCGTGTACTCGAAGAACGATTGAATGCGAGTTTTCCAAGTGCTAAAGTCTTCAGCACCCTTCAACTTTGGTGGTCGAGTGGTGGTTCCAGTCTCAAGTTCTGCTTGAGCAATTGGACTTAGTTGATTCAACGACATCTTTGCTTGTTTTAGACGAAAAAGAGCTGATCAGAAGTTAAATTCGCTGACAATACACAGACACCCAGTGAAAAGAATAACTTTGCCGAAGACCGAAAGATCCTGAACAACTTCGCTGACTGATGCTGAACCTTCGCTGGTGCTATAACGAATCCTGCACGAGCGAATCCGACAACTTCGCTGACAAATCACAACACAGACAATAGTTAGGTTAATATCACCGAATACCGTGATAAGAACGCTGTGGTTTGCTATCACGGTTCTCGAAGTCGCCTTCGATAATATCGCTCAGGGGTCGCTGGACACTATCTCGCAAATGATCACTAATTTCGCTCGAATGACGATCGTCGAAGTTAATGATCCTGCGATAAGTTTCTAAAGGACTTAATTATATTCGCTACCTTCAATACTGAGTTCGCTATATTCAAGAAAATAATTTCGCTATCTTCAAAAAATGTTCGCTGTATTCAAAATAAAATAGCTAGACAGAGGGTTTAACACGAACTAAAACCCTCTAATCTCACAAAAACAGCTCAAAAACCATCTTTTGAAACATCAAAATGTCCAAAAAGACATTAACAACAACCTATCGATTAAACATACCAAATCAATCCATTTTAAGTCCAAAAGTTTGAAAAACCTTGAAACTTTTGAAAACCTTCAAAACTATGAAAAATCTCAACAAGAACACAACAACCAAGAGCACTAAGGCTCTGATACCAAATTGTAGATCCCAAAACGAATCCGGATCACAGTGGTTGGTTGTTTTAACCCATAACACCTATTGATTAGGTGTTTGAGATATAAAAAATTAAGAAAGATCAAAGATGAAGGTAAAGCTTATGGATTAATGAATACAACAAGTGTTGTATTGAATCCAAACAATAAGATATAACAATAAACCACCTTGGATATCAGATTTGAGCACAAGATCAACACAAGAATGTAACAACACCAATATTCATTCAAGAGCCAAAAGCTTGCCAAGGTTACAATGTGAAGGCTATTTATAGTGTTCCTGACTTGCCAGCAAATTTATAAATTTGCTGGAATCTTATCTACACTAGGTCAGGAAACTATCTTCTAGAGAATTACAAAATAAGCCCTTGTACATTCAAATTTGCTACAAACCACTATAAAACTAATCCAGCACAAGTATGAACGATCTCAAAAGTTCCAACAAATAGAGTCTTGACCTCCAGGCCATTGCACTTGCCAAAGATAAAAAGATCTCCCAGCTGGAAAAAGAGAACAAGGACTGTAAAAGGAAGAGGATAAAGGTCATGGAAGGGGCCAAACACTCTGCTGCTATCGTGATGCTGAAGATCAAACTCTAGATGGCTAAGGAGGCTGCTAATCCTGCCTTTGATAGGTCTGAGTGGGATCTGGAGGGATGGACCAAGAGGCTGGTTGAACTCGGAGATGATGAAGAGCCTGAGGAGGTGCTGGCACTTGAAGCAGGAGGCAATGGAGCCAAGGATCCTGAGGATGCAGCGGCTGGAGGCAGTGGTCAAGGTGGTGATGAGAAGGTGGAGGATGCAGCGAAGGTTTAGGCTGCACTAATGGGCGATGATGGATAATTCTAGACGTGGCCGGAGCCCATTTTTTATGGTTTAATAGTTTTTTGGTGAAGCTTTGAACAATGGTCTGTAGTAACTTAAACAATAGTTTTAGGGTTTAAGCATCACTGATCCTTTGGACAATAGGGGGTAGCAAAGGTGGATGGGTCCTTCTGTTTGTGGAGGATGAAGCCTTTGATGCCCCTCATCTTTTAATTTCCTGCACTCAATGAACCTTATGAATATGGACACCCTTTGCCTACCCAAACGGACGGGCCACGTATTGCTGGTAGATGTTTGGGTAGGCAATTTTGACAACCTTTTAAAGGGTTAACTTTGATAAATAAATAAAAAAAACTTTTAACTTTTAGCTATCTTTGTGTTGTCTATTTTGCATACATTTACTTGTCAATTGTCATTGCATAGTTTTAGAACTTACAAATATTTGATAAAAGTATTAAACGAATACCAAAATCAGCTTATATCAAAGAGTTTAGAATATGATCGAGGATCACATATCCTCTTGATTTGAAAAATGAGATGATTTAGGATCATATATCCCGTTGTCAAAGAATAAGGGTATAATTGATAAACCAAGAATAAAATTAAAGTACATAAGGATCATACCAAAGAATCCAAGTTAGGATCCTATATCCTTAATACATACAATTGTGACAATCAAAAGATAAAACCTGGTATAAAGTTAGGATACTGGATCCTTAATTATTCAGCTCTGGAAACCTGAAATAGGATATAACTTGGGACTAAGCCAATTGTAAAAGAAGATGTTAGTATCTGGGGACAAGCCCAACAATCTGGGGACAAGCCCAATAAACTGGGGACAAGCCCAAAAACTGGGGACAAGCCCAAAACTGGGGACAAACCCATAAACTGGGGACAAGCCCAAAACTGGGGACAAGCCCAAAAATGGGGGACAAGCCCAAAGGATCTTGTGTAAACTGGAGTATGGCCCATACTGGCGACTATCCAAACTTAGTGACATGAAAATGCCAAAACCTTAGCTAACGTGAAAACGTTATAAACCTTATCAACGAATGTATGGTACGTCTACCATTATACTTAGGATCCTAAATACAGCCAGTACAATGAAATTGTCAGCCCCTAAAGCGGGTACTGGTCCCATTGCCTTTAACTACACTAGGATAATCGTGCGCAATTGGCGAAGGTGTAAGAACCTGATTCGTAGGAGGTAATAGATACCTTAAACTGGGGACAAGCCCAAAAACTAGGGACAAGCCCAAAAACTAGGGACAAGCCCAAAAACTGGGGATAAACCCAAAGACTTATGAGATTTCAGTGGATACTTGATCCTTTGTCAAAGATGTGCCAACTTCTGCAAAACTCAGAATTTAGTGAAAAAGGATAAAGGATGCTAGACCCTTCTCCTTGTAATCAATTAAATTAAAGGATTAGAGAAATAAAAGGAATCAAATCATGACCAGGATGAGGATCATAAATCCTCTAAGGATCCTTAATGTGTATTAGATATGAGAATGACCAAGGATCCTGGATCCTTCTTACATGAAGTATTTCTTTAAATGGACAGCATTCCAAGCTCTTGGTAATAAATCACCTTCCATTGTTAGTAAATGATATGCCCACTTTCCTGCCTCAGCTTCAATCAGATAGGGGCCTTCCCATTTTGGTGCCAACTTGCCATCAACAGGATTTGTGGTATTCTGGAATGCTTTCCTTAACACCATATCACCAACTTGAAATTTTCTGATCCTGACATTCTTGTTGTAAGCCCCAGCCATTCTTTGTTGATAGCTAGCCAATCTTATCCTTGCTAAATCCCTGAGTTCTTCTATGGTATCCAAATCTTGAACCAAGTTTTCAGCATTCCCTTCAGGATCACGGATGCTTGTTCTTGCAGTAGGAACTGCCATCTCTGTAGGGATCACCGATTCAGCTCCAAACACTAAAGAAAATGGAGTTTGGCCAGTAGCATTCTTAGGAGTTGTTCTATCAGCCCATAACACATATGGTAGCTCTTCTGCCCATTTTCCTTTCTTGGATCCAAGCTTCTTCTTCAAGTTGTTGATGATAATCTTGTTAGATGATTTTGCTTGACCATTAGCTTTTGGGTGGACTGGTGTTGATGTTATCATCTTAATTCCCCAACTGTCACAAAAGTTAGTAGTTCTACTCCCAATAAATTGGGATCCATTATCACGAACAATTTCAGAAGGAATACCAAATCTGGTAATAATGTTTCTTTTAATAAAGGATATAACTTCCTTTTCTCTGACTTGTGCAAAGGCTTCAGCTTCTATCCATTTGGAAAAGTAGTCAGTCATAGCAAGTGTTAGGGATGGATTTTCACAATTTGTGGATAAAGGATCCTCAAGTGCAGCCAGGATCACGGATCATCAGTTCAGTTTGGATTAAGGATCCTCAGAAGATGTTGCAGGATTAAGGATCCGGGATCCTCATTATCATCCTTATACTAACAATTATTTCCATTATATTTGAACTTGTTTTGCAGGAGTATTCAAGTGGGACTTGGTCTTCCTGAGATTCCAGAGGAATATACCTTCTAATTCTGCAAGTGCATGGCCTTCGTGACCGTTGTGGAGATCGTGGGAAGTTAGCATTGTAACACCCGTGTCATTTCAACCATCAAACAAATTCCAAACCAATGAAATATTGTATTTCATACTTTGGACTTTTATAAATATGTGTATCTTTTGCACATATCAACTCTTGTTCGATTTCAAGCTCTAAATCGCTTTCTGGAAGGTTATACGCGCACTGATGCGTAAATATAACCAGTTTAATGCAATGAACACTCCGGAATAGTGAAATAGGCTTAACATACCTTAAATAACCTTTACATAGCTTAGATATAAGTTTTGGAAGGTTTGGTGTGGTGAAATCAAAGTTTAATCGCTTACAGGGACTAAAGTTGACAAACTGCGAAAGTATGCCAATTTGAACTGTAACAGACCTTCCGGGACATGAACATAAGTTAAACATACCATAAATATCCTTTACATAGCTTAGAAATAGGCTTTGAGGTGTTCGGTATGCTAAAATAAACTTTTGTGTCATTCAAGGACTAAAAGCGTCAAAAAGTGCACAAGTTTGCATTTTTTCGCGTAACTCACGTTCTGCATACATTCGGACATCCAAAAATTTATGTAAGCATGACTACATTATATTTTAGTGTTCGCCAAAAGAAAAATCCATTCGTTTCGTCATTTGGATCGTTTTTCGCGCTTATGCGCATTCCGTCGTAATTAAGCGAACATCGCGTTCGTACGACCAAACGAACCATCCTCCGACATATTTTTGAACATGTTTCATGTCCACAATGTTTAGGCAACATTTTAGGGCCTTAAAGATGGCTTTACGGGCCTTGGAAGTGTCGGAAATGCCTTGAAACACGTGCAGGGACCAAACATGTAACTTTTGAAACTTTCTGGATCAGGTGAGGCAGTCGCGTAGCGCGAGCCCTAGGGCTCTACCTGTCGCGCTACGCGAGTGAGTGATCTGGGCCAGATTCAATGTTTAAACACAAGTTGCAACCAATTAAACCACAACCACATGTTTGCAACTTGCTTAATCACTAAGATTAGGAGCATATGTGGCTCCATAACCTTTGTGACAAGTGTACGCCTTGGATTCGATCACGTACTACGAGAAACGATCCTAACGGTGGTGCATATCCTATAAATACCCACCCCCCCCTTTGGCTTAAAAACCCACAAATCTGATTGAAAAGACTCTAAGTTGGAACCTTCGTTTCATACCTGAGCTATTTTGATCTGGGTTAGCATTCGGGGACCCTTCGTAAGTATTCTTTCGTTCTCTTCCTTATTTTTACTGCTTTTCGAGTCAGAAAGTCAAACTTTGTTTGACTTTCAGCGTTGACCAGTAATGGTCAATGCGAAGTTCGTTTGAACTTCGCAACGTGATTGTAATCACGATGGTCATAGTCCCTTGGGACTATGCCTACTGATTACCACGTTGTCTAGGGTCGTAGGGTAGGCGATCTAATAAATCGCCTATACTTTCGAACCCGACCCAGTTTGGTCGATCTTTAGGATCCGACCAAGTACATTAGGTGACCATAGTAGGTAGGGAATAACCTTCCGAGGTTATACCCTATGGTCACATCGTTTAAGTAGTTGTATGATAGGTAGTTTATATGCCTTAGGTAAATTACCAGAATACCCTTTTCATGTATAATTGGTAATTAAGCATATGTAACCTAAACTTTTGTCACATAACTGATTATGTAACATGTTAGGCATGTAACACTTGTCATAGGACTAGTTAGGCGGTCCGAACGCGTTTCACGCGCACGACACGTTAAAGTAGCATAAGCTACCCAAACGGGTCATAATGGGTCGTAGACAGTTATGTTAGGTTTCATTTAGTATGTAGGCTTTGTTAAACCATATCACACGAGTCTCCACACTCGTTTGGTTTACAAACCCTAATGCTACCCAGTCTTCCGATTTAGGTCCGGTTTATTAATGTAGTTACCTATATTAGGTGCCGTTTGATTTCCGCGATCTCTAGCATTGTTTTGGTTGTTACTCCAGAACTACTGAGCAATCTCAGGTGAGTACATAGACCCCTCTTTTACTGTTTTCCAAACTGTTTTGGGGTGGAACACATGTGCCTACTTGTTACTTTCCTGCTTTCCTGTTTTCACATCATATACTGCTATGTTCGTTAGTACATTATAGTACATGATTTCATTACATTTCATGCTATGTATTGCCATTGTGTGCATTACTTAGTACATCGTTTTACATGACATTTCGACATAGACATTTTAACATGATTGACATTGATCATGCATTTCCCACAAAACATAACTTTGATTTAAACCAAGATTTACTTCAATACTTTGTTTTTGTGCATATGGTTTAGTTGAGACATTTCACTTGCCATACATGGATATTTGACATAGACATTTGACATGGATACTTTGACATAGACATTTTACTTGTTTGGTTTGGTTTGGTTAAATGATTAAGTAACGATACGTGTGTAATATGATACAAGCATGGTGGATACGCCGCTGGTACTTCCTATATATAAGTGTTTGTATGGTATTACATATCGTAGCGTTATTTGAATCATTTCAGTTTGATACATATAACATTTTATACAAATAACATATTTTTCACAAGACATTGTTTTATAACAACTTATCTTATACAAACTCAGTTACATGGTTATTCATTTAACCATACATTATTCACTTATTTATACATATCATCTGAACTCATTGTTTTTCAAATGATTTACAAAACAAAGCAAATAACAAGGTTCATGACTAAACATTTTCTCAAACATAAGTCATGAAACCTATTTTCACAAAACCTATGTATCTCACAGGCATTTTTATGCTGACGTACCATATTTTCACATGTGTTTTTCAGGAGCTGTTGCATAAGATGATCAAGATACATATAGGCAGACTTGGGCTTTAGTGACAATAAAAGATGCAAGACTAGTTAATTATGTTGTATTTCCTTGTTTGTTAAGACATTGTAACACTTTAATCAATAAAACGAAACTTCAATTGCCATGGATTTGAAACAATTAATTCTGTTACAACACTCCCCGATATTTCCGCCACGTTTTGTATGTTCCACGTGGTCGGGGTGTGACAGAAAAGATGGTATCAGAGCCAATGGTTATAGGGAATTAGGTTATTAGTAATGCTTTGACCTAGTCTATAACTTTCTTAGGACCCTAACGCGAGTTTACTTGCGTTTAGTCATAAAACAATACCGTCACCTATCCTTAGGCGACGACCACAACAAGAACATAAATTTCAAAACCGCTTTGAAAACTAATCATCTGTTCTAGGATGATTTATTACAAGGTTTTGAACCCTCTATTGTAAGGTTTTGAACCCTCTGTTATATGGTTTTGAAATTCCAAAATCTCGTCAAGGTTTTGGGTTTTAAATAATGTGAACACGTGCAAACTGGAAGGGTGAACGCCTGTATTCTGGGTTTTCTGTCTAGGCAAGCACTTCGTATACATCTCAACCAGACGCGAGACCAGTTGTGCTTACCTGGGAATTCTTGGGATGAGTGTTCACTTATAGGCGAGCATGTCTTCGCGATACATTATTTTTGACCTATTTACTTTGATAAATCACCGAGGTCGTTTGTTGCTTTGTAGTAACAAACAAATGACCACTACCCTTGCTTTCATCAGATTTGCTTCATCTCATTCATTTCGTCTAATTCTCTCACTCGTTTCCTTTCATGTTCTCCTCTTTTAGAATGCCTCCACGACGCGAAAATCCAGTATCTGTTGACGAGCTGGCAGCTGTCATTACACAGCAAATGACTGCTGCAATCCCGATCATCGTTGCCCAATGTCACCAAGCTATCAACAACAATAATGCCCTCTGCAGCTTCAAGACGTTCAACTCGGCCAAGCCATCAAAGTTTTCTGGGACTCAAGGAGCGACTGCACTTCTGCAATGGTTCGAGAGTCTAGAGAGCACTTTCAGGCATGTTCAATG
Source organism: Helianthus tuberosus (assembly GCA_030545235.1). NCBI lineage: Eukaryota > Viridiplantae > Streptophyta > Magnoliopsida > Asterales > Asteraceae > Helianthus > Helianthus tuberosus. The sequence continues at coordinate 16,820,673 of CM060400.1, read as the reverse complement.
TCCAAACGATCGAAAGGTAGATTTCGCATCCAGTGTCTTTGAGAAACGAGCTTTGACATGGTGGAACGGTGTGGTGAGAGATAGGGGTGCCGATGTGGCACTGGCCCAAACTTGGGAAGAACTTCGAGCACTGATGATGAAGGAATTCTGTCCTCGTCACGAGATCAGGGCATTGGAAAGGGAATTCGACGATCTTAAGCAAGACAGCGGTGAACATCGAGCATACACTGATCGATATGAGGAGCTGAGCCTGTTGTGTCCTACCATGGTTACGCCTTTGGATAAGGCGATCGAAAAATACATTGATGGTCTCCCTGACTTAGTTCAGGACATTGTTACCGGTAGTAACCCCACTACGGTTAGGCAGGCCATTGAGCTATCTGCAACGTTGACTGAATCTCAGATCAGGAAACGTAAGCTTTTTCGAAAGGGTGACAAGAAACCAGTTGAGGAATCAAAGACCATGGATGTACAGACTGAATTCCCTGAGAAGTCAAAGAAGCAAAAGGCTTCTCAGAACTTCGCCATGGTTACTTACAGTAATCAAGCTATCCCTAACCAACCAGCTCAACCCCGTACTAGGAAGCCATACAATGGAACTTCACCCTTGTGTAACCGATGTGGCCTACATCATCATGCTAATGTGAAGTGCCGCGAATGCGAAAGTTGTGGACTTAAAGGTCATGTGGCAAAAGTTTGCGTTGCAGCAGTTGCACCGAATCAAGCCGACAACAAACCCGCTCGAGCTCGCTTCCCACCAGGTTCTTGCAACAAGTGTGGTGAGATGGGACATTTCCGAAGAAATTGCCCAAAGCTTGCTAATGCTAATCCAGCACAGAGATGAGCATCTGATCGACTAGGGGACAACACTCTTTAGAAGTAATCATATCTTATGTATTATTTTCTTTTGTTGTCAAGGTTCATGAAACAGTTGTTATCATTGTTAATAAATAAATCTTTTTATTTACATTACAATGTATTTATGTAGTTGTATGCATAAACAACATATCCCCTAAAATACCGACAATCGAGGAATCGTATTCCTTGAAAAGCAAACTACTCCCAAAATTCTTCTATTTTACAATCTCTTGCGTTTTCCACAAAGATCCTAAGTACCCGTCTCTTGTAAAGAGACGAAGTACAAGGTGCAAGTTATAATTCTGTACGAATACCCCAAGTACCACTATAAATTCTTAATAGGGTACCTAAGGGTATTTCCGTATATCCTAAATTATTGTGTACCTTAATTCGAATATTGCGTTTTCTTGAAAACGAAAATCGAATTTTTGGTAGATCATCCTATCTTCATGGATGGATTCTTGAAATGATTAAAGTACCAAATGAAATCCACGAATTGGATTTCCTGGTGTACTTTAAGTATCCGCGTCCAAAGAAAACAAATTAATAACCAAGTTAAACAACTATGTGATTATGTGCTTATGTGTTTTCTTTTATGTTTTTGTGTAATCCAAGTTTTGTTATCCAAATCCTCGTAGAATCTTCCATATCTTTGTATAAGGAAATTCATAGTAGGATATCCAAAGGTACTATATTAAATCCTCAATGGGCTTCTACGTTGTAGTTAAGTCCCTCGGATTATATTGTACTATTCCATAATTAGACCCCTGAGTGGTCTAGTTAAACAGATTGATCCAAAAATCTGGTTAGGAATATCATGTGATGATATAGCTGAAAGGACTCCTTGGTGGTCTAATTAAAAAGATCATGTGTTGATCTGATTAAAAGGACCCTAGGGTGGTCTAGTCACACTCATCACAGATTTGATATTTTTCCCCTACACATCATGAAATGCACTGTGCGGACTGTGCAAGGAATTACGTAATTATGGACGCGTACATAATTATAAAATTTAGTGCACAGAAACCACAGCAAGTTTTGTCATGTATCTAGAGTTTACTCTGTTCATTTTTGTTTCTTAAGATGTAAAATGACTATTCCGTTCATTTTTGTTTCTGAAGATGTAAAATGACTATTCCGTTCATTTTTGTTTCTGAAGATGTAAAATGACTATTCCGTTCATTTTTGTTTCTGAAGATGTAAAATGACTATTCATTTTTGTTTCTGAAGATGTAAAATGACTATTCCGTTCATTTTTGTTTCTGAAGATGTAAAATGACTATTCCGTTCATTTTTGTTTCTGAAGATGTAAAATGACTATTCATTTTTGTTTCTGAAGATGTAAAATGACTATTCCGTTCATTTTTGTTTCTGAAGATGTAAAATGACTATTCATTTTTGTTTCTGAAGATGTAAAATGACTATTCCAATCATTTTTGTTTCTGAAGATGTAAAATGACTATTCCGTTCATTTTTGTTTCTGAAGATGTAGAATGACTATTCTGTTTTGTTTCTGAAGATGTAAAATGACTATTCTGTTCATTTTTGTTTCTGAAGATGTAAAATGACTATTCTGTTCATTTTTGTTTCTAAAGATGGAAAATGACTATTCTGTTCATTTTCATTCCTAAATAATTCCTGTTGAAAATAACTCCGTTCATTTTTCATTTCAGAAAAATGTTCGTTAAAGAGAAATTACAGGATTATGTCCTGTTTATCTTTGATGGTTATTTAACACAAAGTCACATATAGACTCCTACGAATTAATTTCGGGGCGAAATTTCCTAAAGTAGGGGAGACTGTAACACCCGTGTCATTTCAACCATCAAACAAATGCCAAACCAATGAAATATTGTATTTCATACTTTGGACTTTTATAAATATGTGTATCTTTTGCACATATCAACTCTTGTTCGATTTCAAGCTCTAAATCGCTTTCTGGAAGGTTATACGCGCACTGATGCGTAAATATAACCAGTTTAATGCAATGAACACTCCGGAATAGTGAAATAGGCTTAACATACCTTAAATAACCTTTACATAGCTTAGATATAAGTTTTGGAAGGTTTGGTGTGGTGAAATCAAAGTTTAATCGCTTACAGGGACTAAAGTTGACAAACTGCGAAAGTATGCCAATTTGAACTGTAACAGACCTTCCGGGACATGAACATAAGTTAAACATACCATAAATATCCTTTACATAGCTTAGAAATAGGCTTTGAGGTGTTCGGTATGCTAAAATAAACTTTTGTGTCATTCAAGGACTAAAAGCGTCAAAAAGTGCACAAGTTTGCATTTTTTCGCGTAACTCACGTTCTGCATACATTCGGACATCCAAAAATTTATGTAAGCATGACTACATTATATTTTAGTGTTCGCCAAAAGAAAAATCCATTCGTTTCGTCATTTGGATCGTTTTTCGCGCTTATGCGCATTCCGTCGTAATTAAGCGAACATCGCGTTCGTACGACCAAACGAACCATCCTCCGACATATTTTTGAACATGTTTCATGTCCACAATGTTTAGGCAACATTTTAGGGCCTTAAATATGGCTTTACGGGCCTTGGAAGTGTCGGAAATGCCTTGAAACACGTGCAGGGACCAAACATGTAACTTTTGAAATTTTCTGGATCAGGTGAGGCAGTCGCGTAGCGCGAGCCCTAGGGCTCTACCTGTCGCGCTACGCGAGTGAGTGATCTGGGCCAGATTCAATGTTTAAACACAAGTTGCAACCAATTAAACCACAACCACATGTTTGCAACTTGCTTAATCACTAAGATTAGGAGCATATGTGGCTCCATAACCTTTGTGACAAGTGTACGCCTTGGATTCGATCACGTACTACGAGAAACGATCCTAACGGTGGTGCATATCCTATAAATACCCACCCCCCCCTTTGGCTTAAAAACCCACAAATCTGATTGAAAAGACTCTAAGTTGGAACCTTCGTTTCATACCTGAGCTATTTTGATCTGGGTTAGCATTCGGGGACCCTTCGTAAGTATTCTTTCGTTCTCTTCCTTATTTTTACTGCTTTTCGAGTCAGAAAGTCAAACTTTGTTTGACTTTCAGCGTTGACCAGTAATGGTCAATGCGAAGTTCGTTTGAACTTCGCAACGTGATTGTAATCACGATGGTCATAGTCCCTTGGGACTATGCCTACTGATTACCACGTTGTCTAGGGTCGTAGGGTAGGCGATCTAATAAATCGCCTATACTTTCGAACCCGACCCAGTTTGGTCGATCTTTAGGATCCGACCAAGTACATTAGGTGACCATAGTAGGTAGGGAATAACCTTCCGAGGTTATACCCTATGGTCACATCGTTTAAGTAGTTGTATGATAGGTAGTTTATATGCCTTAGGTAAATTACCAGAATACCCTTTTCATGTATAATTGGTAATTAAGCATATGTAACCTAAACTTTTGTCACATAACTGATTATGTAACATGTTAGGCATGTAACACTTGTCATAGGACTAGTTAGGCGGTCCGAACGCGTTTCACGCGCACGACACGTTAAAGTAGCATAAGCTACCCAAACGGGTCATAATGGGTCGTAGACAGTTATGTTAGGTTTCATTTAGTATGTAGGCTTTGTTAAACCATATCACACGAGTCTCCACACTCGTTTGGTTTACAAACCCTAATGCTACCCAGTCTTCCGATTTAGGTCCGGTTTATTAATGTAGTTACCTATATTAGGTGCCGTTTGATTTCCGCGATCTCTAGCATTGTTTTGGTTGTTACTCCAGAACTACTGAGCAATCTCAGGTGAGTACATAGACCCCTCTTTTACTGTTTTCCAAACTGTTTTGGGGTGGACCACATGTGCCTACTTGTTACTTTCCTGCTTTCCTGTTTTCACATCATATACTGCTATGTTCGTTAGTACATTATAGTACATGATTTCATTACATTTCATGCTATGTATTGCCATTGTGTGCATTACTTAGTACATCGTTTTACATGACATTTCGACATAGACATTTTAACATGATTGACATTGATCATGCATTTCCCACAAAACATAACTTTGATTTAAACCAAGATTTACTTCAATACTTTGTTTTTGTGCATATGGTTTAGTTGAGACATTTCACTTGCCATACATGGATATTTGACATAGACATTTGACATGGATACTTTGACATAGACATTTTACTTGTTTGGTTTGGTTTGGTTAAATGATTAAGTAACGATACGTGTGTAATATGATACAAGCATGGTGGATACGCCGCTGGTACTTCCTATATATAAGTGTTTGTATGGTATTACATATCGTAGCGTTATTTGAATCATTTCAGTTTGATACATATAACATTTTATACAAATAACATATTTTTCACAAGACATTGTTTTATAACAACTTATCTTATACAAACTCAGTTACATGGTTATTCATTTAACCATACATTATTCACTTATTTATACATATCATCTGAACTCATTGTTTTTCAAATGATTTACAAAACAAAGCAAATAACAAGGTTCATGACTAAACATTTTCTCAAACATAAGTCATGAAACCTATTTTCACAAAACCTATGTATCTCACAGGCATTTTTATGCTGACGTACCATATTTTCACATGTGTTTTTCAGGAGCTGTTGCATAAGATGATCAAGATACATATAGGCAGACTTGGGCTTTAGTGACAATAAAAGATGCAAGACTAGTTAATTATGTTGTATTTCCTTGTTTGTTAAGACATTGTAACACTTTAATCAATAAAACGAAACTTCAATTGCCATGGATTTGAAACAATTAATTCTGTTACAACACTCCCCGATATTTCCGCCACGTTTTGTATGTTCCACGTGGTCGGGGTGTGACAAGCATCTTTTTCGGATTGTTAGTTAGCTTAGTTAGTTTCTATTTTTAATGGGGATAACAATCTTGATAGAATTATTATTAGCAACACATACTACTCTCGAGAACGCTCTGCAACTTATTGGCGATTACACACTTTTTGCACACTAGTGATCCTTGTAACAAGCTTGTTATCATCCCGATTTGTAACATTGTTTCTTTAATATAGTTGGTGATCGGTAGTTTCCATCACCCGAGGTTTTTTATGCCGGAGATCATTCATTGATCAAGGGCTTTTTCCTCGTATAAATCCTTGTGTCCAACATTCATTTCATTTATACATTTGTTCATTAGTTCAAGCATCACACCTCACAAAATCGGATTTGGTTGCATTATCCTTGTGTGTTTTTTGACCAAAACAGTTTGGCGCCCACCATGGGGCATTTGGTGCTTCATTTATGAGAAATTTTGTTCATTTCATTCATTTCGGTTCATTACCTTCAACCACATGGCTTCTCAAGTGAAAAACACTTCAAGCTCCATGCCGACGATCACCTCTTCACATGGCATTCCACCTTTGTGTCACACCCCGACCACGTAGAACACACAAAACGTGGCGGAAACGTCGGGGAGTGTTGTAACAGAATTAATTGTTTCAAATCCATGGCAATTGAAGTTTCGTTTGATTGATTAAAAGTGTTACAATGTCTTAACAAACAAGGAAAAACAACATAATTAACTAATCTTGCATCTTTTATTGTCACTAAAGCCCAAGTCTGCCTATGTGTATCTTGATCATCTTATGCAACAGCTCCTGAAAAACACATGTGAAAATAGGTACGTCAGCATAAAAATGCCTGTGAGATACATAGGTTTTGTGAAAATAGGTTTCATGACTTATGTTTGAGAAAATGTTTAGTCATGAACCTTGTAATTTGCTTTGTTTTGTAAATCATTTGAAAAATGATAAGATCAGATGATATGTATAAATAAGTGAATAGTGTATGGTTAAATGAATAACCATGTAAAAATGTGTTTGTATAAGATAAGTTGTTTATAACTCAATGTCTTGTGAAAAGTATGTTATTTGTATAAAATGTTCTATGTCTCAAACTGAAATGATTCAGATAACGCTACGATATGTAATACCATACAACCACTTATATATAGGAAGTACCAGCGGCGTATCCACCATGTTTGTATCATATTACACACGCCTCGTTACTTAATCACTTACTCAAACCAAACCATCAAGATGTAAAATGTTCATGTCTAATGTAAATCATGTAATATGTATCCAAAATGTAAGCATGTGATGAATAACAAATGTACTAAGTATGCAACAATAGACATACGTAGCATGTGACCTGTACTAAGTATGCAACAATAGACATACGTAGCATGTGACCTGTACTACGTATACAACAATAGACATACGTAGCATGAAATGTAATGTAAAACGATGTACTAAGTAATGCACACAATGGGCATACCTAGCATAAGATGTAATAAAATCATGTACTATAATGTACTAACGAACATAGCAGGTATATGATGTGAAAACAGGAAAGCATGAAAATAACAAGTAGGCACATGTGTTCCACCCCAAAACAGTTTGGAAAACAGTAAAAGAGGGGTCTATGTACTCACTTGAGAATGCTCAGTAGTCCTTGAGTGACAACCAAACAATGCTAGAGATCGCGGATATCAAACGGCACCTAATATAGGTAACTATGTTAATAAACCGGACCTAAATCGGAGGATTTAGATAGAATGAGGGTTTGTAAACCAAACGAGTATAGAGACTCGTGTCATATGGTTTAACAAAGCCTACAAACTAAATGAAACCTTAATCTAAGTGCTTACGACCCATTACGACCCGCTTAGGAAGCTTATGCTACTTTAACGCGTCGTGCGCGTGAAACGCGTTCGGACCGCCTAACTAGTCCTATGACAAGTAGAATATGCCTAAACATGTTACATAATCAGTTATGTGACAAAGGTTTAGGTTACATATGCTTAATTACCAATTACACATGAAAAGGGTATTCTGGTAATTTACCAAAGGCATATAAACTACCTATCATACAACTACTTAAACGTCGTGACCATAAGGTATAACCTCGGAAGGTTATTCCCTATATACTATGGTCACCTAAAGTGTTTGGTCGGATCCTAATGATCGACCAAATGGGTCGGGTTCGAGGTATAAGCGATTTATTAGATCGCTTACCCTACGACCCTAGACAACGTGGTAATCAGTAGGCATAGTCCCAAGGGACTATAACCAACGTGATTACACTCACGTTGCGAAGTTCAAACGAACTTCGCATTGACCATAACTGGTCAACGCAGAAAGTCAAACAAAGATTGACTTTCAGACTCGAAAGACTTGAAAAGCAATAAAAGAACGAAAGAATACTTACGAAGGGTCCCCGAATGCTAATCTAGATCTTAATAACTCAGGTATGAAACAATGGTTCCAACTTAGAGTCACTTAGATCAGATTCTAGTGGTTTTTGAAGTTGGGGTGATGGGGTATTTATAGTATTCGGAGAACCGTTAAGATCGTTTGTCGAATATCGTGCCTTAATCGCATCCGTACAAGTGTCGGAACCTTATGGTGGCTAAAAATGGTTCTTATCAGCTGACTAAGCATGTGTGAGTGTGTGGTTGTGGATCAAACAGCTGGAAACTGCTGTTAAATATAGTTAATCTGGTCCAGAAGTCGGACGCAGCCCGCGTGGGGATTTACAGAAACTGAGGCGGGCCGCCTGGCCTGCACAGATCAGAAATAAGTTTGCAGAATGACAGTTTCAGTCCCTGCATGTGTTTAAGGCCTTTTCCGACATTTCTAAGGCCCGTAAAGCCAACTTTAAGGCCCTAAAATGATGCCTAAACATTGTGGACATGAAAAATGCTCAAAATTATGTCGGATGTTGGTTCGTTTGGTCGTACGAACGCGATGTTCGCTTAATTACGACGGAATGCGCATAAGCGCGAAAAACGATCCAAATAACGTGACGAATGGATTTTTCTTATGCCGAACACTAAAATAAAATATTTTAGTGCTTACATAAATTTTTGGATGTCCGGATGTATTCAGAACGTAAGTTATGCGCGAAAATGCAAACTTGTGCACTTTTTGACACTTTTAGTCCCTGAATGACACAAAAGTTTATTTTAGCATACCGAACACCTCAAGGCCTATTTCTAAGCTATGTGAAGGGTATTTATGGTATGTTTAACTTATGGTCATGCTCCGGAATGTCTGTTACAGTTCAAATTGGCATACTTTCGCAGTTTGTCAAATTTAGTCCCTGTAAGCGAATAAACTTTGATTTCACCACACCAAACCTTCCAAAACTTATATCTAAGTTATGTAAAGGTTATTTAAGGTATGTTAAGCCTATTTCACTATTCCGGAGTGTTCGTTACATTAAACTGGTTATATCTATGCATCAGTGCGCGTATAACCTTCCAGAAAGCGATTTAGAGCTTGAAATCGAACAAGACTTGATATGGGAAAAAGATACACATATTTATACAAGTACAAAGTATGAAATACAATATTTCATTGGTTTGGTATTTGTTTGATGGTCGCAGTGACACAGGTGTCACAGTCTCCCCTACTTTAGGAAATTTCGTCCCGAAATTTAGTTTTAGAGGAAACTTGTGGAGACAGCTGTGACGGTTTTGCCTTCAGACAAATCCATTGAGCCCTTAAGTAAAACTCTGGGCCATGTTAGGATTCTTAGCAAAGATGTCAACCCTCAAAGTGAAGTCCTTGTAGTAACAAAACATGGAGTTTTGAACTACGGACAGAAGAACGTTTCTTATGAAGACTTATCATAGGAAACTGTGTGTGTGATTGAGATCAGAATTGGGGAGTGTGAGAATAAATGACATTGGTCGAAGTCCAAGACTTCTCCCATATCATTACTCTTGCCACTGTTGGTCTTAACACATGACAAAACTTCCTGTGGTTTCTGTGCACTGAATTCCATAATTATGTAGGCCTCCATAATTACGTAGTTCCTTGCACAGTCCGCACAGTTCATTTCATAACAATCTCTTGATTTAGACCACCCGAGAGCCTATTTAACTACATAAACACATGATATATTTAACTAGATTGTCGAACCAATCTATTTAACTTAGATCGACGTAGGATCTCTTTAACTAAACTACCCACGGGGAATATTTAACTACATCGACGTAGGGTGTATTTAACTAAATTGTCGGACCAATCTATTTAACTTAGATCGACGTAGGATCTCTTTAACTAACTACCTACGGGGAATATTTAACTACATCGACGTAGGATGTATTTAACTAGATTGTCGGACCAATCTATTTAACTTAGATCGACGTAGGATCTCTTTAACTAAACCAACACATGTTGTCCTTAAACTTTGGAATAGTACTTTATAATCCAAGGGACTTAACTACAACGTAGAAGTCCATTAAGGATTTAAGATAGTACCTTTTTGAATATCCTACTACGAATCCTTCATATGAAGATAAGAAAGATTTTATGAGGATTTGGATAGCGAATATCCAGAGTATACAAAACACAAAATGCTTAAAAGGAAAGATAAGATGCATAAACACATAGTCACTTATTCACAAAATTGATTATCTAGATCTTTAATTTGTAAGTTTTGTTTTGTTAATTACGTACATGCATTTAAAGCACACCAGGAATCCATTTCATGGATTTCATTCGGCACTTTAAACATTAACAAGAATCTAACTATGAAAATAGCAAGATCTTCCAAAAATTCGATTTCGTTTTCAAGAAAACACAATATTCGAATTAAGGAACACAAAAATTTGAAGATACGGAAATACCCTTAGGTACCCTATTAAGAATTTATAGTGGTACGTTGGGTATTCGTACAGAGTTGTAACTTGCGTCTTGTACTTCGTTTCCTTGGAAGAAACGGGTACTTTGGATTTCCGTGGAAAACGCAAGAGGTAATAAAATGAAAGAAATTACGGGGTAGTCTGTTCTTCAAGGAGTACGGTTCCTTGATTGTCGATATTGTAGGGAATACGTTGTTTATACATGCCATCATATTTGTACTTTGCAATGCAAAATAAAAAGATTTATTTATAAACAACAACAACAACTGTTTCATGGACCTTGACAACAAAAGAAAATAATACATAAGGCTTGATTATTTCTCAACAACATTGTCTTCTAGTTGGTCCGATGCTCATCCCTGCGCTGGATTCGCATTAGCAATCTTTGGGCAATTTCTTCGGAAATGGCCCATCTCGCCACAGTTGAAGCAAGGACCTCGTGGAAGACGAGCTTGAGCAGGATTTACTTGAGGTTGGTTTGGACCAGCTTGGTTCGGGGTAAAACGACAAGCATTTGCCAGGTGACCGAGTCGCCCACATGATGCACACAAACGACACTGTAGGTGAGCTAAGTGGTGTGCATTACATTTGTCGCATATCGGTGCAGTACCGGCATAAGGTTTCCTTGCAGGAGGCTGAGCTGGTTGGTGGCGGATGTTTTGGTTGGGTTGAGCAGCAATCGCAAAATTCTGCGAAGCCTTACGTTTCTTAGAAGGTTCGGTTTTGCTTTCCTTGGTTTCCTCCTGAACATTTGCTTCTGGTTTCTTGTCGCCTTTCTGAAAAAGTTTATTCTTCCTGATGTGGGATTCTGTTAGGGTAGCAGATAGTTCAATGGCTTGTCTGACAGTAGTAGGGTTACTGCCAGTAACAATATCCTGAACTAGGTCAGGAAGACCATCAATATATTTCTCAATCGCCTTATCCAGAGGCGTAACCATAGTAGGGCATAACAAGCTCAATTCCTTATAGCGGTCAGTATAGGCTCGATGTTCCCCACTGTCTTGCTTCAAATCATCAAATTCTTTCTCCAACGCTCGCAGTTCATGACGAGGACGGAATTCCCTCATCATAAGAGCTCTAAGCTCGGCCCAAGTCTGTGCTAGTGCAATTTCAGCACCCCGGTCTCTCATAATCCCGTTCCACCACGTAAGAGCCCTCTTCTGAAACACGCTTGAAGAAAACTCGACCTTGCGATTTTCAGGACACTGAACGTGACGGAACGTATTCTCAATGCTCTCAAACCATTGAAGAAGCCCAGTTGCTCCCTCAGAACCACTAAACTTGAGCGGTTTAGCCGAGTTGAAACTCTTGAAATTGCATGGAGCATTGTTGTTGTTGATGGCTTGCATCATTTGAGCATAAAGATTTGGGAAGGCAGCAGCCATTTGCTGCGCGATGATTTCTGCCAGTTCGGCAGTCGCTATCTGGCTTTCGCGTCGAGGAGGCATTCTAAAAGAGGAAACATGAAAGGAAACGAGTGGGAGAATTAGACGAAAAGAATGAGATGAAACAAATCTGATGAAAGCAAGGATAGTGGACATTTGTTTGTTACTACAAAGCAACAAACGACCTCGGTGATTAATCAAAGTAAATAGGTCAAAAATAATGTATCGCGAAGACATGCTCGCCTATAAGTGAACACTCATCCCAAGAATTCCCAGGTAAGCACAACTGGTCTCGCGTCTGATGAGATGTATACGAAGTGCTTGCCTAGACAGAAAACCCAGAATACAGGCATTCACCCTTCCAGTTTGCACGTGTTCACATTATTTAAAACCCAAAACCTTGACGAGATTTTGAAAATTCAAAGGGGTTCAAAACCATATAACAGAGGGTTCAAAACCTTACAATAGAGGGATCAAAACCTAGTAATTAATCATCCTAGAACAGATGATTAGTTTTCAAAGCGGTTTTGAAATTTATGTTCTTGTTGTGGTCGTCGCCTAAGGATAGGTGACGGTATAGTTTTATGACTAAACGCAAGTAAACTTGCGTTAGGGTCCTAAGAAGGTTATAGACTAGGTCAAAGCATTACTAATAACCTAATTCCCTATAACCATTGGCTCTGATACCATCTTTTCTGTCACACCCCGACCACGTAGAACACACAAAACGTGGCGGAAACGTCGGGGAGTGTTGTAACAGAATTAATTGTTTCAAATCCATGGCAATTGAAGTTTCGTTTTATTGATTAAAAGTGTTACAATGTCTTAACAAACAAGGAAAAACAACATAATTAACTAATCTTGCATCTTTTATTGTCACTAAAGCCCAAGTCTGCCTATGTGTATCTTGATCATCTTATGCAACAGCTCCTGAAAAAAACATGTGAAAATAGGTACGTCAGCATAAAAATGCCTGTGAGATACATAGGTTTTGTGAAAATAGGTTTCATGAATTATGTTTGAGAAAATGTTTAGTCATGAACCTTGTAATTTGCTTTGTTTTGTAAATCATTTGAAAAATGATAAGATCAGATGATATGTATAAATAAGTGAATAGTGTATGGTTAAATGAATAACCATGTAAAAATGTGTTTATATAAGATAAGTTGTTTATAACTCAATGTCTTGTGAAAAGTATGTTATTTGTATAAAATGTTCTATGTCTCAAACTGAAATGATTCAGATAACGCTACGATATGTAATACCATACAACCACTTATATATAGGAAGTACCAGCGGCGTATCCACCATGTTTGTATCATATTACACACGCCTCGTTACTTAATCACTTACTCAAACCAAACCATCAAGATGTAAAATGTTCATGTCTAATGTAAATCATGTAATATGTATCCAAAATGTAAGCATGTGATGAATAACAAATGTACTAAGTATGCAACAATAGACATACGTAGCATGTGACCTGTACTAAGTATGCAACAATATACATACGTAGCATGTGACCTGTACTACGTATACAACAATAGACATACGTAGCATGAAATGTAATGTAAAACGATGTACTAAGTAATGCACACAATGGGCATACCTAGCATAAGATGTAATAAAATCATGTACTATAATGTACTAACGAACATAGCAGGTATATGATGTGAAAACAGGAAAGCATGAAAGTAACAAGTAGGCACATGTGTTCCACCCCAAAACAGTTTGGAAAACAGTAAAAGAGGGGTCTATGTACTCACTTGAGAATGCTCAGTAGTCCTTGAGTGACAACCAAACAATGCTAGAGATCGCGGATATCAAACGGCACCTAATATAGGTAACTATGTTAATAAACCGGACCTAAATCGGAGGATTTAGATAGAATGAGGGTTTGTAAACCAAACGAGTATAGAGACTCGTGTCATATGGTTTAACAAAGCCTACAAACTAAATGAAACCTTAATCTAAGTGCTTACGACTCATTACGACCCGCTTAGGAAGCTTATGCTACTTTAACGCGTCGTGCGCGTGAAATGCGTTCGGACCGCCTAACTAGTCCTATGACAAGTAGAATATGCCTAAACATGTTACATAATCAGTTATGTGACAAAGGTTTAGGTTACATATGCTTAATTACCAATTACACATGAAAAGGGTATTATGGTAATTTACCTAAGGCATATAAACTACCTATCATACAACTACTTAAACGTCGTGACCATAAGGTATAACCTCGGAAGGTTATTCCCTATATACTATGGTCACCTAAATTGTTTGGTCGGATCCTAATGATCGACCAAATGGGTCGGGTTCGAGGTATAAGCGATTTAATAGATCGCTTACCCTACGACCCTAGACAACGTGGTAATCAGTAGGCATAGTCCCAAGGGACTATAACCAACGTGATTACACTCATGTTGCGAAGTTCAAACGAACTTCGCATTGACCATAACTGGTCAACGCAGAAAGTCAAACAAAGTTTGACTTTCAGACTCGAAAGACTTGAAAAGCAATAAAAGAACGAAAGAATACTTACGAAGGGTCCCCGAATGCTAATCTAGATCTTAATAACTCAGGTATGAAACAATGGTTCCAACTTAGAGTCACTTAGATCAGATTCTAGTGGTTTTTGAAGTTGGGGTGATGGGGTATTTATAGTATTCGGAGAACCGTTAAGATCGTTTGTCGAATATCGTGCCTTAATCGCATCCGTACAAGTGTCCGAACCTTATGGTGGCTAAAAATGGTTCTTATCAGCTGACTAAGCATGTGTGAGTGTGTGGTTGTGGATCAAACAGCTGGAAACTGCTGTTAAATGCAGTTAATCTGGTCCAGAAGTCGGACGCGGCCCGCGTGGGGATTTACAGAAACTGAGGCGGGCCGCCTGGCCTGCACAGATCAGAAATAAGTTTGCAGAATGACAGTTTCAGTCCCTGCACGTGTTTAAGGCCTTTTCCGACACTTCTAAGGCCCGTAAAGCCAACTTTAAGGCCCTAAAATGATTCCTAAACATTGTGGACATGAAACATGCTCAAAATTATGTCGGATGTTGGTTCGTTTGGTCGTACGAACGCGATGTTCGCTTAATTACGACGGAATGCGCATAAGCGCGAAAAACGATCCAAATGACGTGACTAATGGATTTTTCTTATGCCGAACACTAAAATAAAATATTTTAGTGCTTACATAAATTTTTGGATGTCCGGATGTATTCAGAACGTAATTTATGCGCGAAAATGCAAATTTGTGCACTTTTTGACACTTTTAGTCCCTGAATGACACAAAAGTTTATTTTAGCATACCGAACACCTCAAGGCCTATTTCTAAGCTATGTGAAGGGTATTTATGGTATGTTTAACTTATGGTCATGCTCCGGAATGTCTGTTACAGTTCAAATTGGCATACTTTCGCAGTTTGTCAAATTTAGTCCCTGTAAGCGAATAAACTTTGATTTCACCACACAAAACCTTCCAAAACTTATATCTAAGTTATGTAAAGGTTATTTAAGGTATGTTAAGCCTATTTCACTATTCTGGAGTGTTCGTTGCATTAAACTGGTTATATCTACGCATCAGTGCGCGTATAACCTTCCAGAAAGCGATTTAGAGCTTGAAATCGAACAAGACTTGATATGGGCAAAAGATACACATATTTATACAAGTCCAAAGTATGAAATACAATATTTCATTGGTTTGGTATTTGTTTGATGGTCGTAGTGACACAGGTGTCACACTTTGCCTCCTGCACCTTCTGGATCCCAGAAGATTGCTGAGAATGCTGCGAAGAAACAAACCCCCGTTTTCCCAAAAACAACTTCTACTGCTTCTTCTGGTCCTACTGACAATGATCTTTATTCTTTGATTTTGCAGATGAAGGATCACGTGCAGCAGCAGGACAGAACTAATGACAGGATCCTTCGAGAGATTGATGACATCAAGAAATTGAAGAGATCAGCAGAGGATCACTCTCCATTGGTGCCCAGATCACTGAATTTTGATTCTCCAACCATAACAGCCCATCACTCCACAGCATCAGGCACTCAATACCAGGGTGGATTGTCGAGTATACGCTATGGATCGTTGGCAATGACTCAGGCTCAAGGATCCTACTTTCAGCCTTCAGGATCCTCTCTTCAGCCTTAAGGATCCTCCTCCCAGCAACAAGGATCCCTTTTCAGTTCTGGAGGATATATGGGAGCGCAGACGGTTCAAGGATCCTCATTCCAGGGTCAAGGATCCTCTTCTCAGGTTCAGGGATCCTCTCAGGTTCAGGGATCCTCTCAGGTTCAAGGATCCTCCTCTCAGGTTCAGGGATCCTCATCTCAGGTTTACGGATCCATGGATTATCCTCTAAGACCCCCAGTTTCGGTGTATCAAGGATCCAACATTTTTCAGGATCAAGGATCCTTAAGGAGTGTACAACCCGGAAGTTCTGATATTCATTTGGGAGACTTCATCCCTATGCAGACTAATGCTTCGTCTGGTCCCTCGATCATGCCAGAATCACGTCAATATGGATACACATCAGGAGTTCCACCCTTGAATCCATCAGGAGGTAACACTTTAAATACTACTTACAATACTAACCATGGCTTTGTGCAGGATACATGAATCAACCAAGCTATGGCTAGAGAGTTACAAAAGCTCAAGGATATGATATCCAGTGTTCCAGGAGTGGTCAAACTCATTCCAGAAATTCTAGATGGGAGTCACAGGATATCTCGATTTGCACCACCTATTTGTGATGCAGAAATACCAAAGTGGTTTCAAACACCAAACATGAAGTTGTATGATGGCTCAGCTGATCCTGAAGAGCACGTAGCTCAGTACAGAGAAATGATGGAGATCAATCCCATCCCTGAGAGGTTAAAAGAAGCATGTCTATGCAAGGGTTTCAGATCCACACTGACAAGATCAGCTCTTAAATGGCTGCTAAGTCTTCCCCCTTACTCTATTACTTCATTTGCTAATCTAGTTAATTTGTTTAATAGCCAATTCTCATGCAGTAGGAGGTTTGAACGTTTAACTAGTGATCTATATAGGGTAACACAAGGTCAAAATGAATCACTTAGAGATTATATTACTAAATTCAGTAGAGAATCCTTGGAAATTCCTAACCTGGATATAGCTACGGCTGTAGAAGCCTTCAAAATGGGTTTACTTATTAAGGATTCACAATTCTATGATGATCTTGTCATGACCCCTTGCAGGAATCTTGATGAAGTAAGAACCAGGGCCCTTAGATTCATCTGCCTAGAGGATGATAAAAGGATCCAAGAAAGACTGGCAGGATCCTCGAAGCAGGAGAAGCAAGGATCCTACTTCAGGAACAACAAATCCAAATCATACAACAAATTTGATAACCAGAACGTGCATGCGGTGGAGCAAGAAGAGGATGATGAGGACTATCCTCCCATTCCTGAATATTGCTTTTTCTGTTGATAACAATGAACTAATCCTTGTAATGCAGAATCTAGGTGAAAAAGCAAGATGGCCCAGAAAGAGTGATAAGCCAGCTGCAACAAAAGACAAATCCAAATGGTATGCATATCATGAAGATTTCGACCATCTCACTGAAGAATGCATAGCACTCAGGAAGGAGATTGGTTATTTGTTAAGCAAAGGGCATTTGAAGGAGCTTCTTGGAAGAAAAAAGTCGAGGATCCAGGATCCTGAAAAAGTTCCGGAAAGAGCTCCTGCTCCCCCAGCAGATGCACAGATTATCAACTTCATATCTGGAGGATCAGATATATGTGGCACTTCCTTTTCAAGAGCCAAGAGGCATGCCAAAGAGACAAAGATGGATAATGGCGATAGGCCCATTCGAACCTCGATCCTTACACAGGAGAAAGTTATAACCTTTGATGAGGATGATCGTGTGGATATTCAGGATCCTCACCATGATGGTCTTGTTATTACTTTGTTTATATCTAACCATTTTGTTTGCAGGATTCTCATAGATGGAGGAAGCTCAGTGAACATCATTCAACTTGATGTTCTCATGAAGATGAACATCCCTGAATCAGAAATTATCCCAAGATCATCAGTTCTTGTGGGATTCAGCGTAGAAACCAAGAACACATTGGGGGACATTAAACTTCCCATTTACATAGAGGGAGTTAATTCTTTTCAAAAATTTTGTGTCATAGATTGCTTATCCTGTTGCAATGTTATCCTTGGCAGGCCATGGATACATGACATGAAAGCAGTTCCATCTACATACCATCAATGTGTGAAACTCCCTACTCCATGGGGTGTGGTGAAGATTGAAAGTGACCAACAAGAAGCCAAGAATTGTTATACTTCATCGATGAAGCCAGCCTCAAGACCTAGTGAGCAATAACAATTAAAGTATCCTCCAAGAGATGTCCTGGAGGCAAGAGAACAAGATGCCAAGGATATCCTGATGGATCCTCAGGATCCTGAATCCAAAGTTTTTATAGGATCCGGGATCATCAACAATATTGAAGAGGATCTAGTATCCTTCCTAAATAGAAGAAAAACTACCTTTGCCTGGAAGCATAAAGACATGACAGGTATTTCTAAAGATATAATTACTTATAAGCTTGGGATTGACAGGTCGTTCAAACCCATACATCAAAAGAGGAGAAAGTTTGCACCTGAGAGGAATGCCATCATCCAGGAGGAGGTAGATAAGCTGCTCAGAGCAGGTATGATTAGAGAGGTTAAGTATCCAAGGTGGTTAGCCAATGTGGTTGTTGTTCAAAAGAAAAATGGAAAGTGGAGGGTAAGTGTCGATTTTACTGATTTAAATAAGGCATGTCCCAAGGATCCTTTCCCATTACCCCACATTGACTCCATGGTGGATGCTACCGCGGGTCATGAGTTGTTGACTTTCATGGATGCTTCATCTGGATTTCAACAAATTCAGATGGAACCATCTGATCAAGAGGATACAGCCTTTATGACCCCTACTGGTATCTATTGTTATATTGCTATGCCATTTGGACTAAGAAATGCAGGTGCTACATACCAAAGGCTAGTCAATATGATGTTTAAAGAACAAATTGGATACACGATGGAAGTCTATATAGATGACATGGTGGTTAAGTCCAAGAGAGCTGAGGATCACCTTAGAGATTTGGAGGAAGCATTTGATATCCTTGATAAATTCAATATGAAATTGAATCCTTCCAAGTGTCACTTTGGTGTAAAAGCAGGCAAGTTCCTAGGTTACATGGTGACAAAAAGAGGCATAGAGGCAAGTCCAGAGCAAATCAAGCCGATTGTGAATATTAAGTCTCCTGGCAATGCCAAGGATGTGCAAAGATTGACCGGGAGGATCTCAGCCTTGAACAGGTTCATCTCAAAGTCATCAGAGAAATGCGAGGAATTCTATGACATCCTGAGAAAGAACAAGAAATTTGAATGGACTGAAAAGCATGAGAATGCTCTCAAGGCCCTTAAGGATTACCTATCCTCAGCTCCAGCCTTAATGAAACCAGAAAAAGGGGATATATTATCCTTATATTTGGCAGTCTCTCCTAAAGCAGTAAGTGCAGTCCTTGTTAAGGATCATGAAGGTACACAACACCCTGTATATTATGTAAGTAAAAGTTTGCTTGATGCTGAATCCAGGTATTCACATTTAGAAAAACTTATCCTTGCTTTGATTATGGCATCAACTAAATTAAGCCATTATTTTGAAACACATGCTATTATCGTTAGAACTAACTTTCCAATTAAGAATGTTCTCAGGAAACCTGAAATGTCAGGAAGGATGGCTAAATGGGCAGTAAAGCTTAGTGCTTATGATATAAGATATGAACCTAGAACTGCCATTAAATCACAAGCCTTAGCTGACTTTGTGGCAGATTTCAGTAGTGATCTACAAAGGGAAGCTGAGTTGGAAGTTCAACAGCTTGAAGAGACTAAGGATCCTTGGATACTCTTCACAGATGGGGCTTCAAACATCAAGGGAACTGGACTAGGAATACTACTAAAATCGCCACAGGGGGACATAATACCCCACTCAATAGCTTGTGAGTTTCAAACTACTAATAATGAGCCTGAGTATGAAGCCTTGATAGCTGGTTTGCAAATTGCCAAGCACATGAGGATCAGGTATCTTGAGGTACATGTAGATTCATTGTTAATTACTAATCACTTTAATGGTTCTTATGCTGTTAAAGGTGAAAGACTAATCAAATATCTAGAGATAGTCAAGAAATTGGCAGACTCTTTTGTTTCTTTTAGTTTGACACAGGTACCCAGAGAAGAAAATGCAGAAGCTGATGCTTTGGCCAACCTTGGATCATCATTGAAGATTCCAGAGGATATGAAAATTCCCATAATCCATATTTTGACTCCTGCTATTGAGGATCACACAGCTATGGAAATAGTAGAGGATTCCGCAATCATACCTAGTGATGGTGCACAATCACATTCTGAATCATGGATCCTCCCAATCATGAGATATATACAACATGGAGAGATTCCTACAGAAGAAAACCCAGAGCTTTCAAAGTCAAGGTATCTCAATTTACAATACTAAATAACATGTTATATAAACGATCTCTTGCAGGTCCATATCTAAGGTGCATAGAGGATCCTAAAATTCAAGAAGTCCTAAAGGATTTTCATGAAGGAGATTGTGGAAACCACACTGGGGGCAGAGCACTGTTCTCAAGGATCCTTAGGACAGGATATTATTGGCCTACTATGAAAAAAGATGTTGTGGATTATGCCAAGAAATGTGATGCTTGTCAGACATAGCAATACCCTTCATCAACCAGCAGAGCTCCTGCATCCTATATCCTCTTCTTGGCCATTCATGAGATGGGGAATGGATATAGTTGGTAAACTTCCAAAAGCACCAGGAGGAAAAGTGTTTATGCTTGCCATGACTGATTACTTTTCCAAGTGGATAGAAGCTGAAGCCTTTGCTCAAGTCAGAGAAAAAGAAGTGATATCCTTTATTAAAAGAAACATTATTACCAGATTTGGTATCCCTTCTAAAATTGTTTATGATAATGGATCCCAATTCATTGGGAGTAGAACTACTAACTTTTGTGACAGTTGAGGGATTAAGATGATAACATCAACACCAGTCCACCCACAAGCTAATGGTCAAGCAGAATCATCCAACAAGATCATCATCAACAACTTGAAGAAGAAGCTTGGATCCAAGAAGGGAAAATGGGCAGAAGAGCTACCTTATGTGTTATGGGCTGATAGAATAACCCCCAAGAATGCTCCTGGCCAGATTCCATTTTCTTTAGTGTTTGGAGCAGAATCAGTGATCCCTACAGAGATGGTAGTTACTACTGCAAGAACAAGCATCCGTGATCCTGAAGGAAATGCTGAAAACTTGATTCAAGACTTGGATACCATAGAAGAACTCAGGGATTTGGCAAGGATAAGATTGGCTAGCTATCAACAAAGGATGGCTGGAGCTTATAACAGGAATGTCAGGATCAGAAAGTTTCAAGTTGGTGACATGGTGTTAAGGAAAGCATCCCAAAATACCATAAATCCTGCTGATGGCAAGTTAGCACCAAAGTGGGAAGGCCCCTATCTTATTGAAGTTGAGGCAGGAAAGGGGGCATATCGGTTATTAACAATGGAAGGTGATTTGCTACCAAGAGCTTGAAATACTGTCCATTTAAAAAGATACTTCATGTAAGAAGGATCCAGGATCCTTAATCATCCTCATGTCCGGTATACAGGATGGATCCTTAGAGGATATATGATCCTCATTCTTGTAATGATTCGATTCTAATTAACCTAATCCTTCAATTTATTTTATTACAAGGAGAAGGATTCAGAATCCTTTATCCTTTTTCACCAAGTTCTGAGTTTTGCAGAAGTTCATGCATCCTTGACAAAGGATCAAGTATCCACAGAAGTCTCCTAAGTTTTTTGGGCTTATCCCCAGTTTTATGGGTTTATCCCCAGTTTTTGGGCTCATCCCCAGTTTAAGGTATCTACTACCTTCGCCAGTAGCGCACGATTATCCTGATGCAGTTAAAGACAATGGGACCAGTACCCGCTTTAGGGGCTGACAATTTCATTGTACTGGCTGTATTCAGGATCCTAAGTATAATGGTAGACGTACCATACATCCGTTCCTAAGGTTTCTAACGTTTTCACGTTAGCTAAGGTTTTGGCATTTTCATGTCACTAAGTTTGGATAGTCGCCATTAAGGGCCATACTCTAGTTTACACAAGATCCTTTGGGCATGTCCCCAGTTTTTTGGGCTTGTCCCCAGTTTTTTTGGGCTTGTCCCCAGTTTTTTGGGCTTGTCCCCAGTTTTTTGGGCTTGTCCCTAGTTTTTGGGCTTGTCCCCAGTTTATTGGGCTTGTCCCCAGATTGTTGGGCTTGTCCCTAAACACTAACTCTTCCTTTTGCAGTTGGCTTAGTCCCAAGTTATGTCTTATTTCAGGTTTCTAAAGCTAAACAGTTAAGGATCCTGTATCCTAATTTCATACAAGGTCTGTTTTTTGGTTATCATGATTGTAAACACCAAGGACCAACTCCTTCTTCACCAGGTTGATGTCCTTCTCGAGGGAGGAGATTTTATTGTCTTTATCCAGGAACAATTGCTGGAAGTCCAGGTTCTTCTGTTCAGCCTCTGCCAGACTGTGATCAATGAGCATTTGGATCTCAGCAAATTTCTGCATAAAAGAAGTATATGTCAAGATCCGTTATCCTCAGAAAGGGAATATCAGACTTAAGGATCCAGGATCCTTACCTTAGAGATATACTCCTCGAACTGGTGTTGGATGAGAGGGAGGCCTTCAAGGGGCTCCGAGGTCTTTCTTTTCTTGGCACCCTTGCCCCGCGTGCTCATGCCTTTAGGGTTCGGGATGCTGGGACTGGCAGCTAGTTCCTTCTTGATGGACTTTGAGGAAGCAAATGCATCAAGATCACTGACACTGAACCTGGAAGCTGATCTTGAGGATTTTCCAGCGCCTACAAATTCAAAACACAGATAAGTATTCATATTTTACATTCATTTAAATATTTATTCATACATGGATTCGAATACTTACTTGACATTATGAAGGAACCGGAGGATGCTTCTTGTGAATCCTTTGCTTTGACTTGAAATGTCCTTACAGCAAGATCAAGGTTCCAGAAAGCAGCAAGTCTTTCTTTTGTTGCAGGGGTTTCTTGAATGTGAGAGAGCGAGATAGCTGCACAACAAAAACAGAAAGAAGGATCATTTATCCTTAAAAGAAATAGAGTCCTACTATGATCCTTGTCCAAGGATCCTATATCCTACCCTGGGTGATCCATCTTTTGGGAAGGTCTTTCCCATCTGGAATTGAGTCCCTCCTTACAAAGAAGAACTGGTTCCTCCAATGGGTATCATTTTTGGTGGTTTTGAGAATTGGATGAGGCTGACCGGGTTTATGCTTGAACAAGAAATGGTGAGAACCATGGCTAACAATATTATATAACCGACTCAACTCAGACACCCCTATTTCAACACCCTCCTGCTCGATGATGTTCTCAAGGGTATAAAGAACTCTCCACATCGTTGGCATGGCTTGTATGTAGCACATGCCCGTGAGTGTGAAGAAGGATTGTGTAAAATCAGGGAAAGGATAAGAAAACCCTATCAGAAAAGGGGTTGCCGGAAAAGTGACCCAAGTATCAGAAACACAGTCACTCTTCATTGAAGAGTCAAATGATCTGAAGACGGCTTCCGCCGGAAAGCAATGACGTATCCAATCAACCTCAGGATTGGTGAAACAGCAGAGTTCCAGCGAAGGGTTTTTAGTTACACCCTGGCTTTTCAAGGGGCTGTCTTTCTTAGGATCCTTAGCAGGTGAGGATCGGAGAGTCATCTTCGCCATGGATGCTCGGAGAATAGAGGATCAGAACAGAAGAATTTAGAGAGAAGGAAAGAGAGAATACCTGTTTGATCTCCGGATGAAGATTTAAAGGAGTGAAACGCTCGAATTTAAATGCATCTTGATCCTTATCTCTAACTCTGTATATATAATGATGATTGTGTAGGGAGTCTTGTCGCTGACGTCACATTCGCAACGGCTAGTCCTATTGCAACGGCTATATTTACACTAACCAACTCGTTCGAGATAAAGCAGAAAATATGACTCATTTAGTTACAATTAATTCCTCATATTTTGGGGGCAATTGTTAGGGATGGATTTTCACAATTTGTGGATAAAGGATCCTCAAGTGCAGCCAGGATCACAGATCCTCAATTCAGTTTGGATTAAGGATCCTCAGAAGATGTTGCAGGATTAAGGATCCGGGATCCTCATTATCATCCTTATACTAACAATTGTTTCCATTATATTTGAACTTGTTTTGCAGGAGTATTCAAGTGGGACTTGGTCTTCCCGAGATTCCAGAGGAATATACCTTCTAATTCTGCACGTGCATGGCCTTCGTGACCATTGTGGAGATCGTGGGAAGCTAGCATCTTTTTCGGATTGTTAGTTAGCTTAGTTAGTTTCTATTTTTAATGGGGATAACAAGCTTGATAGAATTATTATTAGCAACACACACTACTCTCGAGAACGCTCTGCAACTTATTGGCGATTACACACTTTTTGCACACTAGTGATCCTTGTAACAAGCTTGTTATCATCCCGATTTGTAACATTGTTTGTTTAATATAGTTGGTGATCGGTAGTTTCCATCACCCGAGGTTTTTTATGCCGGAGATCATTCATTGATCAAGGGATTTTCCTCGTATAAATCCTTGTGTCCAACATTCATTTCATTCATACATTTGTTCATTAGTTCAAGCATCACACCTCACAAAATTGGATTTGGTTGCATTATCCTTGTGTGATTTTTGACCAAAACAACAAGCATAAACACTTTTCCTCCTGGTGATATAGGATGCAGGAGCTCCGCTGGTTGATGAAGGATATTGCTATGTCTTTGACAAGTGTCACATTTCTTTGCATAATCCACATCATCCTTCTTCATGGTAGGCCAATAATATCCTGTTCTGAGGATCCTTGAGAGCAGTGCTCTGCCCCCAGTGTGGTTTCCACAATCTCCTTCATGAAAATCTTTGAGAACGTCTTGGATTTCTGGATCCTCGATGCACCTTAGATATGGACCTGCAAGAGATCGTTTATATAATATGTTATTTAGTATTCTCTCCATTAGGGATCTCTCCATGTTGTATATATCTCATGATTGGGAGGATACATGATCCTGAACTTGATTGTGCATCATTGTTTTGGTCAAAAAATCTGTTGAGGATATTGCAACCAAACTCTATGTTATGGGGGTATGATGCTGATTATGTAATAGCGATGAGGATCACTTCAATGTAGATTTGCACAAACAACACAAGGATTTATACGGGGAAAAAGCCCTTGATCAAGAGTTGATCTCCGGCACAAAAAACCCCGGGTGATGGAAACTACCGATCACCAAGTTCAAATAAATGGTTAAATGTTTACAACTTCGGATAGTAACGAGCTAGGTACAAGGACCACTATCGCGAAATGTGTACAAGTGAGTAAAAATGAATGTGTGTTCGTCGAGAGCTTCAAGTGTGCGAGTATACGAGTGTGTGTAACTGAGAAATGACTAAGTGTTTTTCTACTAGCTCGTTACCCCCTTTTAAAATAGAAATTTAACTACCAAACTAACTATCCGACTTTTGTGCCAAGCCCCCACGTTCTCCACAACGTCCATTTTTAGCTAAGCACGTGCAGAATAGTTTGGGAATATTCTCCAGGAATGTCGCCAAGACTTGGTCAAGCTAGTTATACCTGCGAGATAGTACAAAGCATAAGTAAACAATCGTCAGTACGAGGATCCTTAAAGTGATCCATGATCCTGATGCTGAAGCTCTTCTGAGGATCACCACCTGTCACAGAAGTAAGGATCACTAGTTAGGATAACGAATAAGGATCACTAATTGTTAGAAAATCCTCCCCTAACAATTGCCCCCAAAATATAAGGAGTTAAATTGTAAATGTGTGAGTTATATTTTCTGATCTTATCCGCAACAAACTAACGGATATATAGCCGTTAAAATAGAACTAGCCGTTGCGATGATGATGTCACGGAAGTGACAATCCTGCAGAATCATAATTATAAATAGAGATATAGATAGGATCATTATGCATTCAAATTCGAAAGAAACTCCCTTTAAATTCTCAGTCGACGATCAACCAGGTATTTCTTTCTCCTCTTTCTTCCTCTCTTACTCTGTTTTTCTTTCTTTATCTCCATCACTTCGAAAATGTTGCTCCGAAGTTCTCCGGCCAAGGATCACCAAAAGAACAGTCCTCCGAAAAGCCAGGGGATCATTGAAGACTCCATTAGAGAACGCTGTCTCTTCAATGATGCTCAGATAGATAGGATCCGCCACTGCTTCCCGGCGAACACCGAATTTAGGCCTTTTGACCCCAATGCCTTGAGCGATCATATCTCCGATAAGTGGGTTGCTTTCCCCGTCACTCCTTTTGCCATAGGCTATACATATCCTTTTCCAGCCTTCACCCAATCTTTCTTTTCCCTAACCGGCATCTCTTATATCCAAGCCATGCCGATGATTTGGAGGGTTTTGTACACCCTTGAAAGGATCATCGATCAGGAGGGAATAGATCTAGGAATGGTAGAGCTGGGAGAGCTGTATGATCTTACCACCTTTGGTTCTCATCGATATCTGTTTAAACGTAAACCCGGCGAGGAACACCCGATCTTCAAAGCCACCAAGAATGATGCTAACTGGAAACGGCGTTTCTTTTTTATCAAGAGAGATTCCATCGAGGATGGAAAGGATCTGCCCAAAAAATGGGCTACCCATGGTAGGGTGGAGGATCCTGAGAAGGATCACCAGGACTTTCTTTTGATGTAAGGATAACTTATATTTTTGCTTTCTTGTTATGCAGCTATCACCGTCTCACACCTCAAATTGTCCCCTGCTGCTAAGGAAAGGCTCCTTGCTTTCAAAAACTTGATCCTGATACAAGAACTTTCAAGACAACAACCCAAGATTCACAGGAGGTATCCTCAGGCTCTGTCACAATGTCAAGTAAGTATCCTTGTTTAAAATTTAAATAAATAGTGAAATATGAATTAAGAAAAGATACTTATCTTGTTTTGATTGTGTAGGTGCTGGAAAATCCACCAAGTCTGCTTCCAAGTTCAACGTTGCTGATCTCACCACTGTCAGATCTTCCAAGAGGAAAGCTCCTACCAGTCCGACAGCTTCGGTCCCCAAGGCACCCCTCAAAGGGAAGGCAATCAAGAAGAGAAAAGCCTCTGAAGCTGGGGATCTGCAGGGTCTGCCTCTGATCCGTCATCAATTTCTTGAGTACTTTAACGATGTGAGGATCACTGTCTTTACTCGTATATCCTGCTGGTATATCCTGCTCATTATTTGATCCTGACCCTATCCTTTTTACAGAAATTCGCTGAGATCGAGGACTATGTGGGCCACGTTGAGGATCAGGATAGGAAGATTGCTGATCTCCAGCAGGTTGCGGTGTTGAAGGATCTCACAATTGCTGATCTTCAGAAGGAAGTCCGGGATACCAAACAGCAGATGGCCAAGGTGCTGGTTAATGTTGACTATGAGAAGAGTGAGATCACCGAGGATGCCAAAATCTCTGCCGCCATTACAATGTACAAGACCAAGCTTCAAATGGCCTTGGAAGCTCAGGATCCTGCTTTTGACAAGAGCACCTGGGATATTGAAGGTTGGAAGGCAAGGCTTGCTGAACTGGACGATGAAGAGGCTGAGGAGGTTGAAGAGATCCTGACCATCGAAGCTGGAGGTAAAGGTGAAGGTGGTGAAACAAGTGGAGCTGGGGGTGACAATGCAGCGAAGGCTTAGGCTGCATGATTGGGCGATGATGGAAACTTCTAGACATAGCCGGAGCCCAATTTTTTAGTTTGGTGGTAGTTTTTTGTGGTTGTGATGTTTTAAACAATTTCATGGTTTGTACTTAAACAATAGGTTTTAGGATTAAGGATCATGTATGATCCTCTGGACAATAGGCAGGATTGCATATGGTGGAGGGATCCTCTGTTTGGAGGATGAAGCCATTGTGATCCTGCCGCCTTTATATTCCTGCACTAACTTTGAACTTATTATCATGGACACCCTTTACCTACCCCAGCGGACAGGCCACATTTTGCTGGTAGATGCTCGGGTAGGTAATTTTGACAACCTTTCAAGGGTTAGTCTTTTGTTAATAAATAAAATCTTAATCTTTTGTCGCTTATCTTGTGTTGTTATCCTTGTGTTTCTTTGATTTCCCTTCATTTCGATGCATATTTATTGAACAAATAATTTTGAATTGAAAATACTTAGGATATGATCCACGATCAGATATCCTTTAGTTAAAGAATCTCAGAAAGCAATATGTTTTAAGGATCATAAGTCTAGTTGTCAAACTTCAAGGGTTATTTAAATAAATAATGAATAGAATTAAAAATAGTTAAGGATCATACCTGAGGATCCAAGTTAGGATCCTAACCATAATAAGGATAACTACAAGATAAACCTTAGAATAAAGTAAGGATCAAGGATCCCTAGTTGCCTATCTTCAAGAACCTGAAATAGAGCATCACTTGGGACTAAGCCAATATAAGATAAGAATTAGCAATTGGGGACAAGCCCAAGGATAACTGGGGACAAGCCCAAGGATAACTGGGGACAAGCCCGAGGATAACTGGGGACAAGCCCGAGGATAACTGGGGACAAGCCCAAGGATCGTATGTAAACTGGAGTATGGCCCTAACTGGCGACTATCCAAACTTAGTGACATGAAAATGCCAAAGCCTTAGCTAACGTGAAGACGTTAGAAAACCTTAGCTAACGTGAAAACGTTAGAACCTTATGAACGGATGTATGGTACGTCTACCATTATACGTAGGATCCTAAGCATAGCCAGAACAATGGAATTATCAGCCCCTAAAACGAGTACTGGTCCCAATGCCTTGAACTATACCAGGATCATCGTGCGCTACTGGCGAAGCTGGGGTCAAGCCCAAATAACTGGGGTTAAACCCAAAGGACGGATTGCTTCAGTAGATAACCAATGTTATGCTAAGGATACCTGAACTTTCAAAACTCAAATTCATGTGAGAGATGGATAAAGGATACATGATCCTTATCCTTATATGAGAAAATAAAAAAAAATGAATTAGTTCAAGTTTAGGATATTACCTAAGTAAGGATCACCGATGCTTTGAGGATCCTTTAAGGATATCCCTACTGTGAGGATCATCTGTGCCACTAGGATCCTGCTCACATGAAATATTTCTTCAAGTGGACAGCATTCCAGGCTCTTGGTAGCAAATCACCTTCCATGGTTAACAATCTATATGCCCCCTTTCCTGCTTCAGCTTCAATCAAATAAGGACCTTCCCATTTTGGAGCCAACTTCCCATCAGCAGGATTGGTGGTATTTTGGAATGCTTTCCTTAATACCATATCTCCAACTTGAAACCTCCTGATCCTGACATTCTTGTTGTAAGCACCAGCCATCCTTTGCTGATAACTGGCTATCCTTATCCTAGCCATATCCCTGATTTCTTCAATAGTATCCAGGTCTTGAGCCAAGTTCTCATCATTCTCCTCAGGATCACGGGTACTTGTTCTAGCAGTTGGAACCACCATTTCTGTTGGGATCACTGATTCTGCCCCAAATACCAGAGAGAATGGCGTTTGACCAGTAGCATTCTTAGGGGTTATCCTATCAGCCCAGAGCACATAGGGTAGTTCTTCTGCCCATTTCCCTTTCTTGGATCCAAGCTTCTTCTTCAAATTGTTGATGATGATCTTGTTAGATGATTCTGCCTGACCATTAGCTTGTGGGTGGACTGGTGTTGATGTTATCATCCTAATCCCCCAGCTGTCACAAAAGTTAGTGGTTCTGCCCCCAATAAATTGGGAACCATTATCACATATAATCTCAGAAGGAATACCAAATCTAGTTATGATATTTCTTTTAATGAAGGATATAACTTCCTTTTCTCTGACTTGGGCAAAAGCTTCAGCCTCTATCCACTTGGAGAAGTAATCAGTCATAGCAAGCATGAATACTTTTCCACCAGGTGCCTTAGGGAGCTTACCAACTATATCCATACCCCATCTCATAAATGGCCAAGAGGAGGATATAGGATGCAATAGTTCAGCTGGTTGATGAAGGATATTGCTGTGCCTCTGACAAGGATCACATATTTTAGCATACTCCACAGCATCTTTCTTCATGGTTGGCCAGTAGTATCCTGTCCTCAGGATCCTTGAGAATAATGCCCTGCCCCCAGTGTGGTTTCCACAATCTCCTTCATGGAAGTCTTTTAAAACTTCTTGGATTTCAGGGTCCTCAATGCATCTCAAGTATGGTCCTGCAAGAGATCGTCTATACAACACATTATTTAAAATTGTGAATTGAGATACCTTAGATTTGAAAGCCCTAAGGTTTTCTCCTGTAGGAATCTCTCCATGTTGTAAGTATCTCATAATTGGTGAGGTCCATGATCCTGATTCTGAATGGGATTGAGTATCCTCACAAGGGATAATTGCAGAATCATTTCCTATCTCCATAGCCTCGTGATCCTCGATAGCCGGGGTCAGAATATGGATAATAGGGATCTTGATATCCTCCGGGATCTTCAAGGATGATCCTAAGTTAGCCAATGCATCAGCCTCTGTATTTTCTTCCCTTGGTACCTGCGTCAAACTAAAGGAAACAAAAGAGAGTGCCAAACTTTTGACTATCTCTAAATATTTGGTTAGCTTTTCACCTTTAACCGCGTAGGATCTATTAAAGTGATTTGTAATTAACAATGAATCTACATGTACCTCAAGATACCTGATCCCCATATGTTTTGCAATTTGCAAACCAGGAATTAAGGCTTCATATTCAGCCTCATTGTTAGTGGTTTGGAACTCACAAGCTATAGAATGGGGTATTATGTCCCCCTGTGGCGATTTTAGTAGTATTCCAAGCCCTGTGCCTTTGATATTTGAGGATCCATCAGTATAAAGTATCCAAGGATCCTTGGTCTCTTCTAATTGCTGGACTTCTAGCTCAGCTTCCTCTTGTAAATCACTACTGAAATCAGCCACAAAGTCAGCTAATGCTTGGGATTTGATGGCTGTCCTAGGCTCATATCTTATATCGTATGCACTCAGCTTCACTGCCCACTTAGCCATCCTTCCTGACATCTCTGGTTTCCTTTTTCTGGTTTCACCAAAGCCGGGGCTGAGGATAGGTAATCTTTGAGTGCTCTCAAAGCATTTTCATGCTTCTCAGTCCACTCAAATTTCTTGTTCTTCCTTAGGATATCATAGAATTCTTTGCACTTCTATGAGGATTTGGATATAAATCTGTTCAAAGCTGCTATCCTGCCTGTTAGCCTTTGAACATCCTTAGCATTGGCCGGAGATTTGATGTTCACTATTGCTTTGATTCGTTCCGGGCTAGCTTCGATGCCTCTCTTCGTCACCATATATCCTAAGAATTTACCTGCTTTAACACCAAAGTGACATTTTGAAGGATTAAGTTTCATGTTATATTTGTCAAGGATATCGAATGCTTCCTCCAAGTCTCTTAGGTGATCCTCAGCTATTAAGGATTTTACCACCATATCATCTATGTACACCTCCATAGTTTGTCCGATCTGATCCTTGAACATCATATTCACCAGCCTTTGATATGTTGCACCTGCATTTCTTAATCCGAACGGCATAGCAATATAGCAGTATATACCAGTTGGAGTCATGAAGGCTGTATCCTCTTGGTCGGATGGTTCCATTTGGATTTGTTGAAATCCAGATGAAGCATCCATAAAAGTTAACAGTTCATGACCCGCGGTTGCATCCACCATGGAGTCAATGTGGGGTAAAGGGAAAGGATCCTTGGGACATGCCTTATTTAAATCGGTAAAATCGACACATACCCTCCACTTTCCGTTTTTCTTTTGAACAACAACCACATTGGCCAACCATCTTGGATACTTGACCTCTCTAATCATACCTGCCCGGAGCAATTTCTCTACCTCTTCCTGGATAATGGCATTCCTTTCCGGTGCAAACTTTCTTCTCCTTTGATGGATTGGTTTGAAGGATCTGTCAATGCCGAGTTTATGGGTGATAACATCTTTGGATATACCAGTCATGTCTTCGTGTTTCCATGCAAAGGTAGTCTTTTTCCTTTTGAGGAAGGATACGAGGTCTTCTTTCATTTCGCCAAGGATCCCTGATCCGATATAGATTTTGGATTCAGGATCATCGGGATCCATGAGGATTTCTACCACATCTTGCTCTCCGGCCTCCAAGACATTCCTTGGAGGATACCTTGATTGCTATTGCTCCCTTGACTTCGAGGCTGGTTTCATCGATGAAGTGTAGCAATTCTTAGCCTCCTGCTGATCACTATCAATCTTTACTATTCCCCAAGGACTAGGGAGCTTCACACATTGATGGTAAGTAGATGGGACTGCTTTCATATCGTGTATCCAGGGCCTGCCAAGGATAACATTACAACAAGACAAACAGTCAATAACACAAAATTTTTGATAAGAGTGTAAGCCTTCAATATATATTGGGAGTTTAATGTCCCCCAGGGTGTTCTTAGTTTCGCCACTAAATCCCACGAGCACGGAGGATCTTGGTATGATCTCTGATTCAGGGATACCCATCTTTTTTAGAACATCAAGCTGGATAATGTTCACTGAACTTCCTCCGTCTATAAGGATCCTGCGGACAAAATGGTTAGATACAAAAAGAGTAATAACTAAACCATCGTGATGAGGATCCTGGATATCAACACGATCCTCTTCATCAAAGGTTATGACTTTTCCTTCGGAGACACTTGACGTTCGAACTGGTCTTTCTCCATTATCCATTTTAGTTTCCTTTGCATGCCTTTTAGCTGCTGAGAAGGATGTGCCACAGATGTCGGATCCTCCAGAAATAAAGTTGATTACTTGTGCATCTGCTGGAGGGGCTGGAGCCTTCTCGGGGATCCTTTCAGGATCCTGAGTTCTTGACTTTTTTCTTCCCAACAATTCTTTTAGATGCCCCTTGCTCAACAAGTATCCAATTTCCTTTCTTAATGCAATGCATTCTTCTGTGAGGTGCCCAAAATCTTCATGATATGCACACCATTTTGATTTATCCTTAGTTGCAGCTGGCCTATCATTTTTTCTGGGCCATCTAGCTTTATCACCTAGACTCTGCATCGCAAGGATTAGTTCATTGTTATCAACACTAAAACAATATTCAGAAATTGGAGGATAATCCTTATCATCCTCTTCTTGATCAATAGAATGCACGTTCTGATTATCAGATCTGTTGTAGGATCTGAATTTGTTGTTCCTGAATGAGGATCCTTGCTTATCCTACTTTGAGGATCCTGTTATCCTCTCCTGGATCCTCTTGTCATCCTCTAGCCGAATGAACCTGAGGGCCCGGGTTCTTACCTCATCTAGGTTCCTGCATGGTGTCATAACAAGATCATCATAAAATAACGAGTCCCTAAGCAATCCCATTTTGAAGGCCTCAACAGCCGTGGCTATATCTAAGTTGGGAATGTCTAAGGATTCTTTACTGAATTTGGTAATGTAATCCCTTAATGATTCATTATGACCCTGGGTTATCCTATACAGATCACTAGTTAAACGCTCAAATTTTCTACTACAAGAAAACTGATTATTAAATAGATTAACTAGGTTAGCAAACGAGGTAATAGAGTAAGGGGGAAGACTTAGCAGCCATTTGAGAGCTGATCCAGTAAGAGTGGATCCGAATCCCTTGCACAGGCATGCTTCCTTTAATCTTTCTGGAATTGGATTGATCTCCATCCTCTCCCTGTATTGTGCTATGTGTTCCTCAGGATCTGTCGAACCATCATACAGCTTCATTGTTGGCACATGGAATCTCTTGGGTATCTCAGCATCACAGATTGGTGGTGCAAAGCGAGATATCTTGTGGCTCCCATCTGCAATCTCTGGGATAGGTTTGACCACTCCTGGAACACTTGATATCATATCCTTTAACTTTTGCAATTCTCTGGCCATGGCATGATTGATACCTGGATCCTGCATAGGACCATGGTTAGTAGTATGAGAATTATTAAAAGTGTTACCTCCCATTGGATTCAAGTTAGGAAGAATGGATGTTAATCCATATTGTTGAGGCTCTGGAATGATCGAGGGGCCAGTAGAGGCATTGGTCTGCATTGGAATAAAATCTCCCTGATGGACATCTGAACTCCCTGTTTGCAAACTCCTCAAGGATCCTGGCATCTGGAAGGATCCCTGAAACTGGGA
Organism: Helianthus tuberosus; assembly: GCA_030545235.1. Lineage (NCBI taxonomy): Eukaryota > Viridiplantae > Streptophyta > Magnoliopsida > Asterales > Asteraceae > Helianthus > Helianthus tuberosus. The sequence continues at coordinate 16,786,482 of CM060400.1, read as the reverse complement.
CGATCCTGGAACAAAGGAGGATCCTTGAACCTGGGATGATCCTGGAACGAAGGAGGATCCTTGAACCTGGGATGATCCTGGAACAAAGGAGGATCCTTGAACCTGGGATGATCCTGGAACGAAGGAGGATCCTTGAAACTGCTGCATTCCTGGATATCCTCCTGAACTCGTGAGGGATCCCATATGCTGAGGATAGGATCCCGCTGGCTGGAAATATGAACCTGATGCCTGGGTCATTGTTGTTGTTCCGTAGTGCACTCCTTTTGGTCCACCCACATATTGAATGTCTGGAACCACTGATGGCTGAGAAGTAATCACCGGAGTATCAAAATTCAAAGATCTGGGCATCAGTGGGGAACGATCCTCTGCCGTTTTCTTCTGTTTCTTAATTTCGTCAATCTCCCGGAGGATCCTCTCGTTAGTCTTATCCTGCTCTTGTGCATGATTCCTCATCTGCAAAATCAAGGCATAGAGATCATTAGTAGTAGGATTAGTTGAAACAGAAGAAGTAGGTGGTTTTGAGAAAATGGGAGTTGGTTTCTTCGCGGCATTCTCGGTATTCTTCTGGGATCCAGAAGGTGGTGGAGGCAAAGGAGGGACGCCTTGTGAAGAAGTGAGTGAGGGCATCAAGTTTGAAGCATTCTTCGCCGAGGAAGCCATTTGCTTGGTTGTAGTGAACCGGAATGAGCACAGAAATGCGAATTCTTCTAAGGACAAAGCACCAATTGCCCCACGGTGGGCGCCAAACTGTTTTGGTCAAAAAACCTGTTGAGGATATTGCAACCAAACTCTATGTTATGGGGGTATGATGCTGATTATGTAATAGCGATGAGGATCACTTCAATGTAGATTTGCACAAACAACACAAGGATTTATACGGGGAAAAAGCCCTTGATCAAGAGTTGATCTCCGGCACAAAAAACCCCGGGTGATGGAAACTACCGATCACCAAGTTCAAATAAATGGTTAAATGTTTACAACTTCAGATAGTAACGAGCTAGGTACAAGGATCACTATCGCGAAATGTGTACAAGTGAGTAAAAATGAATGTGTGTTCGTCGAGAGCTTCAAGTGTGCGAGTATACGAGTGTGTGTAACTGAGAAATGACTAAGTGTTTTTCTACTAGCTCGTTACCCCCTTTTAAAATAGAAATTTAACTACCAAACTAACTATCCGACTTTTGTGCCAAGCCCCCACGTTCTCCACAACGTCCATTTTTAGCTAAGCACGTGCAGAATAGTTTGGGAATATTCTCCAGGAATGTCGCCAAGACTTGGTCAAGCTAGTTATACCTGCGAGATAGTACAAAGCATAAGTAAACAATCGTCAGTACGAGGATCCTTAAAGTGATCCATGATCCTGATGCTGAAGCTCTTCTGAGGATCACCACCTGTCACAGAAGTAAGGATCACTAGTTAGGATAACGAATAAGGATCACTAATTGTTAGAAAATCCTCCCCTAACAATCATCACTAGGTATAATTTCAGAATCCTCCACTATCTCCATAGTTGTGTGATCCTCAATAGCAGAAGCTAATATATGGATGATGGGAGTTTTAATATCCTCTGGAATCTTCAATGATGATCCAAGGTTGGCTAAAGCATCAGCTTTTGCATTCTCTTCCCTGGGTACCTGTGTCAAACTAAAAGAAGCAAAAGAGTCTGCCAATTTCTTGACTATCTCTAGATATTTGATTAGTCTTTCACCTTTAACAGCATAAGAACCATTAAAGTGGTTAGTAATTAATAATGAATCTACATGTACCTCAAGATACCTGATCCTCGTGTGCTTAGCAATTTGCAAACCCCATGTGGTTGAAACTCACAAACAATTGAGTGGGGTATTATGTCCCCATGTGGGGATTTTAGTAGTATTCCTAGTCTAGTTCCTTTGACATTTGAAGCCCCATATGTGAAGAGTATCCAAGGATCCTTAGTCTCTTCAAGATGTTGAACTTCCAATTCAGCTTCCCTTTGTAGATCACTACTGAAATCAGCCACAAAGTCAGCTAAGGCTTGAGATTTGATGGCAGTTCTTGGTTCATATCTGATATCATAAGCACTAAGCTTGACTGCCCACTTTGTCATCCTTCCTGACACTTCAGGTTTCCTGAGAAAATTTTTGATTGGAAAGTTAGTCTTAACAATAATAGGATGTGTCTCAAAATAATGGCGTAATTTAGTAGATGCCATGATTAAAGCAAGGATAAGTTTTCCTAAATGAGAATACCTGGATTTAGCATCAAGTAAACTTTTACTTACATAATACACAGGATGTTGGGTACCTTCATGATCCTTTACAAGGACTGCCCTTACAGCCTTAGAAGAAACTGCCAAGTATAAGGATAATATATCCCCCTTTTCCGGTTTCATTAAGGCTGGAGCTAAGGATAGGTAATCCTTAAGGGCCTTGAGAGCATTCTCATGCTTTTTAGTCCACTCAAATTTCTTGTTCTTTCTCAGAATGTCATAGAATTCCTTGCATTTCTCTGATGACTTTGAGATGAACCTGTTCAAGGCTGTAATCCTTCCTGTCAATCTTTGCACATCCTTGGCATTGAAAGGAGACTTGATGTTCACAATCTCCTTGATTTGCTCTGGACTTGCCTCTATCCCTCTTTTTGTCACCATATAACCTAGGAACTTGCCAGCTTTTACACCAAATTGGCACTTGGAAGGATTCAATTTCATATTGAATTTATCAAGGATATCAAATGCTTCTTCTAAATCTCTAAGGCGATCCTCAGCTCTCTTGGACTTAACCACCATGTTATCAATATAGACTTCCATTGTGTGTCTAATTTGTTCTTTAAACATCATATTAACCAGCCTTTGGTATGTAGCACCTACGTTTCTTAGTCCAAAGGGCATAGCAATATAACAATAGATACTAGTAGGGGTCATAAAGGCTGTATCCTCTTGATCAGATGGTTCCATCTGAATTTCTTGAAATCCAGATGAAGCATCCACAAAAGTTAACAATTCATGACCCGCTGTAGCATCCACCATGGAGTCAATGTGGGGTAATGGGAAAGGATCCTTGGGACATGCCTTATTTAAATCAGTGAAATCGACACATACCCTCCACTTTCCATTTTTATTTTGAACAACAACCACATTGGCTAACCACCTTGGATACTTAACCTCTCTAATCATACCTGCTTTGAGCAGTTTATCTACCTCCTCCTGGATGATGGCATTCTTTTCAGGTGCAAACTTTCTCCTCTTTTGATGTATGGGTTTGAATAACCTCTCAATGCCAAGTTTATGAGTAATAATATCTTTAGAAATACATGTCATGTACTCATGCCTCCAGGCAAAGGTAGCTTTTCTCCTCTTTAGGAAGGATACTAGATCATGTTCAATGTTATTGAGGATCCTGGATCCAATATAACAAAGACACGTGTCATGGAGTTTAAACGTGTATTGAATTGATTTCAAGGGACTAAAGTTGACAAACAAAGAAAGTATGTGTGTAGAAGGATCCAAAGTATCAACATTTGAAAACCATGCCTTTCAACAACTCTACATGATGTTTATACCCTTAAACGAATAAATTTTGAAACGTACGAAGCCGTTCGTGAAAGAAAGTGAAAGTTTACAAGACGCGAGGGTTAAATGTGTCAACGCGTTAAATTACTACCTCTGAGTGACCTTTTAATGAACCCGGGGCTTTGTAACGATTGATTATACTCTCAAGATCAAGTGACAAAAAATTCACGAGGTTTCGATATCGTTTGATATAAATACGTTAACTTTCGAAAATAAAGGGTTAAAAGCGTCAATGAGGCAAAACTTGTGTTTTTGGTTATTGTTTAACGAAACCGGACCTAACGATGTTTAGTTATACCCTAAAGATCATAAAAATATAAACTTTATGGGTTAAAGGTGCTTAAAATTGAAATTATGAGGTTTTAAAGGTCTAGGGGCTGAATCTGCCATGTTTGAAACTTGTTTAGTTGGTCCCCCCTAGGGGTGGCGCTACGCCACACCAAAGTCCCTCTGTCGTCGCGTGACGCGATGGTCTAAAATGGGCAGCCAGCATGCACAGGTGCAGGTTCTGCGTTTTCTTCACCATTGCATGCCTTAATTCGAAACTAGGGACTGTTTGCTGGTTTTTAAAACCACTTGGGACACATGTAATCATCAGAGAATAACACTAAACACCTGGAATGATCAGGAGTGTTGGTGCACGGAATGTCTGTTGACTACGTCTACGTTAAGTTTTAGGTCAAGATAGGTCAACATAGGGTCTTGAAAGTCAAAATTAGGGTTTTATGTTGAGGTTTCGCTCATGTGTACATAATAGATATGAGGTTTCGCTTATAGGTCATTAGGGGGTTTCACTTATAAGGTTCCAGGTGGTTTCGCTTATAGATACACATGGGGTTTCGCTTATATGGCAGTCCATATCAGCGAAATTAGTCACACTATATATACCTCATGTGTGATCTTCATTCGGGAACTTGGAGCGAAACCTATACATGCTTGTGGTGTCGAAACTCTGTCAAATTGTAATCAGAAAGCATCAATAGAGAAGGATTTGAAAGAGAAAAGCTGTTGTTACTTTGTATACACTGATTCCGCCTTTGTACACAAAGATGAACTGCCTTAACTGACTTTTCAGGGTCGCAAAACGGTCCAACAAGTGGTATCAGAGCTTGAGGACGAGGAATTCATACTACTACAGCTGATTCGACAAAATTCTCTTATTTCTACTCACTTTCTTTCATACTTTTTCGATTTGAAATGGTTCCTACGGTTGAAATGGTCTGATTTTTGAGTATAACGTGTAAAATACAGTAATAACAAACCCTAGAAAGAATCAGGTTAAAATTCGGACTAAAAATGGTAAAACTCCGTTGAAAACCATATTTCGCTTATTCGGACATCGAAGGTTTCGCTCTAAATTAACCTAGTTTCGCTCATAAGGACACTAGTAATTTCGCTCATACGGACAATGGTAATTTCGCTCATACGGGCAATGATAGTTTCGCTCTTAGGGACTAAATTGGGTGATTTCGCTTCTGTGGAACCTATCTGATTTCGCTTATTGTGACATACTGATTTCGCTTATCAGTCATACAACTGATTTCGCTTTTGTGTCATCATATCTACTTTCGCTTATCTGTCAAGTGTGATTTCGCTCAAAAGTACCTTGTGTGCTATTTTGCTCATAGTGTTATTTCTTGATTTCGCTCGAAAGTGAACTTTTTCGCGTCGATCGAGTGTCAGTCAGTTTCAGTTTATTTGATATTTGATTGTACTAATTGTGTTTCTTTAATAATCTCTCAGGTTTACATCATGGCTGAGGAATTCTACAACACGTTTTTCAACGCATTCACATCCGAATCGTCCGAGGTTGCAAATGTTACACCAAAAACCATCACTAAGGCGCTCAATGAGAACATCAAGCATGATAACTTTTACGGAACTCACTCAAAGCCACCAACTCTGGAAAGCATTGAAGATTATACCTGGTGGAAAGAACGTTTCATCAACTGGGCTAAAGCATATGCCCATGAAAGCTGGTTCTGTTTAGAATTTGGATATGAAAAGCCAAAAGATGATAAAGGCGAAGTATTACCATTTAAGAGATTTTCAAGAGAAGATAAATCTGAGTTTGCTGCCGAACAAAGAATGATTGCATTGATCCAATCAGCAATTAGGAATGATATATTTGCGCTGCTTACACATGATGGGTCATCAAAATCGGTTTGGGAAGCTTTACGAGTTAAAGCTGAGGGGGGAAAACAGATTAGAAAGAATAAAATTGCCTTACTTAAAAAAGAATTTGATCTGTTTGATAATATAAAAGGAGAGACAGTGAGACAAATGATAGAGAGATTATGTCACCTTAAAATCGAACTTGAACGTTTTAAAATTGATAAAACAAGAGAGGAACTTATTGATAAAGTCATTGAAGCGTTACCACGAGCTGATCAGTGGCAAACATTTGTTTTTATCCTAAAAATGATGCTTCATATGACAATATTGCTCTTGATGCTTTGTTTGAAAAGATTGAAAGTCATGATTTGGAGTTGTAGAAACAGAACAAGATGACGGGTTCTTCACATCAACAGAATGTAGGCTTGTACTACAAAGGTAGTGTACCTTCTGATAAAGGCGTTGGTTCACCAAAAACAGCATTTAGTGGTGAGAAGATGATAGAACCTCCAACAACATCAACAAGTCATCATTCTGGATATCATTCATCTTCAAAGTCAAATTCTGATGAAGCTGAAGAAATTCTGTGCAACATTGCTCTCAAATTGAAGAATTCTCCTGCAATGAGCATCAATGCAACTAAGCAGCAAATGAGTTTTCTTGCATCTGTTCTGGAGTCATATGAAGGTCTAGTAGCTGGCAAAATTGGAAACTCTGAATTGACCAAAGAAGACTATGACCAGATTGATCCGGAAGAGATGGAGCTCATTGACATTCGTTGGTGTTTAGCTAGTTGTATTCGAAGAGCTCAGAGGTATATGGAGATTACCGGGAAACAATCTCTTGGAGGTGCGTCAACAAAGCTTGGATTCGACAAATCCCAAGTGACCTGCTTTAGATGCAAGCAAAAGGGTCATTTCAAAAGAGAATGCAGAAACTCTGAAGTTGCTGAAGGAAATGAACGTCCTTTCAACGATGATTATTATTGAAAGGTGATCTACCATCGAAGCAGAGAAGAGCCAAAGTTGATTGAAGATAAACCGAAAGAGAAATCAAGAGCTTATGCTGTTATTTACGAGGATGAAGGTTATGATTGGTCTGAAGTTTGTCCAGAAGAAGATCGTTTAGAGAATGTTCGTAAAACAGCTCATGGGAGAGCTATGACAGAAGAAAGAAAGTTTGTTTTTGTTGCTGAGATTCAAGATGAAAACAAAGACAAAGACACTGATGAAATCAATGAAGAAAAAGTTGAAATCAAAGAGAAAACTCGAGAAGAGATCTTGAGTGAGAAGACGTACAGAGAAAGAAACGTGGTCTACAACAGAATGGATGATATGTAGGAAGAATATGAGATTGCTGTCAGCAGCAAAAGATGGGATAAGAAGAGAGAGTGTTACTACAACAGAGATGGAGAACCGGTTGTTCCAAAGAAAGACATAATATTTGATGATGTTCTTCTCATAGTCCCGTTGAGAGCAGAGTATTATAGTAAGGTGATGAAAGATGACACATATGCTAAAAGGCATGAAAAGGAGATCAGATATGCCATGTTATCGTGTCTGAGAAAAAGGGATGAAGAGAGAATGAAGAAGAGTGTTGAAGAGATGGTGAACAACCTGAAGAAGAATGCTGAAGAGGTTAACACAGAAGCTGTTGAAGTTGAAGAAGCTGTTACTGAAGAACAGCAGATTGAAGAAGAAGTGAAGAAAGAAGAAAAAGAAGAAAAGAATGAGAAGCTAGAAGCTGATGATGTTGGTGATGAAGTCAGTGTTAAGGAAAAGTTGAATGATGCTGATCAGAAGCAGACAAAAGCTGCTGAAAACACCAAAGTGCCAATCACTGAGGTAAATTCTGATTCTGAAAATTTGGAACTGATTGATCAGTGCAAGAAATGCATGGAACCGTGCAGAGCTTGTACTGAAAAAGATGAGCAATTCAGAACAAGAGATCTAGAATTCACTAAAATTGAAAACATTTTCAAAGAAAAATGCAAAGAAATGTTAGAAAAAGAAAAAGTTTTTAAAGAAAATGATGAAAAACTTTCAGAAAAATGTAACAAATTAGAACAGGACAATGAAGTTTTGAAAGAAAATATTTTGAAAATGACAAATGAATGTGAACAAAAAGAAATTGCTTGTCAAGAAATGAAAAAGGAATATGACTCTATGAAATTAGCATATGATGTTACAAAAGAGTCATATGAGAAAGTGAAAGATGAAATGAAATATGCTCAATCAAGAATGAATAACCTTTCTGAAACAACTCAAGAGCTTAAACGAATGTATGTTATAAAACAAGATGTTGTTAATTCCTATATTGAGGATGTTGCTAAGTTAAAGCGACAGATTGCTGATTTAGAACAGGATAACAACAAGTTAAAAAGTTACCACGTGTCGTCATATGTGCTTGAACGAATTTTTCAATATAAAACCGAGTGATGGTGAGTCTGAGCAGAACAAGAAAGGCATTGGCTTAGAGTTTCATCAAGTTCCACCACCGGAAAAGTTTGCATTTTATGATGAGGAAAAGGTCGAAAAAGCTTTCAACATGGTAGATCAATTGCCAGACAACATTGACATAACCTATTCCAAATCTGATGATTCTCATGATTCAGAGGTGGTAGGTAAAGTCGCTGAAAGTGTGTTGAAAGAAGAGTCGATTGTTACAGGTAAATCTGAATCACAGGATGAAGATGAAGGAAATCTTCATGATGGATATCTGAAAAAACATAAAATCCGAGAAAATTTTGAATGATGATTCAAAAGGATTGGTTTATACCATGATTGGATCAGACAAATTGTTCTTAGATGTTGTATTCCCGATTCAGAATGTGATTTCAGAAAAGGTTGATAAAGTTTTCAAAATGGTTGAGATTTCAAAGTCTGAGATTTCAAAGTTTGTTGGTAAGAGTCGTAAAGGTTCGTATAACAAACCTGGTTTCAAAAAGAAGAACATGAAGGCTGGTTTGGGTTATAAGAAGAAACAGAATCGAAACAAAAATGAGACGCCAAATTATCAGGCAAAAATGAGTTTTGTTCAGGGTAACAGTTTAGCTGAAGAGAAAGAACTTAAAATTGGACGACAGTCTAATGCTGAGTTTGATGCACAAAAGAGAAAGCAACAACCACAGGTCAAAGATGTGTCCATGAGAACATGTTTCAAATGTGATAAAAAAGGACATCTTGCACGCAAGTGTCAAAATCTAAAACCTGTGGATGTTGACAAAAAGAAGATTGATGCTGAGAAACAAAAATCTGAGAATGTGAGACAAAAGTCAACCAAATTTGATTCGAAACAAACTTGGAGGTACAATACAAACAAGTTTGCTTCAAATCAAAATTGGAAATCAAACCAGAACAGGTTTGATTCAAGACAAACCTGGAATTCTCACACACCCAGATTCAGAACAACACAGAGTTGGAAAACAACAGTTGATATGACAAAATCTCAAGAGTTTTGGAAACCAAGAGTTGTTGTTCAAAATAAAAAATGTTCAAAAAGATTCACATTTTTACAAACGAGGTACACCAAAAGGTCAGACATGGTTTGTTAAGAAACATGTTGATTTGGTAAAAGATGAGAAAGTTGAAGTTAAAATTGAGAAAGTTTTTGTGAAAAATGACAAAGAATTTCCAGCATTGAATGAAAATTATTGTGTTGAAATGCCTAAGGTTCAACAGACCTGGGCTAAATTGTTCAAGTAATTAAGATTTGTTGAATGTGCAGGTGCTCAAAAATTCTGAAGATTGTAAAATTGGAACTTGGAGCAGCCTGGCACAACAAGAGGAGGAGGCTGCTGCTGGACCCTGGTTTGGTTGAACAGGGAGTTTATATGTTTTCTGTACATAAATAAACAATATTTTTAAAACCCTAAAAATTGAAAAATTTGAAAAAAAACCAAAAATATGTTTGTTTTTAATTTTTGTCAAAAATAGAAAATTTCAAAAATATGTGTAGATTGAATACGCCGAAACCCTCACGGCTGAACAAACATGATTACTTTCACCAGATTGAAAAACGGTTTTCAAACTGCAAAAATCAATGTGTTGTAAATCATGGGGGTACATTATTTTTCTGCAAAACAGGGCATAGATAGTAGAAAATGGATGGCAAGATCAAGCTATCAGTATTGGTTGTCAAATTTTCTTTATATGGTTTTGCATTTTAGGGGGAGTAATATTGTTAGAAAATACAAAAACATTTGAAAATTTTGAAAAAGTAAAAAACATGATAAAATTCAAAAATTGAGTTTTTGCGTAAAAAGAGGAAATGATAGTACATCAGTAGACAGTTACAGTATGCTAAAGAAATGTAATGTTTAAATAGCGTTAAACAGTCTCATTGATGATGTGCCGATAGGTTTTTGCACATTTAGTAGGTTTGTTCGGGATATAAACATAAATCTTTACTTGCTTATTTCGTGGGGAACACTACTTGGATATATAGGAAACCCCTGAAATCTTGTTTGAAAGATTCCTTTTTCTGATATACTAGGTCTTTATACTCAGTGATATCTGGGGTATTATTCCGGTACTTCTGCTGAACGGTAGTTTTGACCTAGTCCCCGAATAATACTTTCCGCAAATGCTTGAAACACAGCATCACCCTCAGCATATATGATAAGACAATAAAATTGCTTAGCAATGCTGTTGTAAAAAAGATCCTCTAAAGGGGACACACCCACAAGTTGAGTCATGATCTCTCTGCTGAACGATGGTTCTGACCTGAGCTCTCATGATTCTTTATAATTTATTAACCCCTTACAGATATCATTTGTGTTATAATTACCTGTAAGACTGAATATTGGGATCTGGATACGGGAGTATATTCAAGAGGTGGGACACACGTATAAGTTTAAGTCTCTAATACATCTAATTCGTATCCTGGACAGATTGAAAATTGTGTGAAAATTTAAAGTGGATCAGTATATCGACAATCTAAGTGAATTGTTTAATACTTACTGTGTAACTAAGCTCAACGGTACTTGTGACTTGTCAGAAACTGATATGATCCTCTAACGCATACTCAAACAAAAATATTGTTTGTAAATATGTTTGTACATATTTCTTTACTGCTTTATATTTTCAGAAAATACAAAAAGATTTTGATTTCTGCTTTATTTTCGACAACCGATATCTGAAATGCTGAGTTTCAAAATCTAAGTAAGCTGATTGTGTTTCTGAAAATAAAACAAGTTCATTAATTTGAAACTTGAATTAAAATCAAAAATTTCAAAAACAGTTTGTGATATCTCCAAGGTCATTAACTTGAACTTGGATGATTAACTGTAAGGGAGTTGGATTCTTTAACGCTGCTAAATCTATAAAGTTTGTTAATAGGGGAAGTGGATTACAGAAGTTGATTGATAATATGAAAACATTGTATTTATGAATGTTTGAGTGGTTGCAGATTGTCCAGACTACGATCCCGAGAGCAGAGTCTAAGGGGGAGTCTGAAGACAAGCTTGAAACAAAGAGGAGCTTGTAGATGGAAAGCTAGGTATCGATCCCAAAGCACGGAAGCTTGACGAAAGGGGGAGCCTGAAGCTGATAGGAGAAGAGAAAGATTGATACAATCTGAATGAGAAGGCAAAAAGACCAAGACTGAAGACTCGGAGCCAAAGACTTCGTCAACATCCAAGGGGGAGTCTGTTGGTGCACGGAATGTCTGTTGACTACGTCTACTTTAAGTTTTAGGTCAAGATAGGTCAACATAGGGTCTTGAAAGTCAAAATTAGGGTTTTATGTTGAGGTTTCGCTCATGTGTACATAATAGATATGAGGTTTCGCTTATAGGTCATTAGGGGGTTTCGCTTATAAGGTTCCAGGTGGTTTCGCTTATAGATACACATGGGGTTTCGCTTATATGGCAGTCCATATAAGCGAAATTAGTCACGCTATATATACCTCATGTGTGATCTTCATTCGGGAACTTGGAGCGAAACCTATACATGCTTGTGGTGTCGAAACTCTGTCAAATTGTAATCAGAAATCATCAATAGAGAAGGATTTGAAAGAGAAAAGCTGTTGTTACTTTGTATACACTGATTCCGCCTTTGTACACAAAGATGAACTGCCTTAACTGACTTTTCAGGGTCGCAAAACGGTCCAACAAGGAGGTGCTCTCAATTGCTATAAATAGGTGTTCTTGGGCAGTCTCATTCACTTGCAAGTTAAAATTTTCATACTTTCTCAAACTCTAAAGCTTTGGAGCATCTCTGAAGAATCCCGGTCATCTAGGAAGCTTTCTCAAGTCTAATATTCATGCTAAGGACCATTGTAAGCGTTCTTAGCTTCTATAGTTAAGGTTTTATTTGCTTAATAACCGAAAGTCAAAGATATCGTAATGATACTTTGACTTTGTGATTAATCACCAACGGTCCAGCCATTATTCGAATTGAAAGTGGCTATGTGTTGGTAATTATGTAGGTGTTAAACCCTTAAAAGGGCACCTTCTAATTATCACGTTATCTCAGTCAATTGTCGGGTCAAACTACTTAACAGAAAAGTCAAACGAGTCAGTTTTTACAAAATAACCCATAACTGATAATGTAGAAGTTATAAAATACATTTTATCACTTAAACAACTTGGTAAATAATATAAGAACATGTTTAGGCATGTTCAACTCGGCAATTCTGAGTATTAGGCTCGGTTCGCAACCGAAAGTCGCAAAAGTAGACTTTTTCTGTGACATTCAGTTCTGACCCGATTTAGTTTAGTTTCTTTGTGCCTTAGAGTTCCTTTGTGACCATATTATATGTAAGCATAACCCTCTGAGGTTATATTACATGGTCCCATAGAAATCATAGTTCATTGCATGTTTCCGTTAAATGCTTAAGATTGACCATTATGACCTTATGTTACAAAAACGAGATTTTTGAAAATGTGAGAGGACAAAAATATTTATTACTGATATATAAGTATGTCCTAAAAATTTGACATCAGTTCCTGGTCTAAAATAAAAGTTATGCAAGATATCGTAAAACAAAAACTTTTTGTTAATTAAATCGCATTTTTGGCATAAATCATACTTAAACCCAATTTTTGGCACCAAACTTGCTACCCACTATTATGATATAATATTTAGGGATTTTTGGAAATTTTGTCAAATTTTATACTGACCATAGCCTAGAGTTCTAGCATAAATTCGGTAATTGATGATAATGCCCTTTTTGTTAATAAAATGAGTTTAACATATGATTTGCATACCAAACCTTTTCCTACTGATATCATATGTTAAATAAAATATTTTAAGCATTAGAGACTGATCAAAACTTCAGAATTTTATAAACACCTTGAATACCGTCAATTACCGACTTTTACGCTAATTAGGCGCATAGTATGGTTTAAAACCATATTTAATGCCTAAGACTTGTTACCTACTGATTTTATAAATAAATTTTATACTTTAACTGTAAGTATAAGTCTTGAACTTAGATTTCCAACTTTAACCTTAAAAGCATATGTGAAATGACCAAAATGCCCCTACGGTGCATAGTTTGGCCATAAATGATTAAACACACATATGTATGATATCTTGCTGATATAACAACATAAAATAAATATTTTTACAGAATCTTTTAGACCAGAACCTCAGTTTATGTTTAAACCTCTTTTATAGAAGAACCAGAGGGTCAAAACCCTTTGGGACCGGAGGATCCCTTTCCGGAATACCAGACCATGGATATGGACGAGGATCCATATCCCGAGCTACCACCGACTGGGATGCCGACGCATCCCATTGATATATCTAGCGGATCATCCTTCCATGGTTCGCCTTACAGGGGCCTTGATATTTGGGCCGAAAGATGGGCTTCATACAAGTGGGAGTATACTCCCCTCACCGTAACTCGCCACTACACCAGTAGGTCCCTTCTAAGGACCCGTATTTTCAGGCAGTCACGCCACCGGCACCGCCAGCGCCAGAGAAGCAACTACCTCCAGAACCACCGAGACGAAGAAGAGGTGCACGGATGTCCGTGCATGGGGGTTTTCACTTCAGCACCCCCCAACACTCCAGCAACAGCAACTACCCGCCGCTTTATGCAGACCCGCAAATGGGTGGGCCTTCAAATGCAGTTTCTGAAGTTGACTCTACACCAGTCGCACCAACACCACACATGGGTTATGAAAACCCAATTCCATCTAACCCAGGTGCAGCTGGGTACAACCCGTTCGAGCAGCAAGCTTATTCGGGTTATAATTACAACAATGCCCCTGCCGTTGACCCGTACCTCGAGGCAGCAAACTACAATGCTCTCTACCCTAGACCCTTTCCAGCTACGTACCCAACTGGGTACCCAGCATATGGGTATCAATACCCACCACCTCCTCAACCTCAGCAGCAGCAGCCGCCACAAATTCAACCACCGCAGCAGCAAGAAATCCTCCAACGGTTGCATGAGGTGGAGCAAAGGGTAGACGAGGAACGTAGGAGCCGCCGCGGTCTACTAAAGGGTTTGGCAAACCTTATAAAGGGGAAGAAGAATAAGAGGGATTATTAGAAATCCTTAATTATTGTTTTGTAATTTTTGAAATTTTCAATTAAGTCCCTGTGTGGACATTTTATTTATGTATTTGATCCCTGCGTGGACTTGTTTTTCTTATTTTAGTCCCTGTGTGGACAATGTTATTTCTTTTAAGACCCGTTTAGGGCATTATTGTAATTGTAGGACTTATTATGAAGTTTCCTTTTTGAAATTACATTTGGCATTAAAATATACATATATATTAAAATCACAAAAATCAAAACATCAATTCAATTTTTAAATTGATCCGCCATTATATATTAAAAGAAAATCTTAAAGGTGTAACCTAGCCCATATGTCACTCTAGACATGGCCATGATGGTAAAACCTTTTTAAGATGATAAATCTTTGTTAACATCTGAAAACATGTTAGCACTCCTGGCAAATGTGATTCAATAAAGTCACACTAGTCATCCTTATATTGGATTTTTTCCAATTTCTTACCTGATGATTTAAACATCCATTAGTGATGAAGTGCCTGTGGGCCATACTTATTGTTCTTTAAAGACAAATGGCAGTTGTAGTCTATGACTCCCTGTCAAGAAGGGTGATGAAATATGTTCAAACCTTAATACCTCGATCTTGTAAGATCATGGCTTGTCCTCGTGACTAGGCCTTTTGTGCCAACCTTAATATCCTTAATAATTTATAACTGGGATTAATTATAGTGAAACTTTTAAATAAATCTGATAAACAAATTAACCAATATGGTCTATGTTTACCATGGTTAATGAATCATCGAAAATGATGATTCCATAAAAAACCTCTGATCAAACTATTGTCAACTTGTTTTATAGCAATCAAGCTTCAGCATGTCTGAATCAGAAGAGGTTAACAATCATCCAAGGGAGAGAAATGATACCACCAGAATAAATGTAGCTGGTGCAGATCTTCAAGCATTGATAGACAATGCTGTTACTAGAGCCATTGATAGGCAGTTCAAGGAACCAAGTAATACTCGTACAAAGACTCAATCTATGGCTCATAGTAAGCCCCTTCAAAAACACATGAGTCAAATAAGGACAATTCCCGTCACTCGTCGAATCAGAAGAGTCTCCCATCCAAACAAATTGTGTTTAATCATGAGCCACGTGTCAAGACTTGCTCCTACAAATACTTCGTCTCTTGCAAGCCAAGGGACTTCACAGGAGAAAAAGGAGCCATTGACTGTATGACATGGCTTGACGATATGGATACTGTAGTTGATATCAGTGGTTGTGCGAAACAAGATATTGTGAAGTTTGTTTCACAATCATTTAAAGGTGAAGCTTTGGCTTGGTGGAGGTCGTTAATCCAAGCCATAGGGAAGATCCCATTGTATAACTTGTCTTGGGATCAATTTGTTGCACTGATTAAGGAAAACTTTTATCCTCAGCATGAGGTAGAGAAAATCGAGACTGACTTCTTGACTCTGGTCATGAAGAATTTGGACTGTCAGGCGTATGTTACAAGCTTCAATACCATGTCTCGATTGGTTCGTTATTTGGTCACACCGGAACCAAAGCGCATAGCACATTTTATAGGAGGTCTGGCTCCAGAAATCAAGGGAAATGTGAAAGCATCCAGACCTACCACATACAGGTCAGTGGTGGATCTGTCTCTATCTCTCACACTCGATGCAATCAGAAATAAGTCTATCAAAGCTTCTAATGAAGGAAAGCGGAAGCGGGAGGATGAGAGTTTTCATCGCTCCGATAAGAAACGAAAGGGGAACTTTGATCATAAGAAGGGTTCTGGGTTTAGAAAGGATACCCAGCAGACAGGGGAGAAGCCCAAGTGTAAAGTCTGCAAGAAAAAAAAACATTTTGGAAAGTGCAAATTCGAATCGTAGTCACAATCGCATTCACAGCCTAAAGTTTGTGGGATCTACAAGTCCAAAGAGCATAGAACTTTGGATTGCAAGAAAATGAAGGATTCAACCTGTTATGGTTGCAACAAGAAGGGGCACATAAGGACTAACTGCCCGAAAAATCCAAAGAAGCCTAAGGAGGCTAAAAAGACCAATGCTCGAGTCTTCCAGATGAATGCTCAGGAAGCATTTCAGAATGATAATGTTGTAACAGGTACATTCCTCATCAATGATGTATATGCTAGAGTTTTATTTGATTCTGGTGCAGATAAGTCTTTTGTAGACAATCAATTTTGTAAACTGTTAAATCTGCCTGTTAAAACTCTAAACATAAAGTATGAAGTAGAATTGGCCGATGGTACCATAGAGACTGCTTCAACAATTCTAGATGGATGTTTCATATCCATTCGGAATCACTCTTTTCCGCTGTCTTTGCTTCCGTTGAAATTGGCAGGATTCGAAATAGTTATAGGCATGGATTGGTTATCTAGCAACCAAGCCCAAATTGCATGTAACAAGAAGCAAGTTATCATTAAGACCCCTTATGGTGAGCCACTTACAATTCAAGGAGATACACAGTATGGATTGCCTAAGCAAGTATCTATGCTTAAGGCATCGAAGTGTTTAAAGAAAGGTTGTGTCATCTACATGGCACAGGTGACTATAGACGAGCCAAAGCCAAAGATCGAAGATATTCCTGTTATTTCTGATTATCAAGACGTTTTTCCTGAAGAGTTACCTGGTTTACCCCCAGACAGACAAGTGGAATTCAGGATCGATATTATTCCAGGAGCAGCCCCTGTAGCTCGAGCTCCTTATCGATTGGCACCGACAGAAATGAAGGAATTAAGAACACAGTTGGATGATTTCTTAGAGAAAGGTTTTATTCAACCAAGCTCATCTCCTTGGGGAGCGCCCATTCTGTTTGTGAAGAAGAAAGATGGCTCGATGCGTCTATGCATCGATTATCGCGAACTGAACAAAGTTACAATTAAGAATAAATATCCATTACCCAGGATCGACGATCTATTCGATCAGCTTCAAGGAGCAAGTTACTTTTCAAAGATCGATCTAAGGTCAGGTTATCATCAGTTGAAGGTCAGAACCGAAGATGTCCACAAGACCGCATTCAGAACACGCTATGGCCACTATGAGTTCTTAATGATGCCTTTCGGGCTCACTAATGCACCTGCAGCATTCATGGACCTTATGAATCGCGTTTGCAAACCGTATCTAGACAAGTTTCTTATTGTCTTCATTGATGACATTCTTATTTATTCAAAGAATCAAGCCGATCATGAAAGACATCTCCTGTGTATCCTTAAACTTTTGCGGCATGAGAAGCTCTACGCCAAGTTTTCTAAATGTGAGTTTTGGCTTCGTGAAGTCCAATTTCTTGGACATGTGGTAAGCGAGCGTGGTATCCAGGTGGATCCCGCTAAGATTGAAGCGATTATGAATTGGCAAGCACCAAAAACACCTATAGAGATTCATAGCTTCTTGGGTCTAGCAGGTTACTACAGACGTTTCATCGAAAACTTTTCTAGGATTGCTGTACCTCTAACTTCGTTAACTCGCAAGAATGTAAAGTTTGACTGGGGTCCCAAGCAACAAGAATCCTTTGAGATTCTTAAACAGAAACTAAGCAACGCTCCTGTGTTGACATTGCCAGAAGGAGTTGAAGAGTTTGTGGTTTATTGTGACGTATCACACACAGGTATGGGATGTGTGCTTATGCAGAGAGGCAAGGTCATTGCCTATGCATCACGACAATTAAAAGTGCACGAAAAGAATTACACCACCCATGATTTGGAATTGGGTGCCGTTGTATTTGCACTAAAACTTTGGAGGCATTATCTTTATGGAACCAAATGTGTGATCTATTCTGATCATAAGAGCCTTCAACATCTTTTTAACCAGAAAGATCTTAACATGAGACAACGTCGTTGGATGGAGACACTGAACGATTATGATTGTGGGATACGCTACCATCCTGGCAAGGCAAATGTAGTCGCTGATACTTTGAGCAGGAAAGAAAGGATCAAACCTATTAGGATCAATGCCAAAAGCATTGAACTAAAGAACAGCTTGAATGAAAGGTTGTTAGCCGCTCAAAAGGAAGCTGTATTAGAAACTAACAATCCGAATGAGAAGTTAGGTGTAACTGCTGATCAATTATCATATGGAAAGGATGGAATCCTTAGATTAAATGGTCGAATCTGGGTTCCAATCCATGGAGGGCTTAGAGATGTGATTCTTCAAGAAGCTCATAGTTCAAAATATTCAGACCATCCAGGCAGTGATAAGATGTACCAGGATTTAAAGGCAAATTATTGGTGGATAGGTTTCAAGAAATCTATAGCCACTTATGTGGCTAAATGTCTAACGTGCGCACAGGTTAAAGCCGAGCATCAAAAGCCGTCAGGATTACTACAACAGCCAGAACTTCCCACTTGGAAATGGGAAATGGTAATTATGGATTTCATCACCAAGTTACCAAAGACGAAACATGGGAATGATACGATATGGGTTATAGTCGACAGACTAACCAAGTCAGCTCATTTCTTGCCTATTAAAGAAACACATAGCTCCGATAAACTAGCCCAGCTATATGTGGAGGAGATTGTATCTCTCCATGGAGTGCCAGTATCTATTATCTCTGATAGGGATACAAGATACACATCTCATTTTTGGAAAAGTTTTCAGCAATCTTTAGGCACTCGTTTGAATTTCAGTACTGCTTACCATCCTCAGACGGATGGGCAAAGTGAGCGTACGATTCAAACCTTGGAAGACATGCTGCGTGCTTGTGTTATTGATTTGGGTGGAAGTTGGGATGACGATCTTCCTTTGATTGAATTTTTTTACAATAATAGTTATCATTCGAGTATCCAAGCCGCGCCTTTGAGGCCTTGTACGGAAGGAAGTGCAGAACTCCAGTTTGTTGGGTGGAGGTTGAAGAAACCCAACTGTCAGGACCTGATATAGTCCTCGAGACAACGGATAAGATTGTCCAAATTCGTGATTGTCTGAAAGCTGCCAGGGATAGGCAGAAAAGCTACGCGGATAAAAGGCGTAAACCTCTGAAATTCGAGGTATGTGATAAAGTGCTACTCAAGGTGTCATCCTGGAAAGGGGTGATGCGTTTTGGCAAGAAGGGCAAGCTGAGCCCAAGATACATAGGACCATTCGAGATCATCGAATGTGTCGGAACTGTAGCCTACACGTTAAATCTACCTGAAAAAACTCAGTGGCATTCACAATGTGTTCCACATCTGCAACTTAAAGAAATGTCTAGTCGATGAATCACTAGCAATGTCTCATAAGGAGTGAAGATTGATGAGAGCTTGAAGTTCGTTGAAAAACCTTTGTCGATCGAGGATGGACAGATTAAGAAGCTTCGAAGAAAGAATGTGCCGATCGTAAAAGTGAAATGGGATGCCCGTAGAGGCCCAGAATATACGTGGGAAGTCGATTCCACGATGAAACAGAAATACTCTCATTTATTTCAATAATCGCAAGGTCGAGATTTCTTTTAAGGGGGTGAGGATGTAACACCTCGGAAAATCATGCCCAATATAGCAAAGACACGTGTCATGGACTTTAAACGTGTAATGAATTGATTTCAAGGGACTAAAGTTGACAAACAAAAAAAGTATGTGTGTAGAAGGATCCAAAGTATCAACATTTGAAAACCATGCCTTTTAAAAACTCTACATGATGTTTATACCCTTAAACGAATAAATTTTGAAACGTACGAAGTCGTTCGTGAAAGAAAGTGAAAGTTTACAAGACGCGAGGGTTAAATGTGTCAACATGTTAAATTACTATCTCTGAGTGACCTTTTAACAAACCCGGGGCTTTGTAACAATTGATTATACTCTCAAGATCAAGTGACGAAAAATTCTCGAGGTTTCGATATCGTTTGATATAAATACGTTAACTTTCGTAAATAAAGGGTTAAAAGCGTCAACGAGGCAAAACTTGTGTTTCGGTTATCGTTTAACGAGGGACCTAATGATGTTTAGTCATACCCTAAAGATCATAAAAATATAAACTTTATGGGTTAAAGGTGCTTAAAATTGAAGTTATGAGGTTTTAAAGGTCTAGGGGTTGAATCTGCCATGTTTGAAACTTGTTTAGCTGGTCCCCCCTAGGGGTGGCGCTGCGCCACACCGAAGTCCTTATGCCGTTGCGCGACGCGACGACCTAAAATGGGCAGCCAGCATGCACAGGTGCAGGTTCTGAGTTTTCTTCACCATTGAATGCCTTAATTCGAAACTAGGGACTGTTTGCTGGTTTTTAAAACCACTTGGGACACCTGTAATCATCAGAGAACAACACTAAACACCTGGAATGATCAGGAGGTGCTCTCAATTGCTATAAATAGGTGTTCTTGGGCAGTCTCATTCACTTGCAAGTTCAAATTTTCATACTTTCTCAAACTCTAAAGCTTTGGAGCATCTCTGAAGCATCCTGGTCATCTAGGAAGCTTTCTCAAGTCTAATATTCGTGAGAAGGACCATTGTAAGCGTTCTTAGCTTCTATAGTTAAGGTTTTATTAGCTTAATGATCGAAAGTCAAAGATATCGTAATGATACTTTGACTTTGTGATTAATCACTAACGGTCCAGCCATTATTCGAATTGAAAGTGGCTATGTGTTGGTAATTATGGAGGTGTTAAACCCTTAAAAGGGCACCTTCTAATTATCACGTTATGTCAGTCAATTGTCAGGTCAAACTACTTAACAGAAAAGTCAAACGAGTCAGTTTTTACAAAATAACCCATAACTGATAATGTAGAAGTTATAAAATACATTTTATCACTTAAACAACTTGGTAAATAATATAAGAACATGTTTAGGCATGATCAACCTGACAATTCTGAGTATTAGGCTCGGTTCGCAACCGAAAGTCGCAAAAGTAGACTTTTGCTTTGACTTTCAATTCTGACCCGATTTAGTTTAGTTTCTTTGTGCCTTAGAGTTCCTTTGTGACCATATTATATGTAAGCATAACCCTCTGAGGTTATATTACATGATCCCATAGAAATCATAGTTCATTGCATGTTTCCGTTAAATGCTTAAGATTGACCATTATGCCCTTATGTTACAAAAACGAGATTTTTGAAAATGTGAGAGGACAAAAATCTTTGTTACTGTTATATAAGTATGTCCTAAAAGTTTGACATCAGTTTCTGGTCTAAAATAAAAGTTATGCAAGATATCGTAAAACAAAAAGTTTTTGTTAATTAAATTGCATTTTTGGCATAAATCATACTTAAACCCACTTTTTGGCACCAAACTTGCTACCCACTGTTATGATCTAATATTTAGGTATTTTTGGAAATTTTTGTCATATTTATACTGACCATAGCATAGAATTCTAGCATAAATTCGGTAATTGATGATAATGCCCTTTTTGTTAATAAAATGAGTTTAACATATGATTTGCATACCAAACCTTTTCCTACTGATATCATATGTTAAATAAAATATTTTAAGCATTAGTGACTGATTAAAACTTCAGAATTTTATAAACACCTTGAATACCGTCAATTACCGACTTTTACGCTAATTAGGCGCATAGTATGGTTTAAAACCATATTTAATGCCTAAGACTTGTTACCTACTGATTTTATAAATAAATTTTTATACTTTAATAGTAAGTATAAGTCTTGAACTCAGATTTCCAAATTTAACCTTAAAAGCGTCTGTGAAATGACCAAAATGCCCCTACGGTGCATAGTTTGGCCATAAATGATTAAACACACATATGTATGATATTTTGCTGATATAACAACATAAAATAAATATTTTTACAGAATGTTTTAGACCAGAACCTCAGTTTATGTTTAAACCTCTTTTATAGACTTTAAAATGACCAAAATACCCTTTCAGGGCTTAAATTGGTTTTAAATTCGTTTTGGGCATAATGGAAGATATCCTACTAATATCACAACATATTTTAAGCATAGTAACTCATGGAACTTGTACATGACTCATTCAGTTACCCGTTATGCATATACGCGTTCGGTACGGTTTATGTAACTAGTTTGCATAAATTAGCCGAAACGGGACAAAACTTATCATTTTTACTTCAAAATCCAGAATGTATTTAGTTTACCCATTATATACAAGTCTTCATATTTGTCGAGTCTAAATCACATTCCAATCCGGTCACCGCTTAATCTTGTGTTTCGTACCGTAAACTTTCCTTTAAAACTAACCGGTCAAAGATATAACTTAAATAAGACCCGTTAGGAATCTAATAGGTTATTAAAACCTTCGTTCCAGATTAGGAACCCAGTAAAAGCTCCCTGCACTTGCTGATTAGAAAATACGACTGAGAATAAATTACATTTAGCTCAGGTAAATACTTTTAACTTATTTTCCCTTATACGGGCTTGGGATACGGTAAATTATTACCGCTTGGTCGGGTATTGAATTTAATCGAATAGTGGTTAAATCATTGAGATAACCCGTTTTAATCTGTCTTGTTTGATACAAAGCATTTGGGGGTTAATATGACCGTGTCCTGGATATCCTCGGCTCATTCATTTGAAATGGTCACGACTTAAGCACGGGGTGTAGGCATACACCTGACAGTTGCGTATGTAAAACGGTATCTCACTCGTGAGGAAACTTCTTGTGGGCTTATACTAGTGGTGTGTCTATTAACCTTAACCCGACTCTTCTAACCCGGGCTCTGAACGTATGACAAACATATAAATCTGTATACAAGATTATTTTAAATAATTGTCCCAAGTTATAAAAGAATATTTGTGCCTTGTGCATTTAAATCAATTTCCTTAAATGTTTTCAAAAGAGTCAGTTAATTGTATTTACCAGTGTAAACTGATGTATTTTTCAAAAAGATTAAGTGCAGGTACTACACTAAATGGGCTGGGCTGGAAGCTCCTGAGTACTAGTTAAAGAGTCTTGCAAGCTCTTAATACTTTAAGTCTGTTGAACAATATTTACTTTCTGTTTTAGATCCGCCTGTGGATCCACTTATCGACCGTTTGTATAATATTTTATTATACTTTTCAAATTCGGTTTGTATTATTATTTTAGACTTCCTTTGTGCATTAAACTGTGATTAATTGTCTATGATGATATCAACTACGTCACGATACTCCCCACCGGGACCACCAGTAATACGTGGAAATATCGGGGTGTGACAGATAAGCAATCTATGACACAAAATTTTTGAAAGGAATTAACTCCCTCTATGTAAATGGGAAGTTTAATGTCCCCCAATGTGTTATTGGTTTCTCCACTGAATCCTACAAGAACTGATGATCTTGGGAAAATTTCAGATTCAGGGATGTTCATCTTCTTGAGGACATCAAGTTGAATGATGTTCACTGAGCTTCCTCCATCTATGAGAATCCTGCGAACAAAATGGTTAGAAATAAACAATGTAATAACAAGACCATCATGATGAGGATCCTGAATATCTACGCGGTCGTCCTCATCAAGGGATATGACTTTATCCTGTGTAAGGATTGAGGTTCGAATGAGTCTATCCCCATTTTCCATATTTGTCTCTTTAGGATGCCTCTTGGCTGCTGAAAAGGAAGTGCCACATATATCTGATCCACTGGAAATGAAGTTGATAATCTGGGCATCAGCTGGAGGAGTAGGAGCCCTTTCTGGAATCTTTTCAGGATCCTGGATCCTTGACTTTTTTCTTCCAAATAGCTCCTTCAAATGTCCTTTGCTTAACAAGTAACCAATCTCTTTCCTGGGTGCTATGCATTCATCAGTGAGATGACAGAAATATTCATGATAGGCACACCATTTGGATTTATCCTTTGTAGCAGCTGGCTTATCATTCTTTTTGGGCCATCTAGCTTTTTCACCTAAATTCTGCATGGCAAGGATTAGTTCATTATTATCAACAGCAAAGCAATATTCAGAAATGGGTGGATAATCTTCATCATCCTCTTCTTGCTCCATGGCATGCACATTTTGATTATCAGACTTGTTGTATGATTTGGATTTGTTGTTCCTGAAATAGGATCCTTGCTTTTCCTGTTTTGAGGATCCTAACAGTCTCTCTTGGATCCTTTTATCATCCTCTTATCGGATGAATCTAAGGGCACTGGTTCTTACTTCATCAAGATTCCTGCAAGGGGTCATGACAAGATCATCATAGAATTGTGAATCCTTAAGTAAACCCATTTTGAAAGCTTCTACAGCTGTAGCAATATCCAAATTAGGAATCTCCAAGGATTCTCTACTGAATTTGGTTATGTAATCTCTAAGTGATTCATTTTGACCTTGTGTTACCCTATATAGACCACTAGTTAATCGTTCAAATCTCCTACTACATGAAAATTGGCTATTAAACAAATTAACTAGATTAGCAAATGAAGTAATAGAGTAAGGGGAAGACTTAGCAGCCATTTAAGAGCTGATCCTGTCAATGTGGATCTGAAACCCTTGCATAGACATGCTTCTTTCAACCTTTCAGGAATGGGATTGATCTCCATTCTCTCCCTGTATTGGGCTACATGCTCTTCTGGATTAGTTGTGCCATCGTAAAGCTTCATGTTTGGTGTTTGGAACCTCTTTGGTATCTCCGCATCACAAATGGGTGGTGCAAAACGAGATATTATGTGACTCCCATCCGGAATCTCAGGAATGGGTTTAACCACTCCTGGGACACTGGATATCATATCCTTGAGTTTTTGTAACTCTCTAGCCATAGGTTGGTTGATTCTTGTCTCCTGCACAAAGCCATGGTTAGCATTATAAGAAGTATTTAAAGTGTTACCTCCTGATGGATTCAAGGTTGGGATTCCTGATGTGAATCCATATTGATGTGATTCTGGCATGATTGAGGGACCAGATGAAGCAATAGTTTGCATAAATAAGAAGTCTCCCAAGTGAATCTCTGAGCTTCTGGGTTGTACAATCCTTAAGGATCCTTGATCCTGAAAGATGTTGGATCCGGTATGCATCGGAGCTAAAGGTCTTGGAGGATACTCCATGGATCCATGAACCTAAGATGAGGATCCTTGAGCTTGAGATGAGGATCCTTGATACTGAGAGTAGGATCATTGAACCGACTGCGTCCCCATGTATCCCCCCGAACTAGAGAAGAATCCTTGATGCTGGGAAGAGGATCCTTGAGACTGAAGAGAGGATCCTAAAGGCTGGAAGTAGGATCCTTGAGCCTGTGTCATTGCCGATGATCCATAGTGCATACTCGATGATCCACCCTGATATTGGACGCCTGATGCTGTGGAATGCTGGGTAGTTATGACTGAAGTATCGAAATTCAGTGATCTAGGCATCAATGGAGAGTGATCCTCGGCTGATCTCTTCAATTTCTTGATTTCATCGATCTCCCGAAGGATCCTGTCATTAGTTTTGTCCTGCTATGCATGTAATCCTTCATCTGCAAAATCAAATAATAAAGATCATTGTTAGTAGGACTAGAAGAAACAACAGTAGTTGCTTTTGTGAAAACGGGTGTTGGCTTCTTCGCAGCATTCTCAGCATTCTTCTAGGATCCAGAAGGGACAGGAGGCAAAGGTTGAATGCCCTGTGAAGAAGTGATCGCCGGCATGGAGCTTGAAGTGTTCTTCGCATGAGAAGCCATAAGGTTGAAGGTAATGAACAGAAATGAATAAAATGAACAAGGTTTTTCAAGAATGAAGCACCGATCTCCCCACGGTGGGCGCCAAACTGTTTTGGTCAAAAATCACACAAGGATAATGCAACCAAATCTGATTTTGTGAGGTATGATGCTTGGTTAAATGGTCAAATGTATGAACAACAAATATATGAAATGAGTGGTGAACACAAGGATTTATAGGAGGAAAAGCCCTTGATCAATGAATGATCTCGGGCATAAAAAACCTCGGGTGATGGAAACTACCGATCACCAACTATATTAAACCAAGAAAGTTTACAAACCGGGATGATAACAAGCTTGGTACAAGGATCACTAGTGTGCAAAAGTGTGTAATCGCAGAGAATTCTTGAGAGCTCGAGTGTAGTGCAGTTGTGTTGCTAATAATATCTAAATCAAGCTTGTATCCCCATTTAAAAATAGAAATTATCTAGCCTAACTAACTATCCGCAAATGGTGCAAGCCCCCCACGATCACCATAACGGTCGAAGAGTTCATGCACGTGCAGAATCACCAAGCGTATTCCCCTAGAATCTCGGTTGGACCAAGTCCTATTCGAATACACCTGCAAAACAAGTTCAAAAATGATGGAAACAATTGTTAGTGTTAGGATAATAATGAGGATCCCGGATCCTTAGTCCTGCAACATCTTCTGAGGATCCTTAATTCAAACTGAACTGAGGATCCGTGATCCAAGCTGCACTTGAGGATCCGTGATCCATAAGCTGTGAAATTATATCCCTAACACATATCATCATCACCGTAACAATATTTTATATATTTAAAAATGTAAATATACTATAATTATTAATATCAAAAAATAATTTTTTTATTTCATAACATATAAATATGAATAATGCCATCAAAATATACATTTAAAATGAAAGTTTTTTTTTTTCAAATAATAAAGCTACAAGAAAGAAACATTACTAAATTATAATTATAGGAAAACAAAATATAAAAATTAAAAGTTTTCGGGTAAATAGATATACAAATTCGGGTAATCGAATCGGGTATAATCTAATCTCATACCTGTTCCATACACACAAAATATTTTTTTTCCATACCCATACCCTGGCCTAGTACCCGTCGGATATCGGGTATACCTGTCCAAGATGCTTCGGGTTTCAGGTATACCTGTCGGGCTCGGGTATTTTAGCCATCCCCTGGTTATAGCAAAGCAAAACGTCATCGATCTTAACTCGTTAAACATTCATGTTTTGACAATCACATTGACCAAATGAAGTTCTTAATCTTGATGTTAATTTGTTAAGTCAAAATCACTGAATGGGAATTACCTTCAACACAAAATTAATTTCAAACATATAGATCATCATGAAATATGAGAAGATTAAAAAAAATCAAACAGATACACACGCAGAAAAAAAATCGAATATGTCTCGCAGATGTTGCCGATTTGCCAGTCTGTTGCATTCAAAAATGACGTTTAATGTAACTTTGTTATGTAATTGAAATTTAGTTTGATTTATCTTTTTTATAATGTGACCAGGGGTGCAACTTTGTAGTGCTGCCGCGGGGGGTCCGACCCCCTGAACTTTTCGCTTAGTAATATCCGGTATGTAGTTTTTGTATATAATTTTTTAGGTATATACGTTTTCGACCCCCGTTATATATATATTTTTTAGGTATATACGTTTTCGACTCCCGTCGAAAATCTCAAGCTTCACCACTGAATGTGACGTTCGAACCAGAATAAAAGAAATTTCTCTCTTTCTCTCTCTCTCTCTCTCTATATATATATAGAGAGAGAGAGAGAGAGTGTGTACATGGGTACGTACGGTGGCCTTGAATGCAAGCATGAATTGAAGCTCTTCACGTAAATGCATGGGTGGCATAGTTCATTTGGTTGAGAAATATAAATTAAATGTCCACAATGTAAAGAAATGGAAAAGGGTCACTTTCAGTTGAGAAGTGGCAAATTAATTTTTTGTTTTCAAGAAAAATAATGCATATATAAACCCAAGTTACCATCATTCTCGAATACAACAACTCGAATATATACTTACTAACATGATGGGTACTAGTAGAGTTGTTAAGAGTGGCATTTTAGTGGGATTTTTGTTTGTGTTATTTGTTGGAAGTTGTATTGAGGGGAGAAAGTTGGTGGCGGAGGAGGTAGCCGGCGGAGATGGGGTTGAAGTGAAGAAACCGGAGTGGTTTTTTGATGATCAACCGGGATGGAGTTTTGGTGGCGGCGGCGGTGGTGGAGGCGGCGGTGGTAGTTCTTTTAGTTTTAGTATTGGGAATGGGGAGGGGTTTACAATTGGGAGTGATGAAAAGAGAGTGGAGAAACGTGATTGTGATGGGAAAGAAAAAGGGGGTGGTGGTAAAAAGAAGCATGGTAAGAAAGAGAAAAAACACCATGGTCATTTTGGTGGTGGTGGGATTGGTAAGGGCATTGGTGGTGGTGGTGGAATTGGGAAAGGAAAAGGTGGAGGGATAGGGAAAGGTGGTGGGATTGGGAAAGGTGGTGGAATAGGGAAAGGAGGTGGAGGTGGGGGCGGAATCGGTAGTGGTTCTGGTGGTGGAGGAATAGGTAAGGGAGGTGGAGTAGGAGGCGGAATTGGCGGTGGTTCCGGTGGTGGAGGAATAGGTAAGGGAGGCGGTGGTGGAGTAGGAGGCGGAATTGGTGGTGGTTCTGGTGGTGGAGTAGGAGGTGGAGGAGGTGTTGGTGGAGGTTCCGATGGAGGAATAGGAGGCGGTGGTGGAGCCGGAGGGGGTGTTGGAGGCAGTGGTGGAGCAGGCGGCGGGATTGGGGGTGGTGGTGGAGCCGGAGGGGGAATAGGAGGTGGTGGTGGAGCCGGAGGGGGAGTCGGAGGTGGTGGGGGAGCTGGCGGCGGAGTC
The DNA here is from genome assembly GCA_030545235.1 of Helianthus tuberosus. NCBI lineage: Eukaryota > Viridiplantae > Streptophyta > Magnoliopsida > Asterales > Asteraceae > Helianthus > Helianthus tuberosus. The sequence goes on along the minus strand of CM060400.1, from coordinate 16,757,924 downwards.
GGTGGCGGAGCTGGCGGCGGAGTTGGTGGCGGTAGTGGAGCCGGAGGTGGAATGGGAGGCGGTGGCGGAGCCGGTGGAGGACTTGGAGGCGGTGTAGGAGGTGGTGGTGGATCTGGTGGAGGAATGGGAGGAGGATTTGGAAGTGGTGGCGGTGGAGGATTTGGTGGTGGTGGAGGCGGAGGCTTTGGCGGAGGCAATGGTGAAGGGTTTGGTGGCGGAGTTGGTGGTGGATTTGGGGGAGGAAAAGGTGGTGGTGGCGGCGGCGGCTTTGGTGGAGGTGGTGGTGGAGGTGTTGGAAAAGGAGTCGGAGGAGGGTTTGGTGGTGGTGCCGGAGGTGGTGTAGGTGGAGGAGGTGATTAAATTGGTGTCAAAATGATGGTAAATTGCTGTCCCAAAAAATGATGGTAAATTCAATCAGTTTATATTTCTTTAGGGGGGGAGGGGTGGTTCACTAGTGATAGAAACTATCACTCCCATTGTCCAATCATATCATGCCATGTCATCAACCAAATTTCTATCACTAGTGATAGAAATGTAGGCGGGGTGGTATCACTAGTGATGGAAATGTGGGAGTTTATATTTAATATGCATGTGGACAGGACATGTATACAGGTGTCATTTATTCAAAAGTTCCACACACTGTCATTTGAAGAGATGCCATGATGCAGCACACGTGTCATTTGAAGAGATGCCATGATGCAGCCTTAATAATAAAATAGAAGTAATTTAATGCATGACAGGAAATGACAGGACATGCATCAGAAATGCATCAGAACTTCAACGCGTAATGGGATTAACTCGTTTTAAAAATAACGCGTGAAAAAATGGGAGGCGGCGGTGTTCCGTGATGGTTCAACGCGTGGTGGGGTGGTATAACGGACCACCCCGTCCCCCCTTAGAGATGTTTTTTAATAACTTTCATGTAATTCAATGTATGATTGTTTTTTAATTGTGTTGCTATATTTCTCCCTTTGAAACAACCAATAACATGTTCAAGTTACTATCCAATGTATGATTGTTTTTTTCTTATAGTTTTAATGAGAAGCCATATCTTTTGGGTTCGGATTATTATTTCGAGTATCCACACTATTTAGATCTTGTGTAGTGGAAGACACAAATAATGCCCCCATCCTTGGGCGTTTTGCATCATGTGGCAGTCCAGTTAGCAATGGGGCACTATGGAGCGTTTTTCTAAAATGGGTGTAGTGGGGATGTGGGTATTGTGGGGCATTATGTTAAAAGAGGTGTAATAGAATTAAATAAAAAAACTATCAAAAAAATGTTATCGGACAAACAAAAAAAAGAACACCGGTGATTGGCCAAAACCATTGAAGAAAGGCATGGAAAAAAGAACGCCAAAAGCATTTTTTTTTTGAAAAAAAACGCTCATGGGGGCGGTCTAGGGGCGTTTTGGGGCGTTTTTTTTTTTGGGAAAAAACGTCAAAAAAACCCACCACTACGGGTGGTCTTACGGTGTTGCGGTTAGACACCTCAAACCAGTTATATAAATTACAAATCATTAAGAAAAGATTACTAAGAACGGACATGTAAAAACGTGTATGATGGTTCTTTAGTACCAATCTGCATTCAGTAATATTATTTGTTTTGATGATGTTAAATATATATTACATGGATGCATATATAAAAATGACGGATTTAAGGTTTTCCATTACATAAAGAATTTAGATTTATAAAGCACAATCCTAGCTACTCCTAGCAATAAACATGCATCATCAAGTATTTAGATTTATAAAGCACGAATTAAAAGGATAAAGTCACATACACCAAAGCTACAGTTACAGGGCTCGAGCAACTGGTGCGTTTATATCTATTGAGCACAAAATGTACGCGTTCTTTCTCATTCGTTACTCATGGATATCTATTACATATGTACACGTATATGTTTACATAAATACTTACATACATAGGCCCGAGTGTCTTAAAATATATAATTTTCTCTAATTAACAATTAACCTAAACTCGACATACTTGTTTAATTGTTTTGTTTAAACTATAAAAAAGATTAATAAAAACCTAATTAATACTCAATAGTCTGCAATAGCAAATAAATTAGTTGATAGCAGTTTACGTAGTCTCTAGCAATTAACAACCTAACAAGTCAATAGCAATTTTCAGTTATGATTCAAAGTTTGTTCAAAACTATCCAAATTGATGTGATGTATTGCAAAATACATCCCTTTTCGTCGTATAGTTTGTATAATTATCGAGTCGTTTGGTGTCGTTTTTATTAGGTCTTTGTATACTATTGAGTCGTTTGTGTTTTGCAGGGTTCCGGAGGAGAAAGGAAGCTAAATTGAGAAAATATGAAAAAAATTGAGCCCTCGGACGAGTCGTACGTAAACGGGAAATAAACGAAACAAGAAATACAGGAAATAAGCCCCGCCACGTGACGTGACAGGGAAAGGATAACCCATCGCGTCATGTGAGGGGAGGAAAGTCAACGGAGAGGTCATACACCCTCTCGCGCAACGGGAGAGAGGAAGCAACATCTGTCACATCGCGTGACGGGGTCTAGTTCACAGAAAACGCATTAGGGTTTCGGGATTTTAAAGGAGAATGACATATAAACGAATTTTGAGCATAGTTATGAGAATCTAACATCCCATGGAGAATAGACATTAAAAATGTGTGTTGGTTTCATTGCGAATGAATTGAATTAAAAAAAAAAACGAGTAAGTTACTTTTTGAGTCCTTGTGTTTTAGTGGTTTTAACTATTTGAGTCCAAAATCAAAATGTTTAACGCTTGAGTCCCTATACGCTTTTTTATAACTTTTTGAGTCCAATTTTTTTAACAAAATTAGACTCAAAACTTTATAAAATGAACAAAATTGGACTCAAAACGCTATAAAATGAGCGATTAGGGACTTAGGACATTAATTTTTTTTTTTAGACTCAAGTGGTTAAAACCACTAAAACACAGAGACTCAAAAAGTAATTTACTCTAAAAAAACTATGTTGGGTCTAAAAATGATAGTCTAATGTTATCAACAAAATTCGTGGGTTGATATGAACTTTATGTAGGATGAAGAATCAAATATAGCAAGTCTTAAAGACCAATCCACAAGACGAACCTTTACCAGATGTTCAAAGAGCTGACAAGCCTCAAGAATATAAGACCCAGGTGACTATATGTGTAGGCGACTTTGTTGATTGTGTGGTTTAGCGTGTGAAGTTCAAGTGGTATGCAATGGTCTAAGGGGAGATTGTTGGAACTTTTGAGACAATTGTATACCACAACTTGAAAATGCAGGGGCTGATAATGTCAAGATTAGAAGAGTGCAGAAGACTTAGTTGAATAAGGCGACTGTCACTGGCACCAGGCTTTTAAATGATTGTATAGGTTGGTTATATATCGCCGGCACATATGTAAGCCCTATGATGCCTATGCCGCCGATGCATATCCTAGTGACATCTAAGTGTCCCCGGTGCACAACCGATAACATCTCAGTGTCGCCGGTGCATCTAGGATTAAAGACATAGAAGGATCAGTTCTGTCAAATATTTGACGACTTTGTGGTGATCGGAGACACTCAATGAAGAGAAGTGTCGTCGACGTCACTGACATAGTGTCACGTGTGTCGATGACTGTTCAAGTTTAGCCATACATTTCATGACATTCTATAGGCCTCGAAGTCAAAGTCGTACCAACCAAAGTCAACACGTAAGTCTAGACGAGGAGATCAAATGAAAGATCAACGTGTAAATGTTCGAGATGTAACCGCCTATAGTGTTCTAATCATATGACTATATCTTGTTTAGACAAAATATATTTATTATTTTAGACGAATAGTTTTCTTGTTTAAGTTTTAGTTTTGAGTAGTCGATCTTATTCACAACGCCCGATGTCACGACAGTTAACATGTCGTTCCTTGCCGTTTAAAAAAAAACAAGTCATAGGGAAGTCCCAATAATATCATCCTCATGTCCAATTGTCCATTGTTCCATCCAGTCACTTGAAATCACTTTCATTCTACAACAATCAAACCATAACAACAACTCAATCTACCCAACAAATCCTTCAAAATCACAATGTTATCACCACATTTCCCTCAATTATCTTCCCTCCACACCCCCAAACCCACCTCCCATTCTCCACCCCTCATCAAAACCCCCAAATTCCTAGGGTTTCATACCAACAACTCATATTACACAGCAAAATCTAACTATCACAACCTGATATGTAAAGGGGTTAGAGATTCTGCTAAGGGGGTTAAGGTGGGTTTGGATTTGGACAACGGCGGCGACGGTGGCGGCGGTGGTGGTGGTGGCGACGGCGGAGGCGATGAAGAGAAGAAGAAAGGTGGGTTTTTGCCGGATTGGGTGGATTTTAGTTCTGATGATGCGAAAACGGTGTTTGTTGCTCTTGCGGTTTCGCTTGCTTTTCGATCGTTTGTTGCGGAACCGAGGTTTATTCCTTCGTTGTCTATGTATCCTACGTTTGATGTGGGGGATAGACTTGTTGCTGAAAAGGTGGAATCTTTTGTTTGATTTGTGTTTTGGGGTTTTGATTTTGTGTGATTTGGTTTTGGGTTTCATGGTTTTATGGGATTTTTTTGGTGGTTGTATGGTTTGAGGATTAAAACTGGGGGGGGGGGGGGGGGGGGGGGGGGGGGGGGGGGTAAACGAGGGAAGTCGTTTGTGAGGTGCTCATGATCAGCTCTCGCTAAAAGCTCGATTGAACTGAGGTTTAACGGTTTTCGAGTATAATACACGAGCTGAGCTCAAGCTTGAAAAACTAACCACAAGAGGAGTTGGAGCTTTAGAAATAGAAATAGAGATTGGCCCGAGCTGAGCTTGAGCTCTCGTAAGTTATATGAGCCAAGCTTGAGCTTGAAAAACTACTCACTAGCCGAGTTGGAGCTTTAGAAATAGAGCTTGAAGCCTCGAACTCGTAAGTGAAACAAGCCGATTTTGAGTGTAGGCGAGATGGTTAGGCTTGTTTACACCTCTAACTAAAGCAAGAGAATTTGAACAAATATGTATCTTAAAGATTATTGTGACTTGTGAGATTTAGCCTTTTGAAGAAATAAAATAGGAATAACAATGAACTTTGTAGCTAGTACTACATATAGAATAATGTTGGTGTCAAAATAAGAGCAATTATTATCTATGTAGTTAATATCCCGATATATCGCCGAGATATCAGTGATATATCGGTTATCGGTCCTCTGCTGAGACATGGGTGCAAAATATCGGTCAGAATATGAGAATATCAGTACCGATAATATCGGCGATATTGACCGATATTGGACTGATATTTGACCGATTTTCCCGATATTAGTACCTTTCTTCTTAGTTCTACCATTCATCTTTCTTCTTATCGCTGCTATTAATGTTTAAGTCTTAATTGATAGTTGTTAGTGTTTTAAGTCTTAGTCAGTTCCTACTTGCTACAATTGTTAGTGTTTTGCAAGGTGCAAAAGGTTAATTTGTTAATGGTAGGAGAGTATACTGAATTGTTAGTGTTAAATTGCTATTTATATAAATTTAGCATGATATAAAAATTTACCGATATCCCACCGCGATAACCGATATCTCAAATATCAGCCCTTGACCGACATCCGATATTTTACCTCATTAACTACTTAGATTATTATGCTAATTTGCCATTGAAATAGTATCCTGCTTGAAATCCAAAGCTATAGATTGAGATGGTTTGGGCATGTCAGGAGAAGGCAGATGACAGACCCGATTAGAATAGTGGAAACAATCACTGTAGATGGAAGGAGGAGTAGAGGTAGGCCGAAAATGACTTGGGATGAGCGGATTAGGAAAGATTTGCTAGATTTGCACCTCTTCGAGGACATGGTCGAGGATAGAACTTCGTGGAGACGTAGGATTAAGGTTAAGGACTTTTAGGAGTTTGGCTTGGTTTTTGGTTTAGGTCCTTGTCTTATGAGTTTAATTTTTTTTGTTTTCTATGAGGTGGGATATAGCTTTTTATAAGTTGTCACTTATTCCCGGCGTCGTAGTTTTACTAACAACTACTTATTTATTTATGTGTTTATTTTTATTATTTTTCTTTTCCACATTTGTTAGTAGTTGTGTGCTTATATATGTTTTGCCAGAAGCTTATGTCTTGGTTATGGTTTTGTGGAGCCGGGGGTCTCACTGGAAGCAGCCTCTCTATCCCCTGGGATAGAGGTAAGGCTTGCCTACATCCTACCCTCCCCAGACCCTACCAATAGCTCGCTATAGGTGGGATTATACTGGGTATGGTTGTTGTTGTTGTTGTAGACTAAGGGGGTGTTTGGCATTGGGCGGCTTTGAAAGTGATTTTATGATTATTTGGATATGGGTATAAGGAAAGTGATTCTGATTATTTACAGTTTTGGATCATCATTTTGAGTCGTTGCAGCAAAACTTATGCTGAATATATAGAGCTCATTTTGATGGTTAAACCCTTAAATAATCAGAGTTTGGAAAACTGCTTGTTATCTGATTATCATAACTTCAAATAGCACACACATCACCAAACACTAATGATTATCTGATTCTGATCATCTATTTTTGTTACAATCGATTATATGATTATGATAATTCTTTATTAGCTTACTTGGACCTCATCTTACATGTAAATTCTTTAATTAGTTTTCCGAACACAACTGCTGATTTATTAATTCTCACAACTTCCAACTGTAGAAACGCATCCAAACTCTATATTCTACACGACTACAACCAGTATTGATACAACTGATTATCTAATCTGATCATTCTACATCACATAATCACTTTAGGAAAGGAAAAATTTTGCATGAAAATCAAAGGGTGGGAAAATTTACAAACTGATTATAACTTTTGTTTCTATGCTCCTTAAGTTCTTTGATTAATGACTTTATAGTTTATACACTAAAACCTATGCCCCACTTGCGGTGTGCACATATAATATATATATGTGTGGGCGCTCGGGGGGCAAAAGTGAAATGGTACTAACTTTAACGTTATTTTACTAATTCTGTGAAAATAACGTTAAAAGCGGCAGATGGTTAATCATGCATCATGTGGTGACGTTGATAGCTGAAGGACACGGGGGTACATGCACCAATCAGTCTCTGTCCCGATTGTTTGAGTGTTATGTGTCTTAGGTCCAAGGCTTGATACAAAACTACAAGCCGGGGGTCTCACTGGAAGCAGCCTCTCTATTCCTACGGGGTAGAGGTAAGGCTGTCTACATCTACCCTCCTCAGACCCTACCTTAGCTTTGCTATTGGTGGGATTTACTGAGTATGATGATGATGACACTAAAAATAATGCTAAAAACACAAAAGTAACTCTTTAACATACATTTATGGCATGGGTATTTTCTTAGCTTATTGTACGACAAAATATAGTTTCCGTATTATGACATGCATTTTTATTTTTCATGTGTAAAAGTTCTGTCAACTATCTCTTTAGATGGTTAATCGTTTTGTTTGGTTCCTCATTTGGCAATTTTCTGATAAATAACACCATTTACAGGTTAGTTACTATTTTAGAAAGCCGTGCCCAAATGATATTGTGATTTTTAAAAGCCCTCCAGTCCTCCAAGAAGTAGGATACACTGATGATGATGTCTTTATAAAACGAGTTGTTGCGAAGGCAGGAGATTTAGTTGAGGTTAGTTTCTCGATTTATTCCCACAATACGATAGTTCGATGTGAATAATATTGGTTATGAAATATGTCGTAACCTATGCTTGTATTTCAACATTTTTTTGCACATAGTAAAAATGAATTACCGAGTTTCATGGCTTGCAAATGGGCAAGTCAAACAGGTTGGGTAACCGGTCAAAATCGGTCAAATTTTGTACATGTCTATAAAATTGGCCGGGCCGGGCTTGGTTTACCCAGGACACTTTTTTTTCATACAAAAAGTGTACTTTTCTTTTAAGTAAACGTGTCAAATATGATCACCAATTTTTTCTATATTTTCTGATACAAATGATTTAGGAATATTTACATTTAGAATACACATTGGACAAATTATTTAGGAATATTTTTCCACAAGCTATATTGCTTTGTTCTTGTTAAGGGGCATTTTAGACATTTGACTAATTAACAAACCGTTTATTGAAACTATTTGCATACCTTTCTTCACAGGTACACGACGGGAAGCTAATTGTAAATGGGATAGTCAGAAACGAAGACTTTACTTATGAAGCACCTAAATATGAAATGACTCCAATTGTATGTTAAATCTTTACATTTTTTTCAAACCCTAGTTTTGAAACCATCACTAAACGTCAGCCATATTTGTTCCGTATTGCAGCGTGTACCAGAGAATTATGTTTTTGTGATGGGAGATAATCGTAATAACAGCTATGATTCACATGTTTGGTAAGTTTTCTCAGTTCTATGCACAAATTGTTTTATGAATTCATCGGTCTGATGGAAAAGTTCAAATCTTTTTAGTGAGTTTAAAGGTGCCAATATCGACCCATTTTGTTATGAATGGGTCAATGTTGGTGCATTATAACAGGCTAATGGTTAAATAAAAAGTTCGAAAAATTAGCTACAACGGGAACATATCAAATGGGTCGAAGAGTCGAAGGTCTTACAAATTATGTTATATGATTCATACAACATTCTGAATCGTTTTATTTTCAAAGTTTTAGTTTAAATTATTGAAGGTGACCACCTCCACTGTACATAAAAATTGCAGTTTTCTTAAAAATTCCACGGATTTCATGATTTTAAACAAGTGATCGGCTTTTTGGATCATCATAATTGGCTTTTTTTTCAAACAAGCAATACTTCTTATAGAATTGTAAAAGCGATCACAACGCTTTTCAAGAATGGAGGCTTTTGGAGTTTGGACAAGAATAATTTAGAGGTGGCACTTTTGACCCATATACTTAAAACGGGTCGATTTGGGTTGTGCTTCATCACAATGGGTCAAATAAAAAATTCAAGTAAAAGTGGAGCATGTCAAATGGTTTTGAATGTCAGTCAAGTTTATTTTTAAAGCATACAACCTTCTAATTGTTTTTTTTTCCAAGTTTTCGAGCATTTTTGCATTCCTAAATGCAAAAGGTGAAATAGAAGTGTTAGCGGGTCAGACAACTCAGCTCGTTTTGAATAGTGCCTATAAAAATGATCCATGTTAATGGTCATCCCAAATCTGTTGACTTTTAACATGTTGCCACCTTTAAAAATACCAAAATTGATGTTTTTTTTTTCATTTCACAACTTTATACCAGTCACTCGATCTTTAAACGATAAGAGTTTATTTCCGTTTTCAGTTTATATTTTTTCTTGTGGTAATTATACTCAAAAGTGTAACTAATGTCTCTTTTATACATTCTTATCACATCAGGGGACCCTTGCCATTAAAAAACATAATCGGGAGATCGGTGTTGCGGTATTGGCCTCCAACGAGGATCGGCAGCACGATTTTGCCAGCTGGCTGTGCAATCGACAAACTGGAAAATACTAATAATAGTTTAGAATCGCAACAAGATTCCAGTACATTAGCATCTCAATAGGCATTTAGGGATTGAAGGCATACACCCTTGTTCTTTGACTTTTTATAGTCAACATGTAAACTATACGTTTATACAGTTTTTATATTCAGTCATCTTGAGGAAAGCAAGGTGACACGTCACACGAGATCTATGTCGATGAGATTTGGCAAATTGGTGAGTCGAACGGGTTAAAACTGGTTCGGGTAAATCATACAGGTGACATTGATCAGTTCATCTTTCAAGTATGCAGGAGATTTATATCAAAACATATACTCCTAAAAAGATCTGTTGTTCTTATATTTTGAATACTAAGTTTATTTGTATACATTAGTTTAATTTAATTAGATTATTTCTTACTAAAATATCTTTATTATTCCTTGATCAGTATGTCATTTGAGATTAGATGTCATTTTTTATTGAGGAAAAAAAGGGATATTTGTATAACCAATTTGGACAGTTAGGTTATGATTGTACATAATGTCAGCTTTAAGTAACATATTGGTATAATTCTCAGGGGTTCAATAGCTTGATGAGCCAAAATGAACTACTTAACATTTTTATATAATTTTCCATGCAAGTAACATAGTGTATAAAAGTAAAATATATGAAAATAGAGTAAGATGGTGTGCTCAAACTCTAGCTTGTTATTGCACATAGTGTTATTTATTGTATGACCTTAATACTCCACACATTCAACTCCATAGTATTTAATAAAAAGATCATTAAACAAATGTGAACCAAATGAAGAAACTATTTAGTTCCAAGACAATTATGTCTTTCAGTACTCGGTTTTTGTTGTACTCTATAGTCACGATGAATCTCTATATATTCTCGTCTACTTGTTTGCTCTATGATCAAACTGATCGTCCATCGCATTATAGCCTAGTGACATCTTGGGGTGGGATAAGACTTAGGGACCATTAGATCCTGGGTTTGATTCCTGTTAGGGGTCATTTTCTTAACATACGTATCCTGACCAATATCCTGCCTTTGTTTGTTTATTTGTGATCAGGATGCTGGAAGAGGATATTGCTAACATCTTGGGCGATATCCTGAGGCTTATTGAATTAACCACGTGCAGGTTAAGGGTTGAGGCTTGCTAACGGTCAAGAGGACTTCTTCTCCTCAAGACTCGGACGAATTTGTTGAGAAAGAGACGTTGAGCCCGAAAGACCAGGTCTACAACGTTCCAAGAAGGAATATTCGGTGGATCCCGCAAGTTTAGGGTAGTTAGTTATTTTATCTTTACTATAAATAGATGAGGTCGGATCAGCTTAGAACACAACAATTCACACTTACACTCTCGAACACTTTCACTCTCTAGCTAATTGCAAACACCACACTTGTATTTCATTTTCATTGTAACACTTAGTCGATCCGTACCACATCCCGCACTGTATCCTGATTTTTGAAGCAATTGAAGAACAAGGCAGCTGCGATTGTCAGCTCCCGAGGTTTTATGCCGGCGATCTAGATTGATCAAGGGCTTTCCTCGTACATCTCGTGTCATTTACTTTATTTTCGCTCATTGTTTGATCATAGATACAGCTCAATATCCTGAGCCGTATCCTGAGTACTGTTTTTCCAAATAACTTAACAAGTATATTTTCAACACACTTTCTAGCACACTACCTCACTTAACTAATTTGATCACTTAATTACTTCGGTAATTTTTGACCAAAACAATTTGGCGCCCACCGTGGGGCAAGTGGTGCTACTTTTACTAAAAATCTTTGCAAAATCATTAATCGGTTTTCTATTTTCTAAACTTTTTGCCACATTGTTTACACTGGCCTCGAGATCAAACATGAGCTCTTCCACTATGTCTGCTACAACCTCTGCTACCACTGGTTCGGTGCTTCCACCACCTCCTCCAAGGATGCCGTTTTCTTCACAACCTCAAGACGTTATCCCTACTCGGAGTGTCCAGGGATCTGCTCCTGTTTTAGCCTCTAATGATGAAATTTTGACTTTATTTGGAAGTGTGCAGGAACAAATGAGGCAGCAACAGGAGACAAACCAAATGCTATTAAGAGAAATACAACTCTTAAAAGCTAGCTCGAGTAGACCCGCTGAAGAAACTGTCACTCCTATACAGCCCAGGGCTTTGAACTTCAGTTCCGCAGTTTACGCGGAGGATAATAGGGGGAATATCGTCCCAAGCCATTCTCAGAATCATACCCCTGAGATACCCTCTTCGGTCAGAATATCGACTGTGAGAAGTTCAGGATATGCTTCAGGATATGGCCAAAATCCTCAGAACGGTAATGTGTCAAATAATAATATTCTTGCTACTAACAATAATGGCTCTTTGCAGGACGCAGGTATGACGTCAACATTTACCAGGGAGCTGCAGAAATTGAAGGACATGATATCCAGTGTGCCTGGAGTGGTCCAACCAATTCCGGAAGTATCCCAAGACAGCCACAGGATATCTCGCTTTGCATATCCCATCTGTGATGCTGAAATCCCAAAAAGATTTCAGACTCCCAACATGAAGCTTTACGACGGAACTACGGATCCTGAGGAGCATATTGCTCAGTATAGGGAAAGAATGGAGATTAACCCTATCCCTCCGGAGCTCAAGGAAGCGTGCTTGTGCAAGGGATTTGGTTCTACCTTAACAGGATCAGCCTTAAAATGGCTGTTAAATGTTCCTCCACACTCAATTACTTCATTTGCTCATTTGGTTAATTTATTTAACAGTCAATTTTCTTGTAGTCGGAGTTTTGATAAACTAACCAGTGATCTTTACAGGATAACTCAAGGGCCTCAGGAATCCTTGAGGGATTATGTGAACAAATTTAGTCGAGAATCCTTGGATATCCCACATCTTGATGTTGCAACAGCTGTGCAAGCTTTTAAGATGGGATTACAAAAGGATTCTCAGTTTTATCAGGATCTTGTAATGAATCCCTGCAGGAATCTCGATGAAGCTCGTAACAGGGCTTTGAGATATATCCGTCTGGAAGATGACAAGAAGATGCAAGAAAGGATGAACTAATCCAACACTTATGAATCGACTAATAGGAAGTCAGAATCCTCATTTAAGTCATATCGGCCTAAGCCATATGGTAGAAATGAAAACAAGAGAGTGAATGCTGTCGAAGATGAGGATCCTGAAGAGTATCCTGAGTTGTCTGAATATTGCTTTTCTGTTAATATTCCTGAATTGATGTATGCTATGCAGGGTCTAGGAGACAAGGCTAGATGGCCTCGAAAGAATCAACAAAAGGCTGACTGGAAAGATAAGTCAAAATGGTGTGCTTTCCACGAAGATTTCGGACATATGACTGAGGATTGCATTGCTTTAAGGAAAGAAATAAGCTATCTTCTAAGCAAGGGATATCTGAAAGATCTCTTAGGAAAAAAGAAGAATAAGGGTCAGGATACTGACAAGGATCCTGAACGAGCAGCATCACCTCCCTCGGATGCCAAGATAATCAACTTCATTTCGGGAGGATCCGACATTTGTGGGACCTCGTATTCGGCAGCAAAGAGACATGCAAAGGAAGCTAAGGCCGAAAGGGGAGACAGACCTGTCAGGATGACTACCCTCACGACCGACAAAGTGATCACTTTTGATGCAGATGACAGGGATACTGTCCAGGATCCTCACCATGATGCTCTGGTAATCACGTTATATGTGGCTAACCATTTTGTACGCAGGATATTGGTTGATAATGGCAGCTCCGTCAACATAATCCAACTAGAAACTCTGAAGAGAATGAATGTATCTCCAATGGATATCACTTCAAAGTCTACCGTGCTTGTTGGATTCAGTGGAGAGGCTAGAAACACAGTGGGAGAGATAAAGTTGCCAGTATACGTTGAAGGAGTCAATTCGATACAACGTTTCTGTGTGATGGATTCTCTATCCTGCTATAACATCATATTGGGAAGACCGTGGATTCACGATATGAAGGCCGTGCCATCAACATATCACCAATGCATCAAGATACCTACCCCTTGGGGAGTGGTCAAAGTTGATAGTGATCAGCAGGAGGCGAAAGAGTGCTACTCATCCTCGATGAAATCCTCAGCCAAACCTAGTGCAGCATAGCAATTAAAGACGCGGGCCCAGGATATTGTGGAGGATCCGGAGCAGGATGTGAAGAAAGTTATCCTGGACCAGGATAACCCCGATATTTCGGTGCTCGTAGGGACCAATATCCCTCAGGATATTGAAGAGCAGTTAATTAACTTTTTAAAATGCAGGATGTCAACGTTTGCATGGAAGCATGAGGATATGACAGGCATATCCAAAGATATTATCACTCACAAGCTTGGAATTGATAAGTCATTCAAGCCTGTGCAACAAAAAAGAAGGAAGTTTGCTCCTGAGCGGAACACGATTATCCAGGAGGAAGTTGAAAGATTATTAAAGTCAAGAATGATCAGAGAGGTTAAGTTCCCAAGGTGGCTAGCAAACGTGGTTGTGGTGCAGAAGAAGAATGGGAAATGGAGAGTTTGTGTAGACTACACAGACTTGAACAAAGCTTGTCCTAAAGACCCATTTCCTCTTCCCCATATTGATGCAATGGTAGATGCCACTGCCGGGCATGAAATGCTGACCTTCATGGACGCATCCTCAGGATTTCAACAGATCCAAATGGAGCCTTCTGACCAGGAGGATACCGCCTTCATGACACCAACATGTATTTATTGTTATACAGCTATGCCTTTTGGTTTGAAAAATGCAGGTGCAACATACCAAAGATTGGTGAACATGATGTTCAAAGACAAACTGGGGGACACCATGGAGGTATATATCGATGACATGGTGGTGAAATCTAAAAAGTCTGAGGATCACCTCCAGGATATCAAGGGAGCATTTGATATCCTGGATCACTACAACATGAAGCTAAATCCTGCTAAATGCCATTTCGGAGTGGGGGCAGGGAAGTTTCTTGGATATATGGTGACAAAAAGGGGGATAGAAGCAAGCCCAGAGCAGATCAAAGCTATCCTAGACATAAAATCACCCTCAAATATGAAGGACGTACAAAGATTAACAGGCCGGGTAGCAGCTCTAAACAGATTTATCTCAAGATCCTCAGAAAAATGCAAAGACTTCTATGATATCCTAAAGAAGAACAAAAGATTCGAATGGGGGGAAAAGCATGAAGCAGCCCTGCAGGATTTGAAACGGTATCTCTCAACCGCACCTCTATTGATGAAGCCCGAAAATGGTGAACCACTATCCCTGTACCTTGCTGTGTCAGGGAATGCTGTAAGTGCCGTTCTTATAAAAGACCATGAAGGTCAGCAGTATCCTGTTTATTATGTTAGTAAAAGTTTGTTAGATGCTGAAACTAGGTATTCTCATTTAGAAAAATTGATATTAGCTCTAGTCATGGCATCAACGAAACTTAGGCATTATTTCGAGACACATAGGATACATGTTAAAACAAATTATCCTGTCAAAAATGTGCTTAGGAAACCAGAGATGTCAGGCAGGATGGCCAAGTGGTCAGTAAAGTTGAGTGCTTATGATTTAGTATATGAACCTAGAAGTGCCATAAAATCTCAGGCTTTAGCTGACTTTGTGGCTGATTTTAGTAGTGACATTTAGGATGAGGTAGATCTAGAAGTTCAACAGCTAGGAGAATCCTCAGGATCCTGGACATTATATACTGACGGTGCATCTAATGTAAGAGGAATAGGATTAGGAATACTACTAAAATCGCCACAGGGGGACATATTACCCCAGGCTATTAGGTGTGAATTTCCTGCTACTAATAATGAAGCAGAGTATGAGGCTTTAATTGCAGGATTAGAGTTGGCTAAGAGCATGAGTATCAAAAATTTGCAAGTGTATGTTGACTCTTTGTTAATTACTAACCATTTTAATGGATCCTATGCAGTTAAGGGTGAGAAATTAATCGAATATCTCGATATTCTCAAAAAATTAGCAGGATATTTCGATGTTTTTATACTTGAACAGGTACCAAGGGAGGATAATGCTGAAGCGGATGCCCTAGCAAATTTGGGATCATCGATCAGGATACCTGAAGGGACGCAAATACCAATATTACATGTCTTATATCCTGCAACGAATCCTCAGGATAAAGAAGTAGCTAGTATACAGAATCCTGGAGCAGAACATCCTGAGGAGGATCCTAAATCCTGGACGGCTCCAATCATGAGATATCTCAAAGAAGGACACATCCCTGGAAATGAAAATCCTAAGGCATTTAGGATGAAGGTATCACGGTTCACTATTATAAATAATATTTTATACAAGAAATCTCTTGCAGGACCGTATTTGAGATGCTTGGAGGATCCTGAAGCCAAAGAAGTACTTCAGGATATACATGAAGGGGATTGTGGTAACCATGCTGGGGGCAGATCGTTATTCTCAAAAGTATTAAGGACAGGATATTATTGGCCAACAATGAGGAAGGATGCAGCAGAACATGCTCGAAGATGTGACGCATGTCAAAGACATAGTAACATACTGCATCAACCGGCTGAACCATTATATCCTATTGTTTCCCCTTGGCCATTTATGAAGTGGGGTATGGATATAGTGGGAAAGCTACCAAAAGCTTCGGGAGGAAAAGTCTTTATGCTAGCAATGACGGATTATTTCTCTAAATGGGTTGAAGCAGAAGCATTCGTTCAAATAAGAGACCAAGAAGTAGTATCCTTCATCAAGAGAAATATCCTGACCAGATTCGGAGTACCAGCCGAGATAATTTGCGACAATGGTTCTCAGTTCATAAGTAAGAGGACTACAGACTTTTGCAAGAGTTGGGGAATCAAAATGATTACGTCTACTCCGGTACATCCTCAAGCAAATGGACAAGCAGAATCCTCAAACAAAATAATTGTCAATAACTTAAAGAAAAGGCTTGGAGCCAAAAAAGGAAGATGGGCAGAAGAATTACCCTTTGTTTTGTGGGCTGATAGGACAACGGTAAAGAATGCAACAGGCCAAACCCCATTTTCGTTGGTGTTTGGAGCAGAAGCAGTGATTCCAACGGAGATGACAATACCTACTGCAAGATCTATCTTAAGTGATCCTGAGCAGAATCCCGAAGCCTTGAGTCAGGATTTAGACACTATAGATGAAAAGAGAGATGCGGCAAGGCTAAGGATGGCAGCATATCAACAGAGAATATCCAGGGCATATAACAAGAATATTAGAACCAGAAGATTTAAGATTGGAGATTGGGTGTTAAGAAAGGCTTTTCAGAATACTACTAATCCTGCCGATGGCAAGTTAGCCCCAAAATGGGAAGGACCATATGAAGTTGAGTCCGAAGCAGGGAAAGGAGCATATAGACTCAAGAACATGGAGGGGGATATGCTACCGAGATCTTGGAATGCTATACACCTTAAGCTCTATTTCAAGTGAGTTAGAATTTAATTTCTAACTCAGGATGGTATGAATTCTACTTCTTTTAAATATGTTTGGTTTAATTTGTTCTTTGTAACCCAATACTGACTTAATCATCGGAGGGGTGTTAGCTAAGCTAACACCCACCTTAGTTTACAATTGTTTTGCAAGATATGTTTCAGGATATAGCTCCAGGATATGTGCTCAGGATAACTCGAAAGACTAGAGGATTGGCCCCCTCTCTCACGTTTAAGGGATACTGATCCCTTCACAGGTTTAAAGGTATTCACCTTTCTTCCGAATTGGGTTTAAACACCCCGCCTGGAGCGCAAGTTATTCAGGGATAGTTCAAGGTGGCGGGACCAGTCCATGTAAAAGTGGCTGACAATTTCGTCACTATTGGCTATATCCTGAATCCTAACGGTATATGAGGATTGATCACCCTCTCTCACGAAAGGGTATTTTCATACTCTCTAAGGTTTAAAGGTTTTCACCTTTCTAAGTCTTGGAGTTTATACACTCCCGCCTGTAGCGCATGAAAAATTGGGATTTTCCCCAGGATACAAAGGATTTATCTCCAGTACATCCTTGGGTTATACCCTCGGGACGTGAAAAATTGCTTATGCCATGGAAACTGACATTAAGTAGATTTCTAAGATACTTGAAGACATTGTACACAGGGGACATCCCTGCCAAGATGGTGGTGTAAAGCTAAAAGAATGAAGTTTGCGA
Organism: Helianthus tuberosus; assembly: GCA_030545235.1. Taxonomy (NCBI): domain Eukaryota; kingdom Viridiplantae; phylum Streptophyta; class Magnoliopsida; order Asterales; family Asteraceae; genus Helianthus; species Helianthus tuberosus. Next base: position 16,740,383 of record CM060400.1, on the reverse strand, counting down.
CTAATGCACTAAGTACCTTGCACTGGGGACATCTTCATTGGAAGAGTTGCAAAGGGATTGAAGTTCGGTAATAGGTTTATATCCTATGTCTGGTATGATCTTTCCTTTGTAAGAAGCCTCATTTAAGTTTTTAGTAACATTATGTCAAGTATCCTGACATATATCCTCAAAGTCCTTTTAAGGATATTTGATTAGGATGTTTGAAACTAGTATTGGCTTGGAACTTTGATCATCATCAAAACTTGGTTTTGAAGAGATAAACTATTTTTTACTTTCTAAAGAATTTTTTATAAAGTTAAAGGAACGTCTGGAAGATCTATTTAATAAAAGGCTTCTGCAGTATGTTTCTGAGCATACTGGTTAGGATATTTTGTAAAATAACAGTATGAAATTTTTACAAAGCCAAGACTTACACTAAACAATGCAAGGTAACAGAAAATAAGTCAAAAGATAGTTATATTATTAACAAGTCAAAAGTTGTGCTTTTGGTTTCACCTCAAACTAAGGCCCATCCGCCAAAAGCACAATTAGTTTTTACCATATTTCTGTAACGGTTGCAGGATCTGTCTCAAAACAGGACCCGTCCACCTACAACCGTTACTATGTTCAAAACAAGTTATACTAATCGATGACCAAGGGCTTCATCCTAAAACCTAGGACCCATCCACCTTTGGTCATCACATTGTTCTAGTGCAGGAAATGTAAATTGTTCAAAGACAGGAAAAGTAAATTGTTTATGCAACCACAACCATGAAATTAAAAAAGTGGGCTTCGGCCTTGGCACGTATATCCATCATCGCCCACTCTGCTGCCTAAGGGGCAGCACCCTCTTGAACAGCAACCTCCTTGCCAGCATTCGCCCCAGCATCACCCTCGGGATTCTTCTCAGCAACATCACCGGCATTGGCAGCCTCCTCTGCCACCTTAGAAGGCTCTTCACCAATATGTTTTGCAGGATGAGCAACGGGATGACCTCCGAGGCCCTGTAGTTTCTCCTCCCAAGCCTTTACATTCCAGGAAGGGCATTCAAAACCCAGATCCATGGCCTCATAAGCCATCCTTATCCTGGCTTGGAGAAGAGAGACGACCACCGAAGCTTTTAGGCTATCCCGGTATGAGCTCATATTCTGCTGATATTGGAGAAGAGCGGCGTCTAGCTTGGCTTGAGCATCCTCATTAGCTTTGTGGAGGGCGGCTTGATGTTCCTGAGTCATTGCTTTGTATTTGTCTTCATAGTGCTGGGATTTGGCAGCTGCAATAGTTCCTTGATCAGCTATGGTGGCTTGAGCTTTCTCCAGCTGAATCTGCAACATCTTGTTAAGACCGCTAGCGTCTTCGTATAAATGCATGAGGCGATCCAGACCCTGTCGATAAAGACACAGGTATTAATGTGAAAAATAAGCAGGATAAAGACTAACATACTTGTACAGGATATCGGAAAGAAAATTCTACCTGTTTGAGGAATGAGGTGGCTTCGTTAAACCCATGATTCTAGAGGGAGAATGTTTCAGAAACAGCTGGGGAGTCAGTCTCCTTTCTCTTCCGAGAGCTGGATTCCCTGGTCCTGGATGCCGGAGGACCTTTGGGGGCTGAAACAGTCTTTGAGGAGGTAGGCTTTGGTGTAGCAGATGGCTTTGTCTTGGATTCTTGTTTGATGGGTTCAAGGCTGGAGTAGCAATCTAACTCATCAAGTTCGAAACCTTCAAGGTTGACGACTGGTACTAGATAAGGGAAGATATTCTTAAAACTCATCATATTTTTGAAAAATAATTAACATATGAAGATGTGCTTACCAGACATTTCTGAGCTTGATTTTTGATGAGGATCTGTGAGAGACAGGGAAAAAGTTCTTTCACTGGCAGGAAGACGGTAGATTTCCTTGATCTTGGATTCGGATTCGGATTCTGCGCTAGGAGGCACTAAATCTCTGAAATTCGCTGCATAAAAATATCAGAATATAAGTCCGGGATACAGTTTGAAGATATGATTGGGGATATTCCTAAAACCCTAAATCCTACCCTTGGTTAACCATTTAACCGGTAGATCGAAACCCTTATCAATGGAGTCTCGTTTGACGAAAAAGAATTTTCGTCGCCATCGATCCTCATTCTTGGTGGTTTTAAGGACCAAAGGGTTCTTGATGGAGAACAGAAGATAACGGTGATTGCCATGAGATCTCAACCGGTATGCTACGGGAAGGTCCTCAACAAGTAGGTTAGGAAAATGACGAGATTTGATTTGATCCAACACTATCAAGATTCGCCAGACCATTGGCATAACTTGGGCATAACTAAGGCCGGCGAGGTCGAAAAAGCTGGAGATAAAGGGTGGAAATGGATACCGGAGTCCAAGAGAGAAAGGATAAGCGAAAAAACAAACCCACTCGTCGGATGATGCATCCGATCGGGCTTCCTTGTCAAAGGGGCGAAAGACCGTTCCGGTGGGAAAGGCACCGGAGTCTTTGAGAGCAGCAATATCAGCATTATTGAAGCAGCAAATCTCCTTTGCTGGATCGGTGATAAAGTTTTGACTTATGAGGGTTGAGGCTGACCGGTCTGAGCGGGATTTCGTTCGTGGTGCCATTGAGCAAATTAAGAAAAATTAAAGAAAGGAGATTAGAAAAGAAGATACCTGATGCTTGCTCGCAGATAAGGATAACCGAGACAAGGAGTCCCTCGGTTAATATAGGATGAATATAGGGGGGTAAAAAGTAAATAATGCCTTGGAAGTTGCACCGCTGTCATTTCAAGAGTCTAGTCATATTAATTACCTTAAGTTGTGGGATAAGATTTTTGAAATATATCCGTTGGATTGGTATCCCAACCGATATATTTGGGGACAATTGTTAGGGGTCATTTTCTTAACATACGTATCCTGACCAATATCCTGCCTTTGTTTGTTTATTTGTGATCAGGATGCTGGAAGAGGATATTGCTAACATCTTGGGCGATATCCTGAGGCTTATTGAATTAACCACGTGCAGGTTAAGGGTTGAGGCTTGCTAACGGTCAAGAGGACTTCTTCTCCTCAAGACTCGGAAGAATTTGTTGAGAAAGAGACGTTGAGCCCGAAAGACCAGGTCTACAACGTTCCAAGAAGGAATATTCGGTGGATCCCGCAAGTTTAGGGTAGTTAGTTATTTTATCTTTACTATAAATAGATGAGGTCGGATCAGCTTAGAACACAACAATTCACACTTACACTCTCGAACACTTTCACTCTCTAGCTAATTGCAAACACCACACTTGTATTTCATTTTCATTGTAACACTTAGTCGATCCGTACCACATCCCGCACTGTATCCTGATTTTTGAAGCAATTGAAGAACAAGGCAGCTGCGATTGTCAGCTCCCGAGGTTTTATGCCGGCGATCTAGATTGATCAAGGGCTTTCCTCGTACATCTCGTGTCATTTACTTTATTTTCGCTCATTGTTTGATCATAGATACAACTCAATATCCTGAGCTGTATCCTGAGTACTGTTTTTCCAAATAACTTAACAAGTATATTTTCAACACACTTTCTAGCACACTACCTCACTTAACTAATTTGATCACTTAATTACTTCGGTAATTTTTTACCAAAACAATTCCCACAAGGGGTTTTTTCCCCAGATTAATTGGGTTTCCTCCTGAATTAATGTAGATGCATTATAACCTAGTGGATATAGATATAATAAGGTGGTTTTGCTGATGACATGATGATACTCTAGTGATCTGTCAGTGATCCAAATTTGCCGCTAAAAAAAATCAAACTCATCAGACCATACTTCAATAAGATGGTTGATGGCAAATGTTGTATACAAGCATTTATGATCCATGCTTGTTCATCCAAATGTTGCTAGATGAAAGATTACCTTTTTTTTTCTTATTACACCAAAATCTACAACAATGGAGCTAAATGTAGTTCAAAGAGCACACTTGCTACTTACTACTAGCATAGTCAATTAATAAACTAAGCAAAAAGGGAAGTTACATTATATATCTTGATTTACATTTCAATTATAAGAACATGAATTCTCATTAAAATCATTGACTTTGTTGTTTTGAGAATCAATTATCATGGTACATACGATTTTGCAACGATGCATCGTCTTCACGAACGGGCCCACCAAGTAGGCTTGTGAACGAACCTCAAACTCTAATCTCAATGGAACACTACCAATGTCGCTTGACATAACAAAGCCATCCCCGACTCCATAAAGTGGAATCTTTCGACCTTCCACATTTACTGATATTGTCCTTTCGCTTTTCTTTGGTTGATAAAAGTTCATAAACTGATAGAAAGTACTACAAAAAATTAGATAAATCTACATATTGTGCTGAACTTTTTGCAAATTAAAGTGTAAGATTGTAAATCTTACTACATAAAAATGTGACACAAAGCTTAATTCAAATTACCTGACCACTTCCAACACTGATTTGTGAATAGAAAAGATTTAGCGGTCTAGATGAAACATGGATGCCAAAAAACGTAGCTGGATTTTGTAAGTTCATCTTAACTGAACAATTTATCGTCAATAATTTGGTTGGAACTCCTGTGTAATCTGATCCTTCTCCGTAATAGAAATTGTTCAATTTCCAACTCTACAAGAAAAAAAATAATCAATTATTTTTACTTACAACGGCATAAAGGTAATTTCTATACGAAACCTTTTTTACTACATCAATTAATACCTTAAATTGAACTTGGCCTTTAATTATAGCATTAATGATAACTTAAATGCAATAAATAAATTTGGACAGTAAAGTAAAAACAGACGTTAAAGTCATAAAGATTAAACTAAAATATAATACATTAATATAAACAACTAATTTCAAATAATTTATTTGAATTATAAATTAAAACGAAAATATATCAAACTAAAAAAAGAAATATAATAAATTAAATATTATATATAAATTACTAAAACAAACAAAAAATATATTTATAAAAAACTTCAAAAAGTAATATTAACTGCTGGTATCTTAAACTACTAAAAACAACTATAAATTTTAAATATTAAAATGCTAAAAAAATGAAACATAAAATATTAAACTGAGATATAATATCTTAAATTTAAATAAAAATAGAAATATTTCAGAAAAAGTATGTACAAAAACCTTCACAAAAAGAATCCACATTCTTTATAATCATTTCATTTTACCAACCAAATACATGTGATAGGAAGAGACTTCAATTCTAAAAACCAACAAAATTGTATTACTCAAACACAATTTTTAAGAGACTATATCAACTTTTTCTCTTTATTAAAAAAATATTTAATATAAACACACACATATATAAGAAAGAAAGTATCATATATTATACTGTAATATAATATCTTAAATATAAATGTTTAAAAAAAACTCGAATTCCAAATCCCTTCACATGAAAAGGATGTATAAAAACCTTCACAAAAAAAGTTCACATACATTATATAAAACACAATTTTGATGAGACTATTAGAGACTTGATCATCTTTACTCTTTTTTATCTTATTTTTTAATAATAACACACAAACACAAACAAAAAACACACATACACATACATAATATAAATGTGTATACATGTTAAAATAAAATATTGTTTATCAACTTATAAACAAATAGGATTTATAGTTTTTTTTTTTACCTTCATCTGAACCTGAAGTTTGTATGGTCTACTGATCCCCCAAGTGACAAGACAAACAGTCATAAAAACCAACACAAATCCCATGATAACCATCACAACCCGACACTGTCTCGTAACTTGTCGATCATCATCATCACCATCATAATAATAATCATCGTCCCCATAATAATCCTCAACATTTTCCTCATCAATCACACTACACAACGCCTTCTTCTCCTTCTTATTATTATTATTTATCGAAAACAATCGGTACGGTCCTGACACTCGGCTCTCAGACGACATCCTCGAATGGGACGGGGAGTCGGCTGGTGTCGTGTGACGACTGTTGGTTGATGACTTGTCATCGTGCGAGTCACGTGAGGGGCTCTGGACAATGTAATCACATTTCGGAGAGGCTGAGGATGTTGATGTGCAACCATTAAGACTGTTTGTGTCGATTTCTGATTGCATTTTTTTTTTTTTTTTTTGAGAAAAATTTAAGGTGGTGGTGGTGATCAAAGGAAGAAGCTAAATTGAGGGGATGAAGGTGTTTCGGAAAGATTAAGGAGCGATAAGGGTGGAAAGGGAAAGCGACCGTTTCATGTGAAGAGTAAATGGGGATTTTGGAACCTTAAACAAAACCTTAATGTGGACAACTTGTGTCAGAGGTGTGTGATAATTTCGGCTGAGTTGTATTAAATAGTAGTGGACCAAGCCCATGGATTTTCTTTTGGTTATTTTGATTTTTCTTTTTGTGCAAAACTTTATATGTGATTATTTTTTTTTTGAAAGGAGAATTTCATTAAAAACACAAATACCAGCCTCAAGACGAGCCGGCAAAACAAGACACCCAAAACAACTTACATAATTACAAGATTACACCACTCTTTCCAACTAAAATCCCTATCCTTCGATCTACTTTTATACCAAAAGAAACCAACCGACTTGATCTCACGAATAATTCCTTCCATTTTAACTTCTTTATTGTTGAATTTAACCTCGTTTCTCGCCTTCCAAATGCACCAACATCCCACCCTAATAATTCCTTGTATCATATCTTTTTTTCTTCCTTTTAGACCGCAATTATCATGGGATTCAAGTAAGTCCTTGACCGAAAAAGGAAGGATGACCGGAATCTTGCACCACGAACTAACAATCGACCAAACCATCGAAGCAAAACCGCACGAAGTAAATAAATGATCCACTGTCTCTTCATGCTCCCCACAAAGCACACAAGTGCAATCACCCCTGTCGATGTTTCTATTCTTAAGCGCTTCCATAGTAGCCAGTTTGTTCAGACCAAGCCTCCAAATAAACACGTTGCACTTCCGCGGAGTCCATTTACAACTACTCGGAACATATTCCACCGGAATCTCACTGTTTTTGACTAAAGCTTGTTTAACCGAACCCACACTGAAATGTTTGTCCTCCGAGCCCAGCCAACTCCAACGATCATCAACCTCTTTTAACTCTAAACCATGGAGGATATTACACAATCCGATCAGCTCGTCTATTTCCTGCCCAACCGCCGGAGATCTCTTCCATTGCCACCCATACCTAGAACTCAAAACCGAACTATTTATTAAAATCCTTTCATAAATACGACAAAAACTAGGTGATTATATTGTGATATTTTACAAAAACTAGGTTGAAAATTAGTGTATTAAATGGGTTGAATAAAAAAAATATTAAATAATTAGTAATGAAATTTAAGAGTTATGAAACCATAAAATGATATTAGATATATTTACGAAAATAAGAATAAAGCTCGAAAGAGTGAAATAAAATAAGCTAAGATAATTTTTGTCTCACACACAGTTGTGATACATGATGCAGTTATTTACTTGTTATTTTTTTTGAATGACAAAGGTTACATTACTCCTACTTCTAAACTACACAAATAAATACCAAGTTACACCTCATGCCAGGATTTAAACTCTAGTCTTTTCTATAAAAAAAAAAAAGAGCCTCTACCAATAAATTACTTATTTATTAGTTACAGAAGGAAACATGTGAAATCAAAAACAAAATATCAAAAACTAAATATGTGTATGTATTGCATTTAGATTGTATTAATTATATAATTGAGTAGGAATGTTGATCGTCTTGTGGTTTGGTGATTTTTGAAGAGTCAAACCAAATTGGTTTGGTCCAAACCGAATATGAGACATATATATGGCTAGGAAAAACTAATAATTCTAAAGAAGTTTAAATAACATTTAAAATATAAAAATTTTAAACCCATAAAAAGCATGATGCATTACTGACTTTTTTCATAAACGCATACTTTTCGTCCCATTTTTATCAACGTTTTGTTATACATCCACGTCATTTTCAAAAGCCTGTTTGTAAGACTTCAATTACAAATTAATTTATTGCTCGATCAGTTACTATTTAATTATTTTATTAATATTAATACATCTCACCCTTAAAGTGTTATCCTATCTAAAAGAAATTCGAACAATGCTCCTATTTATAGGAATTTAGATACGTTACAACATTGTACTTTGACTAAAAAAATACAAGTTTGAAACTGTAATGATTTTAAAACTTATGTATCTTCCAAAAATGGGTTTCCTTTATATTGTTGGAAATTACAAATTAAACAAAATATTAATTTTTTTGAACTAACTAGAACATTAACTCATGAATAAGAAAAACAATAATTCTCTTACAAATAAACAAGTAATTCCCTATATTTATTTTTATAAATACTCACCTAAAAAAATAATAAGTCTTTCTTATATAGTTATATTTACAAGTTTTAGCGTACGAACCCATCACAGGAAACGTGAAGTTCAAAGGTGTTCAAGATAGAAAGCCCGTAAACCTAAATTAAAATCTATGTTAAAGAAATGCAAAATCTTACTAAAAAAACATCAATTTCTTTTTTCTTTCAATTAAATAATATTTTTATACCTTTATCGTTCATCTTTTTTTTTTCTCAATTTACAATCACTTTTAAAATATATTAAAAATTATGGGTAAATTACAGTTTTTGTCCTTTGTATTTGTACCGGATTACAATGGATGACCTTTAACTTCAATAATTACAGTCACAGTCCTTTATTTAAAAAAAACTCATTATACCCTAGGTCCTTTAGCACTAACTAGGTTAAAATTTTAAGTTAAGTCTGATTAGTCAAGGGTAGTTTAGTCATTTTACCAACTAAATTAAAGAAAAGATTAAAAACCCACTTATCTCTTACTTTTTTACATTATTTCACTTCCCTTTTCTTCTTTCACCATCACTATCACCACCACCACCACCAAATCTGCCGCCACCAACACCAGATCCATCACACCACAACCTCCATCTAGTTCATGACTTAACCAAGCAACGCTTCTGAACTCAGTCATCACAACCGCTTAATCGAAATCACCCCTCCTTATTAGCCTGTAGTCAGATGTTGGCGATGAACTTCAGAAGAAGAAGGCCTGCAAACATGTACGCCGCCACCGTCAATCCAGCCAATCAATTTTTTTTTGCCAAATTGAAAAACCCTTAAACCTCCCTACCCAACCCGGCCATGGGTTTTGTATGGAGAGAAAACACCACCATCAACCATCGCTTTGATTCTTAACAACCATCATTTCGGCTTCATTTACTTGAATATTCAACCAAACAAGTTCAATTTCAACACAAAATTTAGGGCTCGAATACGTTACAGGGAGTGTCGGAGGTGTTGTTGAGAGTGGTTCGGTTGATCTGTGACAATGAGGTGGTGGGAGTGTCGAAGAGGTTGTTGAGAGTGGTTCGGTTGATACCGGCGTTACTTCCCGGTGAGAAAAGGTGGGGGTTTCTTGATGAAGTGGAGGTTGCGCAGATCTGAGGTTGATATCTACAATGGTTTCAGATCTATGGGTTGGGGTGGTGGTGCTCGTGGTTGTCGGAGGGTTGGGGTGGTGATGGTGGGGCGGTGGTGTTAGTTGAGATGGGAGATGTTGTGGTTTGAATGTGCAGGTAGGTTATGTTGAACGTTCAATACATACATATACATATTATATTTTATATATATATTAAATAATTAGTTAAATGTGTTAAAGTATTTCTATTTTATTTATTACAATATATATTTTTTTAATATGTAAAATGACTAAATTGCCCTCGTGTGTAATGCACATGCGCTACTTAACTCAAAATTTTAACCTAGTTAGTGCAAAAGAATCTAGGGTGTTATGAGTTTTCTAAATAAAGGATTGTGACTGTAATTATTGAAATTAAAAGTCATCCATCGCAATCTGATACAAACATAAAGGACAAAACTGTAATTTAACAAAAAATTATAAAGTGTGAATAGTGTCCCACAAATATATGCATATGAACAATAATATTTTTTCTTTCCTCCACTACAACCACTTTTAGAATTTGATGGAAGACATGCGAATACTCTATTGGTTGTATAAAGTTTGTTTGATCATACAAACAATGTCATTTGGGGAGATTTTGTTTGCTAAGGAAGCTAGAGACGGCCTTTTTTATGTAAAAAAAAAGCATGATGGTCTTCAATTGCAGAAAAGTTCTGCGGAAAACTAGTCATAATTGTGTGAGTCATCTAGGGCTATCCAAATTACTCACCGCTTTTGAAAACGCTCGTTCCATTTTCTGCTCGGTTGTAGATGACCTGAGCGACTTGCTTCAATTTGAAAAACAGTCTAAGTATGAGCAAAGGTCTGCTCACTCAGTTTGTTCAGATTTTATTATTTAATGTTTATACACACACAAATCACACTTATATAATTATACATAATATACTAGCACAATGCCCCTAATTGAAAAATAGTATATATGTAACCCAAATGCCGAATGCCCTAGTACGTTGCAATGCTTGTAATCATTCTACGCTAGTCTTCCCTAATTCTTTAAGCGACGCTACAACTTGCAAGCTTACGACACTCCTGCATGTCTCGTTCTCTACCCTAATTCACTTTCGAGTTTTGCACTCCTGCCTCTCACATTTCTGCTCAACGGATTTAACCCCATTTGTATTCAAAAAATAAGAAGTCGTAAAAAGGGTATCAAATGGATTTCGACTGACCTAATTCGATGGGCATTGGAACCGTCTTATCAAACTCTACGATATGAGATTTTAGGTTTTCACTCTTGAAACATATGGTGTGTAGATTTTAGAATTTTTGTTTATATTATTGTATTTTTCTATATTTGTGTTATTGTGTTTTTCTTGCAACTAATTGTGTCTTTTTTTTCTCAACATTGTGTTATATTTCTAGGCATTGTATTAGAGACCGAATCAAGATGGACAATCTCCCAATAGATTTAGCCTTTTGTAGTAGGGAAACGAACATAAGATGAGAAAGACAATTTTGTTCTTAATCTTTTGAATGTAAAAAATGCGAATACATATAGATGGAAAGCAAAGGTAAACGTGAATCCTAAATTAATGCAAGTAGTGGATATGTAAAAGAAAATGCAACATGGAATAAACTATACTCCTGTTATCATGCAGTTACGTGGGAATTAAACTAAACTAGATGGATTGACCAGCGCTTCGCGGCAGGAAATTAGTTGTGGATTAGAGGTGCAACTTGCTTTTCATGGAACTGATTGCAAGGTTTGGTTACAAAATGTGATTGCTACATACAAAAGGCAGCCCATGGTTACAAATTGTGATTGCTACATACAAAAGGCAACCCATGGTTTTCTCGAACGTATCATAAGTTTATCTACAACAACTACTTCAGTTAATTGAGATGTACAAAACGTAGTGCATTCTGATGCAGTTGGTTGCGTTCTTCTAGTTGGGCTGGTATTTGTTAGTGGCCTATTCTGGGAACCTGAGTTTCTTGGTGTCGCTTACGCCTTCTGTGCATTTTGATCACATTCATTAGTAATGTTGTTTTTGTTAAAAGTGGGCTTAAGTTAATACTTGGTATAGGATGGGATACCTGATTGATATAGTTGACGTTTAGCTGAAGGTCTGTTTTCATTTGATTCTAGGGCCAACTTTTTTTCTGCAGTAGGTGTTGTTTGTTGGGTAGGTGAAGGTGGTGTTGCTATGATGTTTAGCTTGCTGTCGTAGACTTTGTTGACGGAGAGAACACTTGAGTTGGGATTGGGAGTTGTTGAATGGGCATACTGAACCTGCATTATGACGTCTTTTCCAATGGCCTCATATAGGGGTTCTGGTGTTTGATAACGGTCTGTGTAGCCACGCTTCAGGACCATGTCTTTACATTGTATGCCGATTAACCCAACAGTTGCCTCGTCAAAAAATGTTGCCATAGTAGGAGCTGTGTTGTCTGAGATTGTTGTAGCCACGCAGTACCTACAATTAGTTATTAATTAGGATATTTGGCTTCTTTTTTTTGTATTGTATAATTATATTTCTTTTTATCTTACATGAATTTTGGTTCTGGTAGGTTTTGGTGACTACCACATGACCAACCTCTTTTTGTTTGGTATATTTTTCTTGGGCACTGTGGACACATTGTGTAGTACCATGGCCGACCTTTGATGTAAGTTGTCACTGATGCTTGGCAACTGAATGTTTGCCCCTGTATAACAAATTTATCATATCATATCATTATTTTAAGGAATTGTAAATATTTAATAATGGTAATGAAATTTGTAGCAGAGAGCTGTTGGCGATCATTTACGAATATGGGCAACTTATAGGATAATACGATAAATAAAATATTATTGATGCTATTCTGAAATCATTGATGATTGCCATCCTGTTCAAGAAAGATATTACCGTCATTAAATACACTGTATTGGAGGTTAGTAGATGGATAAGATGAAACATATTCTTAAAGTATAAGAACATATTGAAGTTATTTCTTACATATATTAATAACGTAAAATCCATGCTAACAATTCTGACTTTTGTAAGTGTCAATAGAAGTATTAAAGGCACTAATGCTATTAGATAAGTAGTGCAGCTAAAGGGTTGTTTAGTTAAGTTAGGAGTTGTAATGGGTATTTATGATAACTACTTACAACAATTATTATTCTTTAAGTGTGTGTGTGTAAAGTATGGTAATAACCTCGTGAGCTGTAATTTCACCTAGGAGCTCTGAGTACACAATGTTTTTTGTTTTCTTTGCCTCGCAATTTTGTTGAGGTTCTATAAGGACTTTGAGACCCGTTGGGGATGTTGCTCTTGACAGAGCAACATATAGTTGGCCATGACTAAACACAGGTTGAGGCAAGTACACAACAATTTTTTTTTAATGATTGGTCTTGGCTTTTATTTATGGTCATTGCATAACATGTTTTAATTGGAAATTGTTGTCTTGTGAAGACAAAGGGCAAGTCTTTACTATTGTGTACAAAGCTGATTCTAGGTATGTAAACACGGTGTCCTACAGCAGTGCCTGTAATTACATGTGCCTCAATAATTCTAGGTAACAACTTAGAAATTAACAATCTAGTACCGTTACACAAACCAGATTTTTGATTGATATTGCGTAACAGAATTACAGGGGCATTCACTTTAAGTTTTAGGCAATGTGGGGGAATACCATTGATGTTCAATAAGTTAAGATATTCAGGAGGGTACATCATATCCGTTTCACCTCCATTTTGGGAGTGAGGTACCATGGAGTCGAGACTTAAGTATGTTGAGCATTCTCCGGGGGAAGACGCGAGTATCATGTCATTTATCTGATCAGCAGTGTCATTTCTCGGGCATACTATGGCTCTTTCGGACAAAGTAATTGATGTAGGAAATTTGAGCAGGTTATCGTCGTAGACGAACCTTATTAACTCTCGCAGCCCGTTCTCTCCGGATTGAATAAGATATTGCGCAGGTATGTCAATGAATTTTGAGTCGGATGGTGATTCTTTGTCAACTGCACCTATCTTGCCATCCCCAAAATCAAGTAGCCAATTGGAGAAGGATGTTATAGCTTCTTTTTCAGCGACAGTTGCATTGGACTGCGACAAGCGCATATTCTCTGTCAACATGTGAATGCTGAATTTATCCCACAAATAAGACTTTGGTAGTGATGATGCTATGATTTCTACTTTTGAAGCCTTTGGTTTGACTGGAAGTGTTTGTCTGAAGTCTCCTCCTAATAGAACAGATTTTCCGCCAAATGGTTTATCTTGGTTTCCAAGAACATCTCTGAGACTTTTATCCAAAGATTCGAAGCACCGACGATCGCTCATTGGTGCCTCATCCCAAATTATAAGGGATGTTTCTAAGAGTAGTTGCGCAAGTTGCGTGTGTTTTTTTATGTTGCACAGAGAGTCATCAGTTAAATCTAGCGGGATTTTGAATCGAGAGTGGGTTGTTCTTCCTGATGGCAATAATAGTGATGCAATTCCAGATGCCGCTACTGCCAAAACAATCTTTCCAGTCGATCTAAGAGCAGCAATAATAGCAGTCCACAAATACGTTTTACCTGTACCACCATGGCCGTATACAAATAAAAGCACTTGTACTTTGTCATTGACTGATTTAAGAACCTTGTCATATATTTTTCGCTGTCGATCATTCAAACCACGTAACATATTAATATTCTGGGCAGCTAGTGCCTCAAGATCGTAGCACTTTTCTTCCATAAGCAATCGGTTTCTAAGGGCTGCGACCATGGTGTCAGGAGGCATGGGAAGCCCAAACTCCGTGAGGGAGCGGGAGCTTGTGTTTGAAATAAGAAGCATTTCTATCTCATAGAGTACGTATTGTTGCAAATTTAGACCACAAAAATGCACGTTTGATGTTCCTGCAACTTGCCTTAGATTGAGAATTATGTCATCACTCATTCGTTCCCAATGTTCTTGCCACAATGCCAATGGATTTGATATCTCACAATATAGTAGCATGTGAACAAACAGGGCCCTAAGTTCTGCAGAAGTAGCCCAGCTAGATGCTTCTATAAATGCTGAGGCCCATTCTCTATCATTGCCGATCAAACCCAACTTTTCGCAAGCAAGACGATACGTCGAACAAAGGACACCAGAAACTGTTCGGATATCCTCAAAGGAGCAACAACCAGTTTGGTGGCCAAGCAACAATCTCAAATAGAAAGGCTCGCCACATGTAGGATGAATATATGCTAATCTCCTAATCATTGGATTTGTTGTTAACAATCTTCGGATCCACCCTTTTCCAGAAGGTTCCCACCTATATCTGGACACATAGTCAATGTATCTCAGATCTCTACCGCTAGGGTCTAATTGATTATTTCTCAACCATTCAGTCAAAGTTGTCTTACTTGTTGCTAGATTGGTTAGTATTTGTTGCAGTTTTTGATTGTATTTAAAAGTAACATTCTGCATGTGCTCGAGGTGTACAGCCAACAATTGTACTGGTGGGTTTCTGTTGTGGATTGGGAATTGTAGTATTCGCCATGCTGCCTCGTGAGGACATATGAATCTCCCATCGACAAAATTATTGATCTCATTAATGTTTTCAACAACATTAGTGTCAGATTGTGTTGAAGATTCAGCGGTCCTTGTGACAGCATAACGCACACGATCTGCACCTTTGGAGATGTACTTGAAAAGATACTTGATAAGCATACTCCATCCACAATATTCAACATTAATGTGGGCTTCGAAACGTAAACACAAAATTCTATTGTAAGGAACGACATATCCATTGTCAAGTGGTACCCCGCCTTTATCTACTTGAATGCCATTCGGTGATCTTTTGTAATGGATGTAACCTTGCTCGTCAAATCTAGTAACATGCTCATAGGCTTTTGGGAATGACTTAGAACATTTACCATCTATCATGCAGGGAGCATTCATTTTTGGCAAACCGCAAGGTCCATGCATCATAGATTATGTTACTATTCGATACAAAACTGGATCTGTTGTCGGGTTAGGAATTTCAGCGCTAATGAAGTTATCAACATCCTCTGCATTTTGTATCTTGCATTCCGGCGTAACCCAAAGAAGCATATGACAATGTGGAAGGCCTCTTTTTTGAAATTCGATTGTGTATAAATCTGGAAAAAGTAGAGGTCATTGGTGTTAGTACCTAAGAAACCAAAAGGAATATGTATGTTAAATAATAGAGCAAAGTTTAGGAGTATACCAGCTGCAACTTTCCCAAATGTCTCGTGTGTCTTAAAAAACTTGACTAAAGCTTCAACCTTCATTTGAAACACTCTAGCAATAATGTCCGGTCTGTCTTGTGAGTTTGCGCCACCAATTCTATTCAAGTAACGCTTGATTTCTGGCCATTTGACGCTACATGTAAAAGTTATGAAATATTGTGGGTTACCATGTACCATACAGATTGCAAGAGCATCTTGATAATGCTTATACATATATCGAGGGCCACCGGTAAAAGAAGACGGTAGGATTATTCTTTTTCCAACCTCACGGCCCTCGGTATCACCTTTCGAGAAGGCATCGTGGATACCACGCAAGAATTCAGAACGGAATTTATTTTGATTGGTACGAATATATTCAAGCCGACATTGCTCTATGCACACATATGCGTCGACCAAATATTGTTGAAAGAGACGACCTGCGTTTAACAACAACGTGTATGTATCCTTACGATCGTGGATCTGATAAGCATAAAACATATTCATGGTAAGGTTTCGATCTTTAGCCCGAGAATTCAGAGTCAATTGAAGTTCTGGAGACAAGCCTGGTTCCGCATAAGGGAAAAGAAGCGGGTACTGAAGAGGCATATATGATGAATGCAACTTGCTTACACGCTTTGCTCTGCCATCTTTACTATGTACCACAATATCATAGTCACTTGCTAAAGGGTCATTGTCTCGTACAATAGCACCAAGAGTACCCGCAACGGGTAACCCGTAAATGTTTTGTTTAGACTTGTTATAAAGGGTAATCGCAAACTCAGGTACTTGTTGTTGCGAGCAAAGGTCAGCCGCACTCTTAAAAAGGCGTACAAACTCATTGGTTTCGGCTAATGTACGCGTAAGAAGTGAGACAACATCTGGGGACAATCGACGTTGATCATCACTATTAAAAAAACGAAGTCTATTTTCAACTTCGTGCAGTGTATCATAGACATACATTTGAAGGAACCTAGGTTTCTCACCCGCTGAAGGGCATAAAGAGCCAATCCAATGTGAAATTTGGCCAGACACCTTAAAAACATACGGACCAGCAGAATGGTTAATTGTATCATCAACGTCGGCACCAAATGATGTCATTGAAAACATGGAATTATACGCACGTATGTTTACCATGAATTGCGAGCTAGAATACAATTCTTTGATACATGATGGTGGCTCAACTGGAAAAGGAATGCGTACACTGCCTGCTTTGCAACACGTGTTATATCTAGGCCTTTGTTTAAGAGGAGATGATTTCAGCCGCTCTTCGAACCAGAAGAATGCGCCACAGTATTCGCATTCATTTATACAATCTCCCAAATCAACGTATGAAGGGCCAGGCAACTGCAAATCAAATGATGATGCCGATGGACCCTCATACTGTTCCATATCAGGTTGGATAGTAGTTAGAGATTGTATAGAACGTTGATTGGCGGCAGCCCGCAACATGCTTGATCGCCTTACCAACTGACCAATTGTTTGCACACCAAAATCAGCAGGTTCATTTGAGAAAGACTGCTCACCAGAATTTTCAAGTGCAAGAGCTTTTCGTTTTCTATCCAAAGAACGTGCAGCCATATGCAAACCTGATTTTGCAAACGCTGGCTTAAAATGGAAAAAAGCTTCGACTATAAAAGGAACAAAAACATCATATTGCGAACCAATTGGAGAGAACCAAATTACAAAAGAGCACTTGTATCTCAATACTCGGAATGATAATAAAAAACGTACACAGTAATATACAGACAATCTAATCTAATCAACATGCACTGAAAATCTGATCAAATCATGCTAACGAAAATTAGAATTTGCTCTATCATACATCCTAAACTAAAATAAACATAAAGACAAACACTTTGACAGAACAAAAGAAAATCAATATTTAAGAGGTGGCTGTCTAAAGCATAGCCATCAAGTAAACTAATTACATCATGAATTTCTATTCTTAACTTCTTTTGTTATTACTTTACATCCTAAACTATAATAAGCATAAAAATAAACACTTTAATAGAACAAAAGTTGATCTATTTTGCGTCGCGGATGAGGGTTTCGAGGTTGTGTTGGGCTTGAACATCGCGAGTGCTAAGCAGATAACTCCGTCTACTGAGTGCGTCGGCAACAACGTTCGCTTTGCCTGGGTGATAACGGATCTCACAGTCGTAATCGTTGAGAAGTTCTACCCATCGGTGTTGACGCATATTAAGTTCCTTCTGATTAAAGATATGTTGTAGGCTCCAATGATCGGTGAAGATCGCACACTTGGTACCATACATGTAGTGTCGCTAAATCTTTAATGCAAAAACAACTGCGCCTAGCTCGAGATCATGGGTT
Source organism: Helianthus tuberosus (assembly GCA_030545235.1). Taxonomy (NCBI): domain Eukaryota; kingdom Viridiplantae; phylum Streptophyta; class Magnoliopsida; order Asterales; family Asteraceae; genus Helianthus; species Helianthus tuberosus. The sequence goes on along the minus strand of CM060400.1, from coordinate 16,722,450 downwards.
GTATAGTTCTTCTCGTGGATTTTAAGCTGGCGAGACGCGTAAGCTATGACCTTGTCTCGTTGCATGAGAACACAACCAAGACCAAGGTTGGAAGCATCACAGTAGACAATGAAATCGTCGTTTCCGTCGGGTAGAGTGAGGACAGGAGCATTGCAAAGCTTATGCTTGAGGGTTTGAAAGGCAGTCTCTTGTTTGGTTCCCCAGACAAAAGGCTGATCTTTATGTGTAAGGGAGGTAAGCGGTACAGCAATCTTCGAGAATCCTTCGATAAATCATCGATAATAACCCGCTAGTCCGAGAAAAGAACGGACTTCAGACGGATTCTTTGGCGTAACCCAGCTCTTGACAGCTTCAATCTTCGCAGGATCGACGTGAATACCTTGACTATTCACAATGTGACCCAGAAACTGAACTTTCTCTAACCAAAATTCGCACTTGGAGAACTTGGCGTAGAGTTGGTTCCCCTAGAGTAACTCAAGAACCAAACGTAGATGTTGCGCGTGTTCGATTTTTGATTTGGAATAAATCAAGACATCGTCGATGAATACAATGACGAAACGGTCGAGATATGGTTTACACACGTGATTCATCAGATCCATGAAAACTGCTGGTGCGTTGGTTAGACCAAAAGGCATGACAAAGAATTCGTAGTGGCCGTAACGAGTACAAAATGCAGTTTTGGGTATATCCTCCTCTTGAATACGTAACTGATGATATCCTGAACGTAGGTCGATCTTGGAAAAGCACGTAGCGCCTTGTAGTTGATCAAACAAATCGTCGATACAAGGTAGGGGATAGCGGTTCTTGATAGTTAACTTATTCAATTCCCGGTAGTCGATGCACATCCGGAACGACCCGTCCTTCTTTTTGATGAAAAGGACTAGCGCGCCCCAAGGAGATGTGCTCGGGTGAATGAAGCCTTTCTCAAGTAATTCCTGGAGTTGGGTTGAGAGTTCGCGCATTTCGGACGACGCAAGTCGATAAGGAGCTCTGGCAATAGGGTTGGCTCCAGGAATGAGGTCGATACGAAAGTTGATATCACGACTTGGAGGTAAACCTGGAAGATCATCAGGGAACACATGAGGAAATTCACGAACCACAGGAACGTCCTTTATCTCCTTCCTCTTTTCCTTCTCCGCTACTACAATGTTTGCCAAGAAAGCCCTGTATTCCTTGCGGAGATACTTGCTAGCTTGGACACATGACATAAGCTTGAGCCCCTTTGAAGTAGTATCACCGTAAACACACAATAAGTCACCATTTGCGAGCGAAAAACGAATCATCTTATCGAAGCACACAACTTCAGCATGGTTTTCTCGAAGAAAGTCCATGCCTACTATGACATCAAAACTTCCGAGTTGCATCGGAATAAGGTCAATTGAGAATATGTGATTGTTGAGCTCAAGAGTACAATCACGGATAACGGAATTGGCGGTGACGGTTCTTCCGGTTGCGACTTCAACATCGAATGTCGAGGAAAGTTAGGAACGTTTACGACTAAGGAGTTTCTCAAATTCGAACGACACAAAGAAATTATCGGCTCCAGTATCAAACAAACATGAAGCATAAATACCATTCACGAGGAACGTACCATTGACCACGTTGTTTTCGGCCTGGGCTTGACGCACGTTGAGGTTGAAAGTTCTGGTGCGTGCGGCCTGTTGTTGCTGCTGCTGTTGTTGTTGCTGCTGTGGCTGCTGAGGCTCTTGTTTCACAACCCTGTTTGGGCACATGTTGGCGAAATGGTTAGGGTCGCCACATGTGAAGCAGGCTCTGGCTTTGACCGCGGGTGCCGGAGGAGCTTGTTGACCCTGTGGGGCAGTGAGTAAAGCTTGATTGGCAGGAGCTTGACGAATACGGCAGTTGGCAGTAAAATGGCCGTATACGTTGCAATGAGCACAAAAGCGGCAAGGAATTGCAGTTGGGTGATGGTAGGTACAAGTAGGGCAGAGCGGATGTGGCCCAGTGTATGCACGCTTAGCAGGAGGTGCATTGGTCACAGGCGCTGCTACTTGACGCTGTTGGGCAGGTACAGCTTGAATTGGTGCAGCAGTGATCGCACAGTTCTTGTTGCTGGAGCTATTCTTTCTCTTGTTCTTCTTCTTGTTGCTTGACGAGGTGGGCTCAGCAGTTGGTGCGGTAGCGGTAGCTTGATGCAGATGCTTCGAAGTCTTATCCCAGACACCAGCCTTTACCCGTTTGTCGTTGATTTCAACGGCCAGTAGATAAGTTTCCTCGATCGTCGTAGTCTTAGCCGCTTGCACAAAATCAGCAACGCAGTCGGACAGGGCCCGGATGTACTTCTTGATTGCCATGTCTGGAGTCTTGACTTGGTCGGGACAGATAATGCTGAGCTGTTTGAAACGAGCAGTGAGTCCAGCATTGTCACCATCCTTCTGTTGTATGTACCAAAATTCATCTTCTAGCTTTTGACGCTCGTGAGGAGGGCAGAATTCCTCTAGCATGACTTCCTTGAGCTCGTCCCACGACAGACCGTAGGCTGCATCGTTTCCTCGCTTGTTCCTCTCGGCCGTCCACCAGTCTAGTGCACGAGACTGGAAAACGCTGGTAGCATTCAGAGTACGGAGGTCACCAGGGCAACTACTCTGTCGCAGAGTAACCTCAATGGAGTCAAACCAATGAAATAATGCAGTTGGACCTCCTTCGCCAGTGAATTCTTTTGGCCCACACGACTTGAATTGCTTGAAACTGAAGGGCCTTGCGGCAGCTTTTGGAACTTCGGTCGTTGATTCCTCAGACGATTTGCTGGCATTCTCATAGACCTCACTTACAGCCTTTGCTACGCTTTTAGCGATGATGGAAGCAAGACGTCTGTCTCTCTTTTCTTGACGAGAAAGTGCATGACGGGATCCAGACGACATTGTCTGCAATACACATCGCCACGGATCTCAACACATTGTATTCGAATCTCACCTCACACGTTTACTACTTACTAAAGCTCAGTAACACGTACATTTACACAAATCACATAAGCACGTAGGGCACATAATCACATAATACCTAAGCATGTAGAGCAAAGAAACATTTTCACATAAGAGGCAGTCAGAATACAGAAACCTATCATTCAAAGCTTGCGATCATTCGACCATAGCGTCGCGTTTTTTTTGTATACTGAATAGTGTACCGTAGCCTAAGGTTGTCCACAATTCAACCATTTGTTAGCGGTTCGAGATAGAAATGCAGTGCGAGTCGTAGGTGTCGATCGAAGTGAAAAGCAAAAATCGTGTGATTCTCCAAAAATTTAAACACATAAACAGGTAAACACATATGAACTCATAAAATCGACGAATTATCAGAGTCAGCAGTTGCGGCTCTGAACTAAAAACACAATAAAATCTCGAGATGTAGATCGTCTGCGGCTAGTAGACTTCGACTAACCAAAGTAATTCAACTATTCACAAGGACCCACTGTACACGTTCGACTTTCAGGAACATGCCCTTGCCTCGATTCTTGGGCGTTGGCACACCTCCCGTTGGTCTTATTATGACTTCAGGTCGTTGGAGTCCGTCGATCTTTGGTGAGAGTTTGTAAAACGAGAGGAACGAGTAGTCAAGGTTAGGGTTTCACCCCTGTCTCAACAACTTCGTTCCTGTTTTGGATAAAGTAGAGGAGATTATTCATTAAAATATGGATTTCACTCCTGTTTTGGTATAATTCTCCTTATTTGTAAAAATGTGGGGTGATTAAGCAACCTTAGTCGAGAGTTTGCGGTTTTCACACCTATTCTTGACTTTATTGCCCGTTCATATTGAAAATTTCGAGTGCGGTGATAGTGTAGCATAAGCGAGATTAGCAAGGAATAGTCTCATACATAATCCCTACTAGATATGCACAAGTTGGTCTGTTGGTTCCTAACTATAGTCTAGGTTTTCTAAGACATCAACCCGGACTAGGTCGAGTCTTGCCTAATTCCCTATAGTTATGGCTCTGATACCAATCTGTCACACCCCAACCGATGGCGGAATCATCGGGGCATGGCACTGAGCTAAACAGATTGTCCAGAAGTTTCCATAACAATTATCAAATACCATTCAATTTAAAATAATACGTCCCATACCGTATCTCAAACAGTACAACAATTATTACAGACAAAAACTAGGCAATTATTCTGTTCCGGCAACTCAGATTTCAAAATAGAGTAATTGTTTATCTGCTTCTAGAGACCCTTAGTTTGACCACTACAGACAACTATTTGTTGGGCTCTATAGCTTTATTCTAGCTTCGATTTCCTACCAAGTGTGCGTCCTAAGCACCTGTCACATACGTTAAAATAAAAGTCAATACATATAATGTAAAGGTGAGCATACAAGTTTGATAATAGCATATAGAGTTCGAATTCGTTTACGCATAACCAGCACGTACACATAGTGAAATGAAGCACGTTAGTTATCGACATAGATCCATCGATACCAATGACTGCGGGTTGACTGCCCGAGGTAGTTCGCAATACATGATTACCACCGTAATCCATGCAAGTAAAAGATCCTTAACAACCCCCGAGTGAACGGGTGCTGAGTCCAAACTATAGTACTATCGTTGCTAAGGCAGGTAGACAACATTCCATGTGTAAACATAACAAACAAGCATTCATAAGCCACGTATAACATGCATTAACGGTTAGCGTTCAAATAGTTTGAGTAGTGTGATAATTGTAGTTGAATATTCGTAACGTATGTAACACCCAAAAGTGCTTAAAGCAAAAAGGGATCGAGTATACTCACAGCGATTAATGGATTGAAGGGAGCGCTTAACGAGTACGGTTAGCCTGAATAGATTTGGTAGCATAACGGTAAGTGAAACGTAAAACGGAAAACAAGTGTTGGAGAGTCGGACAGCTGGTCGATCGGATGGTAGTCCGATCGGACGGCTGACCGTTCGGTTGACAGTCTGTTCGGACGGCTGTCCGGTCGGTTGGTAGGCCGATCGGATGGTTGTTCGAGTGGATTGTTTCTTCCTTTGAATAGGATGTGTTTGTGTATGATGGTTTGACTTTTGAAGTTTTCGTTGTAGCATTTGAAAGCATTGAAGTACCTTTACCTTTCAGGTCGGTCGATCGGACGGCTGTTCGATCAGCCGGCTACCCGATCGGTTAGGTATTGTAGTGATTTGCCTTGGTTCGGACAGGCGTTCGATCGGACAGGTCAACAAGTCAAAACTTAATGAGTTGCTGACCGATCGGTTGGCAAGTCAACATTAGTCAAAGACTCTAATGAAGTATGGTGCAGTGGATCGGACAGTTGATCGATCGAATAGCACAATTGTTGTTCGATCGGACAACAGGGTGTCACCTGATCGGACGGCCGTTCGATCGGGTGGCACTTCTAGTGCATTAAACATGTTGAAAAATCGATTAAGTATTAAAGCATAGTATCTCATGATCCGAAGAGTAATCCTATCGGACAGTAGTTCGATCGAACAACAGTTCGTTCAATACTAGTCTTCAAATTCATTGGTTGTGTGGGACCATGTGCTAGCCGATCGGCTGGCCAGTCGATCGGCTGACTATCCGATCGGCTGGCTGTCCGTTCGGACAGCAGTCCGATCGGTCAGCATCCTGACCTGATCAGCCCTTTCGTCTAACACTTGGCTGTTTTGTTCGTTTGTTGTTTTATCGAGGTATTTTGACATCGAGTAAAACCATTGATGCCTCGTCCTTACTTGGTTCCCGGGGTCGGACAGGAATCACCCAAATCCGGTTGGTGGTCTATTCAGAACGAAATTTAACATTTAACCCGAAGTCGGTTACCCTTGTGGATAGAATCCGGATCTTGAGCCGTACAGCCACCGAAGTGATTTGTAAACCGACTCAGGCCCCGTTTCTACCGGTATGAAGTTATTTGAGTGACAAAGAGTTGAAGGAAAGTTGGAAAATCCATCTTTCAATCCTTGTCACCGTGTACATGTTTAGATCTATGAAAGATCCTTGTTTGTTTATGTGGAAATCGGCTAGATCCAAGCCATTCTTGGTGGATTGAGGCCAAAACATGAAGTTCTTCAAGAACCCATGATGACATCATCCTAGAACACTTGAATCTTGATGATTTCATGGTTAAAAGTTAAGATTTGAAAGATAGAAAGGTGTAGGAGTGTGTATAGATCAAGAAAGTACAAGATTTAGGATGAAATCTTACCGGAATTGGGAGAAATCTGCAAAAAGGTGAGCTGAGAGTGCTGGTCGAACAGAGGTTTCCAAAAGTGGAAAAGGATGACAATGACAGGGGTATTTATAGGATGACAAAAGAGGAAAGGGCTGGCCGATCGGCCAGGTAGCTCGATCGGACAGCCTGTCCTATCGGACAGCAGTCCGTTCGGCTAGCTGTTTGATGGACTGGGAAGCCTGATCGATCAGTCGCACCTTTCGAGTGTTTTGCGCGACGATTTTTGATATTTCGATTGCGAGCGGTTCGATACGATAGGGTTTCCTAATCAAATTACTTTCAGTCCCAAATACTCATATCTCGTGTAATCTATTTTCCACCATCTATCATATTTCGTTCACGATTCGAGTTCAATTGCATTTCGAGTTAGATTTCGAGTTTCGATTGAGTTCGCTTGGTTATCACAACATAACATAAATAAACATGCACAGGTAACACATAAGGCACACATACACGTATAACAACAAGTAAGAATTCATAGCTCGAGTTGCGAATTGATGTCGATTCGATTAACATAGCTTGATTATTGATTAGTTAACTTTATCGCATTGTTACTTCCTATAATTCACAGTCGTAAGTCGATTGATTAACGATTAACACACATCGATCATTGTTATTAACAACACTTACTCCACATAATACGAATTAAGACAAAGAAATTTCTACGAGTCAAGTTGCGCGAAATCGGTCGTTGACTTAGACCTTGACTTTGACTTGTGAAAACACGGGGTGTTACATAAACCAAGTAATTTATCGTGTTTCTCCCAGCAAATTGCTGATTATGATTTTCAAATAAAGATCAAAATGTCGTCCCACATCAAAACATATGACGGGACTGAAGACCCAGAGGATCATCTCCAGATCTTCACTGGTGCTGCCAGAATTGAGAAATGGTCAAATGCTGAATGTTGCCTCATGTTTATGCAGACCCTCATAGGATCATCGAGAATATGGTTCAACGATTTACCAACCAGAAGCATTCGAAGCTTCGATGATCTGAGTAAAGGGTTTCTAGCCAATTTCTCACAACAAAGGCGGTGCGTTAAAGATGCCACGGTGATTTTCTAGATAAAACAGAGGAGAGGAGGCTGTAGACATAAAAGAGCAAAGAAAAAGGGGATCTAGCTGGCGAGGCAACAGTCAGCTAGAAAAAAGGGAAACTTCCATCCCTATGACAGACGCCAAAGGGGTTCAGAGCAACGAAGGTCTGAAGGCCGGAACCCTTCAAGCAGGGAGAAGGCCATGAACTTCACACCCCTTACCAAGACCCCTCAAGAGATTCTTGCTACAATGGAAGTGAAACAAAGCTTCCGACCTCCCAGACCTCTCCCTAAAAGCAAAAGGAATGAAAATTCCACCCAGTTTTGTGAATTTCATAAAGAGAAGGGCCACCATACTAATGATTGCTTTCAACTCAAAAAGAGAATTGATAAGGCCATCAAGTCCGGGGAGCTTGCCCACTTAGTAAAGGGGGTAAGGGACAAGATAGCCGAATGAAAGGGCAAGGAAGTTAACATGGTGGATTTTGATGGAAAGGTTCCCCACAAACGGCAGCGGTTGGAAGCTTGGGAGCTTCAGTGTGTCTGCTTCCCTCCAACAGAAAAGGACCCACTCTCAAACCCCCTTGTGGTTGAAGCAACTGTGGGTACATTAAAGACAAGAAGAGCCTACATAGACACTGGCGCAGCCACTGAAATTGTCACACCCCGACCACGTAAAACAACAAATCGTGGCGGAATCGTCGGGGAGTGTTGTAACAGAATCATTGTTTCATAACACATGGAAATTGAAGTTTTGTTTTATTGATTAAAAGAGTTACAATGTCTTAATAAACAAAGAAGTATAACATAATTAACTAGTCTTGCATCTTTTATTGTCACTAAGGCCCAAGTCCGCCTAAGTGTATCTTGATCAATCCTATGCATCATTTCCTGAAACACATGTGAAAATAGGTACGTCAGCATAAAAATGCCTGTGAGATACATAGGTTTTGTGAAAATAGGATTCATGACTTATAAGTTTAGAAAAAAAATTGTTTAACAAAAGTCAGTCATGATCCTTGTAAAATGTTTTGTTTTATAAATCATTTGAAAATCGATGATAAAGTAGATGATATGTAAAAGAGTAATGTAAGGTTAAATGAATAACCAAGTAAAATGAGTTTGTATAAAATGAGTTGTTTTGTAAAACAATTGTTTAGTGAAAATATGTCATTTGTGTAAAATGTAATATGTCAAATATTGAAATGGTTTAAATAACGCTACGATATGTAATACTATAAAAGCACTTATATATTGGAAGTACCAGCGGCGTATCCACCATGCTTTTATCTTATTACACACGCCTCGTTATTTAAATCACTTAAGCAAAACCAACCACCAATGTAAAAATGTTTATGTATAGTCAAATGTCAAATGTTTGTGTGAAAACCATCAAATGTAAATCATGTAATGTGTAATCAAAAGTTATGTATGGTAAGTAAAATGAGACTACTTAAACCACAAGTAAAAATGTACAAAACAAAGTATTTGAATAAATCAAAAGTTATGCTTTGTAGAATAATGCATGCTTTACTGATACAACATTTATGCGGTAATGTTAAACGCCTACATTCAAGCCTTGAGACTGCAGGATAACCTTAGAGTAAAAGTTATCAAAAAGAAATGTTTTCGGATTCGGTCATTCCATCCATCCAAACAAACCTAGGATTTTAGGAACGGGATTTGTCAAGTCCTACGGTACCACTACCTACTACCGAGCGGCATGATCGGTGTTAATGAATGTAATTTAGTCCCGTTATACAAACCAAATGATATACCAAATGTAAGCATATTTTATGAAAATAATGTACCTAGTATGCTAAGTGAACATACAAGGTAGAGATATAAAACAATGTGTCCATATGTTACGAGAATATATGCAACAGAGATGCAGTATAAAACAATGTACTAAGTATGCTAAGTCATCATACAAAGCAGAAAAGTCATGTAAAACAATGTGCTAGCATGTTAAGTAAACATACATAGCAAAACATAATGAAATCATGTACTAATAGTGTACTAATGAACATAGCAAGTATATGATATGAAAACATGGAAAGCATGAAAATAACAAGTAGGCACATGTGTTTCACCCCAAAATGTTTGAAAAACAGTAAAAGAGGGGACTATGTACTCACTTGAGGGTGCTTATAAGTCTTGAACAACAACCAAGCAAAGCTAGCGGGATCACGGAATCAAACGACACCCTATATAAATAACTACATAAATAACCGGACCTAAATCGGGATATTCGATAGTATGAGGTTTCGTAAACCAAATGAGTATTGGAACTCATATGATATGGTTTAACAAAGTCTACACACTAAAAGGAAACCTAACCTAAGTGCTTACGACCCATTACGATCCGTTTAGGTAACTTATGCTACTTTAACGCGTCGTTCGCGTAAAACGCGTTCGGACCGCTTAACTAGTCCTATGACAAGTAGAATATGCCTTAACATGTCTAATATAGTTACCTAATCAGTTTAGATGTCAAAATTTAGGTTACATATGCTTAAAATGAATTTATGCGTAAAAAGGGTATTTTGGTAATTTTCCTAAGGCATATATACTACCTATCATACAACTACTTAAACGACGTGACCATATGGTATAACCTCGGAAGGTTATTCCCTATACAACTATGGTCACCTAATGTGTTTGGTCGGATCCTAATGATAGACCAAATGGGTCGGGGTCGAAAGCATAAGCGATTGATCAGATCGCTTACCCTTACGACCCTAGACAAGCACAAATCTAAAAGTCGAGCTAAACATGCTAGAACATGTTTAGTTAAGTTAGAAAACAGGTTTTGATATCAAAACAAACGGTTTTGATACCCTAGAGTAGTTTGGTTACAAAATACGCGAGAATACGCATTTTGGCCGAAACTACGACTCGTCACTGAGCCTAGATAACGTGGTAATCAGTAGGCATAGTTACTAGGGACTATAACCATCGTGATTACGCGTTGACCATAAACTGGCCAAAGCAGAAAGTCAAACGCAGTTTGACTTTCATGCTTGAAATACATGAAAAGCAAGAAGAGGACTTACAAAGGGTCCAAGAGGGAAGAATGATCAAGTATGCTCAGGTAGGTGGCCTCCACAAAGGTGGTTGCCTCCACTTAGAGCAGATTTGATCAAGGTGTGAAGAAATGAGTGAATGGAGCTAGCTATTTATAGGAATTTCACAACCATTAGGATCATTTCTTGGAGAAGAGGGAATGATCTTGGCCCTACACTTCATACCCACTGATTTGTGATCCCATGGGCATCCAAAACATGCACATAGAATCAAAGAAACCAGGTGCAAAGGTGTGTAACAGCTAGATCAAGCTGGAAATCACTTCTGCTGGTCTGGGACCTGCTTACGGACCGCAAGGAGTATGGCATACGGTCCGTAAGGACCCTGCAGGTCAGCAAACTTGTAAAATGGCAGAACAGGCCCCTGAGTCTCCGAACTTGATTTTTGATGCGTTTTGACACGTTTAAGCCCCGTTAACCTCACTTAAAGGCTCAAATATGAAATTAAAGTATAGGGAACTTAAAATGTGCTCAAAAATATCCCGGATGTCGGTTCGTTTGGCCGTACGATTGCGTTGTTCGGTTAATTACGACGGAAGTTGTAACGAACGCATAAACGATCCAAATTGCGCGATGAATGGATTTTTATCATGCCAAACACTAAAATAAAATATTTTAATGCTTACATAAATTTTTGGATGTCCGGATGTATTCAGAACGTAAGTTATGCGCGAAAATGCAAACTTATGCACTTTTTGACGCTTTTAGTCCCTGAATGATCATAAAGTTTATTTTAGCACACCAAACCCTCAAAGCCTATTTCTAAGCTATGTAAAGGATATTTAGGGTGTGTTTAACTTATGATCAAGTTCTGGAATGTCCATTACAGTACGAATCGAAATACTTTCGCAGTTTGTCGAATTTAGTCCCTGTAAGCGAATAAACTTGATTTCGGCATACCAAACCTTCCAAAACTTATTTCTAAGTTATGTAAAGGTTATTTAAGGTATGTTAAGCCTATGTAACTGTTCCGGAGTTTTTTTGCATTAAATTGGTTATATTTACGCATTAGGGCGCGTATAACCTTCCAGAAAGCGATTTAGAGCCCGAAATCGAACAAGAATTGATATGTGCAAATGATACACATATTTATACAAATACCAAGTATGAAATATAATAATTCATTAGTTTGGTATTTGTTTGATGGCCGTGGAGGCACAGGTCTCACAGAAATTATGTTTGAGAAGTTCTTCAACCGTTTGAGCAATGAGGAACGTTCGAAGCTTCAACCCTCCGAAACCACCATAAAAGGTATTGTTAACATACCCCTCATGCCTTTAGGGCAACTAACCCTTGATGTCCTTTTCAGTGAAGGAAAGATGGAAAGAGTCCAACCTCTCACTTTTGTGGTTATCAATATACCTTCCAACTATGATGTCAGCATAGGAAGGCCGGGGCAGTGTGCATTCTATATGGTTGTTTCTGTTGGTCATGGCACAGTCAAGTTTCCTACCGAGAGAGGGATTGCAACCCTTCAACCTACTCAAGAGGCTTACATGGTTGAAGAGGAAAGTTCCAAAAGTGAAGAAGACAAGCAAGGGCTAATCATAAACCCCAAGTATCCTGAACAAAGGATAAGGGTTAATCCAAGCCTTTCACAAGAAACTCTCTCATATCTTGAAAAGCTACTAGCACATTATAGAGATGTCTTTGCTTAGTGCCCGTAAGATATGACGGGTATCCCTCGAAGCATTACTAAACACGAGCTGAAAATACCACCCGATGTCAAGCCTATCGTACAAAAGAAGCGAAGTCTAGCACCCGAAAGAAGCTTGGCTGCATGCCAAGAGGTTGAAAAGCTTGTATCGGCTGGAATTCTCCGAGAAGTAAAGTATCAGTCCTGGGTTGCAAACCCTGTCATGGTTCGAAAGCCCGACAATTCTTGGAGAATGTGCATCGACTTCAAGAATTTGAACAAGGCTTGTCCCAAGGATTGTTACCCGTTGCCAGAAATCGATCTTAAGGTTGATTCGCTCACTGGTTACCCTTTCAAGTGTTTTCTTGATGCTTACAAGGGTTACCATCAAATTCTTATGAAAGAAGGAGATGAAGAGGAAACCGCCTTTCACACGGATAAAGGAATCTTTTGCTACAAAAAGATGCCTTTTGGCCTAAAAAATGCGGGTGCAACCTACCAACGCCTAGTTGACAAAGCTTTTACTAGTCAAATTGGTAGAAACATGGAAGCATATGTCGACGATTTGGTAATCAAAAGCAAAACAGAATACCAAATGCTTGACGATATCCAAGAAACCTTCAAGAACCAAAGGAAGGTCAACATGAAACTCAACCCCGAGAAATGTTCGTTTGAATTTGAAGAAGGTAAATTCCTGGGGCATATTATGGGAAAACAAAGTATAAAGGCCAACCCAAACAAGGTTAAGGCCGTTCTCGAAACCAAACCACCACGAAGCAAAAAGGAGGTAGAAAGTCTGAACGGGAAGCTTGCAGCCCTGAAGTGTTTTACCTCAAAATTGGCTGAAAAATCTTTACCTTTCTTCAAAACGCTCAAAGGGTGCTCTGACAAAAAAGATTTCAAGTGGACTGAAGAGGCTAAGGAAGCCTTCAACCAGATGAAGCAACACTTAGCTTCACTCCCAGATATCACAGCCCCAGAAACAGGAGAACTAATCTCTATATACCTTTCGGTTGCCGAAGAAGCAATAAGTGCGGTTCTAACCATCGAATGAGACAAAGTTCAGGTACCCGTTTATTTCTTCAGCAAAACTCTAAAACTGGTAGAAATCAAGTATTCTCCTTTGGAAAAACTTGCTCTAGCCCTAGTCCAAACGGATAGAAGGCTTCGAAGGTATTTCCAAGCACACCCTATACAAGTGGTACCAACCAACCCATTAAGAGTGTGCTTGAAAAACCGGAAAATTCAGGGCGATTAGCCAAATGGGCTGTGGAACTAGGTGAACACAAAATCATGTTGGTGCACACATCTGTCGTCTTCGTCTTAATATCGAGTCTCAGTTCGGAGCGGATCTTATCAGGCATGATGTCATCATCTTTGATGATGACATCATCATGCTTACATCATCAACTACATATTTACGTGAAAGAATACAAGGCATGCATGAAACAGAATGTGATTTAGTTGAGTTTCGCTTCAAGACAAAATAGAATTCAAAGGTTTCGCTTCAACAGAATGATTAATTGTAACATTTCGCTTCAAGGAATTATAAAGATTTCGCTTGAAGGGTGTCGCTTCAAGAGTCTTCAAGCGAAATCATGAACCTTATAAATAGGGGTAGTGTGCTTTCATTTGTAACAGTTTTTGCCAAGTGATACCGAAGTGCTGCCGGTTTCTCTTCTGAATGTAAAGGTTGTCAATATCAATATATAAGAGATTAAAGTGAATATCAAGCTGTTTACTCGTTCGTTTCTTAGTTTCCGCCTCTGAAACGGACTAGAACTCTTCCGAACGACTCGTTTAGGTCGCAATCCGATCCTACAATTGGTATCAGAGCTCAGGACGAGGAGTTCTTGCCAAAAACAGCTGGTTTTCACTACGATTTCTGTTTCTACATCATTCTTTTTCGAAATTTCAAACATTTTACGGATAAAATCGGACAAATATCACATATGTTGTGCGCAAACATGTTTTAATCAATCCTTGAAAGTTTCAGCATTAAAATCAGCCTAAAACTTGTAATTTTGTGTGATTTCGCTTCAATTGCTCGAACAAAATGATGACATCAGCAACATTCTGGATAGATTTCGCTTGAAGAGTTCACATTTATCATTGATTTCGCTTGAACAAATTGAATAGCTGAAGCGAAATTGAAGGTGTCGCTTGAAATATTCTGATGTCTTAACTGAATTGTGTTGTTCATCGAAACCTGCTGTTCATTAAAAACCAATTGTTTGCTTAAGTCAGCTTATCTGGTTGTGAATATATCGGTTTATATAGTGATTGTGAAGAATCATTTCGGATCTTGCAAATAACTTTTGATAAAATCAAGTAATGCATTAGATAATTTTGTCTGCCATTAAAATTGTAAAGGTACTTGTCCGGTATAATTGTGTTACGAGGAGAATCAGTTCGTGTGAAAGATTGTTTGAGAAATTCTTTGATTTCAAGTCATGGATACCGGGTTTTATAATGCGTTTGCAACACCGTCATCACCAGCTGCGATTGCTCAAGCCATGAATCTTGAAAACGAGACGGGAACCACTCAGAAACCCCCGAAACTGATGAGTATTGAAGAATACTACGGGTGGAAAGATCGCTTTGAAAACTGGGTTCAGGCAAATCATCTCAGATCGTGGGAATGCATATTGAAGAAGTACACTTTGCCTCGAACAGATTTGCAAGTCATCAAAGAAATATCCGAGTTCACTGATCAAGAACGAGCAATGTATAGAGCTGAGAAAATGATGATTAGTTTGTTTCAGCAGGCGATAAAAGAAGATATATTCATTCTGTTACAGCACGACAAAACTGCTAAGTCAATTTGGGATGCACTAAAGGTCAAGTTCGAGGGAAGCGAAAACATGATCAAAAGCAAGAAAGCGTTACTAAAGAAAGAATTTGATTTGTTTTGTAGTTTGCCGGGAGAGGATACTAAAAAGCTAATCGAGAGATACTGTCATTTGGTGCGATCTTTATCTATGTTGGGTGTTGAAAAAGGTCGTGAGGAGTGGGTGGATAAATTGGCGGACGCGTTACCTCAAAAGGAGTGGGGAACGTATTTGATGATCTTGAAGAATACTGGTGTGTATGATGGATTGACAATCTCACAGTTTATAGAGAAAATTGAAAGTCAAGATCTGGAGCAACAGAAAATAGCTAGGATGAGCAGTCCGAGTGGTCAACAGGATATTAAAATGTACTACAAAGGTAGCATTCCGGTTTCAGAATCTGAAAGAAGTCCGAAAATTCAGACTGCATTCAGTGCTGGGGATTCTTCAGAAAAAGCTGATCAGTGTTCAGGCAAAAGCACCAGTGGATTCTCATCATTTCTGAGTGTTAATCCTAAAGAATCAAATTCGAGTTTTCAGTCTCAGAATACAAAAACAGGAAATGGATACATGATTCAATGCAACATAGCTCTCAATCTTCCAGAAGGTCAAAGTTTTTCTGAAGACACTGCTAAAGACCATATGGCACTTCTGGGTTCAGTTTTGTTATCCTATGAAGGTCTTGTTGCTGGTAGGATCGGCAATCCTATGCTTACCAAAGAGGATTACGATCAGATAGACGCTGAAGAGATGGAACTTATGGATATAAAATGGTGTCTCGCAAGTGTTCTTCGACGAGCTGAGAAATTCAAAACAATTACCGGGAGAAATGACTTTCTTGATGCTTGTGTATCTACTTTAGGTTTTGATAAATCTAAAGTTACTTGTTTCAGATGCAGGGAAAAAGGCCATTTCAAGCGGGAGTGCAAGAACAGGGAAGCTAGTGGTGCTCAGAATCCGTTCGGAAAAGACGATTACTACCGGAAAGCCATTTATCAGCAAGTTGGTCAGTCACAAGACTCACAAACGGCTCATGGTAGAAAGATTGAGGATTCCAAGAGAGGATGTTTGGTAGATTTTAACTGGAAAAATTATATCTCTCCTGATAACAAAGCATGCATAGTCGATCAAGATGATGAAAGACTACCAGAAGGCTTCAGCTGGGATATGTTTGTTGATGAAAAGGGTGATTTCAAAGCTTTCATTGCAAAGATTGTTAGAGAACCAGACATGTTTGCTACATGGATGAAATCTATTGGTGAGACAGTGAAAAGTGTGAAGGAACAGTCTGTTACATCTGAAGAAAGCTCAGAAAGTGCTGATGATGATTCACTGAGTTCAGATGAGAGTGTTCAAAATGTTGTTACTTCAGAAAAAGAAGTTGTATTTGATCAAACACCATCTAATTCTGGTGTATCAGATGCTAGTTCTGAAAAATCTGTAGAGTTTGATCAAACAACAGTTGATAGCAGCAGTGATGATGAGGAAGAAAAATATGTTAATGTTGCAAAATCTCATCTTTCTTCTGAAAGTTTTCATTTCTATTTTGCAGATCGCATGGAGAAACTGAAGGAGAAACGAGCTGCTAAAGAACAACAACAAATGAAATCTGAATATGTTGTTCAGAAAGAGAATGTTGAAAGTGTTGCTGAGAAGACTACTGAAGCTGAGAAGGTGAAAGAAGAAGAAAAAGTGATCGAAGTTGAAAAGATCATAGAAATTGAAAAGATTGTTGAAGTCGTCAAGCCTTGCACGAAGTGTTTGGAAGCATGCAAGGAATGTGTAGCAAAAGACGACATCATTGCTGAATATGAGAAGAAGAAGGAACAGTTACTGTTCAACCTCAACTATGTGAAAGAATCTTATGATGTCTTGAACAAAACAGTAACTGGTCTCCAAAAGACAAACTCAGAACGAGAACAAGCACTTACGATGATGAATGCTGTTATGATGACAAAGCAAAAAGCTATCAACTTTTACATCGAAGAAAGTGCTAAATGGAAGCAAGAGTTGGAAACAGAGAAGATTGAGAATGAGAGAATTAGACGTTTGTTACAAAGCTATTCTAGTTCTGATTATCTCATTGATCGTATTTACCCAACTGTTGCAGGTATGGAAGCTTTTCAAGACGAGAAGCCAAAGGAAAAGAAAGATAGTGGTAAGAAACCGACTGTTAGATATAACAAGTGTCCACCTCCAATTTGGGAAGGGTATTCTCCTAGAAAACCGAACGAGGAGCAACTTGAAAAAGCAGTCAATATAAAGCTAAAAACCGACACAACTGACGTTTTACCAGATAACATTGATGTCACATTTACCTCATCCGATACTGATCATGAGTCTGAGTTAATCAAAAAGGTGGTCGATCAGGTGTTAGACACTGAGGAGGAGTCTGAGTCAAAGTCTGAGTCTGGGTGTTCAAGTTCGTCTGTCAAAAGTTCGAGTTCGTCGGTCAACAGTTCACAGTCGTCGGTTAAACGGTCTTATAGTAAAGAATTTTTGTTATCAAAGGCAAATTTGGATGATGAAACATTTGAAGTTGCATATACTTTAAATGATTCGGACAAATTATACTCTGACAAAGAGTTTCCAATAAGAAGTGTTCGTTTTGACATGATCAAAAAGGTTTTCAAAATGACAGAAATTAATATTTCTGAAATAAAAGATTTAAATATTACTGAAAAATCTAAAAAGTACACTTCAAGAGTGCAACAACGTCTAAACAAGAAAAAGGGTTACAATTTTGGTTCTGGTTTTCAAAAGAAATCTAACCAAAATCGTAGCTACAAAAAGAAAGGATTAGGATTTATTCCACTAGAAAATCATAAAAATTTGAAAAATTCTAAAACAAAAACAGAATTTGTATCAGGTGGATTTGCAGAAGAGGAACAGAAGAAACCATTTTGGAGACAATCAAATCAAGAGTTTCTTGCTGAAAAAAAAAAGAATGGAACTGAATTGTTTTATCAAAGAGAGACTCGTACCTGTTACAAGTGTAATGAAACTGGTCACATTGCATGGAATTGCCAGAAAAATACCAAAACAAAACAGGGAGTTTCTCAGAAATTGAAACAAAAGGTTGTTGATGTTGAACCACCAATTGAAAATTTTAAAATTTTTGAAAACTCAACTTATGAGGTTGGTGAATGTTCTAAAAAGAATTTTTACAAAAAGAATGCAAAAGACAACCAAGTGTGGGTTGTTAAGAAAGATGATGAGAAAGTCGGTGATGAATCTGGTTCCACAAAGCCAGAAGAGTCACAGGGTGAGGTGAAAATTTCAGTGAATGATGATGAGTTTCCATCACTGAAATTTGAAGAAGTTAAACAGAAAGTTGGTAAGGTTGATATCTCGAATCAGTTTTACACAGAGAAAACTAAGTTTGATGTCGAGAAAACATTTAATGGAAGTGTTAAGAAAATTTTTGGGAAAATGTTGAATGGGAAAGTTAAGGGGGTTAAAGAATTTTATGCCACGAAAAAGGCAACATACAACCCTACTGCTCAAGAATTGAAAGCCATCAAGTCTGAAAAGACTTGGATGGAAGTTTGTTTCCCATGATAGTCTAAGGACTATGCCGGAGATCCCAAGTTTATATCGTGGATCAGGAATCGGCATCTTTCAAATGTTTGAAGATTTTGGTTGAAAGATTTTGATAGTGTTTGAATGTTTACAGGTTGAAGGACTACGCCGGAGCTTCCAGGTTGGTAAGTGCGAAGCAGGAATCGGCATTATGATTGGTAAAATGGTGATGTAGACGTAACATTCCTACATGTGGTAATTTTTACAATTGGTATAGAAAATGCTTACATGAAAAAGGTTAATCAAGGTCATTAAGTTGAACTTGATTGGACCATACTTACAATTGGTATTTTGAAAGACAAAATGATGAACCATTCCCCTAACTTTACAAGTGGTAAAATCAACAAAACCTATTTTCCGGAAAAATCATTTTGGTTAAAACAAACTTAAGTGTTTTGAAATCATTATGAGAAAATAGTTTTGTGTAAGGGGGAGTTCTGATTGTTTATGCCATGTGGATGGCGAATTGAGGCGATTTGATATCGGTTGTCATGTTTTCTGTATAGTTTGTTTTTAAATTTCCTAAAATGTGTTTGCATTTTAGGGGGAGTAGAAAATTTCAGAAAATCCAAAAACATTTGAAAATTTGAAAAAGCCAAAAACATCCAAAAACATTTGAAAATTTGAAAAAGCCAAAAACATGATAAAATTCAAAAATGAGTTTCGTTGTGAATAAGAGGAAATGATAGTACATCAGTGGACTATCACGGCACGCTAAAGAATTGGAAAGTAAAAATGTGATAAACGGTCTCACTGATGATGTGCCAGTAGATTTTTGCACATTTAGTAGATTGTGACGAGATATAAACCTAAATTTCAAACTTGCTTGTTCTGTGGGTTAACATAAACTTGGATATATAGGTAACCCCTGAAATCTTGTTTGAAAGGTCCCTTATTCTGAGATACTAGGTCTTTATGCTCAGTGATATCTGGGGTATTATCCCGGGACTTCTGCTGAAAGAAATTTCTGACCTAGTCCCCGGATAATACTTTCTGCAAATGCTTGAAACATAGCATCGCCCTCAGCAAGCTGATGAAACAATAAAATTGATAGTCGCTGCTGTTGTAATGCAAAAAGATCCTCTAAAGGGGACACACCAAAAGTCGAAGCCGTCATCTCTTTGCGTATCGAAAGATCGACCTGAGCTCTCACGGCCCTCGTACTATAATTTATTCCCCTGACAGATATCATCTGTGGTATACTCACCTGTAAGACTGAATATTGGGATCTGGATACGGGAGTATATTCAAGTAGTGAGACACACGAATAAGTTCAAGAGCTTAAAACATTAATCTCGTATCTCGGATCAATTGAACTTTGTGTGAAAATTTAAGAGGATCAGTATACTGACAATCTAAGTGAATCGTTTAGAACTTAAAATGAAATGAAGCTTAACGGTGTTAGTGACTTGTCTCAAAAACTGATATGATCCTCTTGCACGAACTCACAAAAATATTGTTTGTAAATATTTCTTTACTGCATTTTATTTCTGTTATTTCAAAAATCCAAAAAGATTTTCGGTGTGTTTTAGCAAAAATTTTGAAAAATACAAAAAGATTTTCGACAACTGATATTGAAAAGCTGATTGTCAAAATTCCAAGTGCTAAACATGACGAACAGGTTTGGGGAATTTGATTGAAAAGTTTTTCAGAGATAAAAATTCGTTAAAAGATCATTGTTAATGATTGATTGTATATTGATTGGAAAAGGATCAGTGTTGGTGCATGATATTTGATAAATTGTTAAATATTTTATTCTTTTGAATCTTATTTTTGGGTAGAGAATGTGCAGGATAGTAGATAGAGTGCCAGGTTCCGATACCTGAGGATTCTGAAATACTGTAAAAGCCAGACTACGATCCCAGCATGTTTTGAGGGGGAGTCTGTTAGAGAGAGAGAGTTGGAGATAGAATAGAGCCAGGTAGAGATCCTGAAGAAAGCTCAAAGACTGATAAAGACTGAAGATTGAAACGACTCGACACTTAAGACTCGTCAACATCTGAGGGGGAGTCTGTTGGTGCACACATCTGTCGTCTTCGTCTTAATATCGAGTCTCAGTTCGGAGCGGATCTTATCAGGCATGATGTCATCATCTTTGATGATGACATCATCATGCTTACATCATCAACTACATATTTACGTGAAAGAATACAAGGCATGCATGAAACAGAATGTGATTTAGTTGAGTTTCGCTTCAAGACAAAATAGAATTCAAAGGTTTCGCTTCAACAGAATGATTAATTGTAACATTTCGCTTCAAGGAATTATAAAGATTTCGCTTGAAGGGTGTCGCTTCAAGAGTCTTCAAGCGAAATCATGAACCTTATAAATAGGGGTAGTGTGCTTTCATTTGTAACAGTTTTTGCCAAGTGATACCGAAGTGCTGCCGGTTTCTCTTCTGAATGTAAAGGTTGTCAATATCAATATATAAGAGATTAAAGTGAATATCAAGCTGTTTACTCGTTCGTTTCTTAGTTTCCGCCTCTGAAACGGACTAGAACTCTTCCGAACGACTCGTTTAGGTCGCAATCCGATCCTACAAATCACCTATGTTCCAAGAAAATCCATCAAAGCCCAAGTCTTGGCTGATTTCATTGTAGAAGTCCCAAAACAAGCCGTCACGGAAGTTAATACAACTACCTCTTGTAACACCCCGTGTTTTCGAAAGTCAAAGTCACAGTCAAGGTCAAAGTCAACGACCGATTTCGCGCGACTTGACTTGTAGTAAATTTCTTTTATGTGTTTATTTTAGTTGTATTATGTGGAGTAAGTATCAATAATTGCAATAATCGACGTATGTTTTCGCTATTCAATCGACTTACGACTGTGAACTATAGGAAGTAACAATGCGATAAAGTCAAATCAATCCAACTTAATCGACATCGAATCGAATCGCAACTCGAATTACGCATTTTGGTTATTGTCTTACGTGTGTGTGTGCCTTATGTGTTACTTGTGCATGTTTATTTATGTTATGTTGTGGTAATCAATCGAAAACGCAATCGAACTCGAATCGCAATCGAACTCAATCGAAATCGAACTATGATATCTAGTGGAGAAGAGATAGCGCGAGATATGAATGGTTGGGATTAAAAGTAATTTGAATAGGAAACTCTATCGCTTTCGCATCGCTCGTAATCGAAATATCAAAAATCATCGCGCCGAACACCCGAACCAAGTGCCATCCAGCCGGATTGCCATCCGACCGGGCTGTCACTTGATCTGGTGCCATATGTCATCCGACCGAGATGACATCCGACCGGACTGTCATCCGGGCGAGATGCCATCCGACCGACCTACCCTTTCCTCTTTGAGTAACCCAATAAATACCCCATGACACTCTCAAACTTTCTACTTTTGGCATCTGACGTCCGAACAGCCCGTGCTCCCCACCTTTTCTTTGATTTCTCTCAACTCCGATAAGATCTCGTCCAAAATCTTGTACTTTCTTATTCTACACGCACTCCTACACCTTTCTATCTTTTGAATCTTAACTTTTAACCATGAAATCACTAGATTTGAGGTGTTCTAGGATGACGTCATCACGTGTTCTTTAAGAACTTCATGTTTTGGCCTCAATCCACCAAGAACAACTTAGATCTAATCGATTTCCACATAAATAAACAAAGATCTTGCATAGATCTAAACACATTCATGGTGAAAAAGGATTGAAAGATGGTTTCTAACTTTCTTTCAACTCTTTTAAACTCAATGCACTCAAAACCGATAGAATCGGACCTTGTTCTAGTCTTCTACTTATTCTTAGTGTTATGCTAGCTCAAGATCTGGATTCTACTCACGAGACCACCGATTTCGGGTTAACCAAGTGTAAGGATCTTCAAAAATGTTCCAAAACGACCCATAAATGAAAACTCGGACCCCTGAAACCCTACTGGGCATGAAAAATCAAGAAATCAAGATTTCTGGTTCTCGGGTGGGCCGCGTAAAGGATAAGAATACCCTTACGCGGGCCGCGTCAACCTTAAATTGACCGGATAAGCATTCCCAGTCCACGTGTCACACACGTGGCATGCCTACCAGTGACATGGATGCCCTAATCTACGAATAGACCTCCACGCGGGCCGCGTATAGGTTAAGGGAGGGCTTACGCGGGCCGCGTAAGACCCAAATTTCACCTATAAATTGCCTGGACATCGAGCTTTCATTATGTGTCGAAAACTTTTCATAAAAACGAAGTGCTACTGCTCAAAAGTCGAAATTCATATTCACGATAGTGAAACGCTGCTACCATACAGGGTATTAACTCGATCGCTGCTACGATTCAATGTCCGATCGATTGAAATTATCCAATGGATGTTTAAGTGCTGCCCACATTAGGGCCATACTTTGTCATTCGTCGTAAATTCGATGAATGTTTAAGTATTGCATTTTGTCATTCGTTGTGAGGGTTTTATCTCGTGAGTTATCGTAAATGCTGTATTAGTTACTGACCTAGTTCGTGTGCATTGTTATTTAAATTAGGTTACAAGGCTAATCAGTAGGCTAAACTTTGCCCGTTTAAATCTGCAATGTGAGTCATTCTCTTTTATCAAAAGTATTTTACAATACTCCATTATTTTCAAAGGTTATAATTACAGGGATTAAGTCATGGTTATCTTGAATCACTGGCTAGTGGGGTATTGTGCACATTACTAATTTCTCACGGTTAGGCTAATAAATCCTAACAGTGATAATCATCACTACTTGGGGAAATAGACCCAATAGTGGTATGACCATCGTCACCAGGAGGTGACACGGCGCCAGATAAAAATAAGATAAAAGCCATTGTTATCGCTCTTATGCTGTAATTTATAACTACGTGTCGTTTTATCAAATTTGAATGACTCGCCAGTATTTCCCCGCTGATAAAAATATTTTCAAAACATGTTTCAGGTGACTACTGTGAACCAAGGAAAAGTGCTACGGAGCACTAACAAAAGCTTGAAGTAGTGGCTCAGTTAAACAAATAAACATGTTTTGTAAATTAGAGAATTTCATTGTGAAATTCCTCTATTGTAAATTACGGGGTTTATCCCAAATTATGAAATAAAATAATCGGGCATTTCAAGTTTTAAAAGATCCTGTAAAATCTTCCGCTATCAACTCAATTAATAAATACCACGGGTTTCTGTCCCGCGGCTCCTGAACCGGGTAAAATCGGGGTGGGGGCCGTGACAGAAAAAGGTGGTATCAGAGCTACTGATTTAAGCCAATTAAGTAATTAGAAATACTTAATTTTCTTAATTACCATTTTGTGAATATGTGTTTTTAACTGACTACTTTCTAGTTACAGTATGGGTAAACAAAGAATTTCGGACATCTACCAAAGATGCGGGAACCTCATCCCGATCAAATTCCTCAAGATACTCAGCTGATACTGAGGAGGGAATATTTGTTCATAAAGCACAGTTTGAGAAACCACTTACCCCTAATAAAAGAAGTTGGATTATTAGAAAAAGTCAAGAGAAAATAAAGAAGTTACAACCAAAAGGAGTGATGAGTAATAAGGAAACTCAGGAAATAGGCAATAATCCACCCTGGGAAGATGAGTTAGATGAAAGATGGGCAAATCTCTATATGTTAGCCACTACAGCAGTAAATGCTAACATATAGTCGAATCGCCAAACTAGTACCAGCACCCATATTATCTATAAGCCAGAAACTTTGTCCATTAAATAAACAACTTAGTAAGAAAAGATAGACTAAAATAAATTATCCCTAGTATATTTTACATTCCAGTTGTAATTTGAAATAGATATATAAAATTCGCAATATGTTATTTTAATCAACCCGTTTGTATAACTACTTAAATTTTTGATTGCTTTTCTGTGATTATGTGAAAATTTTAACCTAGAATTTTGTGTGTGTTTCTTCATATCTGCCAAAACAGCATGAATGAGTTATCTGAAGCTCTTCAGAATCTCAATCTCTATACTGTTAATGTGGAAGTTTCCAGAGACTTTACTGGTTACTGTGCTGATGTTGAGGAACCTATGGAATTTCAAGCCCAACCACCGGAAAAACCCAAGCCAAAGAAGAGAAGAAGAATTGTGGGCTGGAGGCGTGTGCGCAGAAGGAAACCAGTAACTCGGAAAGTTGCCAAGACAGAGGACCCTGTGGATAAAGGGAAAGGAATAGAAATTGGAGAAAGTTCCAGGAAAAACCAGGAAATGCGATTGCAGGAAGAGCTGGATTGCATACTACCAAGTTGTGATATCCTTAAGCCTGTTAATGAAAACCTTTTCACTTATCCTGCCGAAACCCAGCTTCCAGTAAACCTGGAACCAGCCATCCCAGATCCCCTTGTCAACACCCGACCTCTAGGAGAAATGGAAGAATGGTGGACCAACGACTGGCAGTTTCAGAACCTCCTCAATAACCCTTATACCTTTTTCCCTCAGTTCGACCCAGAGCCTGCACCAAACCCACCATTGAGCAATGAGAACCTGGCTGAACCCCGCCATTTTGGCGAGGAGCTGGTGGATGCAGGCAATAGAATCCGGGAGGTGGGAGAACAGATCTCCTGGAAGTACGACGAGAGGGAACGTCGTTTCTAAAAATGACAGCTGATGAAATAGCATGTGGTGATGGAAGCATGTGTTTAATAATATAATAATAATAGTAAAATATAATCCTGTAAAATAACCTAAAAATAAAAATTTTGTAAGATAACCAGTTTGTACGGATGCCTATTATAATATATATAAAAATGGAAGTCGAGAATCGACAATTTTGGCTATATTTGTTTACGTGATTATGTGCAATTATTTTGTTATGTTTGGTTTTTTATTTTGTGCTAATCACTTATATAAAATAATTACCAGATGGAACACGCTGGTAATGAACCCGTTAATGAAGTTAATCAATCTGAGCAAAACAATGAAGATCAATTTCTGAATAGGCAAGATATCGAGAATATCGTTGCTCAGGGAATAGCCAATGTTATTCCAGCAATACTTGCTGGTGCACGAAATCCAATTGAACTTCAACAAATTATTCCTAGCAAACGTACACATGGTGATAATTTCAGTAATAGTGTAAACGGAGGCGGCAACCATACTAATAACGACAACGATGGGATGCAAGCTCCAGTCTTTAAGAAAATGAAAGCTGCAACGCCTGGTTGCACTTATAAGGAGTTTCTTGCCTGTAAACCGGTTGAATTTGCAGGAAACGAAGGAGCGACTGCGGCACTGCGTTGGTTAGAGAAAACTGAGGCAGTAATTAAAATAAGTAAATGCGCAGAAGAAGACAAGGTCATGTACACGTCGCATCTTTTTAAAGAAGGGGCGCTAGAATGATGGAATACGGTACTTCAAGCCAAAGGAAGTGATGCGGCCTATGCCATGAGTTGGGAAGAATTTAAGCGACGGTGGAAAGAAAATTCTATCCCGGATATGAAAAGGAACAAATGGCAAATAATTTCCTGAACCACAGGATGGTGGATGTAGACTGTCGAGGGTATACTTCGACATTCTTCGAATATGCGAGAGTGGTACCAACCCTGGCTTCGCCAGAGCCAGTACTTATTTCCCGCTATATTTGGGGATTGATTGGCGAAATCCGTGATATCGTTAAAGATGCGAGACCTCGCACAATTGACGATGCTGTGGAATTAGCCAACACTTTGACGGACGGACTCGTACGTACGAGAGAAGAAAATAGGAAGAAGGAAGTGGCCCAAAAGATTACCCAGGGATTCCGTATGGGTAACCGTAGTAATTTCAAGAAAAAGGGAACTGGGCAATCTTC
Source organism: Helianthus tuberosus (assembly GCA_030545235.1). Lineage (NCBI taxonomy): Eukaryota > Viridiplantae > Streptophyta > Magnoliopsida > Asterales > Asteraceae > Helianthus > Helianthus tuberosus. The sequence continues at coordinate 16,696,343 of CM060400.1, read as the reverse complement.
CACTGTTCCATTTTGCAATGCCTGTAAAAGAAAGCATTTTTGAAGATGCAAGGGGTATTGCAATTTCTGCAAAATTCTGGGGCACCAAGAAGAAGATTGCAGGAAGAAGAAAGCAACAATCTGCTATAACTGCGGAGAAGTTGGACATTTCAGGCCAGATTGCCCGAAATTGGCCAAACCAGCTGATAACAAAGCCAGATCCGCAGAAGGAACTAGCAAGGGAAACGCAAGAGCCTTCCAGTTGACTACACAGGAAGCAGAGCTAATCCCTGACGTGATAGCTGGTACGTTCCTAGTTCACAACGTCTATACAAAAGTATTATTTGACTCTGGTGCAAACCAAAGTTTTATAAATACTTCATTCTGCCAAGCTCTTAATTTACCCTTAACCAACCTTAGGCAGATTTTTACAGTCGAAACGGCCGATGAAAATTCTGTTAAAATAGATAAAGTTTTGCGAGAAGAAAAGATAGAACTTTTAGGCCATAAATTCTCTGCAAACCTGTTACCTATGAATTTAGCCTGATTCGATGTAGTATTAGAAATGGATTGGTTAGTAGCCAACCAAGCTCGAATTCTTTGTGATAAAAATTCCATAGAAATTCATACACCTACGGGAGAATTAGTGGTGATTACCGGAGATAAGCCACGAAAGCCCCTGAAATTCATTTCAGTAATGAAGTTGGCCAGTTATTCAAGAAAACAAGAAGTGGTGTATATGATTTCAGTAATCAATAACGCGAAAGGTAAGGAACTTAAAGAAATTCCTGTAGTAGCAGAATACCCAGATGTATTCCCAGAAGAACTACCTGGATTACCACCCAACCCAATAGGGAAGTCGAATTTAGAATTCATCTAATTCCTGGAACCACACCGATAGCTAAGGCACCTTATCGGTTAGCACCCACCGAAATGCTAGAATTGAAAAAGCAGTTAGATGAATTATTAAGTAAAGGGTTTATACAACCTAGTTCATCCCCGTGGGGAGCGCCAGTGTTGTTTGTGAAAAAGAAAGATGGATCGATGCGAATGTGTATCGATTACCGGGAATTAAATAAGGTCACAATTAAGAACCGATACCCATTACCTAGGATTGATGATCTTTTTGATCAATTGCAAGGAGCTAGATACTTTTCTAAGATAGATTTACGCTCAGGATATCATCAGTTGAAGGTACAAGAAGAAGACATACCTAAAACTGCTTTCAGAACTAGGTATGGTCATTACGAGTTTACAGTCATGCCCTTTGGACTAACAAATGCTCCTACAGCATTTATGGACATGATGAATAGGATCTGTAAACCGTACTTGGATAAATTTGTAATTGTCTTCATCGAAGATATACTTATTTATTCCAAAAATCAGGACGAGCACTGTCAACACTTGCATGTACTCTTAACTTTGTTAAGAAAAGAAAAACTTTACGCCAAATTATCGAAGTGTGAATTTTGGCTGCAAGAAGTGCAATTTTTAGGACACATGGTGAATCACGAAGGCATTCACGTAGATCCTGCTAAGATAGAAGCAATCACCAATTGGAAGGTCCCGCAATCAGCTATGGAAATTAGAAGTTTTCTAGGATTAGCCGGATATTATAGACGGTTCATTAAGGATTTTTCTAAGATAGTTGTGCCCTTAACTAAGCTAACCTGTAAAACAATTAAGTTTGAATGGTGACCTAGACAAGAAGAGGCCTTTAGGATTTTGAAGCAAAAGTTAACAAACGCTCCAATTCTAGCCTTACCAGAAGGAACAGAAGATTTTGAAGTATACTGTGATGCTTCTAAACTAGGATTAGGATGTGTGCTAATGCAACGCAAAAAGGTAATTGCGTATGCCTCAAGACAATTGAAGAAACGCGAAGAAAACTATACGACTCATGACTTAGAATTAGGAGCCATAATTTTGCCCTTAAGATTTGGAGACACTATCTGTATGGAAGTAAGTTTACTATCTATACAGATCATAAGAGTTTAAGATACATATTTGGGCAAAAAGAATTAAACATGAGGCAAAGAAGATGGATGGAAATTCTAAGTGACTACGACTGTGATATTCAATATCATGAAGGAAAGGCAAATGTAGTTGCATATGCCTTAAGTCGTAAGTATCATGAAAAGCAGAAGCCAGTTCGTGCTCTTAGATTAAGTCTACAACTAGACTTAATGGAACAAGTGAAGAAAATTCAAGAAACAGTAATCAAGGATGATGCTGAAGGAATGAAAGGAAGAATAAAAGAATTAGAACAAGGAAGTGATGGAATTTGGAGATTCCACACAAAAAGAATTTGGGTACCTAGGCAAGGAGAATTAAGAAATAAGATTTTAGAGGAAGCCCATAAATCTAGGTATACCATGCATCTTGGTAACAATAAGATGTACCAAGATTTAAGAAATAACTTATGGTGGATAGGAATGAAAAAGGACATAGCTAGATATGTTTCTAAGTGTCTTACTTGTTCCCAAGTGAAGGCAGAACACCAGAAACCTTCAGGTTTACTTCAACAATTAGAAATGCCTGTATGGAAATGGAAATGGAAACTTATAACAATGGACTTTGTTACTAAGTTGCCCAAAACTAGAAATGGTAATGATGCGATTTGGGTAATTGTGGATCGATTAACCAAATCAGCTCATTTTCTACCCATGAAGGAAACCTTCAGCATGGAAAGGTTAGCCAAGTTGTATGTAGATGAAGTTGTATCCTTACATAGAGTTCCACTCTCCATTGTATCGGATAGGGATAGTCGTTTCACTTCCCACTTCTGGACAAGTTTCCAGGAAGCAATGGGAACCCGACTAAATCTGAGCACTGCATACCATCCTCAGACAGACGGACAAAGCGAAAGAACGATCCAAACCCTGGAGGACATGCTTAGGGCATGTGTAATAGATTCCGGTGGAAACTGGGATGACCACCTACCCTTAATTGAATTCTCCTATAACAATAGTTATCATTCAAGTATTGAAGCTGCCCCATTCGAAGCACTGTATGACGCAAGTGTAGAACTCCAGTCTGTTGGGCAGAAATAAGAGAAAGTCAATTATCAGGTCCTAAAATAGTGCAAGAAACTACCGATAAGATTACTCAAATCAAGGAAAGATTAAAGACGGCTCGAGATTGCCAGAAGAATTATGCCGATAATCGACGCAAGCCGTTAGAATTCCAAGTGGAAGACAAAGTACTATTGAAAGTTTCTCCTTGGAAAGGAGTAGTTCGGTTCGGTAAGAAAGGAAAGCTAAGTCCAAGGTATGTAGGACCATTCCCAATAATACAGCGAATAGGACCAGCAGAGGAGCTAGCTGGAGTACATGACGTATTTCATGTATCCAATCTCAAGAAATGTCTATCTGACGAATCCTTGATAGTACCTCTTCAAGATGTAGAGGTAAATGAAAAGTTAAAATTTGTTGAGAAGCCACTGCAAATAGAAGACAGAAAGATTAAGTTTCTCAAGCACAAGCGACTAGTGTTGGTCAAAGTCAAATGGGATTCGAAAAGAGGACCCGAATACACCTGGGAACTGGAATCGGAAATGAAGCGAAAGTATCCTCACTTATTTCAATAAATCTCGAGGATGAGATTCTAAATAAGGTGGGGAGGATGTAAGGACCTTCAAAAATGTTCCAAAACGACCCATAAATGAAAACCCGGACCCCTGAAACCCTACTAGGCATGAAAAATCAAGAAATCAAGATTTCTGGTTCTCAGGCGGGCCGCGTAAAGGATAAGCATACCCTTACGCGGGCCGCGTAAAGGTTAAGGGTGGGCTTACGCGGGCCGCGTAAGACCCAAATTTCACCTATAAATTGCCAGGACATCGAGCTTTCATTCTGTGTCGAAAACTTTTCATAAAAACGAAGTGCTACTGTTCAAAAGTCAAAATTCATATTCACGATAGTGAAACGCTGCTACGATACAGGGTATTAACTCGATCGCTGCTACGATTCAATGTCCGATCGATTGAAACTATCCAATGGATGTTTAAGTGCTGCCCACATTAGGGCCATACGTTGTCATTCGTCGTAAATTCGACGGATGTTTAAGTATTGCACTTTGTCATTCGTTGTGAGGGTTTTATCTCGTGAGTTATCGTAAATGATGTATTAGTTACTGACCTAGTTCGTGTGCATTGTTATTTAAATTAGGTTACAAGGCTAATCAGTAGGCTAAACTCTGCCCGTTTAAATCTGCAATGTGAGTCATTCTCTTTTATCAAAAGTATTTTACAATACTCCATTATTTTCAAAAGTTATAATTACAGGGATTAAGTCATGGTTATCTTGAATCACTGGCTAGTGGGGTATTGTGCACATTGCTAATTTCTCACGGTTAGGCTAATAAATCCTAACAGTGATAATCATCACTACTTGGGGAAATAGACCCAATAGTGGTATGACCATCGTCACCAGGAGGTGACACGGCGCCAGATAAAAATAAGATAAAAGCCATTGTAATCGCTCTTATGCTGTAATTTATAACTACGTGTCGTTTTATCAAATTTGAATGACTCGCCAGTATTTCCCCGCTGATAAAAATATTTTCAAAACATGTTTCAGGTGACTACTGTGAACCAAGGAAAAGTGCTACGGAGCACTAACAAAAGCTTAAAGTAGTGGCTCAGTTAAACAAATAAACATGTTTTGTAAATCAGGGAATTTCCTTGGGAAATTCCTCTATTGTAAATTACGGGGTTTATCCCAAATTATGAAATAAAATAATCGGGCATTTCAAGTTTTAAAAGTTCCTGTAAAATCTTCCGATGTCAACTCAATTAATAAATACCACGGGTTTCTGTCCCGCGGCTCCTGAACCGGGTAAAACCAGGGCGGGGGCCGTGACAAAAAGAACAACCATCTTGAACCGGTTAACTGGTCGAACTAGGGTGATTCCTGTTTGATCGGGTCACTTGGGTCAAGATGGGGTTCTGTTGGTTAGCACGTTGTCAAAACGTCTCGATAAAAGCAACAAACAATCAAAATGGCCAAGTGAAAGACGAACGGAACGACCAGCACGGAGTGCTATCCGACCGGACTACTGTCCGAACGGATAAGCCATCCGAGCGACTAGGTCATCCGAACGGCTTACACCTTGGGACCCACACTAAATCAACTTTATCTGAAGTTTGAGTATTGAACGAATTACTATCCGATCGGACTACCATCCGACCGGATTACTCTTCGGATCATGAGATACTTGGACTTTAACACTCGAACAATTTTCAACATGTTCAATGCACTAAGGGTGCCACCCGACCGGACTGCTGTCCGATCGAGTGACAACCTGCTGTGGATTTGTTCTCACCGAGTAACCTCGCCACTCTACTCACCGTCCGACCGGATAAATCATCCGAGCGGATTGTCATCCGTACGACTGACCGTCCGATCGACCGACTTAAAAGTTAGAGATACTTTAATGTTTTCAAAATGCTACAACGAAAACTTCAAAGGACAAACCATCATACACAAACACATCCTCCTCAAAGAAAGAAACAATCCACTCGAATAGTCATCCGACCGGATGACCATCCGAACGGATTGTCATCCACACGACTGGACCATCCGGTCAGATTACCATCCGACTGAACTGTTGTCTGAACCACTTACGCCTTGCATCGTTTTACGCGTCACTTATCGTTATGTTATCGATATGTTCAGGCTAACCCTACTCTCTAGCGCTCCCTTCAATCCATCATCGTTGTGAGTATACTCGATCCCTTTTTTCTTTACGCAGTTTTGGGTGTTACATACGTTACGAATATTCAAATCACAATAATCACACTACTCAATACTATTTGAACGCTAACCGTTAATGCATGTTATACGTGGCTTATGAATGCTTGTTTGTTATGTTTACACATGGAATGTTGTCTACCTGCCTTAGCAACGATAGTACTATAGTTTGGACTCAACACCTGTTCGCAGGGGTTGTTAAGGACAATTACTTGCATGAATTACGGTGGTAATCATGTATTGCGAACTGCCTCAGGCAGTCAACCCACAGTCATTGGTATCGATGGATCTATGTCGATAACTAACGTGCTTCATTTCTCTATGTGTACGTGCTGGTTATGCATAAATGAACTTCGAACTCTATATGCTATTATCAAACTTGTATGCTCACCTTTACATTATATGTATTGACTTTATTTTAACGTATGTGACAGGTGCTTAGGATGCACATCTGCTAGGAAATCAAGGCTAGAATAAGGCTCTAGAGGCCAACAAATAGTTGTCTGTACAAATTAAATCAAGGGTCTCTAGAAACAGATAAACAATTGCTCTATTTGAAAAATCTGAGTTGTCAGAACAGAACTATTTGCCTAGATTTTGTCTGTAATAATTTGTTTACCTTTTGAGACATGGTATGGGACATGTTAATTTAAATTGATTGGTAATGATAATTGTTATGGAAACTTCTGGACAATCTGTTTCGCTCAGTGCCATGCCCCGATGTTTCCGCCATCGGTTGGGGTGTGACACCTCTGAACCCTCTGACCTTGAAGCCTGGAAGCTCTTTACCGATGGGGCTTCAAGCGTTGAAGGGTCAGGGGCTGGGCTCATTTTGATCAACCCTGAAGGGTTAGAATTTACGTATGCTCTTCGATTTGAATTTCAGACCACCAACAATGAAGCCGAATACGAAGCGTTAATAGCCGGCCTGAGATTAGCCAAGGAAATGAAGGTTCAAAAGCTTAAAGTCTTCACAGACTCGTTGCTGGTGTCAAGTCAAGTGAATGACAGTTATGTTGCAAAGGAGCCCAATATGAAGAGATACAAAGAAAAATCTAAAGAGCTGATGAACACATTCCAAACATGTACCATCATGCAAATTCCCAGGTCTCAAAACAAGAAAGCTGATGCCTTGAGTAAACTCGCCTCTCTCACCTTTGCCCACCTTACCAAAAAGGTATAAGTAGAGGTGTTGAAAACTCCTTCGATTGAAGAATTGGAAGTTCAAGATGTAATCACCGAAGAAGGCCCCAATTGGATTCCTATTAAAAAATTCCTTAAAAACGGTGAGTTACCTGCTGATCAAACAGAGGCTGAAAGGATTAAAATCAAATCTACGCAGTATGTGTTGCAAGAAGAAATCCTCTACAAAAAGGGTTACCTTGCACCCTTACTGAGATGTGTCAGTCCTGAATAAAGCCAGTACTTGGTCAAAGAGGTTCATGAAGGGATATGCGAAGCTCATTTTGGAGCAAGAACGGTGATTCCTAAGATAATGAATCTTGGGTATTTTTGGCCTTCCATGCACCGAGACACCGCTGAACAACTGAGAAAATGTGATTCCTGTCAAATTCATGCACCGGTCCCAAAGAGCCCCAAGCATGACCTTGTCCCTATATCTTCAGCCTGGCCATTTTATAAATGGGGAATGGACATTGTCGGCCCATTCCCACCAGCCAAGGGCGGAGTAAAATTTTTATTAGTGGCCATAGACTACTTTACCAAGTGGCCTGAAGTCAATCCACTTGCAAAAATCACGGGCAAGCAGGTCATCGACTTCTTTTGGGAAAACATCATTTGTCGCTATGGGTTGCCGGGAGTGCTGGTCACCAATAAGGGGAAGCAATTCGCTAAGAAGCCATTTAGCATTTGGTGCAAAGAATTCAGAATAGCTCGGGTTTTCAGCTCAGTTGCATACCCATAATCAAATGGCCAAGTTGAAAGGATGAATCAAAGCATAGTTGAAGGAATCAAAACCAGATTGGGAAGGCATGAAAGCAATTGTCTCGAAGAGTTGCCAAGCGTTCTATGGGCTATAAGAACAACGGAAAAAACAAGCCACAAAAGAACACCTTACAGCTTGGTGATTGGATTCGAAGCCGTGATTCCAGCTGAAGTAGGAGTTGTAACTCAAAGAACACTCAACATGAATCCCGAAGCAAACAACAAAGAGATCATGTTGAACTTACAACTCCTCAAGGAAACACAAGACCAAGCTCCAATTCAAGAAGCCAAGTACAAACAAATGATGGAAGCTTATTACAACAAAAGAGTCAAGCACGAACGCGTCAAGCCAGGAGACCTGGTGCTTAGAAACAATGAGGCTAGTAAAAAAGAGAACCAAGGAAAACTTGGCCCAAAGTGGGAAGGGCCATATACAATCCTTGAGGCACATAAGGGCGGATCCTATAAACTAGCAGACGCAGAGGGTAAAAAGCTTCCCAGTCATTGGAATGGAAAGACCCTTAAAAGGTTCCATGTCTGATCAAGAAAGATTGGTTTGTATTTCACAAGTTGTATTTCAAGAGTTGTCCTATGCTCACTTTTTTGTAAAACAATATCTCTTGAATGAATGATGATGTTTTATCAAATTTGTCTTTCTATCCTAAAATCAGGTTAAGAACCTAGCAAAAAACTCCATGGCAAGGGCCATGTAAGGGGATGAGCTCCCAGGCCATATCGCTCAATAGGTTAAGGGTTGAATGAACCTATATAAGGGGTGAGTTCCTAAATCAATACAACTCCATGAGACTTATGAAATAATAAAAAACAAAGTCGTCTCATAGACGGGTCTGAACAGCCTACACCAAATGTTCCTTAAGCCTTACAAAACTTATCAAAAACAGGCTTACGAATTGAAATCAAACTAAGGAAAGTAATAAATAGGATATGTGCTATGTCTTCTTGTTAAAAATACCAAGGCTAAGTGACTGCAGCACTGAACCCTTTAAGGTATAAAAAAAACATAAAGACAACACAAACCCAACAAAGACAATGCCATAAAGATAAAGAATGATTCAAGGAACAACACAACAACATAGTAAAAGGTTACATACAACTCAAACTCAGAAATACAAAGCAAGGCATTAAGTCACAAAAATAAAGTAGCAATCGGAAGCCTTGAAGGCTTCAAGCTACAAACAACAAAACCGCAACACAAAGCAGGTAGTCAAAGTCAATAGCATAGGAAGCTTTAAAGGCTCCCAAATAAGTTAAAACAAACCTTAGCGGTTTGTAAACATGGATATTGTTCAAATGGCCACCAAGGCCAACCACAACCACAAAACAGAAACCTTAAGGGTTTCTGCAAAACCTAAAATTGTTCAAAGTAACATACAAACCATTAAATTGTTCAAGGGTGCTAAGAAAACTACGAATATTGTTCAAATATCAGAAGGAGGCTTAGAGGCCCCAGAACCATTACCTTTATCCTTCTTGGTCTTCTTCGATTTCTTAGCCTTCGAACCACCATCATCACCAACTGCTGAGCCTTCGAGGCTTGCATCCTTGGAAGCATCAAGTTCTCCCAAAAAGGTCTCCTCACTATCCGCTGAACGAGAACGCTTCCTCGAAAGGGAGTCGAGAACTTCAGCACAAACCTTTTCATTAAGCCCATCCGGCTTTAGCTCCTGCAAAACAGAAAGAGGTTTACCAAAACAAGCTGCAACCTGACTTACATAGGGGTAAGTCAACCTCTCCATCTGCTGAACGGAACCTTTGAAAACATCAGAAGCTTCAGGACGATACAAGGGAGACTGCTCCAAAGGATGACCAGGTTCATGAAGTTTATAACCAGCAATAAGGCCTTGATATTTCCCCAATTTGAGCAGTTTGGAGTAAACTTCTCCAAGAGCAGAATTGAACTCCTTAGAGTGAAGGAGGTAGGTAACAACTTGATGAAAACCTTGCTCAATGAGCCATTGGCTATCACCAGTGGCTTGAGCAACCAAAGACTTCAAACCTTCCTTCTCTTCTTCGAAGGCCCTCTGCTGAACATTCAAGGCTTCCCTATCAGCCTTCAGTTTCAATCGGTCAGCTTCAAAACTCTTCTTGAGATCGTTCACCTCAATCTCATGTCTCCTGGTCAGTTCTCCAACCTTCTTCACCCAAGCCTCCTCTTTCTTAGAGAACCCTTCAACCTCTTTCTTCATTGCAGCCCTAGAGGCTTTCATCTTGTCCTTCTTCTTGGAAGCTTCTTCGTACTCCTGCATACCCTTTGTGAAACGGGTAACACCTTCAGCCAACAGGGCTGAAAGGTTGCAGGAGCTTAGCATCAATCTTGAAATAAAGTGATCAGCTTCCATTTCAGAGATGGCACTCCGAACACCAGGAGGAGAAAAATGGGCCAATACCTCAGCACAAACAGCTGGATCCTTGAAGCTATCCCCAACCTTCACACCCCAGTTGGGAACATAAACCTCTTCAGCTTCGGGACCCTCCAAGCTCTCAACACTTTTGCCCAATGAACCCTGGATAGTAGGAGTGGCACCTTTCTTAACCAACTTCTTCTTCTTCCCATAAACAACCAACTCTTTTTCCTTACCCTTTGCCACACCAACCTCAAGAACATGTTATGTCGATACTTCAATGTCATCGCTAACATCAATAGCCTCTGAGCCAGAGGGTTGATCAGCACCTTTCAAGCGACGGTTTGAACGACGAACAGAAACCTTTGAACTTGGAGCCTTCGTGAAACCTTTAACATTGGGAACATTCACATAGCCAGAACCCTCGAACCTATGCTCGGATCCCCTGACAACTACATCTTCACCCGGGGTAGCCGCAACGTCCCCAAAAGCAACATCGGTAGTATCATCACTTTTGATAAATCAAGTGCAGACATCACTACAAAATAAACAAAAACAAAATATATAAGCAAACAAAAAATAAGAACATAATAGCACAACAAGGCAAATGCATACCCTGCCCATCTCTCATAAGCACCGGATCTCGATCACGTTTGTCCTATAACTTACTGAGACCCAACAACACCAATAAGTGCTCGGGAAATGGACGAAGCCTTGAAGGGCATTCCCTAAGGGTATCAAGGAAACAAGTATTTATCTCAGAAGCAGAGGGTCCAGGTTCATTTAAAACGGCATCCGGATGTCTCCAAACAAGCTTAAAAAGACAATTTCATCGGAAACCCAGAAAAACCGGTCTTTCCAAACACCAAGACTGGATACGATAGATGAAATAAAACATGTATCAACCTGAGATGTCTCGAATGTGAACTAGTCACCATTCTTAGCCAACCGGAAAAAGCGGCGGAAGGATAAAAGAGTGGGATCATACCCAGAAGCCCGGCACAGAACTTCAAAGTGTAAAACCCTAGCTAGACCCTGAGGGTGAATCTGGCCAAAGGATACGCGATAATACTCTAAAACGTTCAAAACAAGTTCGAAAAGGGATGACGAAGGTTCGAAAACTCAAAATGGCGACAATAGAGAGCAATGGAACCAAAGGGACACTTATCGATTGAAACATCACAAGCCGGTGCAACCGGTTTAAACTTCATCCCAATCCCCCATTCCATACAGAAATTTTCTACTTCCTCTTGAGTTAATCGAGAAAACAATTTCGCTAAATCTTTACGAGCACCCATGCTATAAGAAAATAACCAGAAAATAGGAAATCGGAACTAACCTGAACCGAGAAAGGGGAAAGAAAACTTGAAAGGAAATGTGCAAATGATTGTTCTTCTAAAAAAATTAATGTAAATTAATGAGAAGAATATGCTATAATTACACAAGGGTATTAAAACCGCCGCCTGACACAAAGAAAACTGCCACAAGTCATATCAACTGTCTTGTCAAAATTCAAAAATCAAAAAGCTCAACCGTTTTCAACCTTTGAAGCCTTGAAGCCTTTAAGCAAAATAAAACACATGTAAAAAAGTCAGAAATATTTGTGCTTACACCCAAAAGCGTATGACTTGGGGGGCTGATGACGGGGGTAGCCCAAACCTAAATAAAATGACTAAGATTACATGACAACTTGAAGGGTTAAAAGGTTCAAAGGTTTAAAACCCGGGAACTGAGCTAAAGCAGCACGTGTACAGTAATCAGTCATGTCACTGATTACTTGAACAACTCACCCAAGCCGCAAAAGTAGAACAAGTGCACAGGGTGTAGTCTTTTATCTGCAGGTCCAAATGCTTCAACCCCTAAAAGGGTAAGTCCCCCACTGCAAGCATGTTTCACTAGTCCATGGTTTCCTCTTTGGGCGATGTCCTTCCCTATAAAATGACACTTCATTTAGTGCTAAGGGACATTCCAATCAGCTCTGATTCCATTGGGATCTCTGGTCTTTCTTCTCGAGTACTTGTTCCATGCAAGTCTTCATTTCTCACATTCAACACACACATTTCCATTGCTCTCACATCCGAAGCTGAACACACTTCAGTTGAGGATCTTGAGAAAATAATAAAACCCAACTAGTGAACCTCTCTCCACGTCTTGCAAACGTGGGGGACCCCACGACCTGCGTTAGGCAAACCGGAACACTCCAACCCTTTTGCCAAACCAGCCTAGCTACTATCATCGGTCTTGTATTTGTTGCATCAACAGTAGGATTCACTCTTTTACTCCCCAAATATACAATCCTAAGATATATGCACTAGAAAGTTGAGGATGTTGATCAAAACCCAATTCAATAAATAACAGTCAATTAATTAAGCGAGTTAATCAATAAAACGCAACGGAAAAATAAACAAGTGATCAACAATAAACGAAACCCGACAGGATCCGGTGACTTGCAAATACGAGCACAGTGATAAGGATATCTAACTACCGATGAGAAAGATATACATCGGTTAATAACTAATCGGTCGAGACACCAAGGTTCAACGAACAAGCGCTAGTGAACTAAGGAAACGCGGGTAAAAGCCGGGATAGCGGCGGTGGTGGCCGGCGGAGCGGGTGTGAGTGTTTTAGAGTTCTTGTGCAAATTCTCTAACCCGGTAGCCAACTCCATGCTCTCGTTTATATAGAATTTGGAGGTGAACGCGTGTTAGCCAAGTGGCGGACATGCACATGCATGCGCGACAAGTGGCAAAGGTACTATGCATGCGCGACAAGTGGCGAAGATGCTATGCATGCGCGACAAGTAGCGAAGATGATAGTGTTTGTCTCACCCGGTTCATGTACCCGTCTCTCATTTAATACCCGCAACAAGTTTATTAATCAAGATAAACAATTATATTATTAATAACAAGTATTAATAATATAAATCGGCTCACGATCATAAATGTATCTGTTTCGCATATCGTTCGTAATTACAAGTTAAACCAGTTAAGTGGATTTTGGTTCGTTGCCCACGGTGTAACTCTTACGGGTCATAACTCGGTCGGCCGCGTTAATTAATCGGACCGGTCCTTTTTTTCCAACAGAGGCTAACTAGTTCATGAAGCTAGTTCAAAAATGAAGGTTTTCTAGTTTCATTCTATAAATACCGCTTAATCCTTACTCGTCGATGGGTTGCGATTGAGTTTAGCTTGGCAGATGCCGCATCCGCATCGTAATGTGAATGTTTATTTACAAAGAAGAGGAATCAAGCCTATAGAAAGGATTTTTAGATCGCTTCTCATCTATAGCTAGCATGTCATAGTCCATAAAAGGGGAATCAAGCTAAAAGCTTTCTATCTTGCTTTCGCCTCCGTTGTGAAGGCTATTATCTCAAAAGGCATACAAAACTTCCTCACCTAGCATCGTACTTTCCTCTACTCGTGTACGGGGAGTCCTCATTCTTTTAGAAGAATCACTCGCAACAAGAATGTCACGATAGGGCCGGGATGGGTTTTGATTGCTTACTTATACCCCTCAGAGAAAGGAGCTGATAGGATCCGTATTAGCAAAATAGACAGCTTCCTAAGAATCCATCTTATGGAATTTAATAAAAGACTTGAATAGATGTCTTCCTTCACAAAACCGGTAACTCATGTGCGCAAATGGTAACAAATAATTTATCAACAATGCACGAACTTGTTTTAAAGGTAAAAGACCTAAAATACTATGACGTTTCAAACAACAATTGCCACCCCTTAAATTTTTTATTTCTTTTTACATTTGATTTGTCATATTTCTCAATTTTATTAATTTGATCATTAGACACTTGACTCATTTTCAATCTGTTTTAAGTATATAACCTCAAGATGAGCAATATGACAACGAGGCGATCCATCGAATAGCTTGACAACGCCCAAGTAGGGGTGTTTACAGTCCAGTTTCATATGCTTATGGCGTAAAAGTATCACCAAACTGGTAGGCTCGATTTGACATTTTTGCAAAGCAAACCGTCCAAATCATTGATGCCATCGGAACCCACCAAGTCAGTCGAGCCTACTGGTTTGGTGATACTATTACACCATAAGCATGTGAAACTGGAGTGTAAACACCCTTACATGCAAAATAGGTTTGATTCGCCCTTTGGTTTATTTTTTTTAATAAAGAAACATGAATATGCAACAGTCACTTGTATAAGAAATATAAAACAAGACCTTTTCAAACAGCAAAAATCTGGCTTTTTATCTACATGATTCACAGGGGTCGTTAAATTCGATTCCCGACTGTATAAAACAAACAACATAAACGACTACTTCTCTATGTTCATATACACTAATGCAATCAGATCCTGTTGCTAAAAAATAAAAATAATCAGATAAAATCAAACAAAGAAACCACTGTTCCATCCAATGACTGAAATTAACTCGACTTGCATTTACGGTCCTCATGTCTCCTCAGCTTCTGTTGTTTCTAGGTCGGTCCAGATTAACATCCGAATCTAAAGTTGATAGTATTTGCGGCATTGACATGCCCCCAGATACCACAATTTCTACATCAACAAACAAAATATGTCAAAAAATGTTAATGTACAGGGTGATACTTGTTTTTAGCAAAATGGGTACTTGCAATACCGATAATTCTCAGTACCTCTCCGTAGCTTTTATTGATTAATTCTTTGTTTATAATAATTCAATTCAAAATTAACAGATTTCAAAAATTGAGGTGAGCAAATGTCGGTTCGGTATTTACACATAACCGATAACCGAAGTTCGGTTCTAGGCAAAACCATATCCGACCAATCGGTTGAGTCGGTTCGGTTAATATGTCGGTATGTTCGGTTAATTACCAAAAACAAAACTTGTGCCAAATTATAAACTTAAAATAGTTAGCCAAGTGTTTTGAACCATTTTCAAGCATACAAATACATGAAAACACATGATAAATACAAGAAATACCCAGGAAATACATGAAAATATGTTTCAAATACATGGAAAATACATGAAATATAGGAAAATATGTTTCAAATCCATGGATATACATGAAAAACACATAAATATATAACTATCGGTTCGGTTTCGGTTATGGAAGAAGAGGAAACCAAAAACCGTAACCGAATGATTCGGTTTTGGCCATATCTTACCCGTAACTGATCGGTTAAGTCGGTTTCGGTTCTTTTCGATTTGTTCGGGTTAAGTCGGTTTCAGTTCTTTTCGATTCGATTATCATATGCTCACCCCTATTTCAAAACACGCATCCGTACACCCCCTTAAATCTTTTCAATCAGTTTATGATGGTTTTTAACTTTTTATTTATACTGAAGCATCATCTACATTATAAATCACAACAGTTACCTAATTTTTAGGTACTTATTTCATATTTGTCACTACTAGGAGGTTAGAGTAAAGTACACGGATGGTCCCTGTGGTTAACCATAACTTTGGATTTGGTTCCTAGCTTTTCAAAAGTACACGAACGGTCCCTATGGTTTGCACTTTGTAACGCATTTAGGACGCAACTAACAAATCTAAAGATTTCAGCAGGTTCAAGTTAGGGCATAGTTATTAATAGCGATCATAACGAGCAGCGCTATAGCGAATAGCGTCGCGTAGCACTCATGCGTCGCTATTTGATTTGGCGCCTCCATAGCGAGCAAATAGCGGGATTTTAGGTTTTTTTTCTGCTTTAATATAAATAGCGGGATTTTATAGGTATAAAATAGCAGGATTTTAGGTTTTTTGTTAAGCATACATATAAAATAGCGTATAAAACAGCTTATTTGGATATAACATACATATAAAATAATTCTAGATTTTCTCCTAGTGTGTCGCTAAACACAAAATAGCGGATGCTATTTCATCGTTATCGCTATGTGGCGTATAGGTAGCTTGTCGCTATCGTCCGCTATTCGCTATTAACTATGAGTTAGGGAATAAATTTGTTACAAAGTACAAACCACAGGGACCATCCATGTACTTTTGGCAAAAGTTGAGGACTAAATTCGTTACAAAATACAAACCACAAGGACCATCCGTGTACTTTTGAAAAGCTAGAGACCAAATCTAAAATTGTGGTCAACAATAGGGACCATGCATGTACTTTATTCAAGAGGTTATTTTAGACATTTGAGATGATGATGAGACTCACCTATTCCTTCACGAACAGATAAGTTGGGTCTGATAACATCCTTTGAATTGACCAAGAAGATATCGCCAATGTAAAGATGGTTTGTTGGGACATAAACGGAATATAGCTCTTCATCTCCTGAATAATTCTGAGATCCAGAAACAAAAAGAATAAATTAATGCGCATGGAAATAAAAACATAGGTCTTATAGTTTTTCAGCATTTATAATTAATACTCGCGTTTATGTACACAAAAAAAATATATAATATGGGTCTAACTTAACTGATGGTCTGATGCGCAGGGAATGAAAATAGTTTCAAGTAATTAAGTACGGAGTCTGATTTTAGAATTGGCATTAAATTTATTACAATGGTCACGGATGACCGTTAACAATATGTATTAAACTGAATAGACACATTTTTAACCATAGAAAATACCCATTTCGATTTTTGTATCCCATAAATCCATAACAATATAATAGTGTATTTGATCATCGCTCTTAAAGTGGAAATTTCAACTCATTTACTTATGAATGGGTAAATTTGGGACGTGCTTAATATTAAACAGGCCAAGAGGGTCAAATGAAGACAGATTATTGTTGCAATCATAATAAATTATCAGATTCATTAGTTATACTCTTTTTCGAGTGAAATGCCATTTTGGTCCCTGAGGTTTGGCCCGTTTTGCGACTTTCGTCCAAAGGTTTGTTTTTCCGCATCTGGATCCAAAAGGTTTGAAATCTTGTCATTGTCATCTAGCTTGTTAACTCCATCCATTTTTCTCCGTTAAGTCAGGGGTATTTCTGTTTTTTTTTTTTTTTGTCAATTTAAAGAGCAATTCAATCTTTTTCACTTTATGTACATGCATTTAGCATAATGTACAAGTATTCAAAATACCCTTACTAAACAAAAAACAAAAACAAGTAGGTAAAAAAACGAAAATACCCATGACTTAGCGGAGAAAAATAGATGGAGTTAACGAGCCGGATGAAAATGGCAAGATTTCAAACTTTTTGGATCCAAATGCAGAAAAACAAACCTTTGGACGAAAGTTGCAAAACTGGCCAAACCTTAGGAACGAAAATGGCATTTTACTTTTTTTCTTTTCAGAAAATAAACAAAAAGAGGCTAGCACATCAACCCAACCTGTTACGGTTTGCCATGTACTTCACAACAACCAATTTGACCCATTACACAACCCATCCATCTTGCCCCCTCTATTTCTAACAGATGGGGCCCTCAAAATTAAAATCATATATAAACCAATGGAACTTCATCCAATACTAGATTTATGGTTGAACCTGGAGAGTGACAGATGAAGTAATGAACCCAAATGCGTATTCACCAATACGAGGATGCCTAATGATAGCAACTTCCTTAAACGCCTGTGTGTTTTGATCTGCGATTAAAGAAAACAACAGTGTTCATGGTGTTCGTTTATCAATTAATCACAAGAAAACTAATAATGGATAACGTTCGTGGGAGTCACCCAAGTATTCAACTTTATTAAGGCACACATTAAGGATGAGCATTTGGTACTGGGTACTGGTACCGAATTTCCGTAAAAAAAAATTCGGTACCGGTACCCACTTTTTTGCCATTTTCGGTACCAGTACCCACTTTTTGCCATTTTCGGTACCGGTACCGAACCGGTAAAATACCGATTTTCGGTACCGGGAAGTCGGTAACCAATTTTGACGATTTTCGGTACCGGTACCACGCTCATCCCTAGCACACGTATAGTGAAACTACTTTATAGGTCACAAAAGTAAGTATCCAATTTCATTTGTACCAATCCGTGCAGGGCTGTAAAAGAACTGAACCAGGTGTTCGTTTATTAAGGAATGAACATGTTCATGAATGGTTCACGAACGCTTACCGAACGAGATTTCTTGTTCGTGTTCATTAAGGAAATGAACATGTTCATGAACGCTTACCGAACGTAGACAAACACAAACATATATTCATGAACATAAATGAACACAAACGAACGTTATATAATTCATTAAAAAATACAATCTGCATTTTCATCAGAAACATTATAAAGAATCTATCAAAAATAAATAAAAAGTTAACATAATTAACACAAAACAAAGAAGTTTGTCAAAGCTTTAACACAAATTGAAATTGAAATGATCAAATGGAGGATGTTGGCGGCGGCATATAGTATAACTATGGTTTCAAATTTTAGAATAAAACCAACAAAATAAAAATATAACATAAAAAACCTTTAAATTAACGAACACAAATGAACATAAATGAGCGAGCATAAATATACACATTACTGAACGTTCATGAACATAAACGAACGAACGCAACCTTTGTTCATGATCGTTTGTTTAACTTGTCGAACGAAATTACTTGTCCATGTTTGTTCATTTATTAAATGAACGAACATAAACAAACTTCCCGCTGAACATTCGATTCGCTTACAGCCCCAAATCCCTGCCCTTGAAATATTTTTTAAATACATATCCAATTTCATTTAAATTTCCTTGAGATAGAGGTAAGGTTTGCCTACATGAATGTTAACAATAAAACCATGCAGATACTTAGGTGTTGGGTGGCCTATAAAGTAGTTTTAATATACAGTGTCGTTAATGAGGAAAAGTTGAATAATAGGGTGGCCTCCACATACATTACACCAAATAATAACCACAAACCTGGAGATATGGCAGCACTAATTTGTTTAGAGGCATTATAGATGTGACGAACGAATGGCATTCGTTTAATAAACCATTCACCAAGGCTCAGAACAGATGCACCCAACCAAGATGACATAAATACCCCAACCAAAAATATAAACATGATGGAAGTTATAAATCCAACACCTGCAAATATTCAAATGGATAAATATTACACACTTAAGCTTTATCCTTCAAGTAGAGGTAGCGATGTCAAACCGACTATATACAATTGGGTTGGATTAAGTGTAAAGTACACAGATGGTCCCTGTGTTTACCAAATTTTTGGATTTGGTCCCGAGCTTTCCAAAAGTACACAAATGGTCCATGTGGTTTGCACTTTGTAACGCATTTAGTCCCTAACTTTTTCCAAAAGTACATGGATGGCCCCTGTAGTTTGCACTTTGTCCGCATTTAGTCCCTAATTTGGACATGCTAAAACCTTTAGATTTGTTGACTGGGGACTAAATGCGTTACAAAGTGCAAACCACAAGGACCATTTGTGTACTTTAAAAAATATAGAGACCAAATCCAAAATTTTAGTAAACCGCAGGGACCATCTGTGTACTTTACTCTAGATACTATCTCTAATGCTCAAATGAGTTAAGCTACAAAAGTTTGACTGAAAAGGGAACGGGTTGACTGTCATCTGAAATGGTAGTCAAATTCATTAAACCTTCTTAAAGTGTGTTTTGAAATTGCTTATTAAAACCATTTATACACTTTTTTAAAACAAGCAGTTTAGAAGAAGCAAATTCAATTTGCTTATTCAAAACTACCAATATTTCACACGAGTAATCAAATAAGCACTTTATCACATTATTATAAAAAGTTGAAATTGCTACCATAATACTATAAATTTGTAGTTATTATCAAACAATAATTATGCTTTTTAAATAACGAAATCACTCAACTACATGAAATGTTTCAAGTAGATCTATGAAACGGTTGAAAAAACTAAAAAACTATAATATATGAGAACAATACAAACGTGGGCCCACCAAATATATCTATGCCGAGATGAACATAGATTGGAGAGAAAAATCCATCCACAAAATGTATAAACCACCATGTTATGTAGAAAGTAATAGCCATCGGCAATAGAATGACACTGCGAAAAAGGATCAAAATCAAACAAAAAGTGTCAATCTGTCAGTTTAAGTGAAAGATGATTACATATATATGAGTAAATCAACTTCAAAGTGCCAATGCGCTTTCACAACATAGGTTACAACATCAAGAAAGAAGAGTAAAGAGGGAAAATGAGCATACCATCCTGTCATGAACTTTTTAGAAGCCCAACTCCTGATAACTTTGTAGAAAGTCTACATAAAAATAAAAACAAAAATAAACACGATCAAGTTTGTCCATATAAAGTAATACTCAAATCCATATCCAGTATGATTGATGATCGATCACACACACAGTGATGGTTGTATAACACGAACAATCAAACACTTTATTTACAGTTATCCCTACGTTTGTAGTTATATAATTCATGAGTTAGGTTGCATTCATAAAAATAAAATCATCTCTTTCATGAATCTATATGTCCAATACTATTTAACTGTCATTGTCTGTCATGGCACAACTTTGATTTATCAATTTCTCTACAGAATCAAATCAGTCTCCATCATTAACCACTTTACTCCTGACTTTTTCCTTCTAAGTATAAAATTTAGAGTAAAATTTGTTCAAACTATATCCATAAATGACAACTTTGAGCTCAAAGTTTCAATCCCCTCTCACCAAAACCCTAACCAGGACGCAACCGTATTCCACAGAAATAAACTATCGAAAACAAGCATTACGATCTATAAATAACACGTTTAAACAACGAAAACAGGTCACCTGAAGCCCTAATTAGTGATCAACAGCTTCAACATCTCTACACAATCAAATCATTCTCCATCACTAACCACTTCACTCCTAATTCCTTCCTTCTAAACATAAAACTGAATCCATCAATAACACACAGAAGCTCAATATTTCAATTCACTCTTCCATAAAACCCTAACCAGAACCCAATCGTAGTCCACATAAAGCCCTAATTAAGGATTACGATCTAAATAACAAGTTTAAACAACTAACACAGGTTCACCTAAAGCCCTAATTAAGGATCAATCAGTTACAATATCCAAAAACACGATTAAACAATCAAATCGAGCAAATTATCGTATACAACTGAGTTACCTCACGGCCGGAGTTGTGAGAGGATGACGTGGACGACGGCGAGGGTTTAGACGACGCGCCGGCGTCATCGTTGGCGGTGTTGGCGACGGGAATGAGCAGTTCTCGATCTCTGCTGCTCGGAGATTTTTCGTCGCCCATTGCTCTCTCTCTCTCTCTCTCTAGTTTCAGTTTCTCTCTCTAGTTTACGACTTCAATTGTGAAATTAATAAATAAAATTATTAAAAACAGTGAAGGTGTAATGAGAGGGGGCGGATAATTCAAAGCTGGCAGCTACATGTTGGATATGGTGTAAATCCAGCTTATATGTGTTTTATAAAATAATATTTGACAATTATTATTATTATAAAAAATAGTTTATAGTTATTGGAGTTGAATAATGTATGTATGGATGTATATGCATCGATTCTTCTAGCTTTCGGGTTTGTTTGGCAAAAATAGCTGATGATTGGAAGCTAGTAGCTGTGGTTGGAAGCTGATAGCTGTAGTTGTAGCTGCTAGCTAGTAGCTGTAGCTTTTTAGATATATTTGATGTTTAGTAGAGTAGCTGAAACTTTTAATAAAATGTATAAAATGACCAAAATTGACATAACTAAAAATTTAAAAAGTTTGTGCATTAAAAAGTTCATTATCTTTAGAGTTTAAAATAGTTATTTTTTCCTAAAACCTTGTAGCTCCTTCTAAACGCTACTAGTAGGAGTGTTCAACCAAAAACTTCAAACTCCTTTAACCAAGGATTTTTTGACTGATTAGTAAAAAATTACTCAGTAAGAGGCCGACTAGCGACTAGTCGGCGATTAATCGCCGAGTAATCGCGATTTTTGCAACACTAATAATAATCAAGGATATAGAACAATTATCCTTTTCTTTGGTCAAGTGAGATATTTAGTGGTAATGCGAAGCTAGCTTACTTGGTAGAAGCTCTTGCCTTTTAGTGGGAAGTCTTGCGTTCAATCCAAAGCAAGGAGTAAAGAAAGATTTATTTAGTGCAATTTAAGAGGTGTATGTAAGCGTTGTCATTCAAAAAAAAAGTGAGACGTTTAGTGGAGTTCATTAACCTCCCATGAATGGTTTGCATAAGTATGAGATCCTTAAGAACAATATCTCTTAAGGTTGTAATCAAGGTTGGAGAACTCGCTAGTCTCTAGTCGGCCGGCGAGGTGGCGACTAGCGACTACTCGGGATTACTAGGGATTAATCGGATCGGAAATTTTATATGTAAATTTCATTATTTTTATAAATATGTATATATATATACTCACACATCCATATCAATATAATACTTAGAGTTAATAGCCAAAATGGTCCCTGAGGTTTGCTCACTTTTGCCACTTTAGTCCAAAACCCAAATTTTTTAAATCTGGGTCCCTGAGGTTTGCATTTTGTTGCCATTTTAGTCCAAATTTCAAAACCCCCCCTTTTTGAGTGTTGAAACCTGATTGTTTTGTCCTTTTGTGTAGGGGCATTTTAGTCATTTTAATTTACTCTTTTAATAAATTAAAATAAAATTAATTTTATATATTATATATATATACATACAGATATTCACACAAGGACCCACCACCATCACCGCCTTCTACCACCAGCATCACCGCCTCCCACCATCGTCACCATCCACCCCACCATCATCACAACCTTCCACCACCACCGTCACCACCCACCCCACCATCATCACAACCTTCCACCACCGCAACTACTTCTGCATTTCCGGCCAGATCCACCACCATCTCTCTCTCCCTCTCTCTCGTCTTCATCTCAAGAACCCAACACAAAACCTAAAGCGGGTTCCCCAGGTTCTGCACCCAATTTCATCACCACCACCATTAATCCACCACCACCACCATCTCTCTGTCTCCGTCCTTCACCCACCACCTCCAACAACACACCACCACAACCACCTTCAAACCTGCAACAACCCTAATCACCAACCACCTGCAAACCGTCTTCGACTAACCCTCCCACCGCCACCGTCTCCACCGGAACCCTAACCCCAAACCTGCAACAACACGATTCAGCAACCAACACCGGAACCCTAACCCAAATCAGCAACCAACCTGCAAACAACCCTAATCACCACCCTCACTGAAACCCTAATCCCAAACAACCTGCAAACAACCCTAATCACCAACCACCTGCAAACAACCTAGATCCATCCGGAAGAGAGAGAGGGAGAAGAGAGAGAGACAGAGGCGGTTTTGTTGTTGTTGTTCGTCGATTTACACCTGTAAACGCTGCTACTGTTCGTTGATTTACACCTGTAAACCCACCACCGCCCTCAGCAAAACCCACTCTGCAAAACCCACCACCGCCCTCAGCCCTCTTCCACACGACACAACCAACCTCCATCTCCTGCGCCACCATCGCCGATCACCGCCTTGCTCAGTCTCCATCGCCGGTCATACAACCTGAACCATCACCGCCCTCAACCTTCTTCACCAGAGAGAGAGAGAGAGAGATGGGTATTTGTTGTGTGAATGTCTGTATGTATATATATATATAATATAATTAATTTTGTTTTAGTTTATTAAAAGATTAAATTAAAATGACCAAAATGCCCCTGCACAAAAGGACAAAATAGGCTGGTTTCAACACTTAAAAAAGGGGGTTTTGAAATTTGGACTAAAATGGCAACAAAATGCAAACCTCAGGGACCCAGATGTAAGAAATTTGGGTTTTGGACTAAAGTGGCAAAAGTGAGCAAACCTCAGGGACCATTTTGGCTATTAACTCTAATACTTAAAAAGGTAAAAGTAGTTCAAAATACAAACTAAACTTACGTATAAGTCATAACATAACAAGTCTCAGCACTTAAAATTCAAACATTAACAAATAGCTCAAATGTAATCGTCATCCCCGTAGTGTTCAATGCTTTCGACACCATCCGACTCGTATTTAATCTCCTCGTCTATTTCATCCTCTTTCTACGACTCAAAATTCTTCGTCATATTAGGTAAGGGATAAGGAAAATGGGCTAAAGTTGTAATCTTGGGCCTGTTTTTGTAAGGATTTCAAATGGGCCGACTAGGGCGACTTGGGCCTACTTGGGCCGACTAGGGCGGCTTGGACCGGCTTTGACCGACTAGCGATTTTTTGACTGATTAGTGAAAAATTACTCAGTAAGAGGCCGACTAGCGACTAGTCGGCGATTAATCGCCGAGTAATCGCGATTTTTGCAACACTGGTTGCAATGAATTAGTCTTGGTAATCTCAGTCTATCGTGAATCATACCTAGTTAACCAGTTCCATGTTCATTTCATTGGGTACCTATTGCTCATTAGTCTTAGGGTTGCAATATACTCGCGAGTGTTCTTTTGTTATCTCATATGGTTAAAGATTATCCTTGGGATACTCATACCCAAAACCGTATCCCAGCTGCATTTCTATTGTAATTTTAATAATTTCAAGTGTCTAACAACTTCAACATTTGTTTATCAAATTAGAGTAAACTGTCAAAATGGGCCCTCGCATTTGCCACTTTGAATAGATTATTTTTCTTTTCTTTTTTTGCCTAAACGGCCCATGAAAGATTTTAAATTGCCAAAATGACTCGTTTATTGACAGACTCTTAACGGCCACCACTTCACTTAACTGAAGGGAAAATCGTCCATTCAGTATTTATTATAAGATTCCTTTATTTTGAACCTAATTTAATGTCTTAAACACCCAAATTCTAAACCCTAACTACCATTTTGACACATGTTGTTCGGTGATGATCGCTAAAACAACCCAAGAAAGGAAATGATTCATTCAAAGTGTAATTGAAGATGTGGAATATTCGAGCTCGTGATTCTCAGTTTTGATACTGGAGTTCAATACGGTTGGCAAATATACGATTCCTTGACTTTCGATCGTTTTTTCCAGATTTTTTGAAGCTTATCCTTTCACAATTGCTAAACAGTTGAGAATGCTAATGCTTTTACACTGGAATTCCATCACCATGGCGAACTCACTAATAAATTATGTTAGATATCATTATAAGGTACTATGAGAAAGTTAGATTTTGGATTAAGACCATTGGATGATGATATTTATTATATTAGAATGCTAAAACATCTGAGTGATAGTAAAGTGATTAAAATTTATATTGAGCATACAGGAGAAGCTGAGGTAGGTGTTGTAACTCAAGTAGATCCTACTCAGGTAGATAATGAATATGCTAAAAGCTGGAAGGGTGATTTGTTCAAGAACCTATTATGGAATGCATCTAGTGCAACAACATCTATAAAACATGAAAGGTCAATGCCACAAATTGTGACTGAGGACAAAGACTTGTATGAGTGGTTGAAGGAGATTCCATCAAAACATTGGTCAATAATATTTTTAATGGTATGTTTATTGCTATCAATTAGTGTTTTCATTAATGTTTCTTAAAATAGTTGTAATGGATACATTGCAGTTTGGCCAAAGTGTGACATTTTGTTGAACAATGTGAGGTGTTCAACAAGCAGCCGGTACTAGATAGGGATAAACCTATCATCACATGCCTTGAGTTTATTAGGGAGTATTGCCTGAAAAGACTAATGTTTGTTCATAAAATGATTTCCAAGTCAACTAGACCTTTTTGTGCCATTGCCATTTTGTGCCATTGCATGAAGAGACTAATGCTTGTTCATAAAATGATTCCTAAGCAATTGAAAAGGTGGGAAAATGCCAATAAAGGGTGCAACTATTACATGTTTAAGGTGCAAGAAAACTGGATACAACAGAAGGACTTGCAAAGAAATTTTGGAACACAAGCAGTTGGTGCATAGGCAGGTGGTGAACATGGAAGTCAAGCAAGTGTTGTACAAGTTGATTGTCACACCCCAACAGATGGGGGAAACATCGGGGCATGGCACTGAGCGAAACAGATTGTCCAGAAGTTTCCATAACAATTATCATTACCATTCAATTTATAATAACATGTCCCATACCATGTCTCAAACAGTAAACAAATTATTACAGATAAAGTCTAGGCAAATCATTCTGTTCCGACAACTCAGATTTATAAATAGCTAAATTGTTTATTGGTTTCTATGACTTCTTCCCTAGCCTCAGTTTCATCACCAGCAAGCTAAGCATAGAAACAACCTAAGCACCTGTCACATACGTTAAAGTAAAGTCAATACATATAATGTAAATGTGAGCATACAAGTTTGATAATAGCATATAGAGTTCGAATTCGTTTACGCATAACCAGCACGTACACATAGTGAAATGAAGCACGTTAGTTATCGACATAGATCCATCGATACCAGTGACTACGAGTTGACTGCCCGGGGCAGTTCGCAATACATGTTTACCACTGTAATCCATGCAAGTAATTGTCCTTAACAACCCCCGAGTGAATGGGTGCTGAGTCCAAACTATAGTACTATCGTTGCTAAGGCAAGTAGACAACATTCCATGTGTAAACATAACAAACAAGCATTCATAAGCCACGTATAACATGCATTAACGGTTAGCGTTCAAATAGTATTGAGTAGTGTGTTGATGTGATTTGAATAGTTGTAACGTATGTAACACCCAAAAGTGCATAAAGCAAAAAGGGATCGAGTATACTCACAGCGGTTGATGGATTGAAATGAGCGCTTAGCGAGTAGAGTAGCCTGAATGGATTGATAGCATAACGATAAGTGACACGTAAATCGATACAAAGTGTGAGTGGGTCGGATAGCTGTTTGGTCGGATGGTAATCCGATCGGACGGCTTGTCGTGCGGATGGCAATCCGTTCGGATGGTCATCCGGTCGGACGGTAGTCCGGTCGGATGACTATTCGAGTGGATTGTTTCTTCCTAAGAGATGAATGTGTTTGTGTATGATGGCTTGTCTTTGGAAGTTTTCGTTGTAGCATTTTAAAAACATTGAAGTGTCTCTATCCTTCAAGTCGGTCGATCGGACGGTCAGTCGTGCGGACAGCAATCCGTTCGGATTGTCATCCGGTCGGACGGCGACCTTAGTGATGAGGTTACTTAGTGAAAACAATTCATAGCAGAAGAGTCACTCGGTCGGATGTCCATTCGACCGGGTGGCAACCCTGTTAATGAACATGTTGAAAATTGTTTAAGTCTTTAAAGTCCTAGTATCTCATGATCCGAAGAGTAATCCGATCGGATGGTAGTTCGATCGGATAGCAATTCGTTCGATACTCAAACTCCTAGATAAAGTTGACTAAGTGTGGGACCCAAGGTGTTATCCGTTCGGACAGCAATCCATTTGGGTGACCTATCCGTTCAGACAGCAATCCGTTCGGACAGCATTCCGTTCCGATTGTCCCGTTCGTCTTACCCTTGGTCATTTTGATTGTTTGTAGTTTTATCGAGACACTTTGACAACGCGTTAACTAACAGAACCCCACCTTGTCCCAAGTGACCAAACCGACCAGGAATCACCCTAGCTCGGCCAGTTAGTCGGTTCAAGACGGTCGTTCCTGTTTAACCCGGAATCGGTAGTCTCGTGATTAGAATCCAGATCTTGAGCTAGCACAACACTAATAATGAGTAGAAGACTAGATCAGGGTCGGATCCTATCGGTTTTAAGTGCATTGAGTGTAAAAGAGTTGAAAGAAAGTTAGAAATCATCTTTCAATCCTTTTTCACTATGTTTAAGCTTAGATCTACGCGAGATCTTTGTGTATTTGTGTGGAAATCTATCAGATCTAAGTTGTTCTTGGTGGATTGAGGCCAAACAAGAAGTTCTTCAAGAACTCATGATGACATCATCCTAGAACACCTCAAATCGAGTGATTTCACGGTTGAAAGTTAAGATTCAAAAGATAGAAAGGTGTAGGAGTGCGTGTAGATCAAGAAAGTACAAGATTTAGGACAAGATCTTACCTGGATTGAGAGAAATCGAAGAAAAGGTAAGCTGAGCGTGCTGTTCGGACAGAGGGTTTCCAAAAGTGGAAAGAATGAAAGTGACACGGGTATTTATAGGATTCCAAAAGAGGAAAGGTAAGCTGAGCGTGCTGGTCGGATGGCACATCTCCCGGATGACTGTCTGGTCGGATGGCATCTCGATCGGATGGCGCCTGACACTCATGACCAGGTGGCTATCCGGTCGGATGGCACTTGGTTTGTGTGTTTGACGCGACGATTTTTGCTGATTCGATTTCGATTGCGATCGATGCGATACGATAGAGTTTCCTATTCAATTTACTTTAGTCCCAACTACTATATATAGCACATAGTTCGATTTCGACTGGGTTCGATTGCGTTTCGAGTTCGATTGCGATTCGATTAAGTACCACAACACAACAAAATTAAAACATGCACAAGTAACACATAAGGCACACACACACGTATAACAATAATCAAAATACATAGTTCGAGTTGCGATTTGATTCGATGTCGATTTGATTAGCATGGTTTGATTATCGTTTCGTTAACTTTATCGCATTGTTACTTCCTATAGTTCACAGTCGTAAGTCGATCAAATGGCGATTGGAATACGTCGATTGTTGTAAGTATTGACACTTACTCCACATAATACAACTAAAATAAACACATAAAAGAAATCTACTACAAGTCAAGTCGCGCGAAATTGGTCGTTGACTTTGACCTTGACTTTGACTTCTCGAAAACACGGGGTGTTACATTGATGCTTAATTTGTTGGTGATGCGTTGGAAATTATGTACTCTGAATCAGTCTTTTGTGGATGTACTTGACTGTCAAATCAGTCGTTTGGTGATGCATTGGACATCAATATCTTTTTATGTTAGATTCGGTATGCATTTGATCGAATTTGGAATTAACTATTCGATTGTTCAATACATTAATGTAATGGGTTGGTTTGAAAGTAAATCAGTCTTTTGGCTTGTTGCTTTCATTTAATATGTTAGTAGGTAGATAGTGTTAGATAGAGACTTAAATGTATTGGGTTTAGGTTCTATATAAATGCACCATAAGAAATTCATGATGTTAAACCAGTAGGTAAAATGGATGGTAAAGTTGTTGATAAGGAGAATAATGATGTACAAGAAACTAATGATGTTAAACATGAACAAACACCAACCAATAAGGTGAAGCATGATGTGCTGTATCAGGTTGTGCAGAATCCTAAACAAGATCCAGTTATGCAGGATGATAAGCAAGAAGAAGATGACATTGATCCGTCTAAAGATTATGACCTAGAGGTCTTGAAAAAGGCTTGGGATTACGACAGCCCGAAGGAAGACGACTTGTCCCATGATCCTTATGAAGGAGAGCGGGGTTCTGATTCAGACTACTTTTCAGGAGATGATTTTCATTGGAAGTAATTATAGTGTGTTTTTCAGGTTTATTATATATGTATCATGTTGGTTGTGTCATTTAGTTGTGTTTGAATAAATTTGCATTTGTTTTGTTAACAACATGATAC
This sequence comes from Helianthus tuberosus, assembly GCA_030545235.1. Classification (NCBI taxonomy): domain Eukaryota; kingdom Viridiplantae; phylum Streptophyta; class Magnoliopsida; order Asterales; family Asteraceae; genus Helianthus; species Helianthus tuberosus. The sequence goes on along the minus strand of CM060400.1, from coordinate 16,666,993 downwards.
AATACACTAGACATAGGAGTGATATCATTGCAAATTGATCATTACAATACATTATCAAAACATAACATATAATATACTAAACATAAGACTATCATTAGTAGATGATGATTCCAACTAAGAGGAAATACATTAAAACATGCTACAGTACATGATGATTAACAACCAAGTCACCAATAATAACCTTTTAAGATTTTTGTTCTCAGATGTCAATTTCCGGACGATTTCCTCTAAAGTGGTGTTTCTTTCTACTAGATTCCTTGCGTTTTCTTCATTTTCATTGATCGAATCCAGGAAACCAGGTATCATTCTCTCACCCAAAGGCGGCTCAACCCAGCATACGAATCCACATCTTTAACCCTTCCTATTGCAATAGAAAAACTGACGTCTTGGGTTTGCTGATATCGACAACGTTCGAATTATTATGGCTAACTCCCACGATATTATTAGATCAAGAAAACCACACAAAAACTTGATTACAAATCCCTACCCAATACGCGGTATATATAGCTAACCTAACACGTCAGACTACAACTAGGATTCCTATCAATTTACTACATGATAATGATCTAAACACATATCCTAACATGACACGAATAGGATGCTTAGATAATAATCCACTAATTAAATAATATTGTTTATCTAATCAACTCCTTAACTCGAGTTGATCATTATCTACTAGCCGCTTCCACGCATGATGCCATGAGATTGACTAGGGATTCCAAATAGGTTATACATGGAAATATGCATGGTTCATGTAAAAAAATAATCGAAAACATGTTATTGAAAAATGAAAAACAAACCTATACATTTACAAAACATGAAACCAACTACAAAACCGAAAGGACCTCTATTAGTTTCTAGAAACACAAAATAATATATATATATATACACATATAGTGAAAGCGTGAAATACACTATCTCTTAACATACGAGATGAAATAATAACATGCGTGATTAGTTTTACAACATGCATGATTATGGTTTTCAATATGCGTGATTATGTTTTTTCAACATGCGCGATTAGGGTTTTGAGTTTTATAACATGCGTAATTTCATCTCGTATGCAACGTACGTTAAGGAATATTGTACGTTAACCAACCCCTATATATATAATATCAACAAGAGTTAAGACTTATAACATGATTACCAAGTAACAACAAACATTTCTAAGCTATCAATTAATAAAAATATAATGCTTACTAACTTGAATTATATATTTTAGAAGTTCAATTGTTACGGTTATGAAAGATTGCTTAACCATAACCATGACCGATGACTTTATATAAGAATAAAGACAAATAGTTCTAGGAGTATCTTTCAAATGGAAAATTAGTCAAAATAATAGTTTTGCACAATGAGGAAGCTGCCAACAAAATGAGAATGAAACAAAACTAACAAAGCTTCTTTCCATACTTCAACAAAATGAGATTGTCAAGTTAAAACCCATTCCATTTGTTTAAGGTTGAGTTAAAGGTAACCACCCGCTTCGCAGTGGGTATCGCTTTTTTTCGCGTGATGTGACGGTGATTTGGTTGTTATCGTTTCAGTTTGTTACGCGTAGAAAATTCGATCAATATCGTTTCGATTCCTTACGGTATCCTCATAGCATTGGCACTAAAGAAACACGGAACTAATTATGGGGATAATCAGTTTGGTTTATGTTCCTACCATAGTGGTTAATCTTCTTATGGCTTTCTGAGCTCCTTAATGACTGGGTAATCCTGCAAAACAGAACACCGTTACTCGTTAAGAGGGGAATATGGGGGTTTCCCTCTTAACCGGGCTCCGATGTGAGAATAAGCGACCGTTTTGAGGAAATAAGTGAGTATTAAGAGTGAGAGTAGAGGGAGTAGAATGTTCAACCTGTGGACTGAGGTCTCTATTTATAGCCGGAGAGGTGTAAGAGGGTGTGGGCTGATGGGCCTTGGGCGGGAAGGCGACAACTTAGAGGATATGCTCTTTGTCTCACTGGTGTCGACCGTTAGTGGCCTCTAGGAGTTCCCTGGTGCTGGCGCACCGTGATTGGAGCCACGTGTCATGGTTGTCGGCCTGGTCACCCTTCTGCCATCAGCAGGTAAGTGGAGATCGTGGGGCAGTTGTCTCTGCCCTATGATAGGTGCCACGTAGGCGTCCTTAAGTACTTTCTGTCTCCTGCATGTCAGACGATCGTGGAGCACGATTGAGCAGGACTAGAAGGACGCCGATTGGCCCTTTCATTCTGCCACTTGTACCTTGTGTACTGTCTGAAACAGCCTTGCGCCGTAGTCACGCATGATTCTTGCTGAACATGTAACTACCCCGCGCATGGTATGGGTTACTGAATGCTCTTTCCGAATGCTAAGTGTTGAAAGTGGAGCTTTCTATTGCTCAGACCTCGCGCCGGATCAAAGAATACTGTAGTAGCCCGCACGAGGTTGGCAATAAGAAATGTGTTGAATAAGGAGTATGGTCCCGTGCGCGACCTGAATAAAGGTTTGCGCGGCTTTTTGGGACCATACCCCTTGAAGTCCCCCAGTCCAGTGCTGCACCATGCGCGTGGTAAGTGGTTGGAGCTCTGGACTTAGAAAAAGAAAGTTGCAGAAAATGCTTGTTTTTTAATTGGTAGGCGCCCACGTGCAAATGTTCTGACCGTTGTTATGGCGCGACTACATATCTGGCAGGTGATGATTCTTTGTTTTGTGCTGATAGCGCGCGGATGCCTTGGGTACCCATGCATACTGCGCGACCTGGGTAACTTCTGCATTAAGTTTGTAGTAATTTTGGGCGGGAAATCCCTCGAAATTTGAAATCTGACAGGTTGGTGAAAAACGCCGTTGGTGTTGACCTTTGAGTTGACCACTTACACGGCTGTCATCAATCTGTCTCTGACGGTTTGGCTTTCCGTCAGGAGAGTGAACTCCACGCGCGCGTGGTAACCGTCACTCCGGAATTCACGTCTTACGTGTCTTCTCACGTGCGCGGTGATCTCGGCATGTTTACCCATCGCATTAAATGCGATGGGTATATATACTCGACGAAATGGAAGAAACCCTTACTTTCTTCTACTGTTGCTATCTTTTTCTCTCTATTCATCTTCTTCAGATCTGCAAATATTCAAGTTCTGTAGCAGATCTTCAAGATCTTTCTTCATACCTTCAAGTTCCTCTTTCGAAATATTCAAGTTTTCTTCGTCGAATACTCATGGCTGAAGAACATCAGGAGGAAAATCTCCGCGAAGAAGGTCTCGTTCCCATCCTTAAGTGGGATTTAGGGCTGTTTGAGCAAATTACTCGGAGTTTCCGGTTCCCACCGGAATGGGATGCCAGATATCCCGGTCAGAATCAGACGGCTGCCGATGCACCGCCGGGTTATATCACGTTGTTTGAAGACTTCTTTCATCAAGGCAACTTCCGGTTGCCGGCGACGAACTTCATGGCCCGTATTCTTCAATTCTATGGGTTTCATATTTCACAATTGAGTCCTCCTGGAATGGCCAGGGTTCGTCATTTCGAGTTCCTTTGCCGATCTTTTGATATTGAGCCGACTGTTGAAAGATTCAGAGTTTTTTACCAATTGATCAGAAATATGGGATGCAATCTTTCAAATTCGAATTTACTTTCGATATTTTCTTCTCACACACACAACATATTGAATCCTTTCCATACCTTTATACATATGCAAGATTTCATGTAATTTAAATTCATATTCCTTGTAACGACAAGTGGAGACATATCCTCGAGATAGGAGTGATTTCCTTACCTTGATGATTAACTCCACTCCCCTTTTCTTAAAACGACCTCACCAACGAGTTAGGGGTGATTCCCTTACCTAGGTGATCGTTACCAAAACGTCTCTTCAAAATATCTTATTATGTAAACTCAATCATGTTTATATCTAAATTATTGATCATTATTCAAAATACATACGTATACGATTTCAAAATACATTGTTTTATCAAGCATACTTTCTATCCTACAACCTATTTTTACCTAACTCACATACACGGATTCTTAACTTAACTTAAACATTTTGCCACACAAATTTCCAAACCTTACGAAATGCTACCTATCACTTTAATCGGCCAAACAAATCTCTTGCCCATGAACTTCATATTCGACTTAATCACTAAAACGCACTCATGATATATATCACCAAACTAAAGACTTTCATTCTCAATCGGAGGGTCAAACCAACCTTTCTTTTACACCTATAAGATCTTATGGATGTTATATGATCGTTTTACCAAAGATTCTTTCCACATCAACAAATCATTTGTTAGAACTTTTAACAATCTCAAAGCCCTTTTGCTAAAATACTTTTCTAAGAATCCTCGTTTTCATAAGAACCTCCTAAATTCATAACTTCTTGTTTGATAAAATGAAATTACTTTTGATTGAAAACCTTTTTACACCAATTTACAAAACACGTGGGCAAGAAGACTTCTTGGAGACCGACCACCCTTGGATTTCGTAAACCTTTTTAAAACAAAAGTAGCATTTCCATTTATTACAAAATGCATTGGGCTTAACCAATGAGTACCTTATGTCCTTTTTCATATGCAACTACATTCTACCTTTCAAACCAAGCTCAATCTAATTTTGATACGATAAACTCAACGTTTCATTTAAACAACTATACCCACGTATCGTCCTACACGTTTTAGTCGTTTTAACGCGACAATTCACTTATAATCATTCGTATTTACATACTTAACCTTTTGGACGATTTTATACACCTAAGTCCGTGATGTTCCAACGTACCCTATACACGTAAATTTAAATATTCATACCTACACTTACATTCATACGTTTTATGCCTATACTTATAATCGTATTCATACTTATACTCATACGTTTCATGTTTTACTTATACTCATTCGTTTCATGATTTTACCTATACTCATATATTTCATGTTTTCACTTATACTCACACGTTACGTGCTTATACATATACACATACTACTCGTACGTGTTATGTCAATACACATACTTGCGTGCTTATTCATACCTAAACTTATACTCATGCTCACACTTTCATTCATACTCATGATCCATACATTCGTACCCATACGCGAGCGTAATCAGAGGGATTCGCTTGCGTGGGTCCCATACATACTCAAGTATGGACTTGCTTACATACTACATTCTTACACGTGCATATTCTTAATTTTTAAATTATGGATACCCTAATTCATACACAACTAGTACAAGCTATGCGGATCAGGCGGCGATCAATATAATCACGGGTGCACACGGGATTATAGTGATAGGCGTGTGAGAACCATAGAGTGTACTACCGTGTATGGTGAGACACGGAACGTAACATGACACGAATAACGAAACGAATATAACATGGTCGAAACATGGTGGATACGCCGCTGGTACTTCCTATATATAAGTGTTTTCACCATATTACCAAATTTCGTAAAACGTGCCATGAGAAATTCAATGTTTTGCAGACCTTTTGGACCTAATACAACTTCACACCACTCACAAACGCATTATATCCGATTATCCATGACGAGACTTCATCCTTAACACACTACGTTCATCTATCCAACACTTATGTTGTTCTCATACTTCCACTCTTTAAGAGTCATTCGTTCATTCTATACTCGAATTATTCTCCTTATCCTTTTAGTTCATACAAACCTCGTTCGCAATTAAGCTTGTGTAAACATTCGAGTCCTAACTTACCTCGTTACCTATAAAATAGTCTTCCTATTCTGGATTCTTGTGTAACTATACTTAGTATACCTTTGATGCTTTATTTAAAGTACCAAACCTTCTCGTTTCACTCAATAAACAACCTTCTACAACTGTGATTTCGTTACCACGTCCCATCAAAATACAAACCGTTTGTCAACATCTTCTTTCTTAATACGTCACCTTTTTAAATACGTCACCAATTTAAGTTACCCAAAGTTGTTAGACTCACTTCACCTATATACGCACCTACATGTTTTCAACTATGTCAAATACCTCAAATTATTTTAGGCAAGGAACTCACTCACAAGTTTACCATGTCGCTCTCCAAAGTTTTGGGCCTTTCAAAATATTTCAAAATTTTCAAGTCTCAAATTTTTACTAAAACTCTTCGAGTCTACCTCTTGAATAAATTTCGGGATGAAATTTCCTAAAGGAGGGGAGACTGTAACGCCCCGCGTTTTCATACTTTCTATATTTAGAAACCATCGTTTGTAAAACTATTTTTAGAAACTTCGTAGTCTTGTAATCGTTCTTTCATTAAAAGCGATGTAAAATCCGAGACTTGGATCATGAATAAAACTCGTATTTTGTTGCAAATATGTTAAACACACTTTATATATGCTCGTATGCTCGAAACGGTGAATCAATCGATGTCTAATCGTTATTCTCGGAAACTATGTGCTAAACTTGTAATTAATCTAAACTTATGCCTAAAACGTGTTTTGAACGAGAACGATACTTGATTTCGAAGTTCGTACGCTTAAATATACTTGGTTTATACTCCTCATACTTGGCTTTATCTTAAAATATACTTTTATGGCAAGAATGGTCCTTAAAGGTCCTAAAAACACCAAAATAGCAAAGTCTGGGGGCTAAAGTGTAAATTTTGAAACTTATGTCTAATAAACAACCCCCGGGCGGCCCGCTTTAACTTACCAGAAACCTAATGCGGGCCGCATGGCCCTCAGAATCGTAGAAAAACACAGCAGCTCACGAATATGCACGAAATCCCAACTTCCAAACCTCCCCAATCACCATTTATCCACCTCTAAACACCTCCAATCACCTCCATACTCTTCCATTATAAATACAACTCTTCTCCAACCCTTTTTACACTTTCACAACTCATTACACTTCACAAATCCTCTCTAACTCAGCTGCAAATCTGCATTTTGGACAGATTTATACTCTCCTACAAAAGTGAGTGTAACTTGCTTGTTTTGAGTCCAAATCACTTGATTCTTTCTTCTACTTCTTTAGTACATCCTTGGGTTTGATTCCTTGGTTTTTCCTTGGAGAAATCATGCTTGGAATTGCCCTAAAAAGGACCTAAACTTTCTGTTTTGTTTAATGTTATTCAAAAACTTGTTTAAACTTATCAAACTTGTGTCTAACACATCTCATACCTATGTCCCAATGCTTACAACCTCTCTTATGGTTGGTTAAGCTTAAAAACAAGGTTGAGACACTATAAATCAGAGGTTAAAACCTCAAATACTTTCTGTTTTGTTAGGGTATTTGACCCACAAATCATGTCGAGCTTAGATCTTGATGAATGAGTGATTATGGAACAACTTGGGTTGTCCTACATACAATCCTCACATGATTTGATGATTTCTCTTTAGTTAGGTTGTTTATGTTATTGTGCTAATCCTAGTTCGTGACCCTCCTTGGTTGTTTTTACGTCAAGTGAAGTGGTGAACATTCAAGGGGTTCCTAAATGGAAGCATGTTCTTCCTACCCCATACATGACATCTATGATAACTCGAGGTGCCTAAATGAAGATCCTAATCTTCTACCTCCTACTTGAATTATTGGACTAAATAATATGTAATAATTAACCTAGATATATAAATATACACTCATTCGAACCTTTAATGTGAACTTGTGTTTATATGTTAAAGTAGTAGAACATCGTCTAAGACCTAAACCTTGTTGTGATTCTTATGGGTGTTCAACTCATGAAAACATTATCATAACCCTTGTGGTTACCAAGTGTCATACAAGTGTTAGGTGTTGAAGATGATTATTTTCACATGTTATTCTCATATCATATTTTATGTTGTTTTAAATACCGAACCTTGTCCCTACGCATACTTGAACTTTAACCCTTACACATTCAATCTTTTAACCTCATCAACTCGTCAATAATTGGATAATTGGAAAGCATATGCCAACTTTGTGAGTATACTCGTATTTTCCCCTCTTTACTTTTACCACTTTTGGGGTGTAACATGTTTATCTATCAACAACTTACACATGAACTTTTTGCTTAAACACATGAACATTCTTATTAACATGCTTGTATACGTGATGGCTTGATACTTTAAACTTGGATGAATCTTATGTGTTGAACTTATCATTAACTTGTACGAGCCAAACCGTGACATATGTAGCGCTATAGGATTAACGACCCGCCGCCCGTAACTTGTGGTTATGTCATGAGCATATTGTGTTTTCTTGGTTTGATATGTTAGACACATACCAGGTTTTTATGTTTATCTTGAATCACATGCTTGCTATGAGGAATTGTTCAAAACTTATCTTTTGTTATGTACGTACCAAACTTGTACACTCGCCTTTGCTTTTGCATTGAACTTTATTTTAAACATGTTACAGGTTGAGGACGATGATGCCATGAAATGAAGTAGCATTGATACCTAGATACACATATAGACGTTTAGATTAAATACGTTGTATAAATGTCATAATTGTTGTCGTATTGCTCTTTTTGTATTTAACATGTTGTATTTCAAATTTCTTGTATTGTAACATTTATTTATGAAGGAAATCAATTTATCTTTAATTCTATTGTCACAATTTAGCGTTATGATGTCTCGAGCAATCTTCACACTTCGTCTCATCCCGATGTTTCCGCCATTGGTTGGGGTGTGACAGATTGGTATCAGAGCCATAACTATATGGAATTAGGAAAAGTAGGAATGCTTTTACCTAGTCTATGGTTTTAGAGCCTTATTCGTATGTTTTGATTGAACTACTACATGATACCTTATTTGTTTCTTATTTATGCTATTTTTAGACATATGTATCACTCGTGAGAAATATTCAACATGTTATTCTTATGCATTAATGCTTGTCTTATTGTGTGTTAATACTTGCTTCATTGTTCGATTCTTTACGTGTTACTCTAAACATATTTCTCTATGTGTTAATACATGTTTTATCATTTCGTAATCCAAGCACCATTCTTGATATGCTTCCTTATGTGTTTATACTTGTTTATGTATTTCCTTGACATACACTTCCCTCACACATTTTCTCGGTATTTCTAAATCCGAAAACACTCATAATACACAAACGAGACGACTTCACCAAAATAGGCGTGAAACCCACAATTTGGTGAATGACTCTCAATCCTTCTACTTTTCTTTCTTACACGAAATTCACCACCAAGTTAGGAGTGAAATCCACACCTTGATGGAGAAATTCAAATTTCAAATTCTAGTGGACCCTCGCCAAAGTGTCGAAATTAACTTTTGACCCGACGAGTACCAACCACACTTAGGATACTAAATCGCCAAGTTAGGGGTGAAACCCGCACCTTGTCGACTAGTTCCACTCCTTGATTTTCCTTAATCCCGCCAAGTCTCGAAATTTCGATTGAATTGGGGACATGTAGTAACTGGAAGGGTAAATACCGTCAACCGACTTGTCGGCGAGAGTATTTCACCTATTAGGCCAAAGCATGCTCCTCAAGTTCGAAAGACTTTTCGACTACTTTGGTTAGTCAAAGGTTCCGTTTTGGAACCATCCGAATTTTAATCAAACGTGTTTTACTATTTATTTTACGCGATGCAATCTTTCAAATTCGAATTTACTTTCGATATTTTCTTCTCACACACACAACATATTGAATCCTTTCCATACCTTTATACATATGCAAGATTTCATGTAATTTAAATTCATATTCCTTGTAACGACAAGTGGAGACATATCCTCGAGATAGGAGTGATTTCCTTACCTTGATGATTAACTCCACTCCCCTTTTTCTTAAAACGACCTCACCAACGAGTTAGGGGCGATTCCCTTACCTAGGTGATCGTTACCAAAACGTCTCTTCAAAATATCTTATTATGCAAACTCAATCATGTTTATATCTAAATTATTGATCATTATTCAAAATACATACGTATACAATTTCAAAATACATTGTTTTATCAAGCATACTTTCTATCCTACAACCTATTTTTACCTAACTCACATACACGGATTCTTAACTTAACTTAAACATTTTACCACACAAATTTCCAAACCTTACGAAATGCTACCTATCACTTTAATCGGCCAAACAAATCTCTTGCCCATGAACTTCATATTCGACTTAATCACTAAAACGCACTCATGATATATATCACCAAACTAAAGACTTTCATTCTCAATCGGAGGGTCAAACCAACCTTTCTTTTACACCTATAAGATCTTATGGATGTTATATGATCGTTTTACCAAAGATTCTTTTCACATCAACAAATCATTTGTTAGAACTTTTAACAATCTCAAAGCCCTTTTGCTAAAATACTTTTCTAAGAATCCTCGTTTTCATAAGAACCTCCTAAATTCATAACTTCTTGTTTGATAAAATGAAATTACTTTTGATTGAAAACCTTTTTACACCAATTTACAAAACACGTGGGCAAGAAGACTTTTTGGAGACCGACCACCCTTGGATTTCGTAAACCTTTTTAAAACAAAAGTAGCATTTCCATTTATTACAAAATGCATTGGGCTTAACCAATGAGTACCTTATGTCCTTTTTCATATGCAACTACATTCTACCTTTCAAACCAAGCTCAATCTAATTTTGATACGATAAACTCAACGTTTCATTTAAACAACTATACCCACGTATCGTCCTACACGTTTTAGTCGTTTTAACGCGACAATTCACTTATAATCATTCGTATTTACATACTTAACCTTTTGGACGATTTTATACACCTAAGTCCGTGATGTTCCAACGTACCCTATACACGTAAATTTAAATATTCATACCTACACTTACATTCATACGTTTTATGCCTATACTTATAATCGTATTAATACTTATACTCATACGTTTCATGTTTTACTTATACTCATTCGTTTCATGATTTTACCTATACTCATATATTTCATGTTTCCACTTATACTCATACGTTGCGTGCTTATACATATACACATACTACTCGTACGTGTTATGTCAATACACATACTTGCGTGCTTATTCATACCTAAACTTATACTCATGCTCACACTTTCATTCATACTCATGATCCATACATTCGTACCCATACGCGAGCGTAATCCGAGGGATTCGCTTGCGTGGGTCCCATACATACTCAAGTATGGACTTGCTTACATACTACATTCTTACACGTGCATATTCTTAATTTTTAAATTATGGATACCCTAATTCATACACAACTAGTACAAGCTATGCGGATCAGGCGACGATCAATATAATCACGGGTGCACACGGGATTATAGTGATAGGCGTGTGAGAACCATAGAGTGTACTACCGTGTATGGTGAGACACGGAACGTAACATGACACGAATAACGAAACGAACGTAACATGGTCGAAACATGGTGGATACGCCGCTGGTACTTCCTATATATAAGTGTTTTCACCATATTACCAAATTTCGTAAAACGTGCCATGAGAAATTCAATGTTTTGCAGACCTTTTGGACCTAATACAACTTCACACCACTCACAAACGCATTATATCCGATTATCCATGACGAGACTTCATCCTTAACACACTACGTTCATCTATCCAACACTTATGTTGTTCTCATACTTCCACTCTTTAAGAGTCATTCGTTCATTCTATACTCGAATTATTCTCCTTATCCTTTTAGTTCATACAAACCTCGTTCGCAATTAAGCTTGTGTAAACATTCGAGTCCTAACTTACCTCGTTACCTATAAAATAGTCTTCCTATTCTGGATTCTTGTGTAACTATACTTAGTATACCTTTGATGCTTTATTTAAAGTACCAAACCTTCTCGTTTCACTCAATAAACAACCTTCTACAACTGTGATTTCGTTACCACGTCCCATCAAAATACAAACCGTTTGTCAACATCTTCTTTCTTAATACGTCACCTTTTTAAATACGTCACCAATTTAAGTTACCCAAAGTTGTTAGACTCACTTCACCTATATACGCACCTACATGTTTTCAACTATGTCAAATACCTCAAATTATTTTAGGCAAGGAACTCACTCACAAGTTTACCATGTCGCTCTCCAAAGTTTTGGGCCTTTCAAAATATTTCAAAATTTTCAAGTCTCAAATTTTTACTAAAACTCTTCGAGTCTACCTCTTGAATAAATTTCGGGATGAAATTTCCTAAAGGAGGGGAGACTGTAACGCCCCGCGTTTTCATACTTTCTATATTTAGAAACCATCGTTTGTAAAACTATTTTTAGAAACTTCGTAGTCTTGTAATCGTTCTTTCATTAAAAGCGATGTAAAATCCGAGACTTGGATCATGAATAAAACTCGTATTTTGTTGCAAATATGTTAAACACACTTTATATATGCTCGTATGCTCGAAACGGTGAATCAATCGATGTCTAATCGTTATTCTCGGAAACTATGTGCTAAACTTGTAATTAATCTAAACTTATGCCTAAAACGTGTTTTGAACGAGAACGATACTTGATTTCGAAGTTCGTACGCTTAAATATACTTGGTTTATACTCCTCATACTTGGCTTTATCTTAAAATATACTTTTATGGCAAGAATGGTCCTTAAAGGTCCTAAAAACACCAAAATAGCAAAGTCTGGGGGCTAAAGTGTAAATTTTGAAACTTATGTCTAATAAACAACCCCCGGGCGGCCCGCTTTAACTTACCAGAAACCTAATGCGGGCCGCATGGCCCTCAGAATCGTAGAAAAACACAACAGCTCACGAATATGCACGAAATCCCAACTTCCAAACCTCCCCAATCACCATTTATCCACCTCTAAACACCTCCAATCACCTCCATACTCTTCCATTATAAATACAACTCTTCTCCAACCCTTTTTACACTTTCACAACTCATTACACTTCACAAATCCTCTCTAACTCAGCTGCAAATCTGCATTTTGGACAGATTTATACTCTCCTACAAAAGTGAGTGTAACTTGCTTGTTTTGAGTCCAAATCACTTGATTCTTTCTTCTACTTCTTTAGTACATCCTTGGGTTTGATTCCTTGGTTTTTCCTTGGAGAAATCATGCTTGGAATTGCCCTAAAAAGGACCTAAACTTTCTGTTTTGTTTAATGTTATTCAAAAACTTGTTTAAACTTATCAAACTTGTGTCTAACACATCTCATACCTATGTCCCAATGCTTACAACCTCTCTTATGGTTGGTTAAGCTTAAAAACAAGGTTGAGACACTATAAATCAGAGGTTAAAACCTCAAATACTTTCTGTTTTGTTAGGGTATTTGACCCACAAATCATGTCGAGCTTAGATCTTGATGAATGAGTGATTATGGAACAACTTGGGTTGTCCTACATACAATCCTCACATGATTTGATGATTTCTCTTTAGTTAGGTTGTTTATGTTATTGTGCTAATCCTAGTTCGTGACCCTCCTTGGTTGTTTTTACGTCAAGTGAAGTGGTGAACATTCAAGGGGTTCCTAAATGGAAGCATGTTCTTCCTACCCCATACATGACATCTATGATAACTCGAGGTGCCTAAATGAAGATCCTAATCTTCAACCTCCTACTTAAATTATTGGACTAAATAATATGTAATAATTAACCTAGATATATAAATATACACTCATTCGAACCTTTAATGTGAACTTGTGTTTATATGTTAAAGTAGTAGAACATCGTCTAAGACCTAAACCTTGTTGTGATTCTTATGGGTGTTCAACTCATGAAAACATTATCATAACCCTTGTGGTTACCAAGTGTCATACAAGTGTTAGGTGTTGAAGATGATTATTTTCACATGTTATTCTCATATCATATTTTATGTTGTTTTAAATACCGAACATTGTCCCTACGCATACTTGAACTTTAACCCTTACACATTCAATCTTTTAACCTCATCAACTCGTCAATAATTGGATAATTGGAAAGCATATGCCAACTTTGTGAGTATACTCGTATTTTCCCCTCTTTACTTTTACCACTTTTGGGGTGTAACATGTTTATCTATCAACAACTTACACATGAACTTTTTGCTTAAACACATGAACATTCTTATTAACATGCTTGTATACGTGATGGCTTGATACTTTAAACTTGGATGAATCTTATGTGTTGAACTTATCATTAACTTGTACGAGCCAAACCGTGACATATGTAGCGCTATAGGATTAACGACCCGCCGCCCGTAACTTGTGGTTATGTCATGAGCATATTGCGTTTTCTTGGTTTGATATGTTAGACACATACCATGTTTTTATGTTTATCTTGAATCACATGCTTGCTATGAGGAATTGTTCAAAACTTATCTTTTGTTATGTACGTACCAAACTTGTACACTCGCCTTTGCTTTTGCATTGAACTTTATTTTAAACATGTTACAGGTTGAGGACGATGATGCCATGAAATGAAGTAGCGTTGATACCTAGATACACATATAGACGTTTAGATTAAATACGTTGTATAAATGTCATACTTGTTGTCGTATTGCTCTTTTTGTATTTAACATGTTGTATTTCAAATTTCTTGTATTGTAACATTTATTTATGAAGGAAATCAATTTATCTTTAATTCTATTGTCACAATTTAGCGTTATGATGTCTCGAGCAATCTTCACACTTCGTCTCATCCCGATGTTTCCGCCATTGGTTGGGGTGTGACACGACCCTTGCGCGCTTTGACTTCTGTTGGGAAAGAGATTGTTTATCTTTCCAGCGACGAGTCTGTCGGATCTTCCAATGGAGAGTTAAGTTCCTGGTCTACCATCTTTGCAGGTGTGCTGCGTGACTTGGGTATCGACCCCGAGGAGAAGAAGAAGAAGAAACCCAAGAAGAAGAAGGTTATCACTATTGATGCCGATGTCCCCAGTAAGAAGGGTGGAAGTAGTCGCGCAACTACTGGTGTTGCTGATAAAGGTACCCTTCGCCTTCGTTAAAGTAACTTAGAAGATTACGTTATTATTAGTGACTCATTTGAGGGTTTATCGCGCGTAGGCGAGAAGAAGACAGGGAGCTGCTGGTTCAAGGAACTCAGGGAGTGCAAGCTCTCGCAACCCTGATGCTGGGACCACTCCATCTTCTTTCCCGCATGAAGAAGGAAAGGACGAAGAAGGAGTGGAAGAGGAAGAGCTTGCTGTGAAGCTGATTAGAAAAAAGGAGCAGGGAGGCTTCGGTTGGTGCTTCTGTAATGCCAAAACCTGGTGAGGTCCCTTTGATCGGAAAAAAGAGCAACTTGCGTTCTCTTTACAGATTTTCTCCTGGTTAGCTTCTTGGATCTTACTTTTATGTTCGTTTGTCAACTCTCTTTTAACACATTATTTTTGCAGAGGCCAAAGAGAAGACCCCTGAAAAGGAGGGAGTTGTCATCACAGAGGACTCAGGGCCGGCGCTTAAGAGGCCCAAGGTTACCATCAAACCCTTCCAGGCTACTGAGTCTGAGAAGGAGAAGCAAAAGGCTAGCGAGAAGCATGTTAAGGAGAAGGAGGTGGAGAGAAAGAGAGCTGCTGATAAGCCTCTTACTGAGCGCAAGGAGCCCGAGGTTACTGCTGCAACCCCTCTTGAAAAGGCGCAAGGTCCAGAGGTCGTTTGCATCACAGGGCTTGAGCAGCCCATTCATGAGAGAAGGAAAGAACCAGAATTTGAAAAAGGTGGTGCAATCTGCGCAGCCTGATCCTTCCCTTCAGGCTGTTAAATTAACTTCTGGTGCTGGGGGATCAGGCTCTAGTATTCATCAAGACAAATCTGCTGCTGCAGGAGGCGTAAGTGCTGGCTTTGCTGCTGGCCAGGCTGGTGCGGGAAAACAAGGCGCAATGCCACACTCTCCAATAGGCCCTAGGGATACCTTGGGAGATATTTACTATAAGTCTTATACAGAGGAGAGCCATGGTGACGCTCTGCACCAACCGCCATGGGGTTTAAAACAAAAAGACACTTTCCTTGAGTTTGCGCCTTGCCGCGACTGGTTTCTGAACTCCATTCCTCCTGGTGAGGTTAACCGACAAAGGGCGCGAACCTACAACGGGTTGTATCACGCCTATGTTGTTGGTGAGGCCAACACTCGTGCTGCTAACCATCAAATTGTTCGCGAGTGGCGAACCATGATTAGGGAGAGGGAGGAATGGGAGAAATACCGCGAGCGGCTATTAAGGCGTGTCCAAGACTTTGAAAAGTCGAAAGCTGCCTTTGATGAGGAAAAGGAAAAATTCGAATTTGACAAGAAATCGGAGGAGTGGGGCCGTGAAGGCCTTAAGGGCAAACTTCGCGCTGCTGAAGACCTCTTAGCAAAGGAAAAAGCTGAATGGAAGAAACTTTGCGCAAAAGACAACGAGCGCATGTACGCGGCTCGAGCTAAAATTACCAATCTTGAGAGTCAAGTTACGGAGTTGAAAGGGAAAGTTGAAGATACGCAAGCTGCTAAGGTGCAAGCTGAGGTGCGTAAGGTGGTATCCTTTTTTGTTCGTGGTTCCTGCTTGTAGGATTATCTAAGTCTCTTATCTTTTTCAGGCTGAGCTTACGGCGCAAGTATCCAGTAAGGATAAAGATCTTGTTGCCAAGGATGTTGAAATCGCAGAGTTGAAGTGTCGCCTGCAAGAGCAGGTTGACAAAAGCGAGTCCTTGGAGATCGATCTAGAGGCGGAAAGGTCAAAGGCTGCTTCGGCTGAGGAAGCCAGCCAAAAGGCTAAAGAGGCGCGTGCCATAAGCTCGTCTGCCCTGAACGTGGCGCAAAATAACTATGCTGAGGTCCAGGGTATTGTTGACACGTTGTCCTCGGATGTTGAATGGCTGCGCGGCAGGAGAATAATTCTGGTATTGCTCTCTTTTTAACTTGGGTTTTATTTACTAAAGTCAGTTTCTTATTTGTTCGTTTTGGTGTAGATGGCCAACTTGATTTTGAATGCTGGGGAACTGGACGGGACTGTTGCTGCTCTCATAGATGCCTCGTGCACGGTCGGTCATCGTGAAAGTTATCTAGAATGTGCGCAGCATGTTGGGGAGGTATTTGAGCAAGAGTTCGATATAAGTCATTGTTCAGTGACTGACGAAGCTAATGCGGAGTTGGCTCGTGCTGAAAATGCATACGATCACCTAGCGCTCCCCGTGATGGACTTGGTCGCAAAAGCTTTAGAGCATGATGACTGGTGCCATCGTCTTAAGGCTATTCTGGACCCCCCAGAGATGGTTAATTTATCCGATGAGGAGCCAGCGGTGGGCAATGATGGCGATGGTGAAGGCGATGGTGATGGTGATAAGCGTGACGATGATGATGCTGGCGGTGACAACTTTGAATAGGTAGTATTGACAGGCTTTGTGCCTTGTAATTTTTCTTTAGGTATCAAATGTAACTTGTTGCGCGGTCGCGCTTGTTTTGATGTAACTATTGCGCAGTTGCGCTAGTTAGATATGATAATTTTGTTTATTCTGTCCAGTTACAATTATTGCACTGTTGTTAGAAACTTTGGTTAAATTAGCTCGAATAAATGTAAGTGTGGTTCTTGTGCGAGTGTAACTGCCCGGTCTCGCGCTATGTTCGCGGAGTACCTTGGCGGAGTAACTCAAGAGCTCGTGATTCACTGGAGTGTTTTCGTACTAAACAAAAGTTTAACATGCATTTGTAACGTAAAGAGTCTTCATGGTAAAGGAAAACATGTCGTATGCTTTCATTAATTGAGAAACAGGCGCTTAGGCCAACATCACATATAAGTAACATAATGGGCGTTTAGCCAACATGGAAAATTAAAAAGGCGCGTGGCCAACATGGGTAGGAAAGGGAGCAAGGCCTAGAATAGTTACATATAGCACTTGCGCAGTTGTTGCGCATTCCACGTGCGCGGGATGATGTGTCCATCCAGGGTGCGCAATTTGTATGCCCCTTTTCCTAACACTTCGTGAACCAAGTATGGGCCTTCCCATTTGGGTGCTAGTTTCCCGGGGCGTTCAGCGTTTGAAGCTTCATTATCTCTGAAGACATACTCTCCTGGAGTGAAGGTGCAAATGCGTACTCTAGCATTGTAATACCTTTCCAGCTGCGTCTTGTACTTGGCCTCCTTAATTCGCGCAACCTCGCGCCTTTCTTCTAGCAAATCCAAGTCAAGACGACGTTCTGCTTCGTTATTGATTGTGTTGACTGCTGTCAAACGCGGAGAGGGCAGGCCAATTTCTGCCGGGATAACCGCTTCTGAGCCGTAGACTAGGCTAAAAGGGGTTTAGCCGATACTTGTCTTCGGCATGGTTCGGTGAGCCCATAAGATACTCGGGAGCTCATCTACCCAGCCTCTTCACTTCATGCCCAGTTGGGCCTTTATCCCCTCGACGATACTTTTGTTAACACTTTCCACTTGACCATTGCCTTGAGGATGCGCAATGGAGGAGAAGGTATGCTCAATCTTCATTTCCTTCATCCAATTTTGAAGATCCTCAGAAGCAAAATTGGTACCGTTGTCTGTGACGATTTTGAGTGGAAGACCAAATCTGCAAATGATGTGCTCCCAAATAAACTTGCGCACCATCATTGCAGTGGTTGAGGCGAGAGCCTTGGCCTCCACCCACTTAGTAAAATAATCAACGGCCACGATTATGAACTTCACGGCTCCCGGAGCATCAGGGAAAGGTCCCACCATATCAATTCCCCACTGCTGAAAAGGCCAAGCAGTGGATACAGAGATAAGGTCGTTCTTTGGGCCCAGGGTTTTTAGAGAGTGTCGCTGACAGGAGTCGCATTTGCGCAGCTCCTTCAGGGCGTCGACATGCATCCCTGGCCAATAATATCCAGCGTTCATAATCTTCGCGACAACCATGCGCGGACCTGCATGGATGCCACAGATCCCTTCGTGAATCTCTCTGATCAAGTAATTCGTGTCCTGGGGGTCCACGCAGCGCAATAAGGGCCCCAAGAAGGACTTTCGGTATAGATTACCACTATTCATCTCATAATGCAGAGCTTTGTTCTGAATCTTCCTTGCCTCTGCTTTACTCTCAGGGAGTATTCCTTCTTGCAAATACTGAATTATAGGGGTCATCCAAGATGGATGCCCGGCTTCGATCACATTTACCTGGCGTAGCAGGACTGATGGATTTTTGAGTACCTCAATCCTGACATCTTTGGCGAGATGTTGAAAAGAGGTTGAAGCAAGCTTGCTCAAGGCGTCTGCTGGTTTGTTTTCGGAGCAATTGATGTGGACTACCTTATAAGATTTGAACTGTTGAAGCAACTCTTTTGCTTGATCTAAATACAGGGCCATAACTTCGCCCTTTGCATCGTATACACCGTTAATTTGGTTGGCGATCAAGAGTGAATCAACGTGTGCTTGTAGATTTTTAGCTCCCATTTTTATGGCGAGGCGTAAACCTGCCAGAAATGCCTCGTACTCCGCCTCGTTGTTGGTATTTTTGAAATCCAACTTGATGGCGTAAGTAAATTCATGCTTTTCGGGGCTCACAAGGCGCAATCTGGCTCCTGCGCCATCTTCGTTTTGAGGTCCCATCTGTGTACAGCAACCATAACTCATTGGACGAATCTTTTCCAGGAGAGGTTGAAGCAAGCTTGCTCAAGGCGTCTGCTGGTTTGTTTTCGGAGCGATTGATGTGGACTACTTATAAGATTTGAACTGTTGAAGCAACTCTTTTGCTTGATCTAAATACAGGGCCATAACTTCGCCCTTTGCATCGTATACACCGTTAATTTGGCTGGTGATCAAGAGTGAATCAACGTGTGCTTGTGGATTTTTAGCTCCCATTTTTATGGCGAGGCGTAAACCTGCCAGAAATGCCTCGTACTCTGCCTCGTTGTTTGTATTCTTGAAATCCAACTTGATGGCGTAAGTAAATTCATGCTTTTCGGGGCTCACAAGGCGCAATCTGGCTCCTGCGCCATCTTCGTTTTGAGGCCCCATCTGTGTACAGCAACCATAACTCATTGGACAAATCTTTTCCAGGAGTTTCGACAATCTCACATTCTTTAATTTTATCAACAGGGACTTCCGTGATGAAGTCCGCTAGAACTTGACCTTTGATGGCCGGGCGCGGCCTGTACAAGATGTTGTGGCCCCCCAGCTCGATCGCCTACTTTGCTAGCCGCCCAGACGTCTTTGGTTTTTGCAATATCGTGCCGATGTGAAAGTTGGTGAGCACTGTGATCACGTGCTGTCACACCCCAACTTTCCACGTGTCACCGGTGGGCCCGGTGGGGGAGTATCGTGACGTGGTTGGCAACATTATAGTCAAACAACACAATTATATAAATGCACAGCGGAAGCAAAAGATAAATATTATTACATTTCCGAATATAAAGTAATATCCAGTATTACAACGGAAAGTAAAGGATCCACAGGCGGATCTTTAAAACATATCATTTGTTCAACAGACTTTAGACGCCTAGAACTTGCAAGATTCCTTATTAGCGCCCTGAGCTTCAGCCAATTACGTTCAGTACCTGTCACTTAACCTTTTTGGAAAATACGTCAGTTTTCACTGGTAAATACACTCAACCGACTCATTTTGAAAAGAGTTTAAGAAAAATGCATTTAGATGCACCAGGCACAAAACCTTTTGACACTTTGATTAAAATGCACAGAGGCAAAATTAATCTTTTATAACTTGGGAAAATTATTTGTATATAATCTTGTATACAGTTTTACTTATTTGTCGTCCGTTAGGGCCGGTTTGTAGGGCCGGACTAGATTAACAGACACGCCACAGGTATAATGCCCACGGGCTATCATCCTCTAAGTGGATTACCAGTTCCGGTATAATGCCCACAAGGATGATACCTCGGAGTGGATTACCAGTTTTTACATAATGCAGCTGTCAGGTGTATGCCTACACCCCGTGCTTAGGTCGTGGCCATTTCGTAAAATGATGCCAAGGATATCCGGGACATGGTCATTAACCCCCAAGGGCCATACATCAAATAATACAGAATAAAACGAGTTATGTAATACATTAATCACAATCCGATTTAAATGTCTACATACCCGACCAAGCGGTACTTTTATAGTACCGTATCCCAAGCCCGTATAGGGAAAATAAGTTAAGAGTATTTACCTGAGCTAGCTCCTGTCTTAAATAGCAAGAATCTAATAACTCAGCCGTAGTCACTTAAGTAAGCGTAGGTACAATTTACCGGAAAGCTCTAGTCTGGAATGATGGTATAAATAATTAATTAGAATGCTAACGGGTCTTTGATTAAGCCTAAGCTTAGACCGGTTAGTCTTAAGGGAATATACGGTTCTTACGCACGATTAAGCGAAGACCGGAATAGAATGTGATTTAGACCCGACAAGTTTGGAGACTTGTATAATATGGGTAAACTCAACACATTCTGGATTTTTGAGATAAAACCGATAAGGTTTGACCCGTTTCGGCTAATTTATGTAAACTTGTTACATAAACCGAACCGATCGCGTAATAAGCGTAACGGGTAACCGAATGGATCACGAACAGGTTTCCTAAGTTAATATGCCTTAAATATGTTGTGGTATCAGTAGGATACCTTCCATTATGCCCAAAACGAGTTTAATCTCAATTTAAGCCCCGTAGGGGTATTTTGGTCATTTACCTAAGGCATATATACTACCTGTCATACAACTACTCGAACGATGTGACCATAAGGTCACTTAATGTGTTTGGTCGGATCCTAATGATCGACCAAACGGGTCGGGTTCGAAAGTATAAGCGATTGTTTAGATCGCTTACCTTTACGACCCTATATAAGCACTAAACTAAAGTGACGAGCTAAGCATGTTGAAACATGCTTAACTAAGTTAGAAAACAAGTTTGGTATCAAAACAAACGGTTTTGATACCCATAAGTAGTTTGGTTACAAAATACGCAAGAATACGTATTCTGGCCGAAACTACGGCTCGTCACTGAGCCTAGATAACGTGGAAATCAGTAGGTATAGTCATTAGGGACTATAACCATCGTGATCACGCTCACGTTATGAAGTTCAAACGAACTTCGCATCGACCTTAAACTGGTCAATGCAGAAAGTCAAGCAAAGTTTGACTTTCGGACCCGTAAAGCAATAAAAGAACGAAAGAATACTAACGAAGGGTCCCCGAAAGCTCTCGATCCGATTTACCTTCAGGTATGAAGTATAACTTCAACTTAGAAGGCTTAAAATCAGATCAAGTGTGAGAAATGAAGTGAAATGTGATGGGTATTTATAGATTTCGGTCCACCGTTAGGATCGTTTCTTGGAAAAGGGGAAACGATCAAGGCCGTACACTTGTCGGAAGGTTATGGTGTCTAAATTGTCACTAACCATAGGGTATCAACACTTGGCAAGGGATTAAGGAGTGGAGAACAGCTGTTAACAGCTGTTAATACGTCGAATCTGGTCCCGAATGCGAAAAACTGAGTTTCTGCATGTTTCTGCCCCAGAATAGGCAGTCGCGTAGCGCGACTGGTAAGGACACATGCAGTGGCGCTACGCCACTGCCCCCCTTGTTTCAGCAAACTTTCAAAAATGACATGTTTAGTCCCTGCAGCCTGTTTAAGCGATTCTCGATGCGTTTGAACCCCGTTAACCTCATTTCAAGGCTCTAAAATGAAGTTAAAGTATAGGGAAATCAAAACATGCTCAAAAATATGCCGGATGATGGTTCGTTTGGTCGTACGAACGCGATGTTCGCTTAATTACGACGGAATGCGCACAAGCGCGAAAAACGATCTAAATGACGCGACGCATGGATTTTTCTTAAGGCGAACACTAAAATATAATGTAGTCATGCTTACATAAATTTTTGGATGTCCAGATGTACTCAGAACGTAGGTTATGCGCGAAAATGCAAACTTATGCACTTTTTGACGCTTTTAGTCCCTGATCCTTCTACACTTGACCTTAACATGCTTTCTTGCACTTTGAGCCCTCTAACTTGACTTTTAAGGGCCTTAAGACATAACTTAAGACATAACCAAACTTTGTTAAGTCCTTGGGTAACTTTATGGTTACCTGAAAAGTCATAATTTCAACGTTGACGCTTTTAACCCCTCGCACACGAATATGATCATAACTTTCTCATACGATAACGAAACTTTATGAAATTTATATCGTGCATTCTAGTGAGCATAATTAATCTTTACAAAGCTTTGGGTTCGCTAAAAGGTCACTCAGAGGTATAACTTAAACATGTTGACACATTTAGCCCCTGTAGTTTGAAATCTCTCACTTTTAGCTTCGTATGATCCATGATTTATTCGTTTGAAGGTATGAGCATCATGTAGGGTTAATATACCATATATTTATTCACTGTTGACATTTAGAACTCGTATATTAACATACTTTCCATGTTTGTCAACTTTAGTCCTTTCAGAACATTCTTTCACACGTTCAAACATTATGACACGTGTCAACACATTATAGGACGTGAATTTTCGAGGTGTTACATCCTCACCCCCTTAAAAGAAATCTCGACCCGAGATTTACTGAAATAGGTAAGGGTACTTTTCTTTCATCGTGGATTCAACTTCCCACGTGAATTCGGGACCTCTTCGGGCATCCCACTTGACCTTTATAATAGGCACATGTATCTTTTTGGAGCTTCTAATCCTGTCGACCCTCAACCGACACAGGTTGCTCATCATATTATAAATCTGCATATCATATTGTGATAATGCTTCTTGACTTATTGGCGAAACACATCCTTCAACCACTGATGTGCAATGAATTGCGAGCTCCGCCAATCTCTTTAAATAGGTTTTAGCTTAAAGGCTACCTGATCTTGATACATTCGATTTCCTTCGAATGATTCTATATACTCGGAGCTTAACTAGCCTGATAATTTAACAAATTTAGCACACCCTTCCAGGGTGATATCTATTGTTAAACCTCATTTCTTAACAAGAATTTAGGAGGTTTGCTATTTCATTAATCCTTGATTTTCTGCCGAATACTGGCAACTTACAATCGAGTACGGATTTATATGATCTTATTTGTTGTTTCCTGGGCAACGTTCAGATCCTTATAATTGGACTTACCAATCTATTGTCCTAACAATAAACGTTTAACATGCCATTTATACAAGGTCTCCAAGGAGCCACCTTGATACTTATATGGCAGTTATTATAGGAAAGCTTATCTTAAGGTGAGGTGATTATTCCAACCATTGCTCCAAATTAATCTTACGGAATAGCTAATCTTTACAGTTAGTCGAACAATTCGACGATTTTGGGCAGCTGATGGCGATTCTTAATCGTCGCCTAATTAGGGTTGCGGTAAACAATGCCTTAGCAAAATGAACCGTCTTTCAAAATTTCCTATACCGAATTCTCAAGATATTGAGTTAGGCTATGAATCTTCTATCTTAAAATTTACTTAATCAGGTTTTCGGTTATTCCATAATCAACATGGAGTTCTTACAACACTCTAACCCAAAGTGGGATGTTACTCTTAACTCCACCTGTCTCCAGGGGGCAAACAGGGTAAACTTAGAAGAAGATGACCAACATACAAGGAGGTTACAGAGATTTTCCATATCTCAAGCTCCAGTTCATCCATCATTGCTTGTGAAAAATGACATATTTATGTTACTAGTCCACGAATTCCTTAATCGGGAATATTTACTTGGACAATTATATTATGGATATCTTCTTTGAATGCCATTAGTTGACTTTAGTACCATATGATCATTGGGATATCTTTGTGGTTCCATGCATTAAACCTCCATACTGATCAGGCATGGAAGCAATCTATGGAATTTATTAAGATACACCAATCCTCATATAGCGCTTTTGTCATACCATTTGGTATTCGAAATCGATAGAGATTAAAGAGATATCAACTATATGTGCTTATATTTAATTAGAATGGAAATATTCACAAACTAGGCACCTAGCTCGGTTGGCTGGGCGCGCGAAAGGGTGCGGCCGGCCTAGACCCGGGTTCGATTCCGGGGACGGTCAGTTCCACCATTTTTTTTTTTTTTTTAATATTAATTAATCGTACAGACACGTGTAATTACGAGGGTTGTCTCATAAGGAGTCTTGATAATTAATTGCTTCTTATCACTCACAATATGGACTTTATTTTTAAGGCAACCAATCGATTTTTATCACTATATTGAGTCCTTAAGTATGCAACCAAAAGTTTGCTATAAGGATATTAGAGAAGTGATTTCTAATAGATATTAATATCAATATATGATTTGTTGGAGCATTTTCGACGTAACATCGTCACTTTCTACCGGGCATTAAATGACCGGAGTCTTAATCAGGTGGAAACAACAGTTCTCAACCTTTATCATTCATAATATATTTATACGTGCCAGTATTAAATAAGTTTCTACATAAACTGCTTGATAACAAAAGGTACATATTATACTATTATTATTCTGCATCATCTCTTGGGCGTTCCTCCTGATAACTCGTGCGTTTGTTCTCTCGGCTTACTCGGGCTTCCTCGCGTACTTAGGGCAGTTGGTCTTTATGTGCCCTTTCTCGTTGCAGTTGTAGCATGTAGCATCTTTGATCTTCCCGCAATCAACAGCCTTGTGCTCCCTAGACTTGCATATCCCACATGCAGGTGGTCCTGATTTAGAATTGGACTCCATTCTGCATTTTCCAAAGTGGCGTTTTTGGCAAGTCGAGCACCTTGGCTTTTCCTCTGTCCGCTGACCATTCTTTCCAGACCCAGACCTCTCAGAGTCAGTGTTTCCCTTGTGTTTCTTCTCAGATCCTCGTGAGTTATCATCCTCACGCTTCTTCTTACTTTCTTCAGATTTCTTTAGCGACCTTAGCCTGACCGCATCTAAAGTAAGGGACAGAGAGAGATCAGCTGCTGACCTAAATGTAGCAGGTCTTGAAGCCTTAACACTGGCTTTGATTTATGGGGCTAAACCCCCAATGAAGCGTGCAATTCGCTTGGGTTCCGGTGTTATCAGATATGGAACCAGTCTGGACAATGTATTGAAAGTGGTGAGATAAGCTTGACAATCTAGATCCTTCATCACCAATGATAAGAAATCTGATTCAATCCTTTCCACTTCATGTTGCGGGCAATAATTCTCCCTAATCAGAGCATCAAACTGTTCCCAAGACATGTTGTAGAGTGGGATCTTCCCAGTAGCTTGAATGAGGGACTTCCACCACGCTAGTGCCTCTCCCTTGAATGATTGAGATACATACTTTACCACATCCCTTTCAGCACAACCGCTGATGTCGACAACTGTGTCCATTTCATCCAACCAGGTCATACTATCAATTGCCCCTTTCTCCCCAGTGAAATCCCGGGGTTTACATGAAACAAAGTATTTATAGGTGCAGGACTTGGTACGCGGTTCATTATCGAACACTTCCTTTTTGGATGGAACACTTTGTTCATTAGATGAATGTCGATCATCATTCTTCTTTAGTTCCTCCTTAGAGGGCGGCTTGTTATTAGGCTCTGAATGAGTTTTAGGGATGGATTTAGGGTGGGGTATGGATGAGGCTTTACTATTTGTCTCACTATACTCCTGGAATTGCTCCTTCACAGCTTTAGTTACAGCTGAATCAATCAGTGTACGTAGCTCTCCTCTGGTTATATTAATCCTCTCATCATCGCGATTTTCCAAAGGATGACTGTTTTCTTCCTCCGACCTAGCCATGTAGCTTTAATTGCTGAGCAAAAGAAAATAGGGCAAGGTTTATACGGAAGCTTATACAGTTTTATCTTTTTGAACGATTTATTAACCATGTTTTTAATACACATATTGGTTAATTTGATAAATATATAATTATTCAGGATATTTATTATACTCCTAAATTATAAGTTAATAATAGCACAAAAGGCCTAGTCACTTAGACAAGTTTAATTTGTAGGCCTTGATTTTATAGCATCGAGGCTTCAAGGTTTGAATCAAAGTTCATTACCTTTTCTTGACAGGGAGTTGTAGGCTACCTCTGTCTTTAGTCCCAGAGGACGTTAGTTATAGCCCGTGGGCACTTCATCCATAAGGGATGATTATATAAATAAGGAAATTTAGTATATCCCAAAATGACTTATGTGATTTTGTCATATCACATTTTGTCGAGCATGTTAATATGCTTTCATATGTTTAATAAGGATTTGAATCTCTTGAATAGGTTCTACCATCTTGGCCTTGTATGCCGTGACATTTAGGCTAGGTTTTTCCTTTAAGATTCTTTTAATAATTAACGCAGAGCAATCCTAAATTGAATTGTTAACAAGGATCTGAATCTAATTATGGAACTACCATCTTGGCCCTGTCTTAATGTGACACATGGCTAGGTTTTGTCCTTTTTAAATTTTTGCCATTTTATTATAATGGTAGATCTTATAATATAGGAATGATACTTTAAATATAATCGTTCCTTTAAAATTTAACAAGTATATGGTTGCCCTAAACGGGACTTCTATAGCAATTGACTTGCCCATGCAAGGGCTAATCAGAAAAATAACAAGGGAACCAAATAAGGTAAAATGAAACAAATTTGGATTTTTTCCTATGTTCTTGTCTAGACTCAAGAATGTGCAATTGTGTAACTGAGATTAAACACAAAAGACTAGTGTTTAATTCACTCAGTGTTGGCTCTGATACCAACCTGTCACACCCCAACTTTCCACGTGTCACCGGTGGGCCCGGTGGGGGAGTATCGTGACGTGGTTGGCAACATTATAGTCAAACAACACAATTATATAAATGCACAGCGGAAGCAAAAGATAAATATTATTACATTTCCGAATATAAAGTAATATCCAGTATTACAACAGAAAGTAAAGGATCCACAGGCGGATCTTTAAAACATATCATTTGTTCAACAGACTTTAGACGCCTAGAACTTGCAAGATTCCTTATTAGCGCCCTGAGCTTCAGCCAATTACGTTCAGTACCTGTCACTTAACCTTTTTGGAAAATACGTCAGTTTTCACTGGTAAATACACTCAACCGACTCATTTTGAAAAGAGTTTAAGAAAAATGCATTTAGATGCACCAGGCACAAAACCTTTTGACACTTTGATTAAAATGCACAGAGGCAAAATTAATCTTTTATAACTTGGGAAAATTATTTGTATATAATCTTGTATACAGTTTTACTTATTTGTCGTCCGTTAGGGCCGGTTTGTAGGGCCGGACTAGATTAACAGACACGCCACAGGTATAATGCCCACGGGCTATCATCCTCTAAGTGGATTACCAGTTCCGGTATAATGCCCACAAGGATGATACCTCGGAGTGGATTACCAGTTTTTACATAATGCAGCTGTCAGGTGTATGCCTACACCCCGTGCTTAGGTCGTGGCCATTTCGTAAAATGATGCCAAGGATATCCGGGACATGGTCATTAACCCCCAAGGGCCATACATCAAATAATACAGAATAAAACGAGTTATGTAATACATTAATCACAATCCGATTTAAATGTCTACATACCCGACCAAGCGGTACTTTTATAGTACCGTATCCCAAGCCCGTATAGGGAAAATAAGTTAAGAGTATTTACCTGAGCTAGCTCCTGTCTTAAATAGCAAGAATCTAATAACTCAGCCGTAGTCACTTAAGTAAGCGTAGGTACAATTTACCGGAAAGCTCTAGTCTGGAATGATGGTATAAATAATTAATTAGAATGCTAACGGGTCTTTGATTAAGCCTAAGCTTAGACCGGTTAGTCTTAAGGGAATATACGGTTCTTACGCACGATTAAGCGAAGACCGGAATAGAATGTGATTTAGACCCGACAAGTTTGGAGACTTGTATAATATGGGTAAACTCAACACATTCTGGATTTTTGAGATAAAACCGATAAGGTTTGACCCGTTTCGGCTAATTTATGTAAACTTGTTACATAAACCGAACCGATCGCGTAATAAGCGTAACGGGTAACCGAATGGATCACGAACAGGTTTCCTAAGTTAATATGCCTTAAATATGTTGTGGTATCAGTAGGATACCTTCCATTATGCCCAAAACGAGTTTAATCTCAATTTAAGCCCCGTAGGGGTATTTTGGTCATTTACCTAAGGCATATATACTACCTGTCATACAACTACTCGAACGATGTGACCATAAGGTCACTTAATGTGTTTGGTCGGATCCTAATGATCGACCAAACGGGTCGGGTTCGAAAGTATAAGCGATTGTTTAGATCGCTTACCTTTACGACCCTATATAAGCACTAAA
Organism: Helianthus tuberosus; assembly: GCA_030545235.1. NCBI lineage: Eukaryota > Viridiplantae > Streptophyta > Magnoliopsida > Asterales > Asteraceae > Helianthus > Helianthus tuberosus. Next base: position 16,638,023 of record CM060400.1, on the reverse strand, counting down.
CTAAAGTGACGAGCTAAGCATGTTGAAACATGCTTAACTAAGTTAGAAAACAAGTTTGGTATCAAAACAAACGGTTTTGATACCCATAAGTAGTTTGGTTACAAAATACGCAAGAATACGTATTCTGGCCGAAACTACGGCTCGTCACTGAGCCTAGATAACGTGGAAATCAGTAGGTATAGTCACTAGGGACTATAACCATCGTGATCACGCTCACGTTATGAAGTTCAAACGAACTTCGCATCGACCTTAAACTGGTCAATGCAGAAAGTCAAGCAAAGTTTGACTTTCGGACCCGTAAAGCAATAAAAGAACGAAAGAATACTTACGAAGGGTCCCCGAAAGCTCTCGATCCGATTTACCTTCAGGTATGAAGTATAACTTCAACTTAGAAGGCTTAAAATCAGATCAAGTGTGAGAAATGAAGTGAAATGTGATGGGTATTTATAGATTTCGGTCCACCGTTAGGATCGTTTCTTGGAAAAGGGGAAACGATCAAGGCCGTACACTTGTCGGAAGGTTATGGTGTCTAAATTGTCACTAACCATAGGGTATCAACACTTGGCAAGGGATTAAGGAGTGGAGAACAGCTGTTAACAGCTGTTAATACGTCGAATCTGGTCCCGAATGCGAAAAACTGAGTTTCTGCATGTTTCTGCCCCAGAATAGGCAGTCGCGTAGCGCGACTGGTAAGGACACATGCAGTGGCGCTACGCCACTGCCCCCCTTGTTTCAGCAAACTTTCAAAAATGACATGTTTAGTCCCTGCAGCCTGTTTAAGCGATTCTCGATGCGTTTGAACCCCGTTAACCTCATTTCAAGGCTCTAAAATGAAGTTAAAGTATAGGGAAATCAAAACATGCTCAAAAATATGCCGGATGATGGTTCGTTTGGTCGTACGAACGCGATGTTCGCTTAATTACGACGGAATGCGCACAAGCGCGAAAAACGATCTAAATGACGCGACGCATGGATTTTTCTTAAGGCGAACACTAAAATATAATGTAGTCATGCTTACATAAATTTTTGGATGTCCAGATGTACTCAGAACGTAGGTTATGCGCGAAAATGCAAACTTATGCACTTTTTGACGCTTTTAGTCCCTGATCCTTCTACACTTGACCTTAACATGCTTTCTTGCACTTTGAGCCCTCTAACTTGACTTTTAAGGGCCTTAAGACATAACCAAACTTTGTTAAGTCCTTGGGTAACTTTATGGTTACCTGAAAAGTCATAATTTCAACGTTGACGCTTTTAACCCCTCGCACACGAATATGATCATAACTTTCTCATACGATAACGAAACTTTATGAAATTTATATCGTGCATTCTAGTGAGCATAATTAATCTTTACAAAGCTTTGGGTTCGCTAAAAGGTCACTCAGAGGTATAACTTAAACATGTTGACACATTTAGCCCCTGTAGTTTGAAATCTCTCACTTTTAGCTTCGTATGATCCATGATTTATTCGTTTGAAGGTATGAGCATCATGTAGGGTTAATATACCATATATTTATTCACTGTTGACATTTAGAACTCGTATATTAACATACTTTCCATGTTTGTCAACTTTAGTCCTTTCAGAACATTCTTTCACACGTTCAAACATTATGACACGTGTCAACACATTATAGGACGTGAATTTTCGAGGTGTTACACGTGCCCTGTAAAGTATCTGAGCAGCCTTCTAGAAGCATGTAGTAATGCAAGTACCAACTTTTCTATTGTTGAATATCTCGTTTCTGGGTCGGTGAGCACCCTGCTGATGTAATAAATTGGAGTTTGGACTCCATTTCTCTCTACCAGTAATACCGATCCCATTGCCTTGTCCGATGATTAAAAGTACAAGATAAGCGGGTCCTTTTCGAACGGTGCAGTCAGGGTAGGGAGTTCGATCAAACACTCCTTCATTTGCTGAAAAGCAACCTCTGCTTCAGGCGTCCACCTGAATTCTTGTTTCTTCACACAATTGCGCAGAGTGCTGATAAAAGGATATGACTTCGCGGTGTGGTTTGACAGAAAACGGTTAAGCGTGGCTAGGCGGCCGACCAACCTTTGCATCTCCTTGATTGTTCGTGGTGATGGCATTCGTTCTATTGCCTGGACCTTTTCCGGATTGACTTTAAATCCGCCATTAGTGACTATGAAGCCTAAGAATTTTCCTTCCTCCATGCCAAAGGAGCATTTGGCTGGATTTAATTTCATATTCACGCTTCTCAATGAGTTGAATGTTTTCTCGATGTCTTTCAACATTTGGTCCTCTTCCGGACTTTTGACCACCAGATCATCAATATAAACCTCGATATGCTTCCCAATATCCCCCGCGAAGGTCTTATCCATCAGGCGCTGGTATGTGGCACCAACGTTTTTGAGGCCGAATGGCATCTTTGTATAACAGAAAATCCCGAGATCGGTCTGAAAAGCTGTCATGTCTTCGTCCTCGAGCTTCATTTGAACTTGATGGTACCCCTTATAGCAATATAAGAAGCATTTCCATTTGTATGGTGCGAGAGAGTCTATCTTTTTGTCGATCTCGGGCAAAGAGTAGCAGTCTTTTGGGCATGCCTTGTTGAGATCGGTATAATCAACGCACATTCTCCATCCTCCACTAGACTTCTCCACCATCACTGGGTTCGCGACCCAACTTTGATAACGTACTTCTCGCAAGATTCCTGCCTTTAGTAGCTCACAAACCTGCTCGTTCATCGCTTTAGTCTTATCCGCCCCTAAGCTGCGTCTTCTTTGCACTTTTGGTTCGACGGAGGGATAAGTATTAAGACAATGCTCGGTAATGTCGCGTGGGACACCGGTCATGTCGGCCGGAGTCCAGGCGAATATATCCATATTCCTGAACAGGAGTTGTTTGAGATGCGTTCTGATGTTTGGTGAGATTGCGTGGCCTATCATCACCGTTTGCTCCGGGTATTTGCAGTTTAGCACCCATTTTTCTGGCTCGGTTGTTGAAACCTTTGCCGCTTTTGTTGGGCGCATTTCTTCTGTCGACATTACTTCTTTCTTGGCATAGATAATTGCCACCCCCGTCTCAGTTGGAAACCCTATCGCTGAGTGGGGCGTAGAAGTTATCATGTTCAGTTCGCCTTGGGTTTCTCTCCCAATCAACACATCATGTCTCGATTTGACAGACATCACCATGAAGTTTACATTCGTTGTTCTTGAATGCTTCCCGTCAGAAAGCGTGATGGGGAAGCTGATTTGGCCTAGTGGGAAGACCATTTCGTTGCAAAATCCTGACAGAGGATAATCAACCAGCTCGAGTCTCGCTTTGTCTTCATCGTCGAACTGATTAAAGCATTGCTCGTAGATGATATCGGCTGTACTTCCCGGGTCAATGAAGACGTACTCAGTTTCATAATGGCCGATAATACAGGTGATGACGATGGGTCGCGTGCCGCGAGGACCCCCGCGCACCACCGGGAAAATAACCTGTTGCTCTTGCCATGTCGGCTCGTAGGGTCGCTTGCCTTTATCTCTCGCGCTATATCTTGGCCCATTGACCATGTGCGTTTCCAAACGTCTAACTTTCTTCTCTCTTCCATCATCGTTGCGCTGGATGTGACGTGTCTCTTTGCGCACATTCTTTACCAGATGGCCTAGCTTTCCGCTTTTCAGCGCTTTCTCGATCTCTTGACATAAGCTGATACAGTCATCTGTAAGATGGCCTGTATCCTTGTGAAAATCACAATACCGGTTCGGGTCTTGGCCCTTCTTGTTCGTCATAGGCCTTGGAGCCTTGAAGTCATGATTCTCCGTCATTAATACCTCTTTTGGTGTCTTCGTGAGTGGAGTCCAATGCTTTTCTCGGTTATCATCCCCGACTGCTTTTCGATACCCGATTCTATCAATTGTTTCGCGCGCATCTTCTCTATAGCGCGGCCTTTCATCATGGCCCCTTGATCTTCCGGATTTCCAATCGTTACTTTTGTGCTTGTTGCGCTTGTTGTTATCGCGCGAGTTTCCCTTGGAAAATCGATCTTCAATATAAGAGTTGTTGTTACCGGCCAACGACTCTTCAGTTTGCGCGACTATTTTCGCGGCTTCCATGAGCTTATCCCATTCTTTGGGCATTCCATCTTTCCCAGTGATAGTTCTGATGAGACTATCACAGCGAATGGCTTTCTTGAAGTGGTAGCGCATGAGTTGTTCACTTAAGCCACCAAATTCTAAACACGTTGAAGCGAGTGATGAAATCTTCTAGACCCTCGTTCTCTCTGCGCCAGATGTCCGCTACCTCGGCTGTATCGCGCTGGTAACGTCTCTGCTGGCTGAAGTGATTCACAAACTGTGTCTTGAAATCAACCCATGACTTGATTTTTCCCGGAGGGAGGCTGTCGAGCCATGCGCGAGCAGCCCCTGTAAGAGTTTGAATAAACAGATGGCACCACATGGGCATATTCCATCCTCCCATGCAACCAACGCTTGTGAAAACTCTGAGGTGATCATCAGGATTAGTCAATCCATTAAACTTTCCAACTGTCGGGGGTAATTTCTCTCTGGATAGCGGCGCCAGCGCGATCTTTGGAATGAACTTTGAATGTTCTACAGCTTCAGCTGGTCGATATGCGAGGCGGAAGTCTCGCTCTGCCTCCTCACTGTATCCGACGTGCTGCCTGGGTTTGTAATATTCATGGTTCTTCTGTAAACGATTGAAGACTGAAGACCCCTCATCATCTTCCCAAGTTGGGTCGTTTGGGTCTGTGTCGTCCCACTCATTGTTCAAGTTCCGCGGCCCAAGCCGGCTCTGAACTGGACCTCTTTGAACGTTTGACGGATCGTCGTAATAACTTCCTGTCTCTCCCCGTGTGTCGCGCGTGTCATGCACACTTGGTCTTCTCTGGGGAGGAGGCCTGTTGATTCTTCCTTGAAGGTTTTGCTGTGGGGGTATCTGGTAACACCCATCTTATTATTACTTGAATTTAATAAAATTTCATACGATTTATATAAAAAGTATCTAAATTACTAACCTAAAATAAGGTTCCAAGTAATTAAAACTAGACAATCAACGACTAGTTAAAACATACATGACCTGATTAGTAATTTGTTTACATTCAAAAGAAATAGAAACATTGTTTAACAAAGTTATGAAATTGCGGAAGCTTCAAAAGTTGTGTTCGGTTCTTCAAAAACTTGCTTGACCACCATCCGTATTCTTGCAACACCTACAAACTGAAACTTTGACAATTATTAGTATTAGAGTTCTTGGAATTATTGCTTAATCGAAACTACGTTTAGAAACGGATTCGATTAGCTATGATATACAAAAACTTAGCCAAAATTTCCAGGCTCTACCGTAACTTACGGTATCTACCGTAAGTTACGGTAGTCATTTAATATTTCTGGTCCACCGTAACTCAGGAGTGAACCACCGTAAGCTTTTGGTCTCTACCGTAAATTACGGTGGATACCGTAATTTACGGTAGCCACTGCAATTCTATGTTTTGATTGATTTGGTTATTTTGCCCAAACCCAATTCTAGGATTTCTCATTCTAACAACCAACACACTGATTTCTCGCATTCTAATATGTCCTTTATGAACAATAACAAAGACCGAGTAATCATACTACAATGCATTAACCACGCATCATTTGATTATTCGACCCGTTTGGCTCATCTATGGAATCTTCCATTGTGATGACTACCAACGCGATCTAACCAATTCTTTACCTATTATTCAATATAGCGAACATTATCGCGTTAATTCAACTCGACTTCTATTCTACAATTCAACTACACATATGCTAGTTATCAAATTACCCAATGTAACGAGTTAAGTTACATACCTTTAAAGCAAGCCCTTCAAACGTGCGTCCACACCGGTTTGCCCGCTCGATGCTCCGGCTTCCTTTCCTATAGAGTTCAATCACTTTATGTTTAGAACTCTTTGTTTCACATATATAACGCATAATTTTTGTCGAACTTCATAATTATGCGTTTTTAACATAAACATTTCAATTTCAAGCTTTCTTTGAGGCATTTCTACGAACACGTAAAGGACAAAATTTATGTCTTTTATATTCTAATCCTTGACTTGTCACTTAGCCTTGATTATCAATAATTGAGTTATCACATATAGACTTAAACATCTCTATTTTCATAAATCAGTTTCTATAAATCAATTTACACTAGAATAGCCTTCCAAACCCTAGTGTTCATCATTTTCTTGCAAAACCCATAACCCACCTTCAATGTGTTCATGGAATTTCCTGAATTTGGACATGATTTCACATGTAGTTGTCTAGGTTTTACTTCTAGACACTATATCATCCCTAATCTAACCAAATCACAAACATGCATCATCTAATTTTTGGATTTCCCAAATTCATGAGAATTTCAAACAGAGAATTTTCATAAAATTTTACATACCTTACAACCCCCTTGTGATGGGGATCACTAATCTCAACTCGGATTTCGATTTGGACCAGATTTGAACCTTCAATTTAGATGTTTTGTGGGATTTAGGGTTTTTGGCAAGCTTGGTCGCCCTCCCCTGCTTTGATCGAACTCAAACACTCCTCCAGGAGTGTTTGTGTTTGTGTTTTAATTAAATGTTTTATTTAAAACGTGTTTCAAGTCAAACACTTTTGGCCCCTTTAGTTTCCTTTAGTTCCCTTTTTGTCCTTTAACTACTCACTAGTCATAATCTAACTAGGTTAGTGTCACCCCTAGTTAGTTTATTTTACTACTTTATTTGCAAATAAAATTGCAAATTTTATGAATTTATATTTTCGGGAAGTTACAAGTCCATCCCCCTTAAAAAGTGTTTCGTCCCCGAAATCGAAGTACGTACCAAATAATGTAGGGTAGAGACGTCGCATCTCCTCTTTAGACTCCCACATAGTGTCTGAACCTTTCCTATGCTCCCACTTGATCTTGACTTGATCGATTTATTTATTTTGCAAGTGCTTAATCTTTCGATCTAAAATTTCTATGGGCTTTACAATATAATTTAAGAGATCACCCACTTCGATATCATCGTAGTGAATATAAGTTGTCTCATCCGCTAAACATTTCCGAAGATGTGACACATGAAATGTGCTATGAATTCCGCTTAGTTCCTCTGGTAGTTCAAGGCGGTAAGCTGCCTTTCCTACCCGTTCTATAATCGCAAACGGCCCGATAAACCTCGGGCTTAATTTTCCTCTTTTTCTAAACCTGATAACACCCTTCCATGGAGATACTTTGAGCATGACTTTGTCACCAACCTGGAATTCGATTGGCCTCTTCCTTTTGTCAGCATACGCCTTTTGTCTATCTTGAGCCGCTTTCAAGTGTGCCCGAACCACATCAATCTTTTCATTAGTGGCTCGTACTATATCTTGGTGGGCGAGTTCACATGGGCCCACTTCACCCCAACATACCGGGGTTCGGCATTTCCTACCATAGAGCATTTCATACGGTGCCATCCCAATACTAGCATGGTAGCTGTTGTTATACAAGAACTCGACCAATGGTAGGTAAACATCCCAACTTCCTCCAAAGTCGATTATACATGCCCGTAGCATGTCCTCCAATGTTTGTATTGTTCTTTCACTCTGTCCATCTGTCTGAGGATGGTACGCAGTGCTGATGAACAATTTGGTTCCCATATGCTCTTGGAAATCTCGCCAGAAATTTGAAGTGAACCTAGTATCCCTATCAGACACGATGGATACCGGTACTCCATGACGTGCTATTATCTCATTAGTGTAAACTTCTGACATCTTTTCTGACGTATAAGTCTCACGAATCGGAATGAAGTGAGCACTTTTCGACAATCTATCCACCACTACCCATATGGCATCGAAACCGTGGTTCGTCTTTGGTAGCTTGGTTAATAGGTCCATCGTAATATGTTCCCATTTCCAAACCGGAATTTCTAACGGTTGGAGTTTACCGTATGGTTTTTGGTGCTCCGCCTTGACTTGTAGGCATGTCAAGCATTTTTCCACGTACTTCACCACATCTCTTTTCATTCCGGGCCACCAATAGTTTTGCTTTAAGTCGTTATACATTTTGGTCACTCCCGGATGGATGGAATAACGGGACTTATGAGCTTCATCGAGTAGAAGCTTTTTAACTCCACATGTGTTAGGAATCCAAATTCTATTGAAACGTGTTTTCAAACCGTGGTTGCCTACTTCGAGATCTTTAACTTGACCAACAATCTTTTCCCTCTTCCAGTTTTCCGTCTTTAATGCTTCATCTTGTGCTCCTCGGATTCGTTCGAGTAAGCCCGAGGTCACAATGAGCTGCAACGATCGTACTCGTATCGGGGCATAGTCTGCCTTTCGGCTCAACGCATCAGCCACCACATTGGCTTTCCCAGGGTGGTAGTGTATTTCACAATCGTAATCCTTGACCGTTTCTAACCATCGTCTCTGGCGCATATTTAATTCCTTCTGATCGAAGAAGTATTTTAGGCTCTTGTGGTAAGTGAATATGATGCATTTTACCCCATATAAATAATGTCTCCATATTTTTAACGCAAATACCACCACAGCCAATTCGAGATCGTGCGTGGGATAATTCTTTTCATGTATCTTCAGTTGCCTCGAGGCATAAGCTATAACTTTGCACCGTTGCATCAAAACGCATCCGAGCCCTGATAATGAGGCATCCGAGTAAACCGCTAAGTCTTCGACTCCGTCCGGCAACGTTAATACCGGAGCTTGAGTTAATTTCTCTTTTAGCGTCTGAAACGCCCTTTCTTGTTCAACACCCCAAATGAACTTTTCCTCCTTCCGAGTTAACCTTTTTAGCGGCGACGCAATCTTGGAGAAATCTTGAATAAATCTCTTATAGTATCCCGCAAGCCCTAAGAAGCTTCTAATTTCCGAAGGGTTCTTCGGGGGATTCCACTTCGACACAGCCTCAACTTTTGACGAATCTACCAATATTCCATCGGCACTTATGATGTGGCCGAGGAATTGTACCTCTCGTAACCAAAAGGCGCACTTAGAGAATTTCACATACAACCCTTCTCGTCTAAGTGTCTCTAACACCTCTTGTAAGTGGTGCGCATGCTCAGCTTCACTTTTCGAATACCCCAAAATCTCATCGATAAACACGATGACCGATTTATCTAGCATTGGCTTGCAAACCCGGTTCATGAGGTCCATGAAAGCCGCGGGTGCATTTGTCAGCCCAAATGACATCACGAGAAATTCGTAATGCCCGTATCGCGTGCGGAAAGCCGTCTTCGGCACATCTTCCTCCTTGGCCTTTAGTTGGTGATACCCCGATCTAAGGTCAATTTTCGAAAACCAGTTTGCACCTTGTAATTGGTCAAATAGATCATCTATTCTCGGAAGCGGGTATCGATTCTTTATCGTGAGTTTATTTAACTCCCGATAATCGATACACATGCGCATGCTTCCGTTTTTCTTTTTCACGAACAGTACCGGTGCGCCCCAAGGAGACACACTCGGTCTTATGAATCCCTTGTCAAGCAGGTCTTGAATCTGGGACATCAACTCTTGTAATTATGACGGCGTGAGTCGGTACGGTGCTCTAGCTATGGGTTTCGTGCCCGGAATCAATTCGATTCCGAACTCTATCTCCCGTTCAGGCGGTATCCCCGGTAAATCCTCTGGAAACACATCTTCATAGTCCCGTACTACCGGTACATCTTCAATTTTGGGTGCTTCTTTCTCAGGCTCATTTGCGTATGTCATAAATGCCTTGCATCCTTACCTCATAAGTTTGTGAGCTTTCATCATTGAGCATATTATGGGGTTACCTCCTTTTTCGGCATAGATAGTAACGTGTTTCCCGCTTGGAGATGTTAGCTTTATCTCCTTACGAAAACACACGACCTTTGCGTGGTGCTGAGATAGCCAATCCATCCCGACGACTACTTGAAATTCCCCCATTGACATCGGGATTAGGTCTATCAGGTATTCTTCATCATCGATGCTTAATTTGCAGCCTCGACAAATATCACAAACTATAAAACTTTTGTTGTCCCCTATTTCGACTTCTAAGGGCACAGATAATTTTGTCAATACAAATGAAGGATGTCGAATAAATCCATGTGAAATAAAGGATTTATTTGCACCCGTATCAAACAATACACGAGCAGGAATTGAGTTTATTGTGAATATACCTGAAACCACATCGGGTTCTGTCTTTGCTTCAGCCGCGGTAAGTTGGAAGGATCTAGCTTTCGCCTTTGGTGCTTCTGCTGGAGATTCTTTAACGTCTCTCCTTCCAACTAAGTCTGGGCATTCCGAATTTTTGTGGCCGGGCTGATAACATTTATAGCAAACAGAAACCTTGCTCGAACATAATGATGCGGTGTGTCCCGTCTTCCCACATACCAGTCACGGCTTGTCTTTGAAGCGGCATTCACCCTTGTGCCCCTTTCCACACACCTTACAACTTGGCGACCCGCCTTTAGCATCCACTTTCTTTCCCGATTCCGCTGATCGAGCTTTCTTTATAGGGCTTGGATTCACATCCTGTGCCCTTCGTTCACCCCTTTCAACTTGTTTCTTCAATTCAATTTCCCGTTCTCGGGCAACGTTTATGATCTCGGTAAGGGTTTCGTATTTCGAAGGAGTCATAAACTCCCTATACTCGGCGCTCAGCATGTTATAGTGGTAGTATATCTTTTGTTCTTCGTTCGTCACCAACTCACTACAAAACTTCATCTTATCCATAAATGTCGCCGTAATCTTGTCTATGGTCTCGCCCTTATGCCTAAGTTGCATGAACTCTTCCTTGATTCTATTAATGACAGCCTTGGGACTGTGATGTTTAAGAAATGGCGTCTTAAACTCCTCCCATGTCATGGCCCTCGCCGCTTCGGCCCCTATTTCATTCTTTTTATTGTCCCACCAATCTTTGGCTTGACCTCTCAACTGACCCGTTCCGTAAGCAACAAAGTCACTTTCATCACAATGGGTCCTTTCAAATACTCCTTCAACGTCGCTCAACCATCTTTGGCATATTATCGGGTCAACCTCCCGGTTGTAAATTGGCGGTTTACATGCCATAAACTCTTTGTACGAGAATCCTTTACGTTCCCCCGATTTATCTTTTATAAGGTTGACACTATCTTCCAACCTTTTGACTCGTTCTTCGACAATCGACAACACCGTGTTTTGAATTTTGTCTATAAAACCGGATAGACTACCTTCAATTGCCTTCCCCACTTCTTCGGCAATTATCTCTTTCATTTGTTCGGTGTTTGTCGGCACCGGATCATTGTCGTTTCCTTTCGACATCTTGAAACTGAAATGTTTACATTAAACGTTAAACATTTCATTTATAACATAGCTTTGTTTACTTTGGTTTAGCCAAGGGCGTGACTTGCTTTTACCATTCACATTTGGTGCACTTTCCGGGTTTGAGTGAATTAACACACTCTTCCCATGCACATCAATTCACTTCTCATCTCTTACCTAAGATATAATCTATTAAAATAATAAGTTAATTCTTACCGGACGATCGATCATGCTTGAACTGAACACTTGTTGACAACCTTAAGCTCTGATTACCAACTTGTAACACCCATCTTATTATTACTTGAATTTAATAAAATTTCATACGATTTATATAAAAAGTATCTAAATTAAAACATAGTTACTAACCTAAAATAAGGTTCCAAGTAATTAAAACTAGACAATCAACGACTAGTTAAAACATACATGACCTGATTAGTAATTTGTTTACATTCAAAAGAAATAGAAACATTGTTTAACAAAGTTATGAAATTGCGGAAGCTTCAAAAGTTGTGTTCGGTTCTTCAAAAACTTGCTTGACCGCCATCCGTATTCTTGCAACACCTACAAACTGAAACTTTGACAATTATTAGTATTAGAGTTCTTGGAATTATTGCTTAATCGAAACTACGTTTAGAAACAGATTCGATTAGCTATGATATACAAAAACTTAGCCAAAATTTCCAGGCTCTACCGTAAGTTACGGTAGTCATTTAATATTTCTGGTCCACCGTAACTCAGGAGTGAACCACCGTAAGCTTTTGGTCTCTACCGTAAATTACGGTGGATACCGTAATTTACGGTAGCCACTGCAATTCTATGTTTTGATTGATTTGGTTATTTTGCCCAAACCCAATTCTAGGATTTCTCATTCTAACAACCAACACACTGATTTTTCGCATTCTAATATGTCTTTTATGAACAATAACAAAGACCGAGTAATCATACTACAATGCATTAACCACGCATCATTTGATTATTCGACCCGTTTGGCTCATCTATGGAATCTTCCATTGTGATGACTACCAACGCGATCTAACCAATTCTTTACCTATTATTCAATATAGCGAACATTATCGCTTTAATTCAACTCGAATTCTATTCTACAATTCAACTACACATATGCTAGTTATCAAATTACCCAATGTAACGAGTTAAGTTACATACCTTTAAAGCAAGCCCTTCAAACGTGCGTCCACACCGGTTTGCCCGCTCGATGCTCCGGCTTCCTTTCCTATAGAGTTCAATCACTTTATGTTTAGAACTCTTTGTTTCACATATATAACGCATAATTTTTGTCGAACTTCATAATTATGCGTTTTTAACATAAACATTTCAATTTCAAGCTTTCTTTGAGGCATTTCTACGAACACGTAAAGGACAGAATTTATGTCTTTTATATTATAATCCTTGACTTGTCACTTAGCCTTGATTATCAATAATTGAGTTATCACATATAGACTTAAACATCTCTATTTTCATAAATCAGTTTCTATAAATCAATTTACACTAGAATAGCCTTTCAAACCCTAGTGTTCATCATTTTCTTGCAAAACCCATAACCCACCTTCATTGTGTTCATGGAATTTCCTGAATTTGGACATGATTTCACATGTAGTTTTCTAGGTTTTACTTCTAGACACTATATCATCCCTAATCTAACCAAATCACAAACATGCATCATCTAATTTTTGGATTTCCCAAATTCAAGAGAATTTCAAACAGAGAATTTTCATAAAATTTTACATACCTTACAACCCCCTTGTGATGGGGATCACTAATCTCAACTCGGATTTCGATTTGGACCAGATTTGAACCTTCAATTTAGATGTTTTGTGGGATTTAGGGTTTTTGGCAAGCTTGGTCGCCCTCCCCTGCTTTGAACGAACTCCAACACTCCTCCAGGAGTGTTTGTGTTTTAATTAAATGTTTTATTTAAAACTTGTTTCAAGTCAAACACTTTTGGCCCCTCTAGTTTCCTTTAGTTCCCTTTTTGTCCTTTAACTACTCACTAGTCATTATCTAACTAGGTTAGTGTTACCCCTAGTTAGTTTATTTTACTACTTTATTTGCAAATAAAATTGCAAATTTTATGAATTTATATTTTCGGGATGTTACAGCGCGCCCCCTGACTCGGACCCAAAGGTGTGACTAAAGATGGTTCTGCTTGCAAAACCGTTTGTTGTGCGCTCAAAGACTGGTACACATCATTGATGGTAGCAATTTGTTTGGCGTACCAAGAGGCTGGAGTTTCGCCTTCTGGTAGCTCTAATAACGCCGAAATGTGCTGAGGTGGAGGTGGATTTGAGGGTCCAGCCCCATTATTTCCCGGGGTTACCGTCTAGGTAATGCGAGTGATGCTCGTGCGGGGTCCCCCAGTGTTGGTTACTTCGATTTCACCGATTTCTTCAATAGGTTGGGCTTGGACGTTCTGATTGTCCTCCCCCAACACTGCGTTAGAGTTTGCTCCAAAACCAAACTCAGGGATGATTCCTTGACCAGCCATGATCGAAGGACAAAACAACGAAAACTCATAAAAAAGAAGATGAAAGTGATTTGTAGAAAACCGGTGGGCGCCAATAAAGAAACACGGAACTAATTATGGGGATAATCAGTTTGGTTTATGTTCCTACTGTAACACCTCGCAAATTTCGGGTTTAATATTAAAATGACACGTGTCATGTCAAACAAAAACGCGTTGAAAACCCGGATTTAATAAAGATGTTTTCGGTAGGATTTAAAGTGGCGTCATGTTAAATTATTACCTCTGAACACCTCAATTATAAATCCCAAGACCCGATTTAATATTTTACACATCTATTATACCCTCAATTCAGGGAATCATTGCCAATAATGGAATTGATAATGCATGACTTGATCCCACGAAGAAAAGCAATGGTAAACCGATGTTTTCGGGTCTTGTTTATGCATTCATTGGAAACAAAGGTTATTGGTAGGGTAAGGAACTGTACTAGACCCATAATAGAGGTCCCTTGTTGCCAAAACAAAGTCCCAAAGTCGTGCAAGTGGATGCCCTTTCGAACCACCAACAAACAACAAAATTCTGATCAGCAGCAGGCGTCGCGTAGCGCGACGGCCCCTCGCGCTACGCGAGGGTGTGCCAGCGACAGAATGACTTGCTGTTGCCTGTTGTGCGCGAATGTGACCCTCTAATCCGGTTTTTCTTGCATGTGCATGGCCCCTAGACATCCCTACACACTACTTACAAGTGTTGATCGATTGTGGATGGCCCTAGACTTGGTTGTCACTTTGTTGTGGTGTTTGAAACTTGTATATAAAGACCCATTCATTCACAACCATTCTTGCAAACAATCTGAGCAATTGAGGAGCATCCCAAGCTGATACAAAGCATTCCTAATCATCATTACACTTTTGTAAGTCCACTAGTCCTTTCTAAATTAATTCTAGTTTAGTTTTTAGCTTAGAAGTCAACATATCGTACTTAACGTTTGACTTCCAGTTTAATTTAAGTTGACCCAGTTGTAACCCGAAATAAAAGTACCGTTAGGTTGGTAATTATGTGGGTAATAAGACCCTAAAAGGGTTTCCCCTGATTCCCATCTTGACTAGTTCGTTTGTCGAGTCAAACATTAACCGAAAAAGTCAACAGAATTGCAATTTGTGATTTAACGCGTAATTTGCAATCCGTGAGGCGTGTAACCTGTTCTAACCTTAATATAACTTAATAATAAGTATAAAAACTTGTTTATGCTTGTCCGACTCGACAAATTTCTGTTTAAACCCGGTTCGGAACCGAAAGGAGCAAGACTTTGACTTTCGCGTTGACTTCGGTTCTGACCCATTTTAGTTTGAATTAGACATGCCTTAAAGTCTCATTAGGGTTGGGTTACATGCTAGTATAAGTCTCTGTACTTGTTTCATTGATTATCCGATGCATGCACACGTTTCCGTTAATCGCTTAAATTGGACCATAACGCCCTTATGACCCTACAACGAGAACTTTGAAAATGTAGAAGTACTATAATCTTAGTTACTGATTATTTAGCATGTACGTAAATTTTCACGTCAATCGGAGGTCTAGATTAGGAGATATGCGCATTAGCGTAAATATTAAGCTTTTATTATTTAAACGGCGCGATTAGCGCGTAGCCTATCTAAACCCGATTTTCTGTACCAAAACTTTTACCCACTGATGTTAAATAATATTTTGGGATTTTTGAAGATTTTTAATTATTTTTAAACTGATCTTAAGCTAGGCTTATCGCATTGATTCGGTTAATACCGAATATGCCCTTTTAGGCCATAAAACGAGTTTTACAAATCCGTTTGATACCAATCCAATTGCCACTGATTTTAAATAATAAATAGAGTGTTTTGAGCCTGTTTTACTGATCAGAAAACTCAGAACCATATTTTAAACCGTACGTCGCTTAAAACGGCTTTATACGCGTATTAAACGCGTAGTTTGGGTCTAGAACCATTTTATCACAAAAGACTTTATACCAACTATTGATACCTGTTAAAATAAATAATTTTTCTGATTAAACCAGACCCGTATCTCAGAGGTATTATAAATCCCTTTTATAACCTTCAAAATGACCGAAATACCCCTACGGGGAATAATTAAGGATTAAACTCGTTATGGGCATTATGGAAGATATCATGATGATATCACAACATCTTTAAAGCGTATTAACTTAGGAAACCTGTTCGCGACCCTTTCGGTTACCCGTTATGCATTATACGCGTTCGGTTCGGTTTATGTAACTAGTTTGCATAAACTAGCCGAAACGGGTCAAACGATATCATTTTTATCTCAAAATCCAGAATGTGAATAGTAAACCCATATTAAACAAGTCCTCAACTTGTCGGGTCTAAATCACATTCTATCCGGTCTTCGCTTAATCGTGCGTACGAACCGTATCATTAAAACTGACCGGTCTAAGCTTAAGCTTAATCAAAGGCCCGTTAGTATTCTAATAGGTTATATTAAACCTTCGTTCCAGATTAGGGGAACCAGTAAAAGCTATCTGCAATTTATTCGATTAAGGAGTTATACTTGCAAAGGTAAATACTTTTAACTTATTTTCCCTATACGGGCTTGGGGTACGGTATATAAAATACCGCTTGGTCGGGACGTTGAATCTTTGATTGAATGTATGATAATGAAAGTATTGAGACGTCTCGTTTAACATTGTTTTGTTTACTTAAAGCCTTTGGGGGGTTAATGACCGTTGTCCCGGATATCCCTGGCATCATTCTACGAATGGCCACGACCTCAGCACCCGGCGTAGGCGTACGCCGTTGGTGTCTCATAATTATAGTGGTGTGTCGATTAATCTTTAACCCGGCTCGATCCGGGCTACTGAACGCATAAGGAACATGTAAATCCATACAAGTATTATATATTTAAATAATTATCCCAAGTTATAAAATATTATTTGTGCCTTGTGCCTTAAATGCATTTTTCTTAAACTCTTTTCAAAATGAGTCGGTTGATTGTATTTACCAGTGTAAACTGACGTATTTTCTTAAAAGGTTAAGTGCAGGTACTACGCGAAATAGGCTGGCATGTCTCCTAGCATCCACATTAAGTCTCGCCAGCTTGGATGTCATAAACTGTTGAACATTTGTTTCCTTTTTATTTGGATCTACCTGTGGATTATATTCGACTAATTGTAATACTTAATATTACAATATCGGTTGGTTGAATTAAATCTATACTTTGCTTCCGCTGTGCATTTAAATATTGTGTTGTTTGACTATTATGTTGCCAACCACGTCACGATACTCCCCTACCGGGCCCACCGGTGACACGTGGAAATTCGGGGTGTGACAGGTTGGTATCAGAGCCAACACTGAGTGAATTAAATACTAGTCTTTTGTGTTTAATCTCAGTTACACAATTGCACATATCTAAACTTTTGAGTCTAGACTTATAACATAGGACAAATTCCACCTTATTCGGTTTTTGTTTTGTCCTTTAAACTTTATATTTTGTTATTGTTATCTTATGTTTTATTGACAGGAATAACAAAAGATGCCTCCGAGATTTTTGCGTACGCGAGGGCGTGGAAAGGGGCCGGTAGCCGCCCCCAACGATCACGAAGCAGGACCTTCGAATACACGAGGTCCTATCCCCGCCGAGAGTGACGGTACCCGGCGGAACCAGAGAGGTCTCTTTCAACCGGCAAGACGGTCGGTTTCGAACAGCTCGACGACTCCCGCTCAAGACTCCTACGGGCCACAATCAGAAAATGAGCCTAGAGACTCACACCATTCGCCCATACCGTTACAGCGATCTATGTCGCACCGCCCTTTTGGAGACCCCACTCCATTCTTTCAAGGCCAGTTTAACCCGGCGAATTATATACAAGAACCAGTGGGTTTTAACCCATTGGGACCAGAGGACCATTTTTCTGGAGGAAATGATATGGACGAGGAAGATGACCCCGTAGAACCCGCATCAGGAACTCCCAACCATCCCATCGAGGTCTCGGATAGTTCCATTTACCACGGACCACCCTATAATGGTCCAGATAGCTTCCAGGCTATCTTTACTCGGCACGAATGGTATTATACACCTCCTCACTATTCGTCGCCGCATGAGCAGCATCAGCCTCACTATTCGTCGCCGCATGAGCAGCATCAGCCTCACTATTCTTCGCCGCATGAGCAACAGCAGCAGCATCATCAAGATTCCTCTGGGAATCACCAGTTTGTGGCAGTTACGCCACCGCCGCCACCGCCACCAGTTCAACCGGCGCCTCCGCAACCGCAAAGACGTATGAGAACCGGACCCCGGATGACCACACGAAGAGAAGAGTTTCATTTCAGCTCTCCTCTACAATCAAGTGGCAGAAATTATCAGCCGGATCAAGAAATTCCACAGTTAGGTGGACCATCAAACCTCGTCGCGCAGCAACCGCCACCAATAGGTTTTGATAACCAGATACCGGCATACACGGGTCCTTCGATGTACAACCCGTTTGAGCCACCGACTCACACTAACCTCGGTTACGCTGAAGCCGACCCGTATTTGGTAGCAGCTAATTACAACGCCCTTAACCAGGAGGGACCGTATGGAGGTCCTTGGGGAGTAGGCTACCCAGCACAAGGATACCAGATGCCTACACAACCCCCGTACTACCAACAACCCCCGCCGTCTCTGCAGATGTCGCCACCGCCCACCACTGCATCAGGAGATCCTACAAAGTATTAGGGAGGTGCGGCATGAGGCACGGGAAGACCGAAGGCGTAACCAGGGGATGTTCAAGACCTTGACGAACTTAATCAAGGGAAAGAGCAAGAAGGATCAGTAAATCCTTTATGTGTGTATGTCTACTTTAAAATTAAGTCCCTGCGTGGACATTTATGTGTGTATGTAGTCCCTGCGTGGACATTTATCTTTGTACCTAGTCCCTGCGTGGACATCTATTTAAGTAATCAGTCCCTGCGAGGACTTGTGTTTTAAATGTAACCCCTGCGCGGGTAAATACTTGTTTGACCCCTACGTGGGAAATGGTTTGTGTGAAAAGACCCGTTTAGGGCAATATGTAACCTATGTATAATTAATGGAATGTTTGTTTTATAAATTTCATGTTTGCCATTATGAGCATATAAAAATTTATAAATGAAATAAATAAATTAAAATCATTCCTTTTAAATTAATCTGCCTATGAAATTTATTTAATTAAGGATCTTAAAGTGTGAAACCTAGCCACGTGTCAAATATAAGACCGGGCCAAAATGGTAAGACCTGTTTAAAAGATTCAATTCCCTGTTAACATCTTAAAACATGTTAACACTCCTGGCAGAAGTGATTCGATAAAATCACATACGTCTTTTTATAAAGGAATTCTTTAGAAGATTCCTAACCTAGTTTAATGATCTCTGAATCCTGAGTTTATATCATCAATTAAGATGATCATATTTTAACCATACGTGGTAATATAATGCCTACGGGCCCTGCTCATTTCCATATAAGCCAAAAGACAGTGGTAGCTCTGACTCCCTGTCTAATAAAGGTAATGAACTTTGTTCAAACCTTCATGCTTTGATTCTCTGAAATCCTAGCTTATAATCTATATTGTCCCTGTGACTAGGCCTTATGTGCTAATAAATACTGTTATTGTTTTATAATTAGGATAAATTATATTAGAAATCCTAAATAAAGGGGAGTAATAAATTAACCATATATGGTCTATGTTTACCACGGTTAATAAAATTTCCATAAAGGACAATGCTATAATAAACTCACCAATAAATTATTGCCAATGTGTTACAGTTCAAGAAACATGGCAGACTCAAACGAGGTCAACAGTCACCAAGGGATAGGGAATGATAATGCCCATGTAAACGTAGGAGGTGCAGAGTTGCAAGCTATGATAGACAATGCAGTTAATAGAGCTATGGATAGACAACACCATGGATCAAGTGGTACCCATACGAGAACCCATTCTGCATCACACACTAGAACACCCTCCAGGACCCACACTGCCCACAACAGTAATTCTCACCACTCCTCGAACCAAAGGAGTAATCCATCCCAAAGAGCCTTACAGAACCAAGAACCTCGTAATAGGGGTTGCACCTATAAATACTTCGTATCGTGCAAACCCAGAGACTTCAATGGGGAAAAAGGAGCTGTTGATTGCATGACGTGGATGGATGAAATGGATACTGTGGTGGATATTAGTGGTTGTCATAATAGGGATATTGTGAAGTTTGTCTCACAATCTTTCAAAGGAGAAGCCTTAGCCTGGTGGAGATCTTTGATCCAGGCCACAGGGAAAGTCCCGTTATACAACATGACTTGGGAACAGTTCATGGCTCTAATCAAAGAAAATTTCTGCCCTCAACATGAGGTTGAGAGAATTGAATCTGATTTCCTGGCGTTGGTCATGAAAAACCTGGACTGTCAGGCCTACCTTACCACCTTCAATACTTTGTCAAGGTTGGTCCCTTATTTGGTGACTCCAGAGCCTAAACGTATAGCTCGTTTTATCGGGGGTTTGGAACCGGAGATCAAAGCGAGTGTAAAAGCCTCCAGACCAACCACTTTTCGGTCAGTAACGGACATATCGTTGTCTCTGACCTCAGATGCTGTCAGGCTGAGGTCACTGAGGAAAAATGATACCGAAAAGAGGAAGCGTGAGGATGACAACTCACGACGATCAGACAAGAAGCTGAAGGGAAACAATGACCAAAAGAAGGGGTCAGGATTCAAGAAGGATGGCCAACAGTCGGGTGAAAAACCCAAGTGTAAAACCTGCAAGAGACAGCACTTTGGTAAGTGCAGGTTTGAATCCAACTCACAAACACAATCAAAGCCTTTTGCATGTGGGTTATGCAAATCCAGGGAACACAAAACCGTGGATTGCAAGAAGATAAAGGATGCGACCTGCTATGGTTGCAATGAAAAAGGGCACATCAGGAGCAATTGCCCAAAATATGCCAAGAAGCCGGAAGAGGCTAAGAAGACCAATGCTAGGGTCTTCAGAATGAATGCTAAGGAAGCTGTCAAGGACGACAACGTGATAACAGGTACCTTTCTCGTAAATGATGTATATGCGAGAGTGTTATTTGATTCGGGCGCTGATAAGTCGTTTGTAGATGATAAGTTTTGTGAATTGTTGAAACTGCCTGTTAGAACTTTAAGTGTGAATTATGAGGTGGAACTAGCAGATGGCACTTTAGAAACCGCTTCAACCTTATTAGATGGATGTTTCATATCCATTAAGAATCACTCTTTTCCTTTGTCCCTACTTCCTTTCAAACTAGCCGGATTCGACATAGTTTTGGGTATGGACTGGTTATCTCATAACCAGGCCCAGATTATTTGCAATAAGAAGCAAGTGAGGATCAAGACTTCGTCTGGTGAATCACTTACTATCCAGGGAGATACCCAGTATGGGCTGCCCGAGAAAATGTCTATACTCAAAGACTCTAAGTGTTTGAAGAAGGGTTGTGTCATCTACATGGCACAAGTGATTATTGATGAACCGAAACCCAAGATTGGAGAGATCCCAGTCATTTCTGAATACCCCGAAGTATTTCCTGAAGAACTACCTGGTTTGCCACCAGATAGACAAGTGGAATTCAGAATCGACATTATTCCTGGATCAGCACCAGTTGCAAGGGCGCCTTATAGGTTGGCACCAACAGAGATGAAGGAATTGAGGACGCAGCTAGATGATTTGCTAGCCAAAGGTTTCATCAAACCTAGTTCGTCTCCTTGGGGAGCACCAGTTTTATTTGTAAAGAAGAAGGATGGATCGATGCGACTGTGCATCGACTACCGTGAGCTTAATAAGGTTACTATCAAGAATAGGTATCCTTTGCCCAGAATCGATGATCTGTTCGATCAACTTCAAGGGGCAAGTTTCTTCTAGAAGATTGACTTGAGGTCAGGCTACCATCAATTGAAGGTTAGAGATGAAGACGTGCACAAAACTGCATTTAGGACTCGTTATGGTCATTACGAGTTCCTAGTGATGCCTTTTGGGCTCACTAATGCACCGGCCGCATTCATGGATCTCATGAATCGCGTTTGCAAACCGCACTTAGATAAATTCGTCATCGTCTTCATCGACGACATTCTCATCTACTCAAAGAACCAAGCTGACCATGAGAAGCATCTTCGATGCATACTGGATTTGCTTCATAAAGAGAAGCTCTATGCCAAGTTCTCAAAATGTGAATTCTGGCTTCGAGCAGTCCAATTTCTTGGACATGTTGTTAGTGAGCGTGGTATCCAAGTAGATCCCGCTAAAGTTGAAGCTGTCATGAATTGGCATGAGCCAAAGACGCCTACAGAAATTCGTAGCTTCCTAGGTTTGGCAGGATACTATAGGCGATTTATAGAAAACTTTTCAAGGATTGCTGCACCCCTGACTTCGCTGACACGTAAGAAGATTAAGTTTGACTGGGGTCCTAAGCAGCAGGAATCCTTCGATATTTTGAAACAAAAGTTGAGCAATGCTCCGGTACTAACATTGCCTGATGGGATAGAGGAGTTTGTAGTTTATTGTGATGCATCACACACCGGGATGGGATGTGTGCTTATGCAGAAAGGCAAAGTCATTGCCTATGCTTCACGTCAGTTAAAGGTGCACGAAAAGAATTACACCACCCACGACTTGGAGTTGGGTGCCGTTGTATTCGCACTAAAACTGTGGAGGCACTACTTATATGGAATCAAATGTGTGATCTATTCTGACCACAAGAGCCTTCAACATTTGTTCAATCAGAAGGACTTGAACATGAGGCAACGCCGTTGGATGGAAACTCTGAATGATTACGATTGTGAAATAAGATACCATCCCGGCAAAGCAAATGTAGTCGCTGATGCCTTGAGCAGAAAGGAAAGGGTTAAACCCATTCGAATTAACGCCAAGCGTATGGAGGTAAAGAACAGTTTGATAACGCCAAGCAAATGTAGTCGCTGATGCCTTGAGCAGAAGGAAGCTGTGTTGGAAGCTAACTATCCTAGTGAAAAGTTAGGAGTAACTGAGGAGCAGTTAACTCTTAGCAAGGATGGAATTTTACGGTTAAACGGACGAATATGGGTTCCGATTTTTGGAGGACTTCGTGATGTCATCCTCCAAGAAGCCCACAGTTCCAAATACTCCGTTCATCCTGGAGCTGATAAGATGTACCAGGATTTAAAGGCAAATTATTGGTGGATAGGCTTGAAAAAGTCTGTGGCCGCCCATGTAGCAAAATGCTTGACATGTGCTCAAGTCAAGGCAGAACATCAAAAACCGTCAGGTTTACTACAACAGCCTGAACTTCCTACTTGGAAGTGGGAAATGGTAACTATGGGTTTTATCACCAAGTTACCCAAACCCAGGAAAGGAAATGATACGATATGGGTTATAGTTGACCGACTGACTAAGTCAGCTCATTTCTTACCCATCAAGGAGACTTATAGCTCCGATATGTTAGCCCAGTTATACGTTGACAAGATTGTAGCCCTACACGGCATACCTGTAGCTATTATCTCTGACCGGGATACTAGGTACACGTCACACTTTTGGAAGAGTTTCCAGCAATCTTTGGGCACACGTTTGAACTTTAGTACGGCTTACCATCCTCAGACAGACGGTCAGAGTGAGCGTACTATTCAAACGTTGGAAGACATGCTACGCGCATGTGCGATCGATTTGGGAGGTAGCTGGGATAAGAACCTACCATTGATCGAATTCTCCTACAACAATAGCTACCACACCAGCATAAAGGCTGCGCCGTTTGAGGCATTATACGGTAGAAAGTGTAGATCGCCAGTTTGTTGGGCGGAAGTTGGAGAAGTCCAGTTATCAGGACCAGAAATCGTGTTCGAAACAACGGACAAGATTGTCCAGATTCGTAACAACCTCCAAGCTGCCCGGAATAGGCAGAAGAGTTACGCGGATCCAAGTCGTAAGGATTTTCACTTCGAAGTAGGTGACAAAGTCCTACTTAAAGTGTCACCATGGAAAGGGGTGATGCGATTTGGTAAGAAAGGCAAACTAAGCCCGAGATACATAGGACCTTTCGAGGTTATCGAACGTGTCGGGTCAGTTGCCTACAAGTTGAACTTACCAGAAGAGCTCAGTGGAATTCACAATGTGTTCCACATCTGCAATCTAAAGAAGTGTTCCGCTGACGATTCACATGTCATGCCACATACAGATGTGCAAATAGATAAGAGCTTAACGTTTGTGGAAAAACCTTTGTCGATTGAAGATCGACAGGTAAGGAAGCTCCGAAGAAAGCATATACCTTTTGTAAAGGTCAAATGGGATGCACGTAGAGGTCCCGAATATACGTGGGAATTAGAATCCACCATGAAAGAAAAATACCCTTATTTGTTTCAGTAAATCTCGGGTCGAGATTTATTTTAAGGGGGTGAGGATGTAACACCTCGCAAATTTCGGGTTTAATATTAAAATGACACGTGTCATGTCAAACAAAAACGCGTTGAAAACCCGGATTTAATAAAGATGTTTTCGGTAGGATTTAAAGTGGCGTCATGTTAAATTATTACCTCTGAACACCTCAATTATAAATCCCAAGACCCGATTTAATATTTTACACATCTATTATACCCTCAATTCAGGGAATCATTGCCAATAATGGAATTGATAATGCATGACTTGATCCCACGAAGAAAAGCAATGGTAAACCGATGTTTTCGGGTCTTGTTTATGCATTCATTGGAAACAAAGGATATTGGTAGGGTAAGGAACTGTACTAGACCCATAATAGAGGTCCCTTGTTGCCAAAACAAAGTCCCAAAGTCGTGCAAGTGGATGCCCTTTCGAACCACCAACAAACAACAAAATTCTGATCAGCAGCAGGCGTCGCGTAGCGCGACGGCCCCTCGCGCTACGCGAGGGTGTGCCAGCGACAGAATGACTTGCTGTTGCCTGTTATGCGCGAATGTGACCCTCTAATCCGGTTTTTCTTGCATGTGCATGGCCCCTAGACATCCCTACACACTACTTACAAGTGTTGATCGATTGTGGATGGCCCTAGACTTGGTTGTCACTTTGTTGTGGTGTTTGAAACTTGTATATAAAGACCCATTCATTCACAACCATTCTTGCAAACAATCTGAGCAATTGAGGAGCATCCCAAGCTGATACAAAGCATTCCTAATCATCATTACACTTTTGTAAGTCCACTAGTCCTTTCTAAATTAATTCTAGTTTAGTTTTTAGCTTAGAAGTCAACATATCGTACTTAACGTTTGACTTCCAGTTTAATTTAAGTTGACCCAGTCGTAACCCGAAATAAAAGTACCGTTAGGTTGGTAATTATGTGGGTAATAAGACCCTAAAAGGGTTTCCCCTGATTCCCATCTTGACTAGTTCGTTTGTCGAGTCAAACATTAACCGAAAAAGTCAACAGAATTGCAATTTGTGATTTAACGCGTAATTTGCAATCCGTGAGGCGTGTAACCTGTTCTAACCTTAATATAACTTAATAATAAGTATAAAAACTTGTTTATGCTTGTCCGACTCGACAAATTTCTGTTTAAACCCGGTTCGGAACCGAAAGGAGCAAGACTTTGACTTTCGCGTTGACTTCGGTTCTGACCCGTTTTAGTTTGAATTAGACATGCCTTAAAGTCTCATTAGGGTTGGGTTACATGCTAGTATAAGTCTCTGTACTTGTTTCATTGATTATCCGATGCATGCACACGTTTCCGTTAATCGCTTAAATTGGACCATAACGCCCTTATGACCCTACAACGAGAACTTTGAAAATGTAGAAGTACTATAATCTTAGTTACTGATTATTTAGCATGTACGTAAATTTTCACGTCAATCGGAGGTCTAGATTAGGAGATATGCGCATTAGCGTAAATATTAAGCTTTTATTATTTAAACGGCGCGATTAGCGCGTAGCCTATCTAAACCCGATTTTCGGTACCAAAACTTTTACCCACTGATGTTAAATAATATTTTGGGATTTTTGAAGATTTTTAATTATTTTTAAACTGATCTTAAGCTAGGCTTATCGCATTGATTCGGTTAATACCGAATATGCCCTTTTAGGCCATAAAACGAGTTTTACAAATCCGTTTGATACCAATCCAATTGCCACTGATTTTAAATAATAAATAGAGTGTTTTGAGCCTGTTTTACTGATCAGAAAACTCAGAACCATATTTTAAACCGTACGTCGCTTAAAACGGCTTTATACGCGTATTAAACGCGTAGTTTGGGTCTAGAACCATTTTATCACAAAAGACTTTATACCAACTATTGATACCTGTTAAAATAAATAATTTTTCTGATTAAACCAGACCCGTATCTCAGAGGTATTATAAATCCCTTTTATAACCTTCAAAATGACCGAAATACCCCTACGGGGCATAATTAAGGATTAAACTCGTTATGGGCATTATGGAAGATATCATGATGATATCACAACATCTTTAAAGCGTATTAACTTAGGAAACCTGTTCGCGACCCTTTCGGTTACCCGTTATGCATTATACGCGTTCGGTTCGGTTTATGTAACTAGTTTGCATAAACTAGCCGAAACGGGTCAAACGATATCATTTTTATCTCAAAATCCAGAATGTGAATAGTAAACCCATATTAAACAAGTCCTCAACTTGTCGGGTCTAAATCACATTCTATCCGGTCTTCGCTTAATCGTGCGTACGAACCGTATCATTAAAACTGACCGGTCTAAGCTTAAGCTTAATCAAAGGCCCGTTAGTATTCTAATAGGTTATATTAAACCTTCGTTCCAGATTAGGGGAACCAGTAAAAGCTATCTGCAATTTATTCGATTAAGGAGTGATACTTGCAAAGGTAAATACTTTTAACTTATTTTCCCTATACGGGCTTGGGGTACGGTATATAAAATACCGCTTGGTCGGGACGTTGAATCTTTGATTGAATGTATGATAATGAAAGTATTGAGACGTCTCGTTTAACATTGTTTTGTTTACTTAAAGCATTTGGGGGGTTAATGACCGTTGTCCCGGATATCCCTGGCATCATTCTACGAATGGCCACGACCTCAGCACCCGGCGTAGGCGTACGCCGTTGGTGTCTCATAATTATAGTGGTGTGTCGATTAATCTTTAACCCGGCTCGATCCGGGCTACTGAACGCATAAGGAACATGTAAATCCATACAAGTATTATATATTTAAATAATTATCCCAAGTTATAAAATATTATTTGTGCCTTGTGCCTTAAATGCATTTTTCTTAAACTCTTTTCAAAATGAGTCGGTTGATTGTATTTACCAGTGTAAACTGACGTATTTTCTTAAAAGGTTAAGTGCAGGTACTACGCGAAATAGGCTGGCATGTCTCCTAGCATCCACATTAAGTCTCGCCAGCTTGGATGTCATAAACTGTTGAACATTTGTTTCCTTTTTATTTGGATCTACCTGTGGATTATATTCGACTAATTGTAATACTTAATATTACAATATCGGTTGGTTGAATTAAATCTATACTTTGCTTCCGCTGTGCATTTAAATATTGTGTTGTTTGACTATTATGTTGCCAACCACGTCACGATACTCCCCTACCGGGCCCACCGGTGACACGTGGAAATTCGGGGTGTGACACCTACCATAGTGGTTAATCTTCTTATGGCTTTCTGAGCTCCTTAATGACTGGGTAATCCTGCAAAACAGAACACCGTTACTCGTTAAGAGGGGAATATGGGGGTTTCCCTCTTAACCGGGCTCCGGCGTGAGAATAAGTGACCGTTTTGAGGAAATAAGTGAGTATTAAGAGTGAGAGTAGAGGGAGTAGAATGTTCAACCTGTGGACTGAGGTGTCTATTTATAGCCGGAGAGGTGTAAGAGGGTGTGGACTGATGGGCCTTGGGCCGGAAGGCGACAACTTAGAGGATATGCTCTTTGTCTCACTGGTGTCGACCGTTAGTGGCCTCTAGGAGTTCCCTGGTGCTGGCGCACCGTGATTGGAGCCACGTGTCATGGTTGTCGGCCTGGTCGCCCTTCTGCCATCAGCAGGTAAGTGGAGATCGTGGGGCAGTTGTCTCTGCCCCTGTGATAGGTGCCACGTAGGCGTCCTTAAGTACTTTATGTCTCCTGCATGTCAGACGATCGTGGAGCACGATTGAGCAGGACTAGAAGGACGCCGATTGGCCCTTTCATTTTGCCACTTGTACCTTGTGTACTGTCTGAAACAGCCTTGCGCCGTAGTCACGCGTGATTCTTGCTGAACATGTAACTACCCCGCGCAGGGTATGGGTTACTGAATGCTCTTTCCAAATGCTAAGTGTTGAAAGTGGAGCTTTCTATTGCTCAGACCTCGCGCCGGATCAAAGAATGTTGTAGTAGCCCGCGCGAGGTTGGCAATAAGAAATGTGTTGAATAAGGAGTATGGTCCCGCGCGCGACCTGAATAAAGGTTTGTGCGGCTTTTTGGGACCATACCCCTTCAGGCACTCAACACCCACCTGGTAAAAAAAAGTAAGGACGAATTGTGAAAAAAGAAATTAAAAACAAAGGAAATGTATATGTAAAAAAAGTATAAAGAAAATAAAATAAGATAAACTCAACTATCCACCGGACATGTACACTTTAGCACAAAGACACTACTAAAAGTTCTGTTAGTTAATAGAGAGTAGAACGTCGACTAAAAAACAGAAAAAAAAGAACAAATCTTATTTTTACTTGTTATACAAAGATATTTCTAGACACCAATCTCTCACAAACAATCTACGATCTTCCACGGACTGCCGTGAGGATTGGACAGATTTTTGTGTCATCTATCATGTCTCTTTGAACAACTATCCTTCCAACACTTTGACTCACCTCTTTTAAACACAAAAACATCTAATATTTTACTACATTATTGAGTGATCGTAGACAGTCAAATCTACATCTCATGATCATTTAGCATGAGAACATCAGGGAAAAAAAAGATCAAAACCCATACTCATTTTCATATTTGTATAAAGGTGGTCACTACCTAGATTAGTGAAGTCAATGAATGAAGTTTAGGTAAGTAATAATATGGGTTAGGAATAAACTAATCTTAAAAAAATACACATTAAGATTTCAAAGCTTGAGACCAGGTTTGATCTATCTTAGTAAAACACGAGCTTGCGCAAAAGAAAGTGAAAGCTTCATGTTTGTTAGCGAGTTTGATGATGGTTAAATTAGGCGTTTTGATCGGTGTAAATTTGGTAACATCTCACATTGACCAACACATAACACACATGATGTTTATTTCCCAGTGTCGATCTTTTTAAATCTAACACTCTAGTTAAAATGATTACGAGGTCACCAAACTTTAAGAACTTAGAAGTCACAAGTCACATGTACTTATTATGTTTTAATCCAATATATTATAAGGTTGTGTGTTGTTACATAACTATTCACCCCAATAACCAATAACAAGCAAAAAGTGACGTCACCTTAGCGTCACGTAGGCAGATGGCCAATAACTAAACTATCCAATAACTATATTCACCCCAATAACAAGCAAAAGGTGACGTCATCTTAGCGTTACATATGCAGATGGCCAATAACTAAACTATCCAATAACTAGGTGTTGTGCAATAACTACACTGCAATCACTTAATTATTCAATTATTTATATTTATTTAAGTAGTTAATACAAAATTAATTATAAAATACATTTAAAAAAAACATAAAAACTAAAATATTACGAACCAAACAAATTACTCATATTCCTCGTCATTTGAGTGATTAACCCATAAATGGTTTGTCAAATCGGCACGTAGAGCATTATGCGTATCGCGATGACAAAATTTCCTAAGGATAGCTAGTCTTTCTTCTGTGTTTAACGTTGAAGCCGGTAGTTCCACGTCGCCTAGATCATAATCTTGACAAATCGCCATACCTAAGTCATCTAAAATCATGTATGTAAAAATAATGCAAGCGTACATAACATTTTGTAACTTTTCTTTATCTCAAATTCTAGCAGGTTGGGCAAATATACCCCAACTTTTCTTTATCGTACGTTCAATATTTTCCTTGTTTGATTTAAAAGGTGAGGCTTGGCCACCATGACATAGAGTAAGTATACACACTTGGTCCCATGAACGAATTTGAAAGGTAAATTTCGGTTAATTCCTATCGTTTTATTTATAAAAAATGTATCTTATACCTTTTGTAGGTCGACCTGTACACATACAAAGAACCTATTTTGGTTCTGGAGTTTCATGTACGCAATCGCAGTGGCTCACTGAGGCTCTTGGTGAGGGCGTAAGGCGTCCTAAGTCAAAGGTTTGGTTAAATGTTTTTGTTTTTGCCTTTTGTTGTTTTATGTGTTGTTTCATATAGGAATTACTTCAATGAATCAGTTATTTGGGGAAGAAATAAGGTTTTGTAGGGTATGTTTGGCAAAAGTAGCTGTTGGCTGGTGGCTGAAAGCTGGTAGCTGGTGACTGGAAGTTGTTAGCTGGTAGTTGTAGCTTTTTAGATGTATTTGGTGTTTGGCATAGTGGCTGGAGCTTTTAATAAAATGTATAAAATAACCAAAATGGACATAACTAAAAATTTAAAAAGTTTGTTCATTAAAAAGTTCACTATCTTGAAAGGTTAACGTGAAAAACACAGTATCAAAACAATGTTCAGAATGATACAAGTACTCAAGAAAATACAAAACTCTCAACAGATCATTAACGTATTGATCTGCTACATAAAAACCTCACAAGATCGGTGAATCGGGGAAAGATTCACTAGATCAAACCCTAGACTTTTAGAGAGAAGGTTGAGAGCAATTATGGATGAGAGAGACTGAGTTGTTGTTTTATGCGTACACAATAAGCAACTGCATCCTTTAAATAAGCCGGACAACTGCCCTAAGCCCACTCCGCAGCCCAACAGGAATGATCAGCCCAACTCCAAAAAAAAGGCCAGACCAGCCCATGAAACAAAACAACAAGAAATGAATTAAAACAGTTAAAAGGCATATGGAATTGAAAAGAAGAACTAAACAAATATTATATATTTTCAACACCCCCCTCAATTCAATATGCAAAACAATAAAAAAGACCCAAGTTTTTACAAACCTTTTCATGAGCTTGAACAAGTAGCCCTTTTGTAAAAATATATGCAGATTGATCCTCGAATGAAATACCAACAGTCTTAATAACACCCTTTTGAGATCTTTTATCTTAGAAAATAGAGACCTATTTCAAAATGTTTGGTACGCTCGTGAAAAAGGGGATTAGCAGCTATGAATATAGCTGCTGTATTATCACAAAACAAAGGAACAGGAAGCTTAATATCAATTTTAAGTTCATTTAAAATGTTAAGAAGCCAAAGAGCTTCACATGTCGCAGCACACATAGCACGATATTCTGCTTCAGCAGAAGATCTTGATATAGTGGACTGCTTTTTGCTTTTCCATGAAACAAGAGAGTTACCAAGAAAAATACAAAAACCAGTTGTCGATTTTCTAGTGTTAATACATTTACCCCAATCAGAATCTGAAAAAACTTTTAGATCTAACGAATTCCATTTTGAAAACAAAATACCTTTCCCCGGAGAACCCTTAAGATATCTTAAAAGCCTTAAAACAATTCTAAAATGACCGTTAGTCGGACAATGCATATACTGACTAAGGTAATGAACAGAATAGGCAATATCAGGCCTGGTGTGTGAAAGATAGATCAACTTACCTACCAGTTTTTGATAAACAGAAATATCAGGTAACACTTTAGTATCTTGTTCACACAAATGAGTTAATACATGATTTGCTTCAATGGGATTATTCATTGGTTTACAGCCAGTCATACCAAACTTAGCTAGCAAGTCAAGACAATACTTTCTTTGAGATAAGCATAAACCGTCCTTGGTCTTTAAAACCTCAATCCCAAGGAAATACTTTAACATACCTAAATCCTTAATCAAAAATTTAGATTTAAGAAGAGACTTTATTCTAGCAATCTCAGTTGAACAACTACCAGTTATGACAATATCATCCACGTATACAAGTAAAACAATAAACACAGAATTACTTGTTTTAACAAACATGGAATGATCACACTTACTTTGCTCAAACCCAAGATCAAGTAACACATTAACAAGCTTCTCGTTCCACATACGAGGAGCTTGTTTAAGACCATAAAGAGATTTCTTAAGTCTACAAACTTTGTTTGCATGGTTAGAACTATAACCATCAGGAAGAGTCATATAGACTTCTTCATTCAGATTTCCATATAAAAAAGCATTATTAATGTCCAATTGATATAAATCCCAACCAAAATTAACAGCAATAGTTAGAACACAACGAACTGTAACCATTTTCACAACAGGTGAAAAAGTTTCAAAAAAATCTATACCTTCTTTTTGGCTAAAACCCTTAGCCACAAGTCTAGCCTTGTACCGTTCTATCTCACCTGAAGCCTTATACTTAATTTTGTATATCCACTTACAGCCAATAGCTTTCCTATTAGGTGGCAAATCTACAATTTCCCAAGTGTCATTTCTATGTAACGCTTCTAACTCATCATTCATAGCAATGACCCAATTATTATCAGATTTAGCTTCAAGATAGGTTTTAGGTTCATTACTTTTATTTAACACAAAAGCAAAACACAGACTTTTAGAATCAAGATTGGCATAATTCAAGACCTTTTCGAGACCATACTTGACTTTACCATCAACAATAAAATCATCAAGTTTAGAAGGAAATTTTATATTCCTAGAAGACCTACTTAAACTAGTGTTAGGCTGACCTGAATCACCTCCCTCAGAATTATTAAAGTTTTCCTCAACTTCTATGTCATGTTCAGCCCTACCAGTTTCTAACTCATCACTACTTGGTTGCTGAAAATCAGCCCTGCCTAAAGTATTGTCTAAGTTATAACTAGGTTGCTGAGAGTCATGACTGAAGATTAAAGGGCTTTACTTGTTTTATCATCGTTGGGAGTAGAGTCAACATTAGAAGTTTGGGTGTTGTTTTGATCAAATAAATCAAAAAAATTTAAGGTATGAGTTTCAGAATCAGAATCAGGCAAAGTTTTCTTTTCTTTAAAAGGAAACACAGTTTCATAAAACCGGACATCCCTAGAATAAAACATCACACTTTGATCTAGACTCCATAGCTTATACCGCTTCTTTTCATTTGAATACCCAATCAAAACACATTTTTCTGCATGGCTGTTAAACTTATCAGTATTATTTAACACCGTGCTAAAAGAAAGACACCCAATAACTCTAAGTTGACTAAAAACGAAGCAAACGCATACACAAGTTCATAAGGAGACCTACCATTCAAAACTGATGACGGATTCCTGTTAATTAAATATGTTGCAGTTAGAATACATTCAGACCAGAACTTAAGAGGAAAACCAGCTTGAAATAATAAAGCCCTAGCAACATTTAACAAATGTCTATGTTTCCTTTCAACTATCCCATTTTGCTGAGGGGTGTGAACACATGACGTTTGATGAATAATACCATGATTATGACAAAACTCTTTCATTTGCTTATTTATGAACTCAGTGCCATTATCACTTCTAAACATTTTCAGTGCCATTATCACTTCTAAACATTTTAACATGTTTATCAAACTGAGTTTTAAGCATATTAAAAAAACTTTAATATTATAAAACACTTCTTCATTACTTTTCATGAGATACACCCACACAGCACGAGTATAGTCATCAACAACAGTAAGAAAGAATCTAAAACCTTCCATACTTTGAACCCTGTAGGGACCCCACACATCAAGATGAATAAGATCACCTAAATTTTTGGTCTTATGTTCGCTTAAAGGAAATGGTTCCCTATGTTGCTTAGCTCTATGACAAGTTTCGCATGGTTCAAGTTTAATACTAGTTTTAATGTCAAGTTTATTTTTTAAAACATGCAAAACAGGTTCAGCTGGATGACCTAATCTAGCATGCCAACGATTAACATCAAGACTAGCACTACACACCTTATCAGAAACAACAGAACCACCACAAAAATACAGACAATCCAGTTGACTACCAGTCACCTGGACTTTCTTTGTTCGAGAATCCTGGATATAACAATTATGTTCATCAAATGACACAGTAAGATTGCAATCCTTGGCAAGTTTATGAACAGAAACCAGATTAACACAATAATCAGGAACAACAAATACATCATACAAAATGACCTTTTCACTTAATTTTATATCACCTATTTTGGTAACCAACGCACTAGTACCATTAGGATGTTTGACTTTAATATTATATTCAGAAACATCCATTTGATTTATGAGACCTATGTCATTCTTTACCATATGTTGATTTGCCCCGGAATCAATGATCCACCCAACCTTTTTCCCGGTATTAATAAAGTTTGAAAAACAATAAGCAGGTTTAAAATCACTAGTAGGTTTAGAAAAAAAATCAACATTACTGTCAAAGTAAACAGAATTACACCTACCAGCAAAATTACTGCATGAAGGATCATTTTTGGGCTTATCATGAAGAAGACTAAGCAATTGTGCAATCTGATCACTAGTCAAAGAACTCACAGCAGAAGAAGTAGTATCCGAATTTTCAACAACAATATTATTACTGACCCTACTACCCTTGTTCCCACCAGACTTTGACTTCATCCATGAGGGATAACCAACAAGTTCAAAACATTTCTCAATAGTATGACCAGTTTTATAGCAGTGAGAACACTTCAGGTTAGGATTAGGAGTTCTAATACCCTTTTTCTTTGTATCGATAAGCTGGTTAGTTTTTGTTGCAAAACCAACAACACTGTTAAGGGTTTTATCAGAAATTTTTTTTTGAGTTAAGATGAGATTCTTCCCTTGAAATAATTGAGAAAGCATCCTTAACAGAAGGAAGAACTTCTCTAGTTAATATGTTTGTTCTCACTGACTGGTATGTACTATCAAGACCCATCAAGAATTGCATCAACTTAATCAAATGATTAAAATCATTAAACTGTTTATAAGCATTGCAAGTACAGGCAGGTAAAGCAAGTAACTGATCCAACTGTTTCCACATACAATTCAGTTTATGATAATATTCAGATACAGGCATACCACTTTGAGTAAACGAATTAATCTTTTGATACAAGTTAAACACAACCGACCCATCAACCTTATCATAAGTTTCCTTCAAATCTTTCCAAACATCAGATGCTAACTTAGAGTAAACATGACCAAGATATAGATCTTCTGCACAGAGTTAAGTATCCAAGTAAGAACAATAGAGTTACATCTGTCCCACTATCTACCTAGCACCTCATCAGAAGTAGATCTACGACAAGTACCATCTATAAACCCTATTTTGTTTTTAACTTGTAATGCCAGACTCATAGAATTCGCCCAAACTGAATAATTTTCTGTGCCCTTAAGTTTAATATTAACAATAGTCAAATTAGCACAATCACTAGGATGAAGATATAAAGGGTCACCTGCATCTATTTTGCTAACCAGAGTAGCACTAGAAGTAGTAGTAACAACAGTATCACCCATGATAATCAGCAAGCAATAAACAGAAAACAAACAAAGAACACAACGGCGAAGCTTGGACAGAGATCAGTTCAGAGGTTCGTCACTCAATAGGTGCCTCCGCAGACAATATCCAAGGAGCCAAAAAAACAACCAGAAAGAAAAAAACAAGAAAGAAAGGGATGGAACAATCTCACAGTGGGTGCAAAAACTCCAGCAGTTCAGGCCTGTAACCTTCACTTAGGGTTACAAGAACCTGATCAGAAGAAACAACCCAAGTTCTGTTGGTTTGCCCTATAAAAGAGACCAACGAGAACTCTCTTCGAGAGAACCAGGAAAAACCCTAGAAAGCAGGGTTTCAATCTCCACAAACGTCACGAACACCAGTACTGGAATCGGCAGAACCCACTGGTACTACCAAGACTCCACTTGAACAACCAATAAACCCAGATGCAACTGATCTGAGAACACACCTTCGAACACGGCGAAAGATGTCAGATCTGTAGTCGGCTTACCCAGATCTTCAAGAGATCAACGAGACCTTGAAGACGAACGGACACCACTGATTTGAACGCAAAATAAGCAACGGAACAATATTCACCCAAGAGCTCACTAGAGGAGCTCTGATACCATGTGAAAAACATAGTATCAACAGATCTGAACAAGATTGAACCCAAACCAAAGTGATTATTCCCAGAAAACAATGTTCAGAACGATACAAGTACTCAAGAAAATACAAAACTCTCAACAGATCATTAACGTATTGATCTGCTACATAAAAACCTCACAAGATCGGTGAATCGGAGAAAGATTCACTAGATCAAACCCTAGACTTTTAGAGAGAAGGTTGAGAGCAATTACGGATGAGAGAGAATGAGTTGTTGTTTTATGCGTACACAATAAGCAGCTGCATCCTTTAAATAAGCCGGACAGCTGCCCTAAGCCCACTCCGCAGCCCAACAGGAATGATCAGCCCAACTCCAAAAAAAGGCGAGACCAGCCCATGAAACAAAACAACAAGAAACGAATTAAAACAGTTATAAGGCATATGGAATTGAAAAGAAGAACTAAACAAATATTATATATTTTCAACAGTTAAAAAAGTCATTTTTTCTCTAAAAGTTTATAGCTCCTTCTAAACGCTACTAGTAAGAGCGTTCAACCAAAAGCTTCAAGCTCCTTCAACCAAACAAAGCTTTTTTTATTGAATATGAGTTTTTTCTTAAAAACTTAAAGGTAGAAGCTCCTAAAAGCTCCATGCCAGTAAAAGATGAATAAAATTGAATCGGTTATTTGGGGAAGAAATAAGGTTTCGTGTAGGAATTAGTTAATCGGCTATTTATTGTTTTTTTTTCCTTTTGTTGTTTTATGTTTTGTGTTATTTCAAACCAATAGTTCTAAGTCAAATAACTGAACGCCATTTTCCCTGTTGCTATTTGGCGTATCTGGAATGCGCGCAATAAAGCCTTGTTCGATAACATTCAGCCGTCGGTTACCTGTTTCGGATGAAGTCAAATCTCTCGCCTTCATGTGGGTCAGAAATCGGTCGAAAGAAACCTCGTTTACATGGGAGAATTGGAGCAGCTTCAACATCTTTGGTTAATCCTCCACTGTGGTGTATTAGTTTGATTGTATTTCTATGTTTGGTTCCTTGTAAGTTTGGTGGCTAGCGTCTTGCTAGTGCTTATTAATAAAAAAATTATGTCGGCTGTTCAAAAAAAAAATTCTAAGTCAAAGTTGATTGGTTGAGGTGTGGTGTGGTGTAGGCATAATGGCTATCATATTCAAGTATTAATCAGCATTCATGGGCTTACTTTGTACTAAATAGTCATTTGCAGGTACTTTTATTTATCGTTAGTTTGTTTGCCAATTAACCACTATCATTAGCATGCTAATTATTTATCGTTATTTATTATATTTTTGTTTATCAATGAAGATATTTAGGCTGGTGAAAATTAAACAGTCTTCAGGTTGCAGTGAAAGTAAGCAAGAATGTGAGTAAATAAATAACTATGCATTTCTTTCTTTTATGACACATGCATGCTTCATAGTATTTGTGTCAAGACTACTTTTGGGTTTTCCATGGCTTTATAGCTTAGTGGCATCTTGGGTGTGGGATAAGACTTTAGGACCAATAGGTTCTGGGTTTGATTCCCACAAAAGGGTCTTCCCGTATTTATTGGGTTTACTTCTGAATTGGTGTATAGGCATTATGCCTAGTGGAGATAGATATAATCGGATGGTTTCGCTGGTGGTACGATGATACTCCAGTGGTCCGTCAGTGATCCAAATTTATCGTTAAAAAAAAAGACTGCCATTGGGTCAATGTGGGTGATGTTTTGTTTACTTATAAACGAGTCAAGTTAACTTGACTAATTGAATCACTTTACCATACCAAGTCACCAATCACTCTTACATGATCTTGATGCATGGTAGGTGATATTTTTCTAGTTAGTCCCTCTCTACTAGGCCTGTAAACGAACCAACGTTCAGCGAACAGTTCGTGAACTGTTCGGCGGGAATTTCGTTTATGTTCGTTCGTTTAAATAACGAACGAACATGAACAAGAAATTTCGTTCGATTAGTTAAATGAACGAACATGAACAGAGGTCTCGTTCATTCGATTGTGTTCGTGAACGTTCGGTAAGATGTTCGTGAACATTCGTTCATATGCGTTCGTTGATGTTCATATGTTTGTGTTTTAATTAAAGATTTTTGTACTTTCATATATTTTATCTACTTTTTATATTATTAAACTTTTATTTATTTTATTACCCTAACAATTAAGAGTTAATTATATAGTTAGTCCCTGTGGTTTGCACAAAATAACATACTTAGGTACTAATAGTTTAAAATCACCTTCTAGGGTATTAACTTTTCATTTTGTAATGTTTGAAGGTATTAACTTCTAGGGTATTAACATAGTTAGTCCCTGTGGTTTGCACAAAATAACATACTTAGTTACTAATAAAATATGATTTTAAACCTATAAATAACGTTAATACCTCCAAACGTTACAAAATGAAAAGTTAATACCGTAGAATGTGATTTTAAACTATTAGTACCTAAGTATGTTACTTTGTGCAAACCACATGGACTAACTATGTAATTAACTCAACAATTAAACTAGGAAATCCTCTTTCACATTGTTTATACACCATTTCCCTTTCTTTTCTCATTATTTACATCGGCGAATACGATTGCCCTCCATTCCACAATAAGGGATTCAAGTTCCAGTGCTACTCTCTAGGCCATTTACCTTTATCCTTCGTCGCGTTCGCCAAATTTATTTGTGTTCGTGAACCGTTCGCGAACACGCTCATTTCCTTAATGAACGAACACGAACATAACATCTTGTTCGGTAAGTGTTCATGAACCGTTCGTGAACACATTTATTTCCTTAACGAACGAACACGAACAAGGCCTTGTTCGTGTTCGTTGGGTTCGTTTACAGCCCTACTCTCTACACATATAAATAGAGAGGGTTGTCTCTTGTAATCACTTTTTCATATATAGAAATCAGATTCAGTTCATATCATTTACAGTAAGGTAATGTTGTGTTTTCTTATAAACGGATTGATTTAGGTAATGTTCAGTTTTTCAAACCGATTAAATAAGGTAAGAGACCGCTCATAGAGTGTTTCTAAAGGGTTGATAAGAGTAATTTTACTTTTACTTATTTGGGTAATGTTACTTTCCCTTATAAAAGTCGCTCAAAGTGTTTTTTGAATGTTTTTTCTAGCAAATATATATTCCTTATGTTTTCTTTTTCTTTTATCTTTTTTCTTTCAAATGGTTATTTTCAAATATTGCCATCACTTGGTAGTTATGATAATAAACTATTTAGTTCAGATCCTCATCTCTGTCTTTTTCTCAAATATTCAAATTCAACATACTTTTAAATACAAGATTATACGAAGACTTTGAATTGTATTTAATTTGATTGTTAAAGGGTGGAGGGAGTGGTCAATCACTAGTGAGTGAATGTTTAAGTTATTTTCTAGCCAATAATATCATGTCATGTCCCCACACCACTTCCTATTTTGCACTCAATCACTAGCAATGGTCAAACACATGGAAAGTGATAAACAATTTAAAAAAAAATGTGATTGGTTGAAATGAGTTGGGGCCCACCATTCACCCTCTCTCTCCCACCATTCTCTTCTTCACCGATTCGGTGAGAAGTCACCGCCCCCACCACCTCTCTCCCACTCACTGCTCCCCGTTTGAACCCCGGCACCACATCACCGCTCAGTGAACTCAACTCCCCGCATACATACCGTCCACCCTAAGATTTAGAAAGGGTTATTAAGATGTTTTTATATTAGTTTTTGCCAATTGAATAGTTCTAAAAAGATAAAGAAATCACATCTATCAAATTTGATAGGCTAGCAAATGTTTTGATACTCATTATGTTAATTCTAGTTGAATCTTTGTCTTAAGAGTAAACTGCAATTTTACCCCCTGAGGTTAGATGTGATTGGCACCCTTACCTCCTACCACGAAATTTTTGCTGTCTGACCCCTCAATGAATGCAAAATGCTGCAATATTACCCCCAGTTGTTAAAATCTGTTTAAAGTCAACGTCACTTATTAACGGTCAAAGGGTAATATAGTCCTTTTCACTTGTGTTTGATTGCTTCCTCAACATAACACCCTATATTACACACTTCACTTCGACCTTACCCCCAAGTATTCCCCCAATCTCCTTTCTTCTCTCCGGCGAACACACCACCGGCGACCACACCAACCTCCACCTTCTCCAGCCGCATCTCCACCTCCGCCGCCGCCCACGGCGACCTCCACCTCCACCGCCCCCTCGGTCACCGTCGAAGCGAACGTACAACCGTCGAACTTACCTGTTGTGAGCAACCAAACACTTCACTAGTCTATCCACAATTTCTTTGATGTGAGGCTCCGTACCCAAAGAAGCGAATTTGCCTATCTTGTCGTCTTTTTTTTCTTTTTTTATACTCACAGTTCTGTTTCGTGACTCTTTTTTCTTCCAAATAACCTTTTTTAATCTTAATTACATGTTGATCTTTAGCAATAGAGAGTTTTTTTGGTTGTATTCATTTTCCTTGACATATAGCTCTCTATTAAAACAAGTCCGTACCGACTATAATCTGAGGTTTAATCATCGTTATTCGGTCGGGTGAACAAGATTCGAACCACGGATTTGCAGAATGGAATGTGGAAGGTTGATTTAGAATAACAGAGTATATCTTGGCCAATTAGATTTTTGTTTTGGAGTATTAGTATTTTCTTGTCTTTGATGATATTCAATATTTTTCTTCAATTGGTGTTCTATAATGTGCATTATTCTTGCAAGTGAATATGAAAACATTTTGTTTGTATTGTATGATGAACACAACCAGTGATATTCTGTCACTCTTGACATGTGTTTTGATTTATGTGATAACCGGTTGCCTCTGCTTGTCAACTGGATTGGCCCAAAGTCAAAGTCAATTTTTATGCTAAAAATTTTGTGGGGTTTGTGTACTGAAGGTGTATGAACAATCAATTGCCTCTGCTTGTCAACTGGATTGGCCCAAAGACAGGATCTTGATTCAGGTTTTGGATAATTCAAGTGATGAAATATTACAAGTTTTGATCAGAAATGAAGTTAATTCATGGAGAGAAAAGGGAATTAATATTATATACTGACATAGATTCATAAGAACATGCTGCAATATTACCCCCGGGATAATACGTTTTCTTACAAGAAAACATAAGGGGTAATAAGAAAGGATAATATAGTCATTTAACACCGGGGGTAATACGTTTTCTTACAACAAAGCATAGGGGGTAATAAGAAAGGGTAATATAGTCATTTAACATCCCAGTTAA
This sequence comes from Helianthus tuberosus, assembly GCA_030545235.1. Taxonomy (NCBI): domain Eukaryota; kingdom Viridiplantae; phylum Streptophyta; class Magnoliopsida; order Asterales; family Asteraceae; genus Helianthus; species Helianthus tuberosus. The sequence continues at coordinate 16,597,059 of CM060400.1, read as the reverse complement.
CAGAACTGTTAAGTTTTTTAACACCGGGGGGTAATATTGCAGCGTTTCGCATTCATTAGGGGGTTAGACAGCAAAAATTCCGTGGTAGGAGGTAAGGGTGCCAATCGCATCTAACCTCAGGGGGTAAAATTGCAATTTACTCTTGTCTTAATGTTAGTTGAATATTTACAAAAAGTTTGCAAATCAAATATACTAACATTGAGACTGGCTTAATGAATATGATCATTTGATCAATTAAACAAAGACATATCTAATTGATTTAATTTGCATCTGAACATAGTGTACTAAACTTAAACTACATATGTTTGACAACATAAATTTGAATTACTTACGCCGCCGTAACAGGCGGAGGGTAAAATACTAGTTTATAATCTAATTAGTGACAATTTAATTTGCCCACCATTTCACATTCACCATCTCATGATACATGACCTCATGATACATGAGCTGAAAAGTAGAAGTAAATTAAAATCCATACAAATTAAAATCCATACAAAAGAGTTACATGTGGTGGTGGTGGAAGAATCTGGGCACGGATTAGTGTGAGTTGTTCATCCACATGCATGCCAAACTCTTTATTAACCAAGTCAACCTCATTGAATTGATATCTTGTAGTAGTAAAGAAACATAATCAGGGTCTTCGACAAGGTGATCCAATATCGTCATTTATGTTTGTGATCGTTATGGAGGCTTTATCAGGTATTACGAAGAAAACGATCTTGGTGGGTTTGATTCATGGGCTATGTGTAGGTAATCCTGGTCTAGTTTTATCACACTTTATGTATGCGGACGATGTAGTATTTATTGGGGATTAGTCAATGCTAAATATAATAAATTACTAGAATACTACTAAGGTGTTTCTTTCTAGTGTCGAGCCTAAGAATTAATATGGTGAAATGTAGTCTTTTCGGCATCAGGGTTGAGGACTCGAAGTATAATCCATGGCTGCTTTTTGAGATGTAAAGTAGGGCTTCTTTTTATTTGTCTTGGTTTGAAGATGGGAGCTAATACAAACTTAAGCAAAATTCGAAGCCGGTTATTGAGACATTTAGAAGTCGGTTGTCGATTTGGAAGGCTAAGCACTTCTCTTTGTGCGGGGGGTTAATCTTAATTAAATCGGTTCGTAATTTGCTTCCGGCATACTATTTCTCGCTATATATGGCGCCAGATCAAATGAGGTAGGTTTTTTTTTGGGTGGGTCTGACGAGAAGGCAAAAATGCATTGGGTGGGTTGGCAAAAAGTGATAACACCGGTCGAATTGGGAGGCTTGGGATTCTGGTCGTTGAAGGATGCTAACTCGGCCATGTTATCTAAATGGTGGTGGTGATTTAAAGGGGATAAGACAAGGTTATGGAGAAGGGTGGTGTGGGATATCCATCACAACTCGAGGGGTGGACCTTTATTCCAACCAAAATATCAATTTTGGGGCCGTGGAAGCAGATTGCAAAGTCCGTTGCTGAAGTTTGGAAGGCAGGTATTGATATTATTAAGGCTAATAAGGGGATTGTGGGATCGAGGTTAACAGTTTGTTTTGGTTGGATGTATGGCTCATTGATGAGCCATTGGCTTCAAAGTTTCCCGCACTATTTACCCTACAAAAGCACAAAACAGTGATGGTTTCGGTGTGGTTTGATGAGGGAGGAAATCGGTAGAGTTGGCACGGGAAAAGACCGACTCACGAGATTACAAAACTACAACTTCTTACGAGCTTACTTGTGAATGGGTGTCGGATAGAAAGGATCAATTTGAGTGGGTGTTGGATGGATCTAGGAGTTATACGGTCAAAAGTTTCATATTGGGGGTTGCATCAGAAAGGCTTTGTTATGGTGTCGTATGTGATGAATTGGAATTCATGAGTGCGGAAGAAAGTTAGGATCCTAGTTTAGAGGGCGGACTTAGACAGGTTGTTGATGAGGGTATCGCTGAATGTGAGGAACATAAACATTGGAACAACTACATGTCCGGTGTGTGGAGACTTACCTGAGTTAGATCATATGTTCATATCATGCAGTTTTGCACAAATGGTTTGGCAGTTAATTTCTCAATGGTGTAAGGTAACGTCTATCTCCGCCTTTCAAATTAAATCTGCATGTGGGGGGATCTACAAAGTTCAGTAAGGCCTTTCACGTGGTGTGCCTTACTACACTTTGGTGCTTTTGGAAGTCGAGAAATGAGGTGGTGTTTAATCAAAACCGATGCTCGATACAAAAATCATGAGTGACATCAAGGTGCTTAGCTTCATATGGGTAAAATACAGGTCGAGATAAGCTGCATTGGATTGGGAAATAAGGAAGGGGTTCAATTTGTATAGATTGGGGGTAGTAACTGTTTTGGTGTATCCTTTTGGTGGCTTGTTGTATTTGGGGTATGCAGCTAGTTCCCCACTAGCTTGTGCAGTTGTGAGTACTAAAAATTATTTTTTGGCCTAAAAAAACAAAATGAAGAAGCAAATTATATTAAGAATAATAAAAAATTAAAAAGTTCACTGACTATGAAAATACATACCCTCGTAGTATTGTTTTCCCTAGGCCTTAGAACACCCGTAGTGGGGTGTGGTTTTTAAAAAAAATTCAAAAAAAAAACGCCCCAAAACGCCCCCCCCCCCCCCCACTACACCCGGCGTTATACGGCGTTATTTTCGAAAAAAAATGACGTTGGCGTTTTATTTAAAACGCTTAAAACTCACTTGGGCCAAGAGATGACCGTTGACAACGGTCAAATGTTTAACTTTTTTTTTTAATTCAAAAATTTACCCACTATATATATATCAACCCACTTTCTCCTATTTTTTATAAAAAAACTCTTACTTTCTCTCCTACTTCTCTTAAATTTTATACAATCATGCATCCATTCCGACCCCCATTTGCATCCATTCCGACCCCCTTTTTTCGGTTTTTTTTTTATTTCAAGTAGTGTAATTTTTATTTTAAATTAATGAAGTATTTAAAGTTTAAAAAAAAATAATTGTGAAATGATTGCATGGGCGTTATTGGAATAATGCCCCACTACACCACTTTTGCAATAATGCCCCATGCTGACTGTGATGACACGTGTCAGATAATGCCCCATGGTAGGGGCATTATTTTTCTTAACCACTACGGGTGGTCTTAGCAATTGGGCGTTAACATATGGCCCTTCTCAATTTTACAGCATATGTAGATTCGATTGGCCTTCAACAATCTTCAAATACTAAAATTGCACAAACTAAATAATTAGTTGCTATATTGCTACTTAAGGATGAGATTGGTACAATACATGTATCCGTACTCATACTAGTACCAAAATACTGGTATTGAATTTGAACAAAACTGGGTACGAAATATTATGGTACAGTATGTGTACGACTATCAGTACTGATATTTTGGTACGGTACTCGCTATGGTGCCTACCTTGTCTTTTAGTTATCTTTTAAGCATTCGTACAGGAACCAAATAAGTAAAATCGGTACGAGTACCAATACAATATGAGTACCGAATAAGGTAAAATTGATACGAATATCATAAAACAAAAAATAATATGAATTCCAAAAGAAACTCTTAAAATTCTATATAAAATTCGGTAATAGTACTGTTTTTACTTGCACCCGTACCATAGTACCATACTGATACCGAAGTACCGATTACCGAAATCAATAAAACTTGGTAATGATACATGTATCGATAGTCAAAATCGGTATGGATACGAATACGAGTATTTGGGAAAAAATCCCAATCCCAATTGGCTATTGCTACTAAAAATGAAAAATTATTCAAGCAAACTAAAAGCCTTTTTCAACCACAATAATTAAAATATTCAAATTTTCATAAAAAAAATGATAACCAAACCTCCAAGGACTGGGTGAGTAACAAAGGGTGAATATTGTATGTATGTTGTACTAATCTTTTTTATTGGTATGTTGTATTGTATATACTTTGTATTAGACAAAGTATTATAGTACAGGGACTAGATGTGTAATATGGTGTTCTATATAAACACCCACCTCATGTAACCCCAATTACACAATTACTATCTAATACAATTCTGATTACAATGTTTATCTTGGTATCAGAGCTTAGGTCACAACCACCACCAATCTCCATCAGTGGGGCGGTTGGCCACCGCCGCTGCTCCGCCCAAACCTCTTATCTTTACACTTACAGCCTTTTTTCCTTTTCGATATTGTTCTCTTCCTTTTTCGTTATTGTTTGAAGCCAGATCTAGAGCCAAACAACCCATCCCCATCTCAAACAAAACAAGTAGCCGACACCGTACTTCGCCGCCAGCTACCTCGTTTACAAAAACCAGATCCAAGCCGCCAACCATACAAGTTATAACACAACCGCAACCACTGGTTGCCACCACAAAACCCTAAATCTCAGTTGTCATTGTTGCCACCACAGGCATCGCTTTCGTATACAATCACAATCAGCATCACAACAACCCCTAACCCTAATTGTTGTTCACCCCCAACTTGCTAGGGGTCATAGAAACAACCAGCAAATGGAACCCTAGCCGTCGTCACAATGCGACTATCATCAAACACCACAGCCACCAGCATACAACAGTGGCCGACAATGGGTAACAAATCTCTAATTGTATCTTCAAGAGATTAAGCCTTCTCCAAAGCTCCTCCTTGGCTTCAACTTCTTTCCAAGTGCAGATTTTTAAGAGAAAAACTTCAATTCAAGACCCAACTCCCTTCCAAATGAGTTGAAACCTCGTATTTAACATATTTTCTGGTTGGCACGATCATGCCACCTTTTGGCACGATCATGCATGGTCCGTGTAACTCTACGATAAATTAGGAAACGAGTAGTGGTTTATAAAAAGCCTCAGGCGCCATATCTTCAAATGGGAAAAATTCAAAATCCAGAATTGAAAACTTGTATTAATATCCCAAGATGAGTAGTGTTAATTAGAGTAGTGTTAAAGTGACACGCATACACAAAATTCAGAAGCATATACCTATGTTGAGAGATAATCCAATTTGTATTGGTCTTAGGCTTTGAAAGAGCCATTTCCAACATCAGTCAGCATGGCCAAATATCAGACTTAACAATGATGGTCCAACGAGTACACGACTTCAATTCATAAGATATGTTTGGAATCACATTAAAAAGGTATAATTAAAAAAATTGTTGGAACAATCAGATCAAAATTTTAAATGAATAATTAGTTTTTAAAAGAACCGCACTCACTCTTGTGTTTTATTATATATATCAAATGATAACATAGGTTTGCTACAGTATTTGGGGGTAGTTTTGTAATTTCAATCTTCTACATCTCATTTCCCTTTTACAGAAACTCAAATACACACAGATAAGATTAGTAGAGGCAAGCATGACGACCTAATCAGGCGCGTAAGTCGTTCCACTCCACAGATTAAGATTCATGTGATTGACGGGTTTATAGGGCTTATCGGATGATGAACGACGACAGTGGTAAAGAGCACCTGGGCATACCCGGAGACTAGGGTTCCATTGTCTTCCTGTTTGTGTTCTTACTTATAGGTAATGCTCTTTTATGTTACTTCGATGTCTTCTAGGGGTTTTCATTGATAAAACTGATATTCAATTTGGGAAATTGTCTATTTCTGATTTTCTGATGATGTGTGATATAAAAAGTATTGTTGTTTAAAGGAATTTATAAAATGAGTTTGTTGAATTGATGAATGCCTACCAGCAAACATGAGACACCTTATATGTGAAGAACGTATTGTTGTTTAAAGGAATTTATAAAATGAGTTTGTTGAATTGATGAATGCCTACCAGCAAACATGAGACACCTTATATGTGAAGAACGTATGTAGACTATAATTTTAGTTCTCTTGTGTGTTGGTTGTACTATGACCTTTTTATTTTGCAGCTCTCATCCAACTTGGTGGATGTTGAAGTTTCATTTAACATGTTAAAAAACCTATTACATTGGCTGCTAAAATGTGATATATGTAGGTTGACTGTTAAATTAATACACAACATGACTATCACACATCATATGACAATTTGTATGTGAATCAAGTATATAAACAATATGCCTCTTCAACTGCAATAATATGTCCATATAAGTCTGGAACATGCTGGTGCCTACTAAGCAACAAAGCTTTGTGTATCATGGACAACAATTTTTTTTTATAAAAGTTAGGATAACAGTTTTTTTAAAAGTTTGAAACAGGGGGTTTGAGTTTGAGTGATTGGAAAATTTGTAGTGATTTTTCCGGTGGTTCATTCAACTGATATGTTGTGGTAGTGATGTATACACATATGTGTGTTGTTATGACTAGATATAAGTGATGGGTACAACCCAGTTTGGGACCGGTTTTCATGTGTAGGAGTAGTGACCTCAATTGTAAAGCGGCAATTTAAGAATCTACAATGGACCTGTTGACTGTTGTTAAAAAATGACACTGAGGGATTGCGACTATGAAAACAAAGTTAGTAATGCTGTAGAGAAATTGAACTTTTCCAAATTTTGTTTTTAATAATGAAATGCTATGCCTACTACCGCAATATATGTTTCTAAAAATACGATAAAACCTATGTGAAAGCATAAAGTGTATATAATGATGATAAAATCCCCATCACTTGCTAAATGCAATAAACTAAATGACTGGGTGAACCCACTTTGAGCAACATCATAGAGATAATTGTTATAAGTTACTCTTATGTTTCAAGATTTTGGAAAAAAAGAGTTTTAACTTTCGGTAATGAATTTGTTAGTCCACTTAATTGACTAAAGATCTCATCCCACATATGTATACAATCAAGTATTTTTGTTGTTGTGTTAAAACGGTGGCCCGTTAACCTTTCCTTTCTCTCGGTTGGGTTAACCAGTAAAACCATTATACTTTTTCTATATCTTTAACGAAAACAAGAAGCATCGACTACTTGAAATAAATATGTAGAAACTAATCGATTTATATCGATTTATATTTTGATTAGGGATGTAATGTAAGCTCTTATGTAGCTCAATTAAGCATTTGTAAATGCTCATTTTTGGTAGAAAAGGAGATGCAATAATGAAGCATGCTTGCCCGTAGCCGCAACGTGGCGGAATCCATCCTAGTTAAAATCAAACTACAAAAATTACAAAGCATTAAACCCTATTTATACTAGACATAACTTGATCACCAAGTTATCAAAACATAACCCAACTAGCTAGACCATGACACTATATTAAATAATAATAACTAGAATCTATGACCCTCGCTATGGGGTGGGACCGTTAAACCGAATAAAAAGTAAACGTAAAAATGATGAATCACGCACACATATTATGACATGTTAACTCGCAAAAAATAGACCGAAAAAGTAAAAAGAAAAAATAGAACGGAAAAGCACACACGTTCGACAAAGTTGTTATACCGTAAAAATAGACGTAAAAAACGTTGAACCACCTGCGTTCGTTTTAGCGTGTTAACTCGCAAAATTTAGAACGAATCATAAAACGATAAATTTGTAAAAGATGTAAAGTATAGGGACCAAAGTTGAAAGTGAAAAGTGTTGGGTTAAAAATAGGAAATACATGTGACAAATATGTAAAAGATGAAAACTATGGGGTTAAAGTGTAAAAGATAAAAACTATAAGGGTTATGTAAATGATAAAAACTATTGGGGTAAAAAGTGTAAAGATAAAATAATAAAAAGGGTAAAAAAAATAAAGAGTAAAAAAGGTCAAAAAAACGTCAACAAAACTGAATGGCGTTTATGTTTGAGGATTTTTTTCTTTTTTTTTGCAAATTAATATATAGGTAATACTAGGTTATAACCCCGTGTATTACACGGGTTGAGAAAATAAAATATCATATAGTTAATAACGAAGATTTAACAATTATAAAACGATATTTTAAGACACTTTTCTGATATCCAAACAAAATTTTGTTTTATGTATGATCAAAACTTGTGATGTTTGTCAAGTTTATAAATATAAAAACATTTGAACCATCAATTAGAAGACAAACTGTATCATCGACTTTCTCACGACGTGAACCCAATTTTTATTTAAATAACAGTGCTCTTAATTTATTAGTTCTAAAAATATTGTTGAAATGTTTAGATTAGACATATAACAATTAGCCAATTAGATAAACTTATAGCTATAAAATAATATTTAAATTAATTAGATAAGTATAAATTATCGGTAATTATTAAGTTATATAACTTTAAAATTTAAACATATAGACTTGAGTTGCATCTTAAAAAGATGGTTGTTTTTGGATAAATTTATTAGTATGATAAATGTAGTTATTCTTCTTCTTGTTTTTAAATATATTAAATAAATAAATTATTTGTTAAGCAAGAAAATCGTTCCCTCCCCCCTCGTTATGAAAATGCTCGATATTTGTTTCAATTATTAAGATATAATATTTGTTTTAATTATTAAGATATAATTTCTAACCTAGTAATTAATATAAATCTATAATAAGATAATTTATGGAACTTTATCCGTAATTTCTTAACATCTGAGCCCCCAACGTCTTTTTTTCTAACCCTTTTAGCCCCTAACACTAACCCCATCCATAAATGTTAGGGGCTAAAAGGGTTAAAAAAAAGACGTTAGGGGCCAAAAAGATTAGAAAAAAAGACTTTGGGGGCTCATATGTTAAAAATTCTTTTTGGGCTAAAAGAGTAAAAGTGCTATAACCACAGGGGCCAAAATCATAATTTACTCTATTAGTTAAATAAATAATATTATAAATGAGAAGGATATTAAACTAAATAATAATTATCCATAAAATACTAAACTAAATAATATTTAATAGGAGAATTATCTATAATTAATTAGAAAAGATTAAACTAAAATAATACTTATCTATAAAACATGACCTAATATAATGACAAGTGTCCCCAAAATGGTTTCTTTTATTATATAGTACTAGCGGTAAGAACCGTGTGCAAACACGGGTCGTTTCTTAGAAAACCATGCATAGCCCATATTGACAGAGAGTACAAAAATAATTAGTGCAGACTTATAAAATTGATATACACTAATGGTCAATATGTTTATTCAACAGCAATTCCATTATGTTGATAGCAAACTACTGTTGTCTATTAACTGTTAAAAACTTTTGTTGCTTTCCAACCGACTTTCCTAAAAAATGTTATCCATTATCTCCAACAGAGCTTGCCAGATGGATAGATAGTAAACAGATATGCATGTTAGTCAACCTATGTTAAAAAGGTCAGTCAACATAAATTACAAAGGTTAGTAAACAGATGTTAAGAGAATAATGTTATTAACAAAGAGCTGCAAGCACGAGTCGTTTCTTAGACAAGCATGCATAACACATATTAATAGAATATATAGATACGTGCATAGATATTGTACCAAAACGTGTTATCTATTATAGCTAAAAGACAACTATAAACATAGATTATCGGTTAATATATCAATTACATACAATTTAACTGTTTACCCAAAATGACAATATAAATTGTTTATAGACATACATACTTCATAGAATTTGAATACAACTTAAAGTTCAACAAACGTTAACTACAAAAACACAATCACCTGCCTCAACAACTTTCAGCAAAACTAAATCAAGGAATCAGCAGATCTTTATTCTCTCATCAACATTTCCCGGATTTGCCCTTTGAATTGGAGCTCAAAATCCAAGGAATTAGTATCGTCTTCATCCCTATCAAGCTGAAGGTTAAAAAGATCTTGGAGGTCAATTGGATTCAGACCAAGTGCATTCTCCCTTGATATCTTTTCAACACTACCATCAGACTTGATCAAAGTTAATTCATGGGTCTGTTTATCAGACTTCCACTTTAGTATTTTTGGGTCTGATGGGTTTCTTGTGAGAAGTTTTATTTAAGAGGAGTTTGGCGATTGAGGCCTGCTTGCCAACTTCTGAAGTGTTTGAGCAACTTGAGCTTGTAATTGCAACGAACCATCATCCAATCCATATCGTAAATGATTTCTGATAGACTCTTTTCTGTACTCAGCATACCTATTTTCATCTTCCTCATCCATCAGTTGTTGTCTTTTTGTTTGGTTCAAGGCAGCGATGGATACATCTGCTGATGAGAACAACTTTTTAGATGTAACGGTCTGCCGACGTATAACAGTCGTTTCATCTTTGTATACTGGCTTTTTAGGAAGGGATGGATCTGTCTTTCTTCGCTCTTCTAACCTACTGTAAGCTCGATCAATAGACTGCTTAGTCCATTTTCCAATTTGTCTAGCAGTCCCAACCTTAGCTGCTACAAGTTATGCCTTCATTTTCTTATACTTCAACACTTCATCCACTTCAACCTTTTTGTATTGTTTCCAGTTGGGAGCAGATTTTGGCATTTGAGGATCTTTATTCATCTTTTCAATTCTATTAACTTCCTCATTAAGAGCCTCAAGGGGCCAGTCTTTGAAATCAGATCTGTAGGCTTCGTAGGGCTTGGTTTCCATGATAGTGTTCAAGAAATCATTTCTTAATGTCTTTTCTAGCTCAGCATTTGGTGACAGATTTAACATATTCTTACTCAGGTCTCTAGCAAAATCTTCCAACTTCTTGACTTCACCAAGCCAATGTTGCATGCGAGCTGATAAATTAATGTCTCCTAGCCCTTTACACTCTTCATTTGCCTTATCTTCTGTTTGCTTGCCCTTTAGCTTCAGATATTCATAAATATTCTTTGGAGTTTCAAATCCCTGAAGAGATGGGAAGGTTCTTTTCGATGGATCATCCTCTGTGTAAAATTGAGTCATTTCATCTTGAACTGCAAGCAGTTCCAGAGGGAAAGTTACTGCCAATGGGTTGATCTTTGTTGATGGAGGTGGGACGAATGGTTTAGGTGAAGTTTGAATGAACGGAGTAGCTGATAACGGAATTGGTGCGGGTATATCTTTTTCTTCCTTCTCTTCTTCATGCACCGTGAATTTTCTCTTTCTTGTGTAAACAAATTTTGGAGAAGGAGGAGTTAGGGAAGAAAAAGGTGTCATGACTGTAAGGGTTAATTGTGATGGAAATTGAAATTGGGTAGAATCAGTGGATTGACTAACAACTGTTGAAACAACTGGTGTCTCAACCGCTGTTGTCTTAACATATGCTGAAACATTTGTTGCATCAACAATTGTTTCAGTCGAGGTTCGCAGTGGTGATGAGGATTTTGTATTCTGCTTTTTGACAGGTGGTTTTTCTAGTGAGAGTTTTGTTTTAGGTGTATCAGAATCTGACTTCTTAGGTTCAGCAGTGGTTTTGAGTTTCGCAGCAGTGGTTGGTTTTTCTGGTGGTGATATTGATTTAGGAAATATGAAAATAGGGGATTCGTTATCTTTCTGTGATTTTCTACTATTTGAAGTTCCAATGTTGAGCACTTCATCTTCCTCTTTTGTATGCTTCCTCTTCTGTTTTCGTTCAATCTCCTTATCTGTCTGTTTGTTAACGGAATCATCAATTCCCTTTTTCTTACCAGTATCAGATTTTCCAGGAGATTTTGCAGAAGTTTGCTTGGCAGGCTTTGGATTTTGTTTTGGCTGATTCCTTAGTGTTGGTTTGCCAAAGTTTTTCATGGAATCCTTTTCCCTCTTTTCAGCATTATCTTCATCGTCTTTTTCAAACACAGGTGTAGGGGTAGTACTAGTTAACTTTGCAATGCATTCTTTTATGCCCTTGATGTCAGCCTGTGTGTCTTTGTATCTTGCTTCAACCATAACTCTAATTAGCTTCATGTGGGAATTAAGTTGAATCTCAGCCAGTTCCCTTTGAGCTGCAAGAATGGGTTGTACTGAATTCCAAAGCTCTTGGCATAACTGCTGATGAGAAGGTCGACTTTTGAAAGCATCCACCAACTGCTTCAATTGATCTTTCATATAAGCAATAGTTTTTTCCAAGTTAGATATCATGTCCGTTAAATCCTGGTATTTTAATCCATCACCTAACTTAATAGGATCATCTGAATTCCCACAAGAGGTGGTTGTATCTGCTTTTGAAAGAGTAAGTATCTCCAAATTTTCATTAGCAGATGCCCCATGTTCTTGGTTCTGGGGACTTCCCTCTGCATCAGTGGTTACCTTAGTGATCTCACCCGTGGTTAACTTGAACTCACCAGTGGATACCTTGATAGACACATCAGTGGTTGCCTTCAAGGGAGTCTGACTGATGAAACTACTGTCCAATGTAAGTCAGTGGATTTGACATTTGTAGTAGCTGCTCCACTTGAAATAACATCAAGAATTTGCTGAAATTCAAGAGGTGTAGCCTCCTCAACTATTTCTGGGTTAGGTAATTGAAAAGGTTCAGACATAGCTATTGTTGAAGTTAAACTCTCAGTAAAGTGTTCGTGAGAGGGATTGCTATGACTCTGAATGTCAATAGCTTGAAGCAGTGTTACAAACTTTGGTGGAATGGAAGATGAAGGGATTGCTGTCGAAAGAGACATTGCTGTGGGAGAAGGGCTTTTAAGTATACTCTCATATGAGGGTATAACATCATATTGTGGTGTCCCTGTGAATACAACATGTTCCTTTTGTGAGGAATCATGAGGAGTTTGGTTTATGGGTTGAGATCTTTCCACATGTTGTGAGGAAGTAGCAACAGTGGTTTGTAGTGACATCTGTGTTGTCACGGGGTTAACCTCTGGGATCTCATCTTCCAAAGGACCCGTTTTGCTGGTTTCGGTGGGCTTTTTGGATTTTGTTTTGGTCTTTTTGAGTTTTGTTGGTGGGGGTTTCACAGCAGTGGTTGTCGTGCTATGATCACCAAGAGCAGTGGGCTCAGCAACAGACGTTTGAGGAGCAGTTGTAGACTCATCTAAAATTTCCTCATTCCCCTTTGCTTCAGTTTTGAAAACATTTGACTCTTTAGCCATAAGGCGAGTAAAAGTTAGACTATTCATTTTAATAGCTTCACCTTTTTCAAAAGCTTTTTGAGAAACATGTTTTTGCAGGTAGTAGCTTAATAGTCTAGGAAACATAAGAAAACCAGCAGTTTTCCCTTTTTTAATAGCAACAGCTTTCCCCTTTTTAATAGCAGCAGTTTTGTCCTTTTTAATAGCAGCAATTTTGCCCTTTTTAATGTTATTTAAATTTGCAACCAAATCAGCAAACAGTGCTTGGGAGTAGTTAAAATCAGTATTTGTCAAAATTGCATACCCCAATGACTGAATTTTCAAAGGTATTTCATTAAAAGAAGTAATTTTATTTGAGAGACAGATTAAGAGAGTATGGAACAGGAATTTCATTGGCGGTGGAAAATTACCTTTAAACATAGTTGCCTGATTCAACTCTCCATCATATCCCCTCCCCATCAAGTATGTTTGAATCTCATTTTTCGGCAAAGAGGTCTTACCTGCCAAGTCGTATACCTCAAATATTGTTGATATGGTACTGGGGGTAATAGCAACTGATTCACCTCCGACTTTTGAAGTTATACTTACGGCCACATTGTTTTGTTCTTCAATATTCGCATTAGCCCAAAAATCGCGAAGCGTCTCTTGGAAAATGGGTGCGTCGGCGGTAAGAATGACCTTATATTTTGATGATGTAAGAACATCAATCATCGAATGATAGAGAGTATTGTTCTCGGTTTTCTAAAAAATAGCAACATAGTTATGCGAATTTTTCATCACCAAAGTCATGATCGGAATTGAAAGTTGCGAGAGGTTGACGAAGAAGTGTTGATGAAGAAGGTGGAAACCGCTCTGCTGAATTTTAAACTCCAGACGAAAGTAAAACCTCTATTTGGGGATGAAACAGCGGTTTATAAAGTGAAAAGGTGAATACTGACGTGTCAGAAGTTAGAAAGATCTGATGGCTAACATCTGTCCACGTCACAACCTCTGCTCTGATAATGGATGACAGTTGTTGCGAAAACCACTGTTGGCCAACATTAGTAACTCAGCAGTCCTCAGATTAAACAGAACCTATGAGAACAGACAATACCCTTCAGCAATATTTGGAAACCACTGTTGGGCAACAACAGATCTTATGCAACAATAGTAAGTTAGCAGTCCTTTCAACAGACTTTTAATATAAACGAATAAATTTATATTAAATATCAGCAGCCATTTAATGCAAAACATTTAAAAAATAAATTTTCATGGGAAAACTATAAAATTAAATATCAAGAAACTGAAAGGACAAATTTTAAACCTCTGCCATAAAAAATATAAAAAAAAAAACCTCTTCATTTAAAAACCAACAATAATCTACATGACAAACAAAGGCTACTACCACTTCATCGGACACAAATGTTGTAAACAGTGGTAAATCAACAGTTGAGCAATAACGATATTCAGAACTGTTGAGCAGTGGTAAATCAACAGCAGTAAAAAACCTCTTCATTTAAAGACGTTGAGCAATAACAGATGTTCAGAACTTCTATTGTGTTAATCATTGACAATTCTTTGGAAACTGCTGTTGGGAATAACAGATGTTTGCACCAGTAGCAACTCAACAGACGTTACAAAAAAAACAGGAATTGTTGAGCAATAACAGTTGAGCAATAACAGATGTTCAGAACTGTTGAGCAGTGATAAATCAACAGCGGTAAAAAAACCTCTTCATTTAAAGACGTTGAGCAATAACAGATGTTCAGAACTTCTATTGTGTTAATCATTGACAATTCTTTGGAAACTGCTGTTGGGAATAACAGATGTTGGCAACAGTAGCAACTCAACAGCCTTATAAAAAAAACAGGAATTATGAGAACAGACAATACCTTTAAACAGTGGATAAATCTTTTGCCAAACAGATGTTTTAAAAACAGCTGTTTTCAACAGACTTTTAAAGATTTTTGTCTATTTTTTTAAGAATGTTCAGAACTTCTATTGTCTTTCGAAACTACTGTTGGGAATAACAGATGCTGGCAATAATAGCAACTCAACATTTACAATAGCAGGTATCAACACTAACAACTGTTGATGCTCAAATCAGTAAAAATAAAATGCTCTACAAAGATTAATAGAATTAAAATTTACATATCACATATGACGATAGATCAACAATTACATTAAGAACTGAACAACAAAATTTAATAATCTTCAGCTCTTGAACAGTAGCCCTATCCTCATATACTTGATCCTCAACTTCCTTGATAAAGCGATACTTTAAATCATAAGAACCTACAGAAGGATATGATGACATTTTTAACTTGTATATTTCTTCAACTCTGATGTAAAAGAAGGATATAATGGTAGTAAAACGTGATGAAAAGCTGCTGCACTGTTTTTGAATTCCGAAGTGCAGAAAGACATCACCAAAAAACCTCTTCAGCTCTTCAGCTCTTGAACAGTAGCCCTATCCTCATATACTTGATCCTCAACTTGCTTCATAAACCGATACTTTAAATCATAAGAACCTACAGAAGGGTATGATGACATTTTTAAATCTTGAATGTGGAGCGAAATTCATATATGTTATTTAACTTGTATATTTCTTCAAGTCTCATGTAAAAGAAGGATATAATAATCGTAGTAAATAGTTAAATATCAATAAACCGAAAGAACAAAAATAAAATTAGAAAAAAACAGGTTCTCATAATTACCATTAACTTCTTCATTTATCATAAAAAAAGTACTCCACTTTCTGCACTTCAGACTTAAAAAACAGTGCAGAAGAACTCCCCACTGCTCGCTCGAAAAAAAAAGCTGAAATATATCAACACCTTAAAATAAATATTATCAACATATATCAACAGTTTAAAAGAATCCACAAAGCTAAAATAACCCGCAACTGATTGTTTGAATTTTAAACAACTCTGATTAGGCTTAAATATAAACAGAGAATTAGAACAGATCATTTCAAATTTTAAGATTTATAATCAGAGAAAAAAACATACCCTCAACGATGTTGCAACAATGATGTTGGAAAAATTTCGTGAAGTACAAAAAGCTGTAATCGAAGATGAACAGACTGAATATGCAAAGCCAAGGTCAAAGGTGAGTGTGTGAAACAGAGCTTCCATGAAACAACGATGTTGGAACAATGATATTGGAACAATGATATTGGAACAAAGAACTGTATATGAAGATTAATCGGCTCAATCATGAGAGCTATGCATTTGAGTAAGAGAGATATGATCGCAAATATAAAGGAGAGAGATAAATTGAAATTTGAATGTGGAGCCAAATTCATATGTAGATATGAGTCATTGCGTTTTGGAGTCATTGCGTTTTTTGAATTTCTGTAAAACTCTCTCTAGACAGGCGATACGCAGATGTGCTCGACGAAGAAGATGAACTCGAATTAGCGTGCGAGGTTACTGTGATTCGCCTCTTGGCTGTTAATCTAGTCTACCTTTCATTCTAAACTCGTGCTCGGACTCTTCCATTCGCCATTTGGTGTCGTTTTTAGGTTATTATTCTTCATTTAAACTTTTTGATCTCTACCCGGTTTCTTGATTGCTTAGTAGGTCTGTTATCGATCGCGGCTATCTTTATAGTCCAGCTAGATTGGTACGAATCCTATTAACCTTTTAAAGATCCGGTATGGGGAGAGAAAAAAGGTGAAAGTTCAGGGGTGGGATATGATCGGTCGACAGACGGTGAAAGAAATCATGACAGTGGAAAACAGTATAGAAGGGAGGATGCAACAACCTTTTACGTGTCAAACATTCATCCACAAGTTTCCGATGGCGACTTATGGGTTGAATGCAGGAATCTCGGACACCTGGTGGATGCTTATATTGCAAGAAAGAAAGATAAATGGGGAAACAGATTTGGGTTCGTTAGATTTGTAAACGTCAAAGATAGCGAGAAAATGGCAAAAGCGCTGACTCAAATGAATTTCTTTGGGTGGAAAATTAGAGCTAAGGTGGCAAGGTTTGTGAAGATCGTTAAAAAACCAGTGGAGAAGTATACAAAAACCTGGGCTAGAAAGGAAGAAAAAATACCTGTAAACATAACTGAAAAGTATAATGAAGGGCAGACAGGAATTAACAAAGGTCTATCGTATGCTGATATGGTAAGAGGCAAAAGAACCATGACAAATGAGAAAGTACAGTCGAGGTTTGAATCCGAAGAGGAGGTCAAAGAAATGTGCTTTAACAATGAATCAGAAGCTTACAAAGAATGGTATGGGAAAGCAGTGGTATGTGAGTTCCATAACACCAGTCTAGTAAAACAAACAGATAGATGTTCAGAAGAACTAAAGTTGGACGAAGGAATAATAAGGTATCTGGGTGGTCTAAGTGTATTGATAAGGTTCAATGATACAAAGGAGTTGAAAGCTTTTGTTAGTGAAAAAGAGCAAGTATGGAGGAAATGGTTCCATAAGTTGGCGGTGTGGGAGGGACAGTGGCTCCCATATCAAAGAATAGCTTGGATAATTATAAGGGGAGTACCAATCCAACTATGGATGAAGGAGGTAATGAACGCTATAGCAGAAAGGTTTGGAAGTATAGTACAGCAATCGGAAGCGGATAAGTTCGACCTGAATCTACAGTTTGATGTCGTTGGTATCATGGTAAACCACGGATCAACTATCAAGGAAAAAATACCGATGAAATTGAAGGAACATTCTTTCACTGTCTGGGTCTCGGAGTTCGAAAAGCCATGGGTACCAGGAAGCATAACAAGGAGAAGAAGCCCTGACAGGAACAATATCACAAGCCCAGAAGGAGGAGATCATCAGAAAGAAGACGGAATAGAAAATGAGACGGTATCAAAGAAGTCACCGGAAAAAATGGCTGTAGATGGTACGTCGCCGGCAGTAACTACGCCGGTCGTCGGCAGTAACTACGCCGGTGCCGGCAGAGGTAAATGTTGAAGGATACGAAGAGGTGGGTGTTGGAATACGAGAAGGTTGCAACAAAAAGGTGGGCGGGAATGAGATCAGTGATGACACAAGAAACAATGATCATGCGGCATTTAAGAAGGTAGTTAATGAAGAGATGTTTGATATTCCTAGGGGAATAGAGGATACAGGGGATTCGGTACATGTGCAATACCAAGGTGGGCCCCAGGAGACAAATGCACAAGGTGGGCCTAATAATGGGGATATACCTGGGCCCTCAACAACAAAACAAAAAAAGAGGAAAAGGAATATGCTGGCTGAAGTCCGAACGAAATCATTGAGGCCCAATACAAAAATAAACAAAGGCAAGTTACCAGACCTAAACGTGGAAATCTCGGAGGAATTTAATATTCAACCAGGAAAGAGAAAACTACACAGACCAATAAAGGTAAATCGGAAACAAAAGAATAAATTAAAAGTAAAAGAGGTGAATGAGGAGATATTCAATAGTGAGGTAGGTGGAATAGTACCCGATGATGGCTTCTACTCAGATTGGGAGGAGGATCAAGATTCAGATGATACACTAGTAGAAGATACACAAATCAGAAAAGAAGTTGAGGTTAATAGACAAAGCGCAGAAGAGGAATTATGGAAGGAAGTAAAGGAAACAAGTCAATTAGGGTCGATATTGGGAGTAAACCTCACCGAAAAAGAGGCTCTGCTCAAGGAAGCGATTTTGGAAGAACAGGAGGAAGCAAGAACCCAATGAATTATGGAACAATAAACATCAAAGGAGCAGGGGGCGGGCAAAGCAGCAGCAGTATGAGGTATGTTATCCAAATATGGCCTAAATTTCATAGCAATACAAGAGACACAGTTTGTTGATTTACCTGAAAGGATTATAAAAAGATTTTGGGATAAATCAGCATTCGAATACTCAAAAGTTAATTCAGAAGGTAGATCTGGGGGTCTGTTATCGATATGGAGCCCAAATGTATTCAAAAAGGAACAAGAAATTATGAACCAGCATTTTATTTTATTGAAAGGAAAAGTTGTTGGAGAACAGGACGACTTGGTAGTTGTCAACGTATACGCTTCGACAAGTCAAAACAGGAGGATACAGACATGGGATGAGTTACTAGCATTAAAACAAACGGTTCAAGGAAGGTGGATAATGCTAGGTGACTTCAACGAGGTACGAGTACCGGAGGATAGGTTTAACTCACATTTTGATGCAGCAGGAGCAATGTGCTTCAATAACTTTATAAGGAATGGAGGTTTTCAAGAGTATAATATGGGGGGCAAGCGATATACATACATGTCAAGTGATGGGAGAAACCTTAGTAAAATAGATAGAGTATTGGTATGTGATGAGTTTCTACTAAAATGGCCAGATGCGTCACTATTGGCACTTAATAAGGACATATCAGACCACAGCCCACTGATAGTAACTACGACGGAAAACAGGTTTGGACCGACTCCGTTTAGAGTATTTCACAGCTGGTCCAAAATACCCGGGTATGATGAAGCGGTGAAAAAGGGGTTGGGAAGAATTACTGAGTCAAGGTTCAAGGACGAGTTGGTAGCATCAAAACTGAAAGCAATTAAGGATGAATTAAAAATTTGGAGGAAAGGAGAAAAGGAAAAAGAGGAGATAGAGCTAGCCGAAGCCATGGAGAACAAAGAAAAATTGGAACTTGAAGCTGAAAAAAGGAGCCTCAGCAAACAACAAATACAACTATGACAGGATTACAAGAGAAGGATCAAGGCTTGGCATAAAATAAGAGCAAAGGACCTACATCAAAAGTCTCGAGTGAAGTGGATTGAAGTTGGTGATGAAAATACTTCATATTTTCATGCTGTGGTCAATAGCCATAAAGTTAGAAACCAGATAAATGGCTTGTGGCTGAACGGGGTTTGGACTACAGATGCAAAAACAATAAAGGAAGGATTCAGGAAAGCGTTTCAGGAGAAATTCAACGAACCACACAGCTCTAGACCAAGGATGGGAGCCGAAGGTTTCAAAAAGGTGAACGAATAAGAAGCAACAGAATTAATAAAGGAATTCAGCGAGGAGGAAGTACGGAAAGCAATATGGGAATGTGGGAGTAACAAAGCACCCGGACCCGACGGAATAACATTTGCGGTAGTGAAGGAGTATTGGGCCGAGTTAAAACAATGGGTTATGGATATGATGAAGCAATTTTTTAAGCATGGCTCCATTCATCATTCTTGTAGCTCCTCATTCATATCGCTTATCCCTAAGGTAAATGATCCTTTGACCTTCTCGGATTTTCGACCTATTTCACTAATTGGGGTAGCAAATAAAATAATTTCAAAAGTATTGGCAAACCGAATGAAAAAAGTGTTAAATGGTGTGATTTCAAATTCTCAATCAGCCTTCGTGTCAGGAAGGAACATAATCGATGGGCCATTGATTATAAACGAGATAGTTGGATGGGTAAAAAAGGTGAAAAAGAAAGTTTTTATTTTTAAGGCAGATATTGAAAAGGCGTATGACACGCTGAATTGGGAATTTATAATCTCCGTATTAACTCATATGGGATTTCCTCCGAAGTGGAGGAATCGGGTAATGGGAATATTATTTGCGAGAAGAGGTTCAGTACTCGTTAATGGGGCTCCAAGTGGGGAATTTCAATATAAGAGAGGTTTACGACAAGGAGATCCACTATCCCCGTTCCTCTTTATCATTGCAATGGAGGCACTGCATGTATTGATGGCGAAGGCAACGGTAACAGGCAACTTTATGGGTGTGAAATTACCGAATGAAAGTTTGATGGTGTCCCATATGCTCTTTGCGGATGATTCGATCTTTGTCGGGGAATAGGAAGATAACAATTTAAAGAACCTCAAAAGAATACTTAGAATTTTCTACACCGTTTCGGGTCTTAAAGTGAACTCCAGGAAAAGCCAGTTGTATGGTATTGGAGTCAATGAGAATAAAGTAATCGGGCTGGCATCAAATTTCAACTTCAAGGTTGGGAAATTTCCTTTTACATACCTAGGATTAAAGGTCGGAGCGAACATGAATAGAATAATCAACTGGAAGGAAGTTATTGATACTTTTAATAAAAGACTTTCAAATTGGAAGGCGGGATTATTATCGTTTGCGGGACGGGCAGTACTAGTGAAATTGGTCCTAGGTAGCCTTCCGAATTACTACTTATCTCTATATAAGTGCCCGAAATCAGTTATTAAAATACTTGAAGGTATTAGGAGAAAATTTCTATGGGGGGGGGGGGATGCAATACAAACAAGAAATTAAGATGGATTAAATGGGAGAGGATTGTAGCATTAAAGAAATTTGGAGGACTTGGGGTGGGAAGTATAAGGGATTTAAACCTCGCTTTATTAGTTAAATGGTGGTGGCGAATCAAAATGGAGCCACATCAACTATGGGTAAAAGTGGTGGAAGCTATTCATAAAAACAAGAGAAAGACATATATGGTCCCAAAAAATAAAAATCAGAGTGGAGTTTGGAAGACGATTACCGACGTGGGAAAAGATATGGGTGAACGAGGGATAAATTTGGAAAGAAACTTGATAAGCAAAGTTGGCAAAGGCGACAAAACAGGATTCTGGATCGATGTATGGCTGTGTGAAATAGCACTACGTGAGGAATTTCCATTATTGTTCCAGTTAGCAAAAGAAAAAGAGCGAAAGTACAGAACTGTTATAAGCTTTGTAACAACGGTGCTGTTTGGGATTGGGCATGGACGAGAATACCATCCACAAATGAAGAGAAGCAACAGATGGAAGAACTGAAGGAGAGACTGATGCAGTTTAGGCTATCAGAAGAAGCAGACGTTTGGTTATGGAAGAGTGAAAAGGAGCAAGGTTTCGAGGTAAAAAGTGTAAGGAACACTTTGGCAAATCAGTTAAATTTGAATGAACCGGCAGATGATTTTGTCTGGAACAAATGGGCAGCAAGTAAATGCAGTATCAGTTTGTATGGAGGGCGACTCAGGGAAAAATTCCAACTGCGACACAATTGAGAAGTAGAGGTGTACAAGTACCAACAGCAACGTGTAAACTTTGTGACAGATCGGAAGAAACACCTGATCACTTATTGGTAACATGTGAATACGCGAATTCGGTGTGGGAACAGATTCGGAGATGGGTAAAAATGACAGATACATCGAAGCCGGAAACAATAAAGGATCTGATGGATAGTGTACATGTATATCAAGGACCGAAGATCAAGAAGAAGGCTGTACATGCAGTTTTTACACTAACATTATGGAGCATATGAAAGAATCGGAACAATAACATTTTCAAACACAAAAGCGATGAAGTCTACAAGCTAATCGGAGACATAAAAAAGGAGTCGTATCAGTGGATGAAACAAAGAACAAAGGTGCAAATAACATCGTGGGATGAGTGGAAATTTTTTACATGGTGCAAGTAGTTTCTTTTGTTTTTAATGTAATAGAATTGTGATCTGTGTTTTGGTTCTTATAGCTCCTTGCTATAGAACTGTTTTGTGTTGTTGAGTAATAAAAGTTCCGTTTTCTATTAAAAAAAAGATATGAGCAAGAGAGTTTTGAATGTGGAACCAGATAACTATATCTTATTTATAGGATTAGAATATATATATGGTTTGAATTTTGAATGTGGAGCCAGAATTTTGAATTTTGAACGTGAGAAGAGGTTTTTTAAATTTTCAATAAACATCAGTACTTTAAATTATGAATGAGGGCAGACATTTGAAAAGGTGGATGTGGGCCAGGTTTGAATTTTAAAGTCTTTTAATATTAGCATTATGATGTAATAATGACATAAGAAAAGCCTTGTTGGACATGCTCTCTAGTTGACACATCTGCTTTTCCTATGTCACTTGGATTTATCCTTTTATAGAAAGTATAAATAGATAAGTAAATTACAAAAATGGTCCTTATGGTTTGGTCCAAATTATGGCCTTGGTCCCTGGACTTTTTTTTGCACTGGCAGTCCAAGTGGTTCGTATTTTGTTACATTGTCAGTTCAAACTACTAACTCAGTTAAAAATTAACGTGGACCCAGGGGTATAATAATCAATTCACATTTACCACATCTTTTAATAGTTACTTAATTGACACCCTTTCTCCTAGGGATGAGCACGGTACCCGTTCGGTACCGATACCGAAAAACGAGAAAAGTGGGTACCAGTACCGGTAGTGAATTCAACGGTTCGGTACCGGTACCGGTATTTACAGGTGTTTTACCCGTAAATACCGGTACCGAAAAACGCGAAAAGTGGGTACCGGTATCGATACCCGGTACCAAATGCCCATCCCTACTTTCTCCTCCCACCTCATCCCACATTCCTCGTTTCTCTATCTTCAAACCAGGGTGAAATCATTGCCGGTCTAACCTAATCTTCTACCGCGAAATCTAACCACCAATCACCACAACCTACAATCACTACACACCATCGCTTCCCCACCACCACCTAGAATCACTCTACACCATCGTTGATGACTTCCCTCCCGTCAATGGATCTGAGGTAACCTCCATCCTTGTGTTAATTTCAACCAACACCACACTACCACCACTTTCCTAAACCATCACCACCACTTTCCTAAATCACCACCACGTTACAAAAAGATAAATAGAACATTTGTTGGCAACAAATCCTTACTCTAGCTTAGTTTTTCCTAAATCACCACCAAGTCATCAACTGAATTCACATACAAAATCCTTACTCTAGCTTAGTTTTCTTACTTAAAAACTCAAATGTATTATTGAATCATGGCTTTATAGCCTAGTGCAATCTTGATGGTGAGACAAGGCTTTCGGACCAATAGGTCCTGGTTCGATTTCCACAAGGGTATTTTTTTTCTATATTTATTGGGTTTTATCCTGAATTGATGTATAGATATTATGCCTAGTGAAAATGGATATAATCGGATGATTCTACTGGTGGTACAATAATACTACAATGATCCGTCAGTGATCCAAATCGTTCAAAAAAAATTATTGAATCTCTCCAAACAAAATCTTGTAATGCACAAATCATGCTATAGGGTTGACATACAAATTTAAGCATTTAGTATAATCTATATGCCAATGATCTCTAGATCAAGTGGTGGAGGGTTTGCATTTCTCTTGAGAGATGCAGGTTCGACTCCCTCCCACTTGGTGCAGAGTAAGACACTGGTGGGCAATGATAGGAGACCCAGGGAAACCTGGGTTCAAACGGGTTTTATCGGTGATTTCAGTGAGTTACTGGGTTTTCCCCGGAATTTGTGGTGGACTTGGGTTACTCTCGGAGTACTCCGTTTGTCCAGTGGATGCCCCAAAAGTGCTCGGGATTAAGTTTGTTGGCCGTTAAAAAAAAGTATAATCTGTTATTCGAAACAATTATTCACACACTAAACCAATCAAAACTCCTAATAATTACACATCCACATGCACCACCGACGCCCATTAATAATCGAGCCAGCTATCTCCCTCACCATTCACGTCACCTTAAATCATTTTATAATTATAATAATCCCCAAATCCCCATACATGATTTCTTGAGGTTTAATCTCAACAAAATTAGGGTTTCATTTCCATCGGTAGTGTGAACTATTTCATGAAGAAAAGATCGAATCTTGAAATCACACTACCGGAAGAAACCAAACCCAAGAAATCCACCCATTTAATCTCTTTTTCCCAATTCACATTGACCCCAAATTACCCTATTTCAAAACCAGAAATGCAGAGGGTTGTTAAGGATCATCACAGTTTGAAACCTGTGAAAGCTGTGACGATTCATGCGTGTGCTCAGTCTGGAGATGTTGCCGGTGTGCAGAAGCGGGTTCGTGAGAATCCGGCACTTGTTAATGATCGGAACCCTGTTGTAAGAATTTGATCTTTTGTGATTTGTGATTATTGTTGTTGTTAACTTGTTTGTGTTGATTTGGGGGTGAATTTTGTGGATTAGATATTTTTGGGTACCACCTGTTTGATGAAATGCCTCACTGAGTTAGTAATTAGTGCGATTGAGTTTTGATGTTTGTGACAAGATAACTGGTGTTATAAGAGGGATAATTTGATAATTTGTATGGTATGATGTTATAGTTGTCTATGTTTATATCTTACTAGGTTACTCTTTCACTTATTTTTGGTTGCTCCCTTGCTAGGCAGTTAATGCAGTCCAAAATCAAATGTCGGTCAAGGACCGGCCCGATATTTGAAATATAGGTTATCGCGACAGAATATCTGTAATTTTAATATCATGCAGAATTTGTATATATACATAGGGTAATATTGATATTGATAGTAATATCAAAAGTCAAAACTCAAAAGTGCCAATATTTGAAACATGATCCAACCGTAAGCCATGAAATCTGCCTCCGAGTCTACATCAACCAAGGCATCCAAAATAAACGTCAATATCGGTCAATGTCGCTGATAATATCGGAACCGACCGATATTTGACACCGATATTTTGTAGAGCGCCGATAACCGATATTAACTAGATAGCTCCGTTGTCTATAGTGTCAGGTGTTTGTTGTGATGTTTGTTTGAGGCATTACTGTTTGTTGTGGCATTTGAAGGTTTTGGGAATTTTGGTTTCTAAGGATCCTAATATGTTAGATCTTTTTTTTTGCTTGTCGTAATGTCGTATAGTTTATGGTTAAAATTTTTTATATTGTGTACGTTAACTTGTTTAATTCGGTTTTCTGCATTGTTAATTTTCTTGATGCAGATGGCAAATACGCCCCTTCATGTTGCCGCCAGTCATAACAGTGTTGAAGTGGTTAAGCTTCTTTTAAACTTTGCAGGGCCTGAAACTGTTGACTTGGAAGCAAAGAATATGGTGCATAAAATCTTGATTCAGTTTTAATTAATTGTGTATATTATGTTTATCATCCGTTATATGAAGATGATAAAAATGGAAAGAAACCTGCTAAATCAATGGTAATTAATGTTTTTTTTTTACATTTGATTTTGCAGTATGGAGAAACTCCTTTGCACATGGCTGCTAAAAACGGTTGTAATGAAGCTGCAGCGCTTCTTCTCTCTCACGGGGCTTCCACCGAAGCCAAAGCAAATGTACGTGTTCTATCTTTTTATTTATTTTTCATAATAATTAGTTAATTACACCATGAGCTTGATAAAGATTTAATCTTTCATGTCTTATATGCAGAATGGAATGACTCCATTGCACCTTTCGGTTTGGCACTCGCTTAGAGCCGAAGATAACTCAACTGTTAAAACATTGCTCGAGCATAACGCTGACTGTAGTGCCAAAGATGATGTATTAATGACTGGCTTGACTTTTTCTTATGGGTGCTAAATGGGTCGTGTTCACGGGTTCAACCCGAACCCGAAAATCGTGTCATACATATGAACCCAAACACGACCCGATTATTCACGGGTTAGCCCGGACACGACCCGTTCAACTCGATTTTTTTAGTTAATTTTTTTTTTTGCAAATTATTATATTAAAATTAGAATTTTACTGAAATAACACAAATGTATATGATACAGTTACATTAAATTATAAAATCGCATGTCAATGTTTCTTTTTTAGTTATAATTGTTGCATAAAATACACACCCAATTTAATTCATGAGATAAACTTGTAAAAAATATAATATAGATGGGTTGAACGGTCAACACGCCAACCCAATCGAGTTGACACGAACCCGACCCGTTTAGCTAAATGGGTTCGCGGGTTCAACCTGAAACTGACCCGAACCTGTTTTGACTAAACCCAAACCCGCGAATTTCGTGTTAGGTTCGTGTAATGTTTTAAGGTTGTGTCAGAAATTCCTATAATTAAACCAGTAATAATCTTGATCTGATTTTATCTTTTGACTGGTATAGGAAGGTATGACTCCTTTGAATCATCTATCAGAAACCGGAAACGAGAAGTTGCGGGCCCTACTCAACTCTTACTTAGAAGAGCAGAGAAAACGTAGAGCCATTGAAGCATGCAGTGAAACAAAGGCTAAAATGGATGAACTTGAAAAAGAGTTATCGAATTTAGTGGGCCTACATGAGCTTAAGTTACAGCTTAGAAAATGGGCTAAAGGGATGCTTTTAGATGAAAGACGAAGGGCCCTCGGTTTAAAAGTCGGAACCCGAAGACCTCCTCACATGGCCTTTCTTGGCAATCCGGGAACAGGTGATTAGGGCCTTTTGTATTTCTTTCGGTGGTATTGGCTAAAATGAGTAGTTTTTGTTCAGATCAAAACAGGTCAACTCAACTTTGTTTATATTCTCAAGAGTAAAATGCCATTTTCGTCCCTGAGTTTTGGCTAGTTTTGCGTCTTTCGTCCAAAGGTTTGTTTTTCCGCATCTGGATCCAAAAGGTTTGGAATCTTGCCGTTTTCATCCAGCTCGCTAACTCCATCCATTTTTCTCCGTTAAGTCATGGGTATTTATGTCTTTTTTGCTAACTTAAAGGGCAATTCGGTCTTTTTCACTTTATGTAAAAGACTTAATATCCTTGAAAAGGCCGAATTGCCCTTTATGTTAACAAAAAGACAGAAATACCCCTTATTTAGTCGGATGAAAATGGCAAGATTTCAAACCTTTTGAATCCAGATACGGAAAAACAAACCTTTGGACGAAAGTCGCAAAACTGGCCAAACCTCAAGGACGAAAATGACATTTTACTCTATTATAAATGAGTAAAGTACACGTATGGTCCCTGTGGTTTACCAAAAAATCGGATTTGGTCCCTAGCTTTCCAAAAGTACTAGATGGTCCCTGTAGTTTGCTCTTTGTAACACATTTAGTCCCTAGCTTTTTCCAAAAGTACACATATGGTCCCTATTTTTACACTTTGTAATGAATTTAGTCCCTAACTTGGACATGCTAAATCTTTAGATTTGTTGGTTGAGGACTAAACGAGTTACAAAGTGCACACCACAGGGACCATCCTTGTACTTTTGAAAAACTAGGGACCATATCCAAAATTTTGGTAAACACTGGGACCATCCGTGTACTTTACTCATTATATCTACTTGATTGAAGTGCTAAATATGATTATAAAAACTATATTTGTTACGGTAGTGCAAAAGAACAAAAGATAAACAAAATTCTTATCCTAGTCGATAGTTTTCGGTGTTACGTGCTCTAGTTAGTCATATGCATAATTAATATTTTAATAGTTATGTTATTTATTTTGTTGAGTCAAAGTATGGTCCTAGTTTTATGCATTATTTTAGGAAGTTATGGGTTAGTAGAATAGTGGGTTGTTTTCCTTTCATTGTCATTTTCTTATTTAAGTTGAGTCTGTACTTTCTATGAAGATATGAATGAAAATTAGTCTAGAATTCTCTCTAAATATTCTATAAAGTTTCTCTCTATTTTCTTAGGACCATTTGATATACGATTCGGTTCGTATCAGTGGTATCAGAGCTGTCGTGATCCCCCTGGACCAATGGCTGCTCAAGCTCTATCTGAAATCGAGTTCTATCAATGGATGAATGAATCCCTTGTGAGACTCGAATCTCAGTTGCAAATTGCCTTCAACGAATTTCGATCGTTCCGAACCATGTGGGAAGCCCAATCTCCTACACTCCCACAACCCATTTCCTCTACAACACCACTACACATCTCACCACCACAAACGCCAACCCCAAAACCAACATCCGCACCGCTACCTAATGTCACTTCCGTCATCGCGCAACCATCTGCTCCACCTACACCTAAAACAGTCCAAAAGCCCGAAACATTACCAAAACCGCCCGAAAAACCCCACCATTCATCCCTTCAACCATGCCAAGACCAACACCCTCTCAAGGAGAAGTTTCCCCTCCATTTTCACGCACTAACTCGAAGTCATTTGTCTACCGGAATGCCCTCACTGTTTTCATACTCAAGCTTACTCCGTGTGAACGCTGCATTTGGAGCTCGCCGGTGAATCAAGGGGTAGGGGTCAAAGACACGAATTTGGAACACAATTGGAAGCCACCGTGGTGCTTTGTTGCGACTAGTCCGTATGCTGCTGGAAAAACAGAATGGCGGCCGCCTTGGGAAGCGAAATGGTGGTTCGTTTGTGTTTACCCCGATTTTCGCCTTGAGGACAAGACGAGTTCGAGTGGGGTGGATTGTTACGTGCTCTAGTTAGTCATATGCATAATTAATATTTTAATAGTTATGTTATTTATTTTGTTGAGTCAAAGTATGGTCCTAGTTTTATGCATTATTTTAGGAAGTTATGGGTTAGTAGAATAGTGGGTTGTTTTCCTTTCATTATCATTTTCTTATTTAAGTTGAGTCTGTACTTTCTATGAAGATATGAATGAAAATTAGTCTAGAATTCTCTCTAAATATTCTATAAAGTTTCTCTCTATTTTCTTAGGACCATTTGATATACGATTCGGTTCGTATCATTCGGTTAGGGTAGTCAGTATGCATGCTCTCATTACTGGATAATTCTAATTTCATAATGTTTTTACATCATATATGATTTATGTATATATTCTATAGGTAAAACTATGGTAGCTCGGATTCTTGGGAAGTTACTTTTTATGGTTGGAATTTTACCAACCGATAAAGTAACGGAGGTACAAAGAACGGATTTAGTTGGAGAATTCGTTGGGCATACCGGACCCAAGACTAGGAGAGTGGTATGTATCTCCATCTCTAATTTATTATGCTGTGCCCCGTGTGAAAAGATCTGTACTTTTCGGCAGGGCGTTTTGGTCTTTTAACACCAAATATTGTTAAAAACCTAGTTCGACTAGAGGCTCGAGTCGAGCTCAATTAACTTATTAGAGCTCGAGCTCAGCTCGGTTCGAGCTTTGTTTTCAAAGCTCGACCTCAACTCGTTGGTAGTTTCTCAAGCTCGACTTGGGCCTGGCTCGTTTATTATCTGTTCAATAATATATTAAATAAAATTGATTTAAATAATAGACTTGTTTAGGCTCGCAAGCTCGATAAGTGAAGCTCGGGCTCGTTTACCAAACAAACTTATTTTTAGGTTCGAGGTCGGCTCATAAACAAGTTCAAATAAGCTCGGCTTGGCTCATTTACTAGACAACTTTAAATAAGGGGTAAAGGAGCTTTATTTTAGGCTCAAACTCTGCTCGGGCTCGATAAGGCTCGGCTCGTTTCTAGCTTTTTCTCGAGCTGATATCGAGCAGCTCATGAGCCGCTCGGCTCGTTTTGCACCCCTACTTAAAACGATCCCTTGAACCCCGTATTCTGAAAAACTTACTTTGTAACAATTTCTGGTGTGAAAGACTAGATTACCCCTAGCAGGTAGTATGGATCTTTTCGCACTTTTCACAACCACTGAAATGATCCGTTGAACCGCGTATTCCACAAGACTAATCTTTAACATTGCAATGCAGCTAAAGGAGGCTGAAGGTGGGATATTATTTGTAGACGAAGCATATCGATTAATACCCATGCAAAAATCAGACGATAAAGATTACGGTTTGGAAGCACTTGAAGAGATTATGTCCGTAATGGATAACGGTAAGGTAGTAGTCATTTTCGCAGGCTATAGCGAACCAATGAAGCGCGTAATTTCTTCCAATGAAGGTTTTTGTAGAAGAGTGACGAAATTTTTCACCTTTGATGACTTTAGTACCGAAGATTTAGCCAATATTCTTCATTTAAAAATGAAAAATCAAATAGAGGCCAGTACATTATACGGGTTTAAATTGCACCCTTTGTGTACAGTCAAAACCGTTGCGGATTTGATAGAGCGTGAAACAACGGAGAAACAACGTAAGGAGATGAATGGCGGTTTAGTGGATCCTTTGTTGGTTAATGCTCGAGAGAATTTGGATTTAAGGCTTAGTTTTGATTGTTTGGATACCGATGAATTGTTGACAATTACTTTAGAAGATTTACAAGGTGGGATCAGGTCGTTTTCAAAATGATGAAGATAAAAGGCGGGTTCTTTTGATCCTTGTATGTTTTGAAGACGGGTTGTTCTTGTTATGGGATGTATGTTATTTTTCGATATTTATGTGCTTATAGTTTATTGAAATTAATGGAGTGTTAGACTTGATTAACAATTTGATTGTATTTTTCATGTAAATTTTCATTGAATTATTAAAATGGTGTATCCAACATTACAGTAATGTGACTGTTATTGTTTTGATGAAAGATGATGTTCATGTTTTTATGTTTTTAAGCAGTTTCTTTTGCTTTCATCTTGTTGTTTAGCGGTGTTTGGATGTGGGTTTGAAGTGATTATGTAATGTCAACAAATAAAAATCAGTGTGTTTGGATATAGTTAACATATAAATGAAGAGAATATTCTTATCTACCATCAAAAGACGCTTTGGCCGAGTGGTTAAGGCGTGTGCCTGCTAAGTACATGGGGTTTCCCCGCGAGAGTTCGAATCTCTCAGGCGTCGGTAATTTTTTAATATTTTTTATTTTGACACTTTGGATATTTTCTGTTATTTTTTTTATTATAAATCAGGAATCAACCCATATTTATAAACCCCTTTGACAAATTCCTCAATTCCCTTGTAAAAATCAGGAGAGTTCATTTTATTCATGTCGTAACTTGTAACGGGTCTAATGGGTCAATTTGAAGGCATCTCTTTAGCAGGGCCGGTTTACGCCCTGTGCAGGGTGGGCTAGCTCACAGGGCCCATCAATTTTAGGGTCCCAGTTATTTAAAAAAAACCATTTATACTATGTAGTCTGCTAGTCTAATCCAATTTGATTAGTTTTTGGGGGGTCCATTTTTATAACTTGAACAGGGCCCTTGAGAATCCAAGAGTTCTCGGAGACGGCCTGCTCTTTAGTCAATTTTCTTAGCTGCAACTTGATCCCATACATGCCCATTAAAATCCATAGTTTTTTTCAAGTTACTCAATTTTAGCTTTCTTTTGGCTGCATTAGGGGTGTAAATTTATTAGTTATTACACAACATAAATCTAGCATAAGCTTCGCGGGTTTGATTTAGTATAAAAAAGTTCTACAAGTTCTCGTTAAACCCGCGGACACGTTTAGCGAAATGGGTCGTGTTAGTGTCGGCCCAGTGGGTTGACCCCTTTATCCCCCCATTTTTTTAAAACTCTTTTTAGCTTTTTTATAGTGTGTTTTAGAAGATAACTAATCTGGGAATTTTTAATGCCAATTTAAGTTCAAAAAAATAAATTGCATAGTTTTAACATAATTACTTAAAAAAATAAAATATCATATGTAAATTTTGGAATGTTAAAGTATTAGTAAGTAAACATAGATAAATAAAGTTTTTTTGGATTAAAAACGGTTTGTGTTCGTGTCGCAACGCAAATAAAAATTTCATGGTTGGGTTCATGTATGTGACATGATTTTCAGGTCCGTGTCGAGTTCAACCCATTTAGCACCCCGGTTGGCATTCTTCATTGGCTCTATGTTTTCCCTGTTTTTCAAAGTAAGACTTGGTGTCCACAACTTCTCTTTTAATTATGGCAAAAGGAGGGTGAAAAGTTAAATGACGTGTAAATCTAATGCATAAAACCTCCTTAGTAATTTTATTGGATTAATTGTATTACTTCTCAGTTAATTATCTATAAACTCTAACTACTTGATGGAAAAATAATGTTTTAAGGTCAAACCAACATGACCAAGTGCATAGTTGATACCCGGGGGTGCAACCCCCCCCCCCCCCCCCCCCTAGCGAATGTTTCGGTTAAAAGTGTAAAATTTCCGTTTTCTTCCAAAAATTTTAAAAATTATAAAGGATCGCCCCCCAATTATTTTGCCTAAATATTTATACACCCCCCCCCCCCCCCCGAACTTTTTGTCAAGCTCCGCCACTGTGACCAATGTACACTTTATGGAAAAATAGTGTTTTAAGGTCAAACCCAACTCGCCAGCCCCATTTGTCTTGTGTATTTGGCAGTGCATTCAGCGTTCCGTCGAGCAATATTTTCCTTCTTGAGTTGTCCTCGGCTCTAAGCAAGTGCCGAATCTTTGGTAATGTAATTAAGAACAGGCTGAAATTCGGTTGTGTTTTCTCCTTGTGCGAAAGATAAAGGGTAAAAAGATGTACACCCAAGTACGTCAAATGTGTTGAAAGTGGCCAAATGTTCCTGATTCGGTTTTCTTCTCTTGTTGAAGAGATCATATCAGATCCTTAGAACTTAAGGGCCAAGATCAGGGGCGGATCTAGGCCACTTTTGTGGGTTCCCAGAAACCCATTCGGTTTAGAGAAAATGAGAAAAATTAGTGAGAACCTCGTATGATTTGGAAAAAAAAATATTGAGAATTAGTGAGAATCTACCAAAAAGAACTCAGTAAAAAAAGTTCTTAGATCCGCTACTGGCCCAAGACATTTAAAATGCTACAAGAAACATTTACTTAGAATCATTGCATACTAAAACCGTGACTTCTAACTACTGATTTATGTAGAAACCCTCTACCAAAATCATGAGGTCAGATCGCAAAAACCCAGTCACACATGTTAGTTTTCATTAAGGCATTTCATCAAACAAGTTGTGTGCAGCTGATAGAGTGGGAAAAAAATTAAAAAGTAACGACGCCTGAGAGATTCGAACTCTCGCGGGGAGACCCCATGTACTTAGCAGGCACACGCCTTAACCACTCGGCCAAAGCGTCATTTGATGTTAATAAATCTCAGTCACACATATTCAGGCATCTCAACAAACATGTTGTGAGCAATTTAGTTGAGCTAAAAAATTTTTGTTAAAAAGAACGACGCCTGAGAGATTCGAACTCTCGCGGGGAAACCCCATGTACTTAGCAGGCACACGCCTTAACCACTCGGCCAAAGCGTCTTTGTTGAACACTTTGAATGCTCAAATTACTTAACATATATTCATGTAACTAGTTTTCTCTTTTATAGTTATCATAATTTATATATTTAAATAGTGATTCAAATGTACAGTTTTGATTCCTGAGCATAATTATTCTTTTTGCTATATTAATAGTTTAGTATTCATTTCGTATGCCATACATGTGTTTATGTATGGATATGAAGTGACGGATCCAGAATTTTTAATTAGGGGTGTCAAAATAAGTTAGGTTAGTACGGGTCATGTAAAGAAAATTAAAGTGCAACAGAACGAGTAATCACGTTAGGACAAGTTATAGTCATCAATTCATCATGTGCATTTTGTAATATGTTATTTTGACTTTCCGATTAATTCATAAACCCATGTTTCAAGTTTCCACCTATCTTTTTGTCGATAGATGACGACATGATGATACACTTATCATGTCACAAAATAAGAAGCGTACAAAGACACGATAGATCGTAAAATATTACACAATATCGAGCAAAATATAACACAATGCTGAAAAATATAACACAATGTCGAAGAAAAAGACACAATAAGTCACAAAAAGGACACAATGATAAATAAGAAGACACAATGATGTAAACAAAAGTCTAAAATCTACAAGCAAAATATCTAAAATCTTACATCGTAGAGTTCGATGAGACGGTTTCAATGCCGCTTTAATGAGGTCAATCGGAGTCCATTTGATACTCTTCTTACGATTTCTTATTTTTATGAATCTTTGTATTTGATCATAACCCTATAAACTAAGGGGTTGTTTGGCAACTTCTGAATGGTTAAGTGCTGAACTAGTAAGATGTCTGAACCATTAAGGAGTTGTTTGTTTACCTCTTAATGAGGCTCTTAATGATTCAGACATCTTACTGGTTAAGCACTTAATGGTTCAGACTGTTTGTTTCGCAAGCAGATGTCTAAATTGTTCAGGCATTCGCCTCTGAACTGGGGAAAACTCTCACCTAGGGCCGAAGCCCGTGAACACTCGCCCGAAGGCACGACAGTGCGGTGAGGTAAAACCCGCTCAGTTCAAGGATTGAACTAGCGATCTCCACATTTTCGCCTAGTCTCCCATAATCACCAGGTGCCGCTGAAAATTATGGTGAGGTCAGGAATCGAACATAGGTCCCTTAGAACACTACGTCTCTACCTTACCATTCCACCACCACCTCATTGGCAGTTATGTTATATGTTATATTCTGATTTATAAATTAGTGTTAGTGATATAATAATATTTTTATTTCTTATTTATTATTATTTTTTTGAACGGCAAATTTTAGATCACCGACGGACCACTGGAGTATCATCGTGCCATCAGCAGAACCACCCGATCATATCCTTCTACACTAGGCATAATGCCTATACACCAATTCAGGAGAAAACCCAATAAATATGGGAAAAATCTCCTTATAAGAATCGAACCCAGGACCTATTTGTCCAAAGTTTTATCTCACCCCAATATACCACTAGGCTATAAAGCCATTGGTAGTTATATAATAATATTAATGTACGTTTTGGAAGGTAGTTTAAGAGAGGATGTATCACGGGATGTGGAGTGGTGGGTTGTATGTACGACGGTGGACATAAACAGTCTTCTTCTGAATGCAACTGATATAGCCTCCATCCTGCTTCCTTTTTTTTTCTTCAGTTATGTTACCACAACTTCTTCAACATGTATCCAAAATTCTAAACAATACTTTACTCTATTTTTTTAGTACATGATACTAAATTGGGAATTTAAATTGTAAAAAAAAAAAAAAACTAGGTTTGGAAAAACATTTGTAAAATTAGGAGATTGATTTTGTTTCTATTTTGCAGAAGTACTGGGTTCCTTGCCTAAATAGCAAATTCGTTTTTTGAAATTTGAACTTGTTTTGAATTCGGGTAAAAACAAGTGAATTATCTTTTTCTTAACTTATATTTTTTCTTTTAGTTTCTCATTGAACACATAGTTTGATTTTTCTATATTAAGTTGTGATGTTTAGTGTTTGAAAAAAATAATCTAAATACATATTTTTTTTTTACATTTAGTTATTAATTTGTGATGTTTAATGTTTGGAAAAAAATCTAAGTACATAGTTTTGTCTAAGTATTTTTATATTACATTTAGGTGTTAATTTTGTTGAAATTTGAGTTGTATTTAAATTAAAGTATTGTTTGGTGTCTTAAATATGGCTTATTTTGAATACAAATTAGTTTTAATAAAATTTAGAGTAAACTGCCATTTTGGTCCCTGTGGTTTGGCCAGTTTTGCCACTTTAGTCCAAATCTCAAACTTATTACATCCAGGGCCCTGTGGTTTGCATTTTGTTGCCATTTTACTCCAAATCTCAAATCATGTCAGATTTCAAAAAAAAAACCCCTGGTTTTTGTCCTTTTCCTCAGGGGCATTTTGGTCTTTTTGCTTTTCATTTAACATTTTCTTAATTCAAAAATTAATATATATATATATATTAATATACACACATACATCTGCAACTCTCTCTCTTATCTGAACTACCACCACACCACCACCACCACCACCACCACCACCACCACCACCTCCACCACCGCATCATCCCCACCACCACGGCACCACCATCCCACTGCCGCCAACACCACCATCTCTCTCTTCTCTTTCTCTCTCCAAACACCCATCTCTCTCTTCTCTATCTCTCCTCTCTGTCGAACACCACCACAACCACCGTCATCACCACCACCTGCATCGGAAAACGGCAGCCACATTATTATCCTGCCACCATCATCACCACCACCTGCATCCTGTATCAGCCACATTATTATCCTGCAAATACTCAACGATATCATCCAACCACTCGGTAACCGTTGATTAACAAAAAATCTTACAAACCCTTTAAATCCGACAACGACTGTAACCCTAACCCTTTACTTTTCTCCAAATTACCCTTCAACAACTTTCTTGCAGACATCAAATTGGCAATACCCTCTGCACCCACTGACCCCATATCAACAAATCCTAAATTCAATTTCCCCAAATTAACCCACACACCCAACTAACGTATAGATACAAATCAATGAATCAAGAGACCAAAAAGAACTCAAAAAACATAAAAAGATTCAACCTGACCACCGCCTGACCACCGGCCAAAACAATCACCGCCGATCACTCTTCTCTCTCTCTCTACCCCCTGTCTCTAACAAACCCCCAACACCGGCCCCAACCACCGCCGATCACTCATCCACCAGCCCCAACCCCCATCTCTCTCTCTCATATGCAGATGACCAACATCGTTTCCGACAACAAATCTGGACGGCGGTGGTGATGTGGCGGCGGTGGTGGTGCTATAGGCGGTGGAAGCTTGTGAGAAGGAGGGTTTAAGGGTTTTCTTGATTCTTTTGTTCACCATTTTTGTCTAGTGTTCTTGATTTTGCCTCTGCTCACCGTTAGGGTTTCCACTTTCCATAAAGCTTCTGTTTAAGGTTTCTGGTTTGGTTTTTGATGTGTTTAAGGAATTTGATTTGGGGGTAGAGAGATGATGAGGATGATGATTTTGGGTTGGGTGGCGATGGTGGTGTTGGAGGCGACGGTGGTATTGGTAGTTCAGAGAGAGAGAGAGCAGAGTGAGAAAGATGAGAGAGAGAGAGAGAGGAGAGAGAGAGCAGAGTGAGAAAGATGAGAGAGAGAGTTCTGTGTATGTGTAGGTATCTCTATACCTAATAAAAGAACAAGGTTCTGCCACTTGGCATCACCACATTCAACCAATACACTTGTCAACACCTCCTTGATTTTACTAACGTGTTCAACATAGAAGGCTCCACGTCTTCAACTTGTGAGAACCCGGTTTTTGGGTAAACTTTTGAAGAAACCCTAAAGGTGTATTCATCGCCGCTACCATTCTTTCTTCTTTCTTCTCTCCTTCTTCCGTCGCTCAACCCTTCTTCTTCTCAATCAGTCATACATGGTTCCTGATCTAAACCACGCTATTAGCAGGTATGGATTTTTATTTTTTTTGTTCATTGTTGTTATCTTTTATCAGTTTCTTGATTTGATTTTGTTACCTTTCTATTGTAGATCTGAACCCCCTTTTGAAGAAACCCTAAAAGTTCCCCACCGCCGCTACCATTCGTTCTTCTCTCCTCTCCACTCGCTCAACCATTCTTCTTCTCCATCACTCCGGCATGCTTCCGGATCTTAACGACGTTATTAACAGGTATGGTTTTATTCTTTTTTGGTTAATTGTTCTTCACTTTTATCAGTTTCTTGAGTTGATTTTGTTACTGATTATTGTAGATCTGATCCCCGTGTATTTCATATTAGGGTTTATTCTTCCATTGGTCATGTCCATCACTCATCCATGGTTGAAGATCTTAAGCACGCGATTAACATGTATGGGATTCCTCATTATTTGTTAATTCTTCTTCATTGTCGTTTGTTTTTAACCTGTTTTTCTTACTTACTATTGTAGATCTGAACCATCCGTTGATCATATTACTGTTTCTTCGAGGTATTTGCATCCTTTTCTGTCTCAGGTTTGATTATCCCTAAAAAATATTTTGTTTTTTTTAAACTTTGTTCAAGATTAAAACACCGCGTTTAATAGGTTATGTTTTCGTTATGTTTTTTATCACTGTTCTTGATTCTAGGCGTTTGTTGATTTGATTTTGTTAGTGATTATTGTAGATCTGAACCACGTGTATTACAAGTTAGGGTTTGTTCATCTTTTAATTTTAGGGTTTGTTGATTTGATTTGATTTTGTTATGTTTTTGATCCTGTTTTTGATTTATCGCGTGTATTTAAATGTTTAATTTCATGATGATGATGTTTTAAATACACTTTAACCCTAAACCTTATTTACTTTATGTTATGTTATGATGATGATGATGATGATTATATGAATCCGTGTTTGTTTGATTTTATTTGAAATATTGTTTAAAACCGCCTTTCAATTGTATGCCACTTAAATTTTGTTGCTATGTGTATTTATGAACAACAAAATGTTTAATCCGTATCTATGAGTTGTGATTCCATTTTGTTATTCTAATCCTGTTTATGATTTATCGCGTGTATTTAAATGTTTAATTTCATGATGATGATGTTTTAAATACACTTTAACCCTAAACCTTATTTAGTTTATATTTTGATGATGTTGATGATGATTATATGAATCCGTGTTTGTTTGATTTGATTTGAAATATGGTTTTAAACCGCCTTTCAATTGTATGGGAGTTAAATTTTGTTGTTATGTGTATCTATGTACAATGGTTTTTGGCTGATATAATTACCCAATTTGTTGATTACAGTCCTTTATATGACTGACATAATTAATTAGGATGTTTATTTGCCAGAGGTTTAATGTTCCTGGTTTTGAATCGACGGTTTTCTTTATGTGACTCCGCTGTTTTTACTTTTGACGTATCCATTAGTTAAGTCTAACACTTTTGTTTTCAAATACACATAAAGAAAGATGTTGTTCTATTTTGTAAACAAATTTTGGTTGTTGCTTATCATCAACAGATCCACTATAGGTTAATACTTGAACATGTTTCCATCAATTATCATATTTCTGTAGTCATATTTATTTGTCATTTTTAAATTCTAATCCCCCTTTTTTTTTTTTTTGCAGATGGTTTAATTGCGGTTTAAAATAAATCCATAAGTGCACAGTTTTTACTGTTTAGATGCTACGCCTAAAAACTTAATAAGAATTAACCCTCTGTTGAATTAGCAACCACTGACAGACCTCTGCTGGAAACATCGATGTGTCGGTGATGTTGTCAAGGAGTGTCATTAGATGCTTAGTGATAGCATTTTCTTATTCTCCTTGACAATGTCACCGACCCCTCATAATAATTCCATCAAAAATCTGTCACTGGTTGCTTCTTCAACAGAGGATTGCTTTTTGTTACGTGAAACTGTATCATCTAAAGTTATTTTTTAATAAGTGATAACATTTTTTTTTTCAGTTCATATCAGATTCATAATAGACTTTGATTTTCATCAATATTTTTTTGTTGTAGGTGATACAAATAAGTTTATCTGGAATCATCATTTTTCAGCATTGGATGGAATCATCAAAATCTCAGTCAGTTGAGTTTCAAATGGTCCAAAGGTATATAAGTTTATAAGTCTAATTTTATCTTATCGTTGAAAATGTACTCACAAATTGATTACTAACATTTTTTTGATCAACGAATTTAAAATTTAAACTAAATCTTGGTTCATATGATTTTGATCTTTGTAAACCATTATTTCACGATTCTGTATTTGAAAACAAAATATATTTGTCCTATATTTGATTCAATTATTTAGAATCTGAATCTGATTTCATATTTGATAATCAAATATTGTGTTAATGGGGTGTTTTTCCTAGGTTATAGCTTATTAACTATCATTTCATAAGCGATTTTTAAGTGCTTGGTTTCAGTTATACTTCTTTTATATCATTAACTCTTACAACAAGAAGTTTCTTCAAATAAGCTAAAAAGCCATCTTGAACTTAGCTTCTATAAATTTAGCTTATATAAGCTAATAATCATAAGCTTAAAAAGCTAAACCAAACACCAAGTTAAGCTTATTTTGTAAAAAAAAGGTAAATAAAGCTATAAGCTTTGTTAAAAAAGCTAGGCCAAACACCCCCTAACTGTCCAATTTGTGTTCTGGCTGTTTGCAAGAAATAATGTCCCCTCTGTTCAATACCATGATATTAGTTATAGTTTTTAAAAAGGGATAACATGTTTTTATTTCAGTTCATATCAGTTTCATAATAGACTTTATATTTTTAGGTAATTTTTTTTGTTGTAGGTGATACAAATAAGTTTCTATGGAATCATAAGTTTTCAGCATTGGATGGATGCATACCTGAATCCAAGATCTCAGTCAGGTGAGTTTGAATGGTCCAAAGGTATATAATATTTTAAGTCTCAATTTATGTTATCGTTGTAAATGTACTCCCAAATTGATTAGTAACATGTTTAGGATGAACGAAACCAAAAATTTAAAGTAAATGTTTTTTCAATTGAATTTCATATTGGTAAACCATTATTTCACGATTCTGTATTTGAAAACAAAATATTCCAAACACCTTTGAATTAATTTTGGTATTTCTTTTAACCTATTTTACAACTTTTTACATTTTACACTTCTAAGAATTCCTATAGTATACAAGTTTGTCTTTGTATCAACAAGGTAATCTAACTCTTCCATAAAAATACTGTTCACCTCCTTTACTTTTCAGATTACTATATTTAAAAAACCAGGATAAGCAAAAAAATACAAAGACACACTTTTCCTCTTTTTTTAAACCTTTAATTTTGACTTTCAGAAATACCTTTTCATTTTAGTTGACCTTACCCATAATCTTTGTTCCACTTTTCACCATTCAGAAAAACCTTTTCCTTTTAATTTTGACTTTCAGAAATACCTTTTCCTTTTAATTCCTTTTTTGAAAGTAAATAAAAATGTTCAAGGACCTTAGGTCAAGTCACTTTGATTTCTACTCACAACCATAATTTTGTAAACCTTTTAAAGACCGGAAATATCTTTCTTTTTTACAAAGTTATATAATTTTTTAAGTCTCATTTTATGTTATCGTTGTATATGTACTCACAAATTGATCACAAATTCAGTTTATTAACGGTCAAGGCTTTTTGTTTAAAAAAATACTTACATTATTTCAATTTTTTTAAAGTAAATCAAAAATTTCAAGGATGTTTCATAAAGACACTTTGTTTTCTACTCATAACCATACTTTTGTAATCACTTTAAAGACCGGAAACCTGTTTTATTTTTACAAAGATAATTAATTTAAACCTTTACAACAGTAGTCCTTAAGAATAGTAAATGATATTTGATATACATATGTATTTAAATACTTTTAAGAAGAAGTATTAACTTTAAAAACTCTACATACCCAATTGATATTCATACAGCCTATTAAGGCCCATAACAGACGGTAGTTATAAAAACAGAATAATACAAACAAAACTGAAAGCCTAAAATGGGTCTGAATTCTTTGTTCCTTTAAAAATTTGACTTTCAACGGTTCATTAACATAAAAAACTCTACATACCCAACTGATATTTATACAGCCTATTAAGGCCCTTAACAGACAATAGTTATAAAAACAGAATAATAAAAACAAAACTGAAAGCCTAAAATGGGTCTGAATTTTTTGTTCGTTTAAAAATTTCACTTTCAACGGTTCATGGTTTCATATTTGCAGGTTTTGTAAGCTTTAACCTTTTTGTCGGTCAACTATAAGGACAAATACACCATTTCAAAGTGTTTCACCTTTTAGTTAATCTACTACCTATCCAAGAAAGAAGACTAAATCTGATTACTTTCATATACCTTATATAGTTTTGTTTTTTTCTTCCAACCCTCATTATTTATATCCACTCCCCCTTCCTCCTTTTTCACCAACTACAATTCTCCTTATTCCCTTTGATCTTTGAAGCAACTTACTGAACTAATGGAGCACGGGTAGGGAATTGAATTTTTATACATTTACTGTTTCATATGGTATTTTATACATAGTAATATTAACGCATATTTCTTTGATATAGTAACATCACCTATTTGAAGGATTTGGATTTGGCTCGCCGTGATTACACTGTGAAGGTTCGTGTACTCCGTTTATGGAAGCAACCGATGTATAACAATCCAGAGCAGTTTTACTCAATCGAAATGATCGTTGTTGATGAAGAGGTATATATTTCTCATATGAAGTAGAGTTATTTGAAATAACGAACAAATTTAAATATTTAACTTATCCGTTTAAGTTAAAGTTTTATCCAGTCAGTCAGTTTGTCTCTTAGTTTGTTAAAGTGCTATCAAGAATGGGTTTTTGAAATAAAGTGAAAAATTTTTAAACAAACTTATAACCTTTGCATCCAGTCAGGCAGTCAGTTTGTTAAAATTTTGGTTATCTAATTACTTATCCCTTTAATTTAAAGTGTTATCCTTCTGCTTATGAACATCTCACTGTAACATGTAAAAATGAAGTTTCCCGTTTCTTTTCTCTGTCATCTCCTAAAAGTATTTATATTTTTTGTGCTTATTATCCTTATTATTTTTACTTTTCATGTTTTATTTGACAGGGAACCACCATGCAAGCCAATGTTCTCCGAAGATGGTTTCCGAGATTTGAACAACTTTTGAATGAATCAGGTATATTGTTATAACCTTTTAAAGTAGTTTAACTTATATTTAATGCAACAAGTTGCCTGTTTAACTGTTTCATATTACATTATTTACACCTGCCTTAATTATAATAAAATGTTAATTTTTACAGCTGCCTTGGTTGTTTATGTGTTTGTTTTTAAATTATTTTTAGTCACATGTCATTAATTTAGGAGTTGTAATATCATGTTACCCCTAGATAGTTATGATTAGTTCCCAATTTTAAAACGTCAAGTTTTCACCATATTCTCATTTAAGTCCCTCACATGTTTCTATTTTATACATGATAAATTATTTGTATACTTCCAATTTCCGTATCCATAAATTTATTTAAAAGAAGTTATTTACATCCACATAGTGTAGAACTAAATGGTAGTTATAAGTTAATGTATATTCAATAACGTATTATCAATTGTATTATCATCTTATCCCTAATAAGTTATGAGTAGTTTCTAATGGAACAACCACAAGTTTTGACCACATTCTCATTGAAGTACCTTATATGCTTATATTATAAACATCCTATAATATTTGTATACTTACATTTACCTTATCCTTAAATTTATTAAAAATAAATTGGTGACATCCACATATTGTAGAAGTAAAAGGTACCTATAACTTAGTTATATGTAATAAGTTATAACATGTATAAATAAGCAAATGCTTAATATATTTGTACATTGTTTGTTGGTTATAATTTTTAGTTAATATTACAACCTTCAATTGTAACTTTAGTATATTAAGTTTTTGATTATTTTTTAAATTTTATGTTTTACATACCAACTTTTTTACATGTACGTTACATGTTCACTTTTTATAGTTTTTTTAATTCTTTTATGTTTATTTATCAAATTTTCAAACAGATTGCTATTTCATTGTCAAACCCACTATTGGTTTAAATGGGTCCAAGTACAAGTATGTGGACAACAAAAACAAGCTGGGAATCTACTGTGATACCGATGTGTATCCATGTAAGGATTTCAATGGTCCCATCTATGGGTTCTCATTCACATCCTTTAAGGATATCATTGACAAAACTGTTCCAGAAAACAAATCTATAGGTGACTAAAAACCTCATACATGTTTTTTAGTTATATTTTTATATACTGTAAAATGTTTTCACATTTAACCGACTGTCATTTTCTAGATGTTATTGGTTTTGTTGCTGATGTTAAAGACCTTAAGAAGTTTAAGACAGCAAGGGGTAAAGACACCAAGAAACTCAATGTCATCATTCAAGATCTAGAGTATGTATTTTAATTCTTATTCAATCTATTGATTATAAATTCATAATTTATATTTTTTACCCATTTACTTTAAGCCTGATTTTTGGATATTTTTTATGAAGGATGGATTCAATATACCTGTCTTTGTGGGATTCTTATGCTGATCGGATTTTAGAGCAATGGGAAAACAGAGAACAACATGGTGTTATTGTTGTCATTCTGCAGTTTGCTACACTGAAGTACTTTGGTCGTTTTGGTTATGTTAACAGCTGTTTCAATGTTTCAAAGCTTTTCATAAATTCTGATGTTGATGAAATGACTACTTTTCGTAACAGGTGAATCATTTCAATGAATGAAAACCGAGAATTCATTTATTCAATTTTTTCCTTAATATATTATAATTACATAAATATTAATGTAATATAATTATTTGTAACAGGCTTATTGCAAACTCTGCTGCTTCGTCATGTTCGAGTCAATCTTCTCGGCTTTCTGGAATTTTTTTATCCTTGTATGATGAGTATGTTGTTAGATCTGAATTCAACAACATAGCTGAAGTAAATCTCAATCAGGTAAAGCACATGACTATGTTTTTATATTAACATTATTTCTGTCATTATCACTAAACTACATATTTTATAGGCCAAGTCTGTTGTTGTTGTTGGTACTGTTCAAATGATATCCGAAGATTTGCCTTGGTATTACTTTGCTTGTAAAACTTGTAACAAGAAGGTTTTTCCAAAAGTTAATAATGATACACCTACGGTTGGTGTCTTGGTTGATGAAGAAGAGGTTTATGAGTGCAAAACGACAACTTGCAAGGACACTGTGATTCAATATACTCAAAGGTGTAAATAAATTTAAATTGTTAGAAAGTTATTGTTTCTCTTAGCTGTTTATATTTCATTGCTTACATTTTGACACTTTGTGATTTAGGCTTAAAATTCCATTGACTGTTCAAGATTCAAGTGGAACTGTGTCATTGACATTGTTTGACAGAGATGCTTGCCGAATTCTAAAAACAACTGCAGCTAACTTAATTGAGAAACACGTTGCTGTAAGTTTCCATTTATTAAATTTGCAAATTATTATTTTTGTCCCCTGTAATATGTCAATAATATTTTTGTATATATACTACAGGGTGGTGATAAGGGTCTGTATCCTGACGAGTTTGAAGCTCTTTTAGGGAAAAAATTTGCATTTAAGATTGATATAAGTGA
This sequence comes from Helianthus tuberosus, assembly GCA_030545235.1. Taxonomy (NCBI): domain Eukaryota; kingdom Viridiplantae; phylum Streptophyta; class Magnoliopsida; order Asterales; family Asteraceae; genus Helianthus; species Helianthus tuberosus. The sequence continues at coordinate 16,552,098 of CM060400.1, read as the reverse complement.
GTTCAACATTGAAAACAACTTTTGGTTTTTTGGTGTTTCTAAATTGACTGATGATGAGGATATCATATTTGAGCTTGAGAAGAAAGCAAACAACATTGAGGTAATATTAAGTTTAAGTACTTAATTACCGGTTCATTTAGTATATAAACATATTTTACATACTCAAATTCTGGAAAACATTGTAGGTGGAAAATACTGCTTCTTTGAACAACAGGTTCACTGATATGGAATCAGAAGATACTGTTAACCTGAATGTATGCATTGTCTACTCTATAAAATTACTCATTATTATACTTTATCTTCAATTATATGTTTGTGAAGTATTTTAGTTGTTTGATATTAAAATTGAACTATTCCAAAAATGCAGGATGATAACTGCACTGATGTTATTATGGGAGTCACTGTTGGTACCAAATCAAATGAAGACTTCAAAGCGAAGGTATGTAAAATTATATTAAATACTTATAAATTTAAGACAAATTTTCAGTGTTTTTTTTACACCAATTTTGTTTATCATTTTTAGGTTCCTACTGAGTCCATGGATGATAATGTCATCACCCCTTTGGCCCAAAATTTGGATGACACTGCCATGGCAAGTAAGCCTATTGGTGAGCCTGCGATTTTTAAGAGGAAAACCAAAAAACCTGCTTTCAAGAAAAACTTGGTTGAGAGTTATGATGTTGATGAAAATGGAGAAATGTCAACCACCAAACCGGTTAAACCTGGAAAACCAACTCTCCTAATTCCAAAAATTGAAAAATGAAGACTTTACAGTCTTTATGTTCTAAGTGTTGGTTTCCTATGTTATTTTAATGTGTTTTAAGTAATGTTTATCGTTTAAGAACTACTTCAAAAGCTTTGGATCATTCAAGCTTTTATGTTTAAGAAGTTTAATTTCCTTTTGTTGTACTGAATGCTTCTTGACAATATTCCAAAGCAAGTATTATGTTTGGTTTTTAATGTATTAATGTTTTGTTACATTTCTCATTTTATTTTTGACAACATTATATTTGATGTGGTTGTAATGTAAATATAACTAGATAAGGTTGATCACTTTTTCAACTCTGCTCCTTTATCAACAACTATTTTAAGAATATATATTATCATCTTCAGTTGATAGTAGTTACAGAAAAGCCTCAAATCTTTTGTAAATATCGACATTCACATATAATACATGAGAAACGCTAATTTTTATTCTAAACATAAGTTTGTTTTTTATATTGCGATTGTACTACATAATTTATCAAAATACATAATTTTCAAAAGTTTATACCCTTTAAACATTCAAATCCTTTAATGTCAAAATATTCCACATCTTATTATGTAATTTTAAAACTCCACATTTTAAAATTATAATTTTTTAAATACTTCTCTAAATATGGCTTATATTTCAGTCTATGTAAATTATTTATTTCCTTACTTATACCATATATTATCCACAGATCAAAACGATGGAATTTATGAAGCAAAGGTTATGCGACAAAAAAGGAAATTACATATGGCAGTTAAAAAAACGAAACGTTGTGATTTGGCTTCCACAGGGAAAGGTCATGTTTTCATTACTTTCTCCTATTTGTGATAAATATATGCCATTGAATATTAATTTATTCCCGCTTATAAAACAATAATTTGAAACTAATGATAGTTTTTTATATGTATTCAGGCTTTCAAATGCGAAGTTCGCTTTCTAACATTACAAATGGTATGTATTTACTTTATTTATTTTTCACCAATTTGATTATTGTTGAAATAGGTGTATTCATTCTAGATTGTAAAGAAAGAATACTTATGCGAAAAGAAGAGATCGATAAAAGGAATTCCCACAAAAAGTCTAAAGGTAATTTATCAGTTTACCATTAATTATTTATGAATAAGCTATATTTTAAAGTTAATTTTCATTACTCACATATTTTTTAATTTAAAAATTACATTTTATGGAAATATTAGCAGTACACTATTATTACAATACTAAATATTTGTTTTCATAAAGCAGGTTTGAAAAATGTCCCAGTTACTTCTAACCAATCACCAACTAACAGAAATGTCGATTATGGGAAGGAAGTCGTCAATACTTATCAATCAATTCCAAACACACATACCACTGACACTGCTTCAAATATCTATTATACACCATTGCTATCAGATGTTACAAATGGTACATATTTATTTATAATCAATTATTTAAAAACTACATATTTTCCTTATGTTTTTGTCTTTGTTATCCACGTTTTTTTGTTTCACAGCTTCAATCCGCAATAATGATTATACTAGCCCGAAGTTTAATCGGCGCATCCGTAAAGAATATCTGGATAGCAAAAAAAAAGGCCTGAATTTTACCTCACCAAACATTCCAATTTCAAGTACACAACCCTGTCTCACATATTGTCAAAGTATGGTAGTCTCATTATCTAATTACAAAATAGTAATTCAAATTATTATTAATAGTTGTCATATTTTTTGCAGGTACTTCTTCGTCAGATATCCAATTCAGTTTTAACAATTCACCAATTAATAGAACTGTCCCTTATGTGAAGGAAGTTGTTATTCCTTATCAATCAAATCCAAATCAACATACCACTGTTCATTCTTCCAATATCTATTTTACACCAATGCTATCAGATATTACTAATGGTATATAAATTTTTAATTTTCCTGTTTTGCATTTAATAAAAATGTACATTAATCCATTTACTTTTTCTCTTTGTATACAACATTATATCTTTTACAGCTTCAATCACCACTGATGATTATAGTAGCCCAAAGTTTTGTCGGAGCATCAGGAAACAATATCGTGATAGGCAAAAACAAGCAATTAAATCTCCATCAGTAAACTTTCAAAGGTCAACTACACAAGCATCTATCAAATTACCACAAAGTATGTTACTTACTTATTTATATTTTCAAATTGTAAATTCAAATTATTATTAGTAGTTAACATATTTATATATATTCAAAATTGTTAAATCCGAATTCCTTTTTCAGGTACTTATACGTCAAAGAAGAATATTCAATTATCTTCGTTGAACAATTCTCGAGAAAAACTCCATTTTGCCGGAGAATTTATAACGAATATATTTTGTGGCATATCAAAAGGTAATATTCCACTTCCAAATATTTTTCAATTTATTATTTTCAATTTAACAATACTATGTTATAATTATATACTACTAAAATTAAACTTTTCCATTAACAGATTACTTGGATCATGGTGATCAGAGTCATATATGTGAAACATGTCATGCAAAATTATGGAAAGATGAAGTCTTAAGAAGTTATCAAAGAAAGACTAAATCAAGTTTTTCTCTATGTTGTGGTTACAGCAAAGTCAAACTTCCCGATTTCAAGCCCCCGCCCTCTGATTATAAAAGTCTTTATACTTCTTCGGACTCTAAAAGCATTCATTTTTTGAAAAACATTCGTCGTTACAACTCAATGTTTTCTTTTACTTCCATGGGTGGAAAAGTAGATAACTCCATTAACAATGGTAATTCTCCTTATGTATTCAGACTTAGTGGTGAGAATTATCATAGTATTGGAAGTCTTATACCAACGAATGGATCCAAGCCTAAGTTCTCTCAGTTATATATATATGATACTGAGAATGAGGTTGCAAACAGACAATTTGTTTTAGGGTATGTTTTTTATGTAATATTTCAAAATTTCATATTCCAAAATATTTTTTTTTATCAATCCTTATTTATTTTATATTTTATTTTTTTTAATTAGGGAAAGCAGAAAACACTCCAGCTCAAGTACCGAAAATTTGGATTTTCAAATTATTTCAGAATTGAAGGCAATGTTAGATTCTCACAATCAGTTGGTTAAGTCTTACAGAATGGCGCGAGATTGTTTTCAAAGAAATCCTTGTGAGAATCTAAAGATTCGCCTTATTGCAAAAAGGAATAAAGATGGTAGGACATATAACTTGCCAACTGCTTCTGAAGTTGCTGCTTTAATAGTTGGAGATATTGACACTTTGTTTGAACCTAGAGATATTATTGTGAAGAGTAAACAAGGTTATCTCGAGCGTATTAGTGAATTACATCCTTCTTATTTAGCTCTTCAATATCCCCTACTTTTTGTGTACGGTGATGATGGTTATAGAATTGATATCCTTCATCGTGATGTTTCTACTTCAACCAGCAATGATGTTTCTACTTCAACCACCAGTAAAAGACATACGTGCACAATGAGAGAATACTTTTGCTACAGAATCCAAGATAGATCGAATACGTTTTCTTTGGTTCTTAATTCCAGAAGGCTTTTTCAACAATTTTTGGTTGATGCGTATACTATGATTGAAAGCGAAAGGCTCTTATACATACGTACTCAACAAAAGAAATTAAGATGCGAGACTTTTGAGAATTTATGTTCCGTTAAAGAACAAGGCAAAAGTGATGTCTCTAAAATCGGTCAGCGTGTTATATTACCTTCGTCTTTTACTGGTAGTGCACGGTACATGTTTCAAAATTATTTAGATGCCATGTCCCTTTGTAAATGGTATGGATATCCTGATTTTTTCATAACAATCACATGTAACCCAAAATGGCCTGAAGTGAAGAGGTTTCATAAGGACACGACTCTTAACCCGGAAGATAGGCCTGATATTTTATGTAGGTTATTTAAAATCAAGTTGGATTCCATCATTAAAGACTTAAGGGATAATGCAATTCTGGGAAAGCTTCAAGCAGGTATTTTAATTATTTTTGTTTTTGTCTTCAAACGTTTCTACTTTTTTTTCAACATTTATAATAAATAAACTTTAAACTATGTTATATATGCCTATTTAGTTAGTAAACGGTAGGAAACATTAAAAAGTAAATATAATACACAATTTAAAATTTGTTTATTTTGTATTTTTAGTTGTATATACGGTGGAGTTTCAAAAGCGCGGCTTGCCTCATGCTCATTTGTGCTTATTTATGCATGCCGACCACAAACTTCCAACCGTTGATTATATCGATCCATTCATTTCTGCCGAAATACCTGACAAAGACAAAGAACCAGAGTTATATTTTCTTGTAAGTGAGTTCATGATTCATGGTCCTTGTGGTGTTGAAAATATGAATTGTCCCTGCATGATTGACGGAAAGTGTTCCAAAAATTTTCCCAAAAAATTTCGTGAATCTACATGCATAGATGGTGATGGTTTTCCCGTTTATAGAAGACGTAACAACGGTGTTTTTATTGAGAAGTCAGATGTCAAGTTAGATAACCGCAGTGTTGTGCCATACAATAAAATTCTTTTACAAAGATATCAAGCACACATCAATGTTGAGTGGTGCAATCAGGCCGGATCAATAAAATATTTGTTTAAATATATAAATAAAGGTCATGATAGGGCATCAATTTGTTTTGTACCAAGTAAAGAAGCAAATGATCAAGAAAAGACGGTTGATGAAATCAAAGACTACTATAGTTGTAGATACATATCTGCTTGTGAAGCGTCTTGGCGGATTTTTTCTTATGATATACATTATAGGAATCCTTCTGTCATTAGGCTTCCTTTTCATCTTCCAGGACAACAACATGTTATCTATGAAGAATTTGAAGAAATAGAAGATGTGTTAGATAAACCGTCAGTGAATGCTTCAATGTTTTTACAGTGGTTTGTTTGTAATGAAAAATACCCTGCGGCACGTCAACTTACTTATGTCGAATTCCCAACAAAATTTGTATGGAAGAGCAACAAACGTAAGTGGAAACCAAGGAAAAGAGGGTTTTCAATTGGCAGAATTCATTCGGTTTCTCCTTCAGTCGGTGAAGCTTATTATTTGAGGATTTTGTTGAACAAGGTGAAAGGTCCAAGAAATTTTGAGGATATTAGAACCGTAAATGATGTTGAGTATCCTACTTTTAGAGATGCATGTTATGCATATGGCCTTTTGGATGATGACAATGAATATGTTGAAGCAATTATAGAAGCCAGTTTCACCGGATCGGGTTATTATTTAAGAAGTTTGTTTTGTACAATGTTAATGTCCGAGAGTATGTCTAGACCTGAATTTGTGTGGGAAAAAACTTTCACTTACTTATCAGATGACATTCTCTACAAGCAACGTCGTATTTTAAAACATCCAGGTATTTTCCATTATAATAGATTTTATATAAATGTTTAAGTTAATGTAATATATAATTTAGACGTTAATTTCATTATTTGACAGGTTTGGTACTTAACGAAGATCAAATTAAGAACCTAACATTGTTTGAGATCCAAAAGTTTTTACTTCGAAATAATTCCACTCTTAAAAGGTATTCCAGTATGCCTTTTCCTAATCATGATTGTATATCTTCCGCAAACAATCTTTTACTTAGTGAAGAGTTGGCTTATGACAAGGAGATATTAGCTGAAGAGTTTCGTAACCTTTTCTCTTCATTAACTCATGAACAACGGGTTATATATGAAGAAATCATCACAGCGGTGGATAACAACAAAGGAGGGGTTTTTTTTGTTTATGGTTACGGTGGAACTGGAAAAACATATCTTTGGAAGACTTTATGTGCATCTATAAGATCAGAAGGGAAAATTGTTTTAAGTGTGGCTTCCAGTGGAATTGCATCTCTTTTGCTATCAGGAGGGAGGACTGCTCACTCTCGGTTCCACATTCCTATCAATTTAGATGAGGATTCTTTTTGTTTCATTAAGCCAGATAGCGATCTTGCACGTTTATTACAAGAAACATCACTTATTATTTGGGACGAAGCACCAATGGTACATAAACATGGATTTGAAGCTTTGGACAGATCGTTAAAAGACCTTTTTAGATCTGTATCTGGAGCATCATCAGAATTACCATTTGGTGGGAAAGTTATAGTTTTTGGAGGAGACTTCCGACAAATACTACCTGTGGTGCCAGGAGGAAGCAGACAACAAATTGTAAATGCTTCTTTAAGTTCTTCTTATATTTGGAGAACTTGCAAAGTCCTAAAATTGACCAAAAATTTGAGGTTGAGTACCTCAAATGATCCATCTGAAATACAAGAAACTACCAACTTTGCAAACTGGCTTTTGGATATAGGGGAAGGTAATGTCGGTGGTGTGAATGACGGCAATGCAAATTTACAAATACCCGAAGATCTTCTCATCAAACATTCGTCTGATCCCATTTCAGAGTTAATCGAGTTTGTATATCCTTCTCTTATATATAATTTCAATGAACAAAATTACTTCCATCAAAGAGCCATTCTAGCTCCAACAAATGATGTTGTTCAAGAAATTAACGATCGTATGCTGTCACTTTTTCCGGGAGTTGAGAAGGAATATTTAAGCTCAGATAGTATCTGTCCAACAGAAATGCTTAATGAGAATTTAGATGATACATTATGCTCACCGGATATTCTTAATGGAATTAAAGCTTCTGGTTTGCCGAATCATAGGTTAGTTTTCAAGGTAGGTGTTCCGGTCATGCTTCTTAGAAATATTGACCAAAAAAGTGGTTTGTGTAACGGAACAAGATTAAAGGTGGTCTCTTTGGGTAAACGTGTTATACAGGTAGAGATTATCTCTGGAAGTCACATTGGCGATCGCCATTATATTCCTAGAATTACGTTGATACCTACAGACAAAAAACTTCACATTAAGTTACAAAGAAGACAATTTCCACTTGCGGTATCTTTTGCAATGACCATAAACAAAAGTCAAGGACAATCACTCTCTAGAGTTGGTTTGTTTTTGAAAAATCCAGTTTTCACACATGGTCAATTGTATGTTGCATTATCAAGAGTTACCCGACGAGATGGCCTCAAAATTGTTATTCTAGATAGTGATGGAAATCTTTCTGATACAACGTCAAATGTCGTATACAAAGAAGTTTTTAGAAATTTGTAATGTAAATATAAAATATCATGTGTTCAGTAACAGTGAAGTGTACGTGTATGTCGCTTTATGTTTAGTTTAAGTCAGACACGTTAGTATATTGTATGAATATTATTATCGTTATTTTCATTTATTGCCATTTTTTAAAATGTAATATAATGATAAGTTGAGTAGTCTATATAAAAAATCATATGTAATTTAAATTTAAAGTAACAACAAAAATACCATTACATTGATATCTCTATAATAGAGAATTTGTGAAGACGTTAAAGTAAACCTGTATATTTAGAGGCTCATATCCATCCACTATATTTTTTGTTGTGAGTGTGTAACAAAGAGAAATAAATAATAAAATTTGTGTTTTTGTGTTAGATAAAGATATACATATAGAGATGGACGTGATAGGTTTTTTAAAAGCTAAGATAATTTAGAGAAAAACAAATATTTTGATGAAATTATATAAATGAACATGAAGGCATCAATGTCAATGCTCTTAGATGTTATTTTGATTGTTAAGATATAAAACCTGATATTGAATAATAGGTTATTAATTGTAAATTTTAAACCCGTGCGTCACACGTCAACTGTGTATTACCATTAAACGTAAGACATAATATCAAAATTAGTCAAGTTATTATACCCAAAAATAACAACCAACCATGCATGTACCTGACTACCTGTTAACCTTGATTTACATAAAAGCCCAACCCAACATTACTTAGATAGAAAAACAAGTCAACAAAAAAAATGAAACACAAACGACTGAACTTCTGGTCATCGTTATTTTGTTTTCCGACACTTAGATTCTCATTATTTAACATTATTAAAGAAATAAAACTACGAAATCTGTGAAAAAGCAAGAAATAAGTTCAAAATTTTTTACCGAATGCTGTGATTTCTGATAACTGTTAGTGTATATCCTTTTCGTGAGTGAAATCGTGAAATCGCGTCTGTGGATGTTGAAGAAGAGGCGGAATTCTGAGATTTTAGGGTTTGTGTTGATGTTGAAGATAAGAAACGCAGAGAGAATTGAGAGTGTGGGAGTGTTGAAGAAACCGAGGGGGAAGCGAGTGTAGTGAGAGACGGGTGTGTTTTGAATAATGTGATCCTTTTTTTATGTTTCTCCTACCAAAAATAAAAAAGAAGTGTTATAATTTCTAATAAACACATCATATAAAAAAATATCTTTTGCAAATATATAATATATGGTTTTTTTACTTTTACTTTCCAAATAATATGGCTAGAGTTTCACTAAACCCTATGTTGGTAACTTGAATTCCAACTTCGGAAAATAGGGTTGAGTAAAGCTTTAACCATATGGTTTGAAAAATAAAAGTTAAAAAGTTTTAGTGTGCTGAGAGTGTACGGTTAAAACGAAGAAAAATACAATAAACTATATTTTGGATTGTGAGTCTGTAGGAAAGAGAAATAAATAATAAAATTAGTGTTTGTGAGTTAGATCAAGATATAGATATAGAGATGGACGTGATACGTTATTTAAAACTTAAGATAATTTAGAGAAAAATAAATTTTATATTAAATTATCTAAATGAATATAAAGGCACGAATGTCAATGCTTTTAGATGTTATTTTGATTGTTAAGATATAAAAGATCATATTAAATAATAAGTTATTAATTGTATTTTTTAAACCCGTGTGTCACACGGGATATAGGCTAGTATAATATATATATATAATTGTTTTAGGGTATTTTATATACATAATTGAGTTATAATAATACAAAATGCCCAAAATGCCCCTGAGAATAAAGACAAAATAGAAGGGTTTAAGTAGGAGAATCTGGTCAAATTTGAGATTTGGACTAAAATGGCAACAAAATGCAAACCACAGGGCCCTGGATGTAATAAGTTTGAGATTTGGACTAAAGTGGCAAAACTGGCCAAACCACAGGGACCAAAATGGCAGTTTACTCTAAAATTTAAACCAAAATGTATAAAAAGTTTAAACATAACTATGTATTTAGAATTTTTAAAAAGCTATAACTAAACCATCAAATTCAGAATATAGTTTAAATAAAACGAAAATCGTGTTCTTGTTTTTTTAAAGAGGCATAGACACGTCATAAAAACTCATTCGTTTAAGAGTCACCCAAAGTCATGGAACTCGAAGGTGGAGTTTCCGGCTAAAACCCTTCTTTCATTCTCCCCCCACGGTCCTTCGTTTCTCTCTCATTATGCTCTCACAAAAGTAGTCATTGGAGGTCCGTGCATAAATACCTTGGCGTAGGAAACCAACATTGTTTTCCCCTTCTCTCATCCACTTCGGTCTTCTCTTCTCAATGTCGGTCTGTGGGAGCCGACAAAACCCATTGTTGATGCTCTAATAATTCCTAAAGTATATTTGTGTGGTTTTTAATACAAACATTAGTCGATGAATTTAAGGTAACCATTACCAAATCGGAAGTATAAGTGTTCGTACTTTCATGCCTTTTACGCTATTCATTTATATTTTGTCATATTCTAATATTAATTAATAAAAATAATATCGTTAATTATTAACAACAACAATAATATCCCTAAATATTCACTCTGAATCACTTTATACATATACTAGGTTAGAACCCCGTGTATTACACGGGTTGAATAAATGTATTTTTATATATTAAATAATAAAAAGTTATATTTTTATGAACCCCGTATATTGTACAGGTTAAATAAATGTAATTTTATATATCAAATAATAAAAAAGTTATATCTTTAAAAACCATGTGTATTACACAGATTCAATAAATATAAATTTGTAAACTAAATAAAAACGTCGTATCTTAAAAAAAGCCGTGTATAATCGGGTTGAATAAATCTACCAAATAATAAAAAAAATTACATCCGTAAAAACCCCGTATCTTACACGTGTTGAATAGATCTAAAAAAGAGTTATATCTTTAAAAATCATGTGTATTACACATATTAAATAAAGAGTAAATTGCCATTTTAGTCCCTGAGTTTTGCCCAAATTTGCTAGTTTAGTCCAAATAGTTTTTTTTGTGCATCTGGGTCCCTGACTTTTACATTTTGTTGCCATTTTGATCACAATGCCTAACTCCATCCATAAACCTCATCTGTAACCAGGGGTATTTTGGGGATTAACTTAAAAAAGGTTTTCAGTTGCCATTTTGATCCAATTCCAAAAAATCAAAAAAATTCCAAAAAATCAAAAAAATCAAAAAAATTTCCAAAAAATCAAAAAAATTCCAAAAAACTCAAAAAAATCTATAAATAAAAAAAAATCTAAAAAATCATAAAAATTCTAAAAAATCATAAAAATTCTAAAAAATTCAAAAAAATCTAAAAATAAAAAAACAATCCAAAAAATTCAAAAAAATCTAAAAATCAAAAAATTTCTAAAAAATCATAAAAAATTCAAAAAAATCTAAAAATCAAAAAAATTCTAAAAAATCATAAAAATTCTAAAAAATCAAAAAAATTCTAAAAAATCCAAAAATCATTAAATGTTTCGGCACGAACCGTTTCGACCCGTACCGTTTCGAACCCGAACCGTTTCGACCCGTACCGTTTCAAACCCGAACCGTTTCGAGCCGAACCGTTTCGACGCGAACCGTTTCGACGCGAACCGTTTCGACCAGTACCGTATCGACCCGTACCGTTTCGAGCCGAACCGTTTCGACGCGAACCGTTTCGAGCCGAACCGTTTCGACACGAACCGTTTCGACCCATACCGTTTCGAATCCGAACCGTTTCGAGCCGAACCGTTTCGACGCGAAGCGTTTCGACCCGTACCGTTTCGACGCGAACCATTTCGAACCGAACCGTTTCAACGCGAATCGTTTCGAACCGAACCTTTTGACCCGTACCGTATCGAACCGAACCGTTGCTCGACCCGTACCGTATCGGTTCGAAACGGTTCGCGTTCGAAACGGTTCGCGTCGAAACGGTTCGCGTCGAAACGGTTCGGTTCGAAACGGTACGGGTCGAAACGCTTCTCGTCGAAACGGTTCGGGTTCGAAACGGTACGGGTTCGAAACGGTACGGGTCGAAACGGTTCGTGTCGAAACGGTTCGGCTCGAAACGGTTCGCATCGAAACGGTTCGGTTCGATACGGTACGGGTCGATACGGTACGGGTCGATACGGTACGGGTCGAAACGGTTCGCGTCGAAACGGTTCGCGTCGAAACGGTTCGGGTTCGAAACGGTACGGGTCGAAACGGTTCGTGCCGAAACATTTAATGATTTTTTGATTTTTTAGAATTTTTTTGATTTTTTAGAATTTTTTTGATTTTTTAGAATTTTTATGATTTTTTGGAATTTTTATGATTTTTTGGAATTTTTATGATTTTTTGGAATTTTTTTATTTTTTGAAATTTTTATGATTTTTTTGAATTTTTTTTTATTTTTAGATTTTTTGAATTTTTTTTTTATTTTTTTATTTTTTGGAATTTTTATGATTTTTTGGAATTGGATCAAAATGGCAACTGAAAACATTTTTTAAGTTAATTCCCAAAATACCCCTGGTTACAGATGGGGTTTATGGATGGAGTTAGGCATTGTGATCAAAATGGCAACAAAATGTAAAAGTCAGGGACCCAGATGCACAAAAAAAACTATTTGGACTAAACTGGCAAATTTAGGCAAAACTCAGGGACTAAAATGGCAATTTACTCTTAAATAAATGTAATTTTGTATATTAAATACTAAAAACATCATATCTTTAAAAACCCGTGTATAGTTGGGTCGAAAAATCTACCAAATAATAAAAACATTATTTCCTTAAAAACCTCTAATTTTACATAGCAAATGATAAAAAGTTATATCTTTAAAAACTTCGTGTATTACACGAGTTATATAAATGTAACTTTGTATAGTAAAAAATAAAAAGTTATATTTTCCAAAACCCCGCATTTTAGACTTGTTGAATAAATATAATTTTGTATATCAAATAACTAAAAATTTATATTTTTAATAAATTAGGTTAACATTTAATATTAATTTATTATTTATATTTAATATAAATATAAGTAGGAAAGATAGGTATTTGTTTAAAAATATATTAAATTAACAATTTAGATGTGAGGATAATATTTTAATAAAGTATGATAAGATTTAATATTAATTTATTATTTATTTATCTAGTTAATATAAGATAAGTATAAATTTGAGGATGCCTGCAAAACTTGGTTTCTTTTATTAAATTATATTTGATGTAATTAATCCTATTTCAAAATATTATGTATTTATGTGTAACAAAAATAGAGAAATCATATAAGTAATCATACAAATATTTGAATCTGTGTCCATCAATATGATTGTTTATTTTTACCTTTGGATAATCACCTTGGTTCTTGAGACACCATGGGTATGCAACCTTATTTCGAATTCAAATTGGAGTAAAGAAATGGTTTTCGATGAATATATAAAGTCATAAACGTCTTCTGACTTTTTAGACATGTCATATAAACGATATCTAAAATAGATTATCATTGATAGTGTAAAAAAATAACTAATTACAAATGTGAACCCCACTAATTTTACTTCTGTCCTATTTGAACGGAAAAGATAAATACAAACTAAATTTAAAAAAAATGCAATATGAAAATAAGAGATAGAATAATCGATATTTTTTTTCATAAAATAAGAGATAAGGGTAAACTAAATAAAAAAGTGTCAATTTGGTAAATAATAATATTAAGTATGAAAAGGTAGGAAATTACAATTGTAGACATCTTCAATGAATGACACGTGTCCAAAATCAGGTTTCTTTTATTATATAGTATAGATATAGATTTAGTTATAGAGTTTTATAAGACTAACTTATGGTTTAACTTCCAAATTATCATATAATCATTTTACATAATAATTAACATTTTTTTTAAAAAAAAATTATCACTACAAAGAAGAGTATTATCAATAATAAATTGTTCCTGTAATACTCACATAAAATAAAAAATATACAATAAAATATAATCTAATTCTCAATCATATGTACGTAAAGTTGTATGAGCAATTATTCAAGTTGTGCTTTAAAGTAATTTTGTATGATTTTTAAATCACAAATATGTGTCTTAAAACACAATCTAAAGATTTTTTTATTGATATTGTGTATTATTTATATTAAAATTTTAATGTATTTTTTAATAATTACCATATGTCTTATTAATTATTTTAGATTCATGCAAATTGACCAAGAATTATCCATAACAAAAAGACCCATGAAAATCACAAGATGATTTTTAAATATTAGCTGAATAAATAACTGACAATTCGACCCCTTTCTATCTGGATGTACAAGTGTTGATGCACTATATACAGCTTGGTTAAAGTACGTTCTTTTTACAAAATTGTTAAAATAAAATATGGACAAATAATTCAGATGGAAGAATCAACAAAGCAAGTTCAACAAACGTTTTAATACAGCATAAATGAATAAAATAAACATTATTATTCTTTGTATTATTATGGCCCCTTTTAATTCAGGGATAATGCATACAGTTTCATCCAGGTATTTAAAAGTTTTAGCTGAAGCATCTAAATAGTTAAAGAAAGTATCTAGAAGTTTTAGTTGAAACTATTTATATAATTAAACAACTTTAGAGGTGACATATATCATACAGATACATTTATGTTTTAAAATCTGCATATTGGATGGTAGTTTTTGGTAAGGGTATCAATCATGACAGGTTAACAGGTTAGTGAGTTCAAAAATTTCGGGTTAACATGTTAAATTAGTGAATCTGAACAAGACTCATAGATGTATTTGTTGGAAAGACGTTAACTCTAACCTAGACACAATAAAGTCATGACGTGTTTTGTGTAGAACTGTTTAATATAAATTTGCATAGGTCACCTTTTCAAGTTGATATATCCGTCATTCCATATCATATATGAACATACTGATATGATATGATATGATATGATATACAAACGTATAACTCTCGTATACAGATGTATACCATAAGATTCGCTGTACTATACGAACATATACCATCGAATCAAAACACATCAATATCAATAACGGGTTGATTACTAAACCAATTAGAATACTGCTATGTGTAATTTTAAAAACATAAGGATGAAAACCATATAAATCTAGTGAAGATTTTATAAATCCATATATAACTTATATAATATCCATAAGTCTTTTTCAAATTGTTAGAAAAAAACATTTCCTTCTTCAATATTTAAACTATACAACTCCAACCCATACACACCTTTTCCCCACCTTCACACACTCCAAAAATGGAAACTCCCATCAAATCAAAACTCTCCAAAATTATCCAATCAGCCTTCAACTCCTGCCGCCCCAAAAACACTTCCGACGTCTCCGACCACCGTTCATTCGCCGGAAAAACCCAAAACAACCGCCGTCTCATTGAACTTTTCTCACCAAAACCTCAACCACTTTCTTCATCTTCATGTAAACCAAAACCCCATCTTTCCCGGCTCAAATCTCCGGTGACACCTCTGTTTCCGGCGAACACAGTTTGCCGGATTCCACATGAAAGAATGTCGAAAAGAGACCGGAAAAAGAAGCTCCAGTGCCGGAGAAGGAGATATATTGCAACGTTTTCGTCGATTACGGATAATTATTATTATAATTGGTGGAGTAGTGAAGAAGATGATCAAAGTGACGGTAATGTTACAAAATTGTTATAGTTTTTTTTTTTTTTTTTTTTTTTTAATTTTAAACGAAATTCAAATAGGTTAGTAAATGTAGGAAATTACATAATAGCAGTAGGTAAACAAATTCTAGTTTGATTTATATTTTTTAGTGGTTTGTTACATGGGTGAGATCGGTACCATAACTTTTATTTTATACCGGGAACAAGTAAAATTATAAATTGAATACCATCGATTATGGTTGTACGGTAACGACAATGTAAAAATACGGAAAAAGAAACTAGTACCGCAACCGAATACAAATACTAGTACCGTAACCGAATACAAATACTAGTACCGGAAAAAGGAAAACGAATACAAATACTAGTACCGATTTTATCTGGTCGATATCTGTTTAATACGATACCATAACTGTACTCGGTGAAAATATGTTATCCCTGGTTTGTTAGTGTGATCCGTAGGTGACTCACCATTATTTTAAAGATGAAGAGTTAAATGCCATTTTAGTCTATCTGGTTTGAGTCATTTTGTCAGTTTAGTCCAAAGGTTTCATTTTTCGTCTGTGGGTCCGAAAATGTTTCACCGTTGCCATTTTAGTCCACTGGGTTAACTTCATTCATTTTTTCTATTAACGAGAAGGACAATTCGGTCATTTTATATGATACCGGTACTATGTAGAGGTGTAAAAAAACCGGTTTTAGGACTGAAACCAGAATAAAAACCGAAACCGGTTTCAACCTGAACTGAATCGCCAGTTTGTAGGCTGGTTAGTATTCTTAATCTTTAGAACCGTTTTAAAAACTGAAACTGGTTTAAAAAATCGGTTTAAACCGGTTTTTGTGGCCCAAACCGATTTTTAACCGAAGTGAATCAATTAGTACCAGTTTAGATTCCTACAATGTAAAACCAGTTTTTTTTCCCTCACAAAAAAACCAGACTAGTTTAAAAAAAAAAAAAAAAACAATTTGTACAACTCTAGTTTGTTAGTGTGATCCTAGGTGACAACCGTTATTCTAAAATATTCCTTTTGTCTAGTCTCCTATATATTGGGACATATTTCATTGATTCTCCATTGATCGTTTGTATTTCTTCTCAGGTAAGACCACTTTGTTTTCCCGGCGATCGGTTTCGTCCGACTCGTTTGAATCGGTGCGGAAAACCAGAGGGAAAAGAGGTGGTTGTAGGGACTTGAAGGCGACGGATGTGGTGGCGATGGATGGGTTTGCGGTGGCGAAAGATTCGAGTGACCCGTATGAAGATTTTAGAGCTTCAATGGTGGATATGATTGTGGAGAAGGAGATATTTTCAGTGGAGGAGCTTGAGGATTTGGTGGAGTGTTTTTTATCGTTGAATTCGGAAGAACATCATAAGGTGATTTTTGAGGTTTTTGCGGAGATTTGGGAGGCTTTGATTACTGATTTGGAAAAGAGAGAATGAGTGTGTGAATTATGAATCGTCATACTTGTTTCTTAGTTATAACTTGTAAATTTTATAATGTTGTTTTGACTGTTTGTTATGATACAAAAACAACACGAAGATATGCCAAAATGATTCATCTTACTGATCGAAGTTGTAGTTTTGTGCAAAAAAATTATCATACTTGCGTTGTAAATTTTATAATGAGGCTGGAGGGTGTGGGAGGCGCCACCCCTCCACCTCAGCCATATATAGCGCCCCTTGGGCTTCATCCTCACACCCTCCATTTTAAGGGGGGGCGCCATAGACACTTCGCCAGCATGATAACGAGGGGAGAAGGGGTTATCAGGTGGACCCCACAATAATCAGCCAATGAAATTTTTTTTTAATTTTGTTTAATAGGGGGCTCCATCCCACACCCTGCAATTTAAAGGGGAGGGGGGTTATAACGTGACGTCTAGGTGGCGCTGACGTGTCCGTATAAAGCCCCATGGGGCTTCATCCCACACCCTCTGGCCTGATGATCAATTGTTTGTTAGAAATAACCCGTTCATGTGACCTAATGGATCATTTGAGTAACGTTGCCAATATGACACAATTACAAGTTCCTAACATTTACTTGATGGAAGTAATTATTATAAGTTAAAGGGACTTTACGATTTCCCTTTAGATGCCTTTAATAGAGAGAATAGCAAGAGTTTATAACCAACCATGATTTATGATCATAATTATAGATCGTGATACTAGTCATGGTTTATAAATAGTTATATAAAGAACTCTTTTAAGAATACCAGAACTACACTTTCTCTCATCATCCCATCAAGACTAAGGCATCATAACGGGAATCATGGCTTCATCATCATCGTCTGCGAAGATAATCATTCCCACAAGTAAGTGCCTATAATTTCATGTTCATAATTATGTAAGGCTTGAATAAACATGATTAGGGTTCTATGTTTTTAACCCATGTTTAAAGATATAATCAACATGTGGTATCAGAGCAGTGTTGATTATATCAATCTGATCATGTTAATTGATCTATTGTCTTGTTTTCGTTATATTGATTTTCTGTTTTGCGTTTTACGTTAGCTGCAAAACATATCAATCAATATTATGGAATTGGAGTTTTGAATTATTAAAATTGATTTATTCAAGTCGATGAACCGTTTCCTTTTTTCAGAAACAATCGGACTTCTCAAATTAATTAAATTTTAGGAGGTGTAATGCTAGAATGTATCATTTAATTTGAATTACACCTCATGAATTAATTAATTATATATTCATGAATTATATTACTGGAAAAGAATTTTGCACATGAATTAAATACTCATAAAATTTAGTTTTGAATCGCATATACTAAAATATAATTGGTAATTAAATCATGTCACCTATGATTCTTTTATACCCGTATATATATGAACTATGTTTATTGAACCTTAATTGATGGGTTTAGATTGCTATGATGTGTTTTATATGCGGTTAATTGATCAGTCATTATATTTAAAATTTAGTGCCTTGCCTTATGTCGATGGTTATCAAAACTAAATTGTATATATTTGTTGGTGTGAGTCTTATCTCCAATTTCGCATTGCTCATTTAATTTATGAAATTAATTAATTGATGTTTTCGTATGATCCACATAAATTATATATTAAGCTTTCGCATGTGATATTTTGTATAAATTATTTCTGCATAAATTTTCGCATAACGTTTATACGAATTCGCATGCCTTATGTTAACTTTTGGAAGCCTTATTTTATTTGGTTTCGTATGACCATAACTTTCGAATGGCCCAACTTTAATTTATGTCATTTTATGTTATTGTGTGTATTGTTGGATAATGAACCCAACAACTAATTGTTTAATGACACACATAATAAATTATTAGCCTAATTTATATAAATATTTCATTTCTGGCCCAAAGGTGTTATGTTATATTTATGTGTTTTACCTTATTGTGTATGTATGTTCATCATGATACATGAATTTTGGTCAAAGCCAAAGCGAAGCTAGAGTTCATGTAGAACATTGAGACAGTCTATATTTATGTGTGTTCATAATATGTGAATTTTGGTCAACGCCAAAGTGAAGGCAAAGTTCATGTAGAACACTAAAGACGGTCTATTATTTATATCGTTCATAATGCTGAATTTTGGTCAAAGCCAAAGCGAAGCCAAAATTTAAGTAGAACATTAAGCCGAGGTTTATTATTTTATATCGTTCATAATGCGTGAATTTTGGTCAAAGCCAAAGCGAAGCCAAAATTCAGGCAGAACATTAAGTTGGTTTTATTTATTTATGTTCATAATACATTAAATTTGGTCAAGGCCAAAGCGAAGCCAAAGTTCATGTAGAACAATAAGTCAGTCTATTATGTATGTTCATAAAGCATAAATTTTGGTCAAAGCCAAAGCGAAGCCAAATTTATTTAGAACATCAAGACAATTTGTTATTTATGTACGTTCATAATGTCTGAATTTTGATCAAAGCCAAAGCGAAGCCAAAATTCAGGTAGAACCTTGTAACACCCCGAAAACGGGTTTGGTAATCAAACTCCGTTAATACTAAAGGACGGGTAAAGTACCGTTAGTAGTAAAAATAACCCGGTAAATATTTGGATTTAAATAAGAAATCCTAATATTAAATACAAACGAATCAAAGTTTTAAGGAAATTGAGTCTATAAGAGCCCGAGTTAACGGGACTTAAAATAAAAACGGGTTATAACTCCCGGGACCCACCAAGTAACTAGGAATATTAACCTAGTTAGTTGGTGTCTTGACATAATAGAACAAATATGGTTAAAACAACCAAACTATATGATTAACAAAAGTGGAGGGGCCTATGTTGTTAAAATTGAAACTTATATTATTAGTTTTAATTAAAATTAAAATCAAAACCAAACACCCCCCATTTGGATGTCTGGTTCGATCAAGGCAGGAGAAGGGCGACCAGGTTCTTCAAAACCCTAACATCCACAAAACTCATCAATTGAAGGTTCAAATCTGATCCAAAACGAAATCCGAGCTAGGATTAGTGATCTTCATTGCAAGAGGGTTACAAGGTATGTAAAATTTGATGAAAATTCTCTGATTGAAATTCTCATGAATTTGGGAAATCTGAAATTAGATGTTGCATGTTTGCTATGTGGATAGAATAGGGATGATATAGTGTCTAGGAGTAAAACTTAGACAACAACATGTGAAATAATGTCTAAATTCAAGAAATCTCATGAACACATTGAAGGTGGTTCATGGGTTTTGTGAGAAAATGATGAACACTAGGGTTTAGAAGACTATTCTAGTGCAAGTTGATTCATAGAAACTGAATTCTGAAAAATATGATGTTTAATTCTATATGTGATAGCTCAATGTTTGTTAATCTAGGCAAAGTGACAAGCCATGAATTAGAATATAAAAGATATAAAATTCTGCATGTTAAGTGTTTGTAAAAATGCCCCAAAGAAGGCTTGAAAGTTGAAAATCGGACAAAAACGCATGTTTGATGGATATGGAAAATTGTGCGTTAAGACTTATAAAAAGGGTTCTAAACGGATTGTGAATTGAACTCTTTAGGCGAAGAATCCGGATCGTCAAGTGGACAAGCCGGTGGAAATACGCGTTTGAAAAAGGATGCTTAAAAGGTACATAACTACGATCTTGTTACGTTATGTTTGATTTCGTATTTTCGCTAGTAGACTTTAAATTAGCATAATACATGAAATTTATATTTAGTTGAAGTGACGAAGATCACTAGGTAAATAAACGGGTCAAACGGTGAAATTATCACCCATTGACAATATTGACTAATGGTTTGTCAAGTACTTGCTTATAGGGATAAATATCAAATGGATTCGTACATCGCTATCGCTTAGCGGCTACTAAGGCAAGGTATCGAAATGGGTCAATATAATGATCCGAGTCAGGTATGTAAAATGGTTCAACTCATAACTTAGAACTTGAGGTTCTCTAAGAGTTAAACAAGATCAAAATTTGATATTCGGTTATCTTAAAGGTAAACCGAATGATTTATGTTATAATCATGGTATTTTAGAGGAATAATGGTTTCTAATCAGAATTATAGTTAAAAGGTCGGATTTTGGGTCAAACAAGTATTTAAAAGTTCCTTGTAGTAAAAGAAGGACTAAAATTGACCAAAACGCCCTCGTAGGCTAAATTGAACAAACAACCCTTAAAGGTTGTTTGGAAACGAGTTTTATGATTAGATAGATACTTAGGACGAGTATAGAAGTTGAAAGATGTAACACGTTAGTCAAATGGCTCTATTTGAGTCTTTGGTCGTAAAATAATGTGTTGAGGGGGTAAAACTCGATTTATATAGATTACTAAAGTAAACCCACCATAATTACAGTTGTGGTGGAAAATTATATGATAAGAAAGGTGGTAATGTAATGTTAGAAACAATCGAAGGCGATTTTAAGTTAGAAGGTGCTTAAATACCCTTAACGGGTCAAAATATGAATTTGAACGTAAACGGGTTTCTATTATGTAAGAAACCCGTGATTTGAGATTAATATGATAAGGGATGTGGAATTTATGAATTTCATGAGTTTAGAGAGCAAATAAACATGTTTGTTTGATAAAAATTGAATGGGTCAAAATTTGGTAAAAAGGGCAATAAGCCGAAGACTTAAAAGTCTGAATCTTTGTTAAACCGGATGTTGGATTTTAACATCATAAGGTGGGGAATCAAATTACAATCACGTAGGAAGAAACGGTAGGTCAAACGGACAAGCGGATTGATAGATACGAAAGTTTTTGTGTCAAAAAGCGGCAAAAAGGAAAGGAATGATGCAGGGGCCACCGTAACTTACGGTGCCACCGTAAGTTACGGTGGAGCTGATTTGGGTTACGGTGCTAGCCTACTGAAGTACGGTAGGGAAATGTTAATACAGGGGCCACCGTAACTTACGGTGCCACCGTAAGTTACGGTGGAGCTGATTTGGGTTACGGTGCTAGCCTACTGAAGTACGGTAGGGAAATGTTAATACAGGGGCCACCGTAACTTACGGTGCCACCGTAAGTTACGGTGGAGGTCAGAATTGAGTTATTGTTTTGGGATCAAGATATCAATGTTGGATTTTCCTAATTTCCTCGTTGTATTAATTATTTAATTATCAAAACTGACCTTTAAGTTGGTTTTGATCACAGGTGAATGTCGAGAGTCCCGGATGAAGATCAAGCGTCGAGCAAGAACCGAACACACATTAAACAAAGCTTCCGCAATGTTGTTTTGTCGTTATTCTAAACGGCGAATTAAATCACATTGTGTATATCACTTAAATTGTAAAAGTTTTTAACAAACCCGTATTCCCGATGTATATGTAATCATTAATTACATGATTATTTTCCCAAAATATACGTTAAACTTTGATTTATAAGAACGGGTGTTACAAGTTGGTATTAGAGCCTTGGTTTAAGAGATTCAAGTATGGTGGGAAAACTATGCTTGGACTTAAACCTTATGCTCTTAATAAAGATTGGTGTTCGGTTCGAGGCTTGATCGCAAATCTGGTAAGTACATGTATGTTAATGGTTAGCGTGTTAAGGTGTTGTAAACAACACATAGGGTTATCGTGTGATACACGTTACCCCAATTAAATGATTGAAGTAGTTGACAAAATTTTGTGTGTTGATGTGTATAGTAGAAAAAAAAAGCCTTGTATTATAATACGGGCAATTATTGAAGTTGACATTACTAACTCTTGTTAATGTTTTAATTGAAGGACACTCGCGTCTGAAGATGACGAGGGATGAATGAATTGCGGATATGATAATGGAACGGTCCGAGGTATGGCAAGAAGAGCGTACTCATCAAGGACCTAAATTGCGTAACAATCGCAAATAAGTAATGGCAAGGAAAGCCCGTTAGGGCAATCATTTATCAGGTGCGCATTTTAAATGACTATGTGAATAGTAATATGCAACAAATACGTAGAGATTTAAAGTTGCATATGTAGATTAAAAACTTGGAAAAACCCGAATAGGAAAACCTATCCGAGATAGTGTTTCCAAGAAAAACAAATAGAGGTATTACTTACATGGGGTGTAATGTGAAAATTATAAAAAGGTCATGTATATCAGGTGTTGATCGCTTACTCTGGCCAAGTAAGTAGTGAACATGTGGTACCATGAACTTCTTATGATGGACACATTTATGTCCGATGTAGTAAGGGTGGGGTGAATGGGACTAACTAAAATGGTACCCAAAGAAATCGAATAAATAAAATGTTTGATAGTAAACGTAAACGCACAGCCGGGTGACAGAAGCGTATTACATTAGGATAATGAGCCCGAGTGAAGGGACAAAGATTGATGTAAAATGATTAAGATATGCATTGGGAGGGGGTGTACTTACACTCGAACCCGGAGAATGTAAACATGTAAAAATGATTAAGATATGCATTGGGAAGGGGTGTACTTACACTCGAATCCGGAGAATGCAAATGTGTCTCTTAACGGGCCGTTTTTGTAAAACGTCAAACTTGAGGACAAAGTCGGAATATTAAAGTGAAGCGAAGTCTTAATGCATACCGGGAGGGTTGCAATAATAACGACTTCGGTGAAATACCCGGTTGAAGGGTAAGGAATCAAACACATGCGTAGACTGAGAAACGGGAACGCGAATGGAAACTCAAAAGACTCGGGTTTCGGGTCATGACTAAAAGACGATAAGATGCTGTAAATAGAAATTTTGATAAATTACGTTCAACTATTTTAAAGTTGAACGGGTTGAATAAAGAATGAAAATTTGCATTCATAAGCAATGAAATTTCATACGAACAAGTCAAAAGAATTAAATAAATGATGACGCTTGCTAATGTAAGTAAGCGTGAATTGAATAAATAAAAGCGTGAAATACTAATGAACCTATGTAATGGGTTTAAAAGAAATATAATTATAAATCGGGGAAAAACGGTGAGCGTAGAACAAACTGACGCGTAAGCAACGTCAGAAGTCATAAGTCGGAAGGTTAGTCCGAAAGTAAACGAATGAAGCCTTAGACTACGGTCAAAGTCAACTAAAGCTTAAAAGCGAAAATAAATGATTCCAAATATAACGAGTGGTGCCTTGGAGCTATATATGTATATATATACATTTGAATAAAGACTTGAATAAAAGATGATCTACGGGATTATCATAACCTACGAGATTATAAATAAGGCTACGTGAAAGAACCTACGGGTCAATAGTATAAGACGAGGAAACTGGTTGTAACCTCCGGCGTAAAATAATAACGGGAGATAAAGTTCGTATAAAAGCGATGGGTTTCGCTAAGATAATTAAATAGGTTAAAAGCGAAGAGATCGTAAAAAGGCCGGGTTGGCAATAAGATATACTCTAATGACGGGGAGTAAAATGACGGCGATTAATCAGTCTAGCCGGTAAAACCTTTCAAAGTCAAATTAGTGTTTCTATTTATACAAGCACTTGTCAATATAAGATTAACTTGAAGTAAGCATGAAGGATACAAGTCTTGACACTAATAGGCGCAAGATGATATATTCGAAAAAGTGATGTTTTCGAAAATGAAAGGTTGATATGAATTAAACATAATGTGACACGATCGTGGTCAAGAAATGCAATGTGAGGTAGAATCACGTTATAACTAAGCGAGCAGTAAAAGTAACTGGACTAATAAGTTTAGTTAATGAGACCGGTTAAGGTCAGCAATTCAAATCAAGAAATTTGGTTTGCCTTGTAAGCGGTAGATTCGGTATAACTGAACCGAATAAATAAATTTGAAAACAAAAGAATTTGTTGTTAAAAGTGAAAGATTTCACTAAAGACCTTTAAACGGGTCAAAGTAACGGATTCATAAAGAATTCGATAGTATACGAAAGCGATGGATATCGCTAAGTTAACTAAGCTAGTGGAAATAACGAGATTACGTTATTTCAAGTTGCACTATGTCTTATGAGATACGTAGACAATTAGTGACCAAAAATATGTTACCATACTTATCTGGTAGTACTAACAATTGGTTAAAAATGTAAGTAATGTCTAAAAGATTTCTCGGATCAAATACATTGAGTTTAAACTCAATGAATTATGTAAGAAAAGGTTTCGAGGACGAAACCTCTCTAAGGGGGGTAGACTTGTAACACCCCGAAAACGGGTTTGGTAATCAAACTCCGTTAATACTAAAGGACGGGTAAAGTACCGTTAGTAGTAAAAATAACCCGGTAAATATTTGGATTTAAATAAGAAATCCTAATATTAAATACAAACGAATCAAAGTTTTAAGGAAATTGAGTCTATAAGAGCCCGAGTTAACGGGACTTAAAATAAAAACGGGTTAGAACTCCCGGGATCCACCAAGTAACTAGGAATATTAACCTAGTTAGTTGGTGTCTTGACATAATAGAACAAATATGGTTAAAACAACCAAACTATACGATTAACAAAAGTGGAGGGGCCTATGTTGTTAAAATTGAAACTTATATTATTAGTTTTAATTAAAATCAAAACCAAACACCCCCCATTTGGATGTCTGGTTCGATCATGGCAGGAGAAGGGCGACCAGGTTCTTCAAAACCCTAACATCCACAAAACTCATCAATTGAAGGTTTAAATCTGATCCAAAACGAAATCTGAGCTAGGATTAGTGATCTTCATTGCAAGAGGGTTACAAGGTATGTAAAATTTGATGAAAACTCTCTGATTGAAATTCTCATGAATTTGGGAAATCTGAAATTAGATGTTGCATGTTTGCTATGTGGATAGAATAGGGATGATATAGTGTCTAGGAGTAAAACCTAGACAACAACATGTGAAATAATGTCTAAATTCAGGAAATCTCATGAACACATTGAAGGTGGTTCATGGGTTTTGTGAGAAAATGATGAACACTAGGGTTTAGAAGACTATTCTAGTGCAAGTTGATTCATAGAAACTGAATTCTGAAAAATATGATGTTTAATTCTATATGTGATAGCTCAATGTTTGTTAATCTAGGCTAAGTGACAAGCCATGAATTAGAATATAAAAGATATAAAATTCTGCATGTTAAGTGTTTGTAAAAATGCCCCAAAGAAGGCTTGAAAGTTGAAAATCGGACAAAAACGCATGTTTGATGGATATGGAAAATTGTGCGTTAAGACGTATAAAAAGGGTTCTAAACGGATTGTGAATTGAACTCTTTAGGCGAAGAATCCGGATCGTCAAGTGGACAAGCCGGTGGAAATACGCGTTTGAAAAAGGATGCTTAAAAGGTACATAACTACGATCTTGTTACGTTATGTTTGATTTCGTATTTTCGCTAGTAGACTTTAAATTAGCATAATACATGAAATTTATATTTAGTTGAAGTGACGAAGATCACTAGGTAAATAAACGGGTCAAACGGTGAAATTATCACCCATTGACAATATTGACTAATGGTTTGTCAAGTACTTGCTTATAGGGATAAATATCAAATGGATTCGTACATCGCTATCGCTTAGCGGCTACTAAGGCAAGGTATCGAAATGGGTCAATATAATGATCCGAGTCAGGTATGTAAAATGGTTCAACTCATAACTTAGAACTTGAGGTTCTCTAAGAGTTAAACAAGATCAAAATTTGATATTCGGTTATCTTAAAGGTAAACCGAATGATTTATGTTATAATCATGGTATTTTAGAGGAATAATGGTTTCTAATCAGAATTATAGTTAAAAGGTCGGATTTTGGGTCAAACAAGTATTTAAAAGTTCCTTGTAGTAAAAGAAGGACTAAAATTGACCAAAACGCCCTCGCAGGCTAAATTGAACAAACAACCCTTAAAGGTTGTTTGGAAACGAGTTTTATGATTAGATAGATACTTAGGACGAGTATAGAAGTTGAAAGATGTAACACGTTAGTCAAATGGCTCTATTTGAGTCTTTGGTCGTAAAATAATGTGTTGAGGGGGGTAAAACTCGATTTATATAGATTACTAAAGTAAACCCAGCATAATTACAGTTGTGGTGGAAAATTATATGATAAGAAAGGTGGTAATGTAATGTTAGAAACAATCGAAGGCGATTTTAAGTTAGAAGGTGCTTAAATACCCTTAACGGGTCAAAATATGAATTTGAACGTAAACGGGTTTCTATTATGTAAGAAACCCGTGATTTGAGATTAATATGATAGGGGATGTGGAATTTATGAATTTCATGAGTTTAGAGAGCAAATAAACATGTTTGTTTGATAAAAATTGAATGGGTCAAAATTTGGTAAAAAGGGCAATAAGCCGAAGACTTAAAAGTCTGAATTTTTGTTAAACCGAATGTTGGATTTTAACCTCATAAGGTGGGGAATCAAATTACAATCACGTAGGAAGAAACGGTAGGTCAAACGGACAAGCGGATTGATAGATACGAAAGTTTTTGTGTCAAAAAGCGGCAAAAAGGAAAGGAATGATGCAGGGGCCACCGTAACTTACGGTGCCACCGTAAGTTACGGTGGAGCTGATTTGGGTTACGGTGCTAGCCTACTGAAGTACGGTAGGGAAATGTTAATACAGGGGCCACCGTAACTTACAGTGCCACCGTAAGTTACGGTGGAGGTCATAATTGAGTTATTGTTTTGGGATCAAGATATCAATGTTGGATTTTCCTAATTTCCTCGTTGTATTAATTATTTAATTATCAAAACTGACCTTTAAGTTGGTTTTGATCACAGGTGAATGTCGAGAGTCCCGGATGAAGATCAAGCGTCGAGCAAGAACCGAACACACATTAAACAAAGCTTCCGCAACGTTGTTTTGTCGTTATTCTAAACGGCGAATTAAATCACATTGTGTATATCACTTAAATTGTAAAAGTTTTTAACAAACCCGTATTCCCGATGTTTATGTAATCATTAATTACATGATTATTTTCCCAAAATATACGTTAAACTTTGATTTATATGAACGGGTGTTACAAACCTTAAATTAGTCTGTTATTTTGGTGTTATAGTAGACTATATCTTCAATATAATAATTTGTGTATGCCTTACTTGATTACCCCATAATGTAAATCACTCCAAGTTTCTTCTTAAGTTTGTATCTCATCTATTTTATCCACTCTAATTTCAAAACCTAAAATGTTTTGCTTACTAAAGAGTTTCTACAAAATTTGCCCTTGTTGTATTGTTGATTATTTCTTAAGATATGATAATCTTACTGCTCTTTTCTGATAAAAGTATTACAGAAGAAAACTAGAGCATGACTAGTGGGATAAGTCAACCATTATATCTCTTATGATAATCAAGAACTCATTTCATTATTGCCATCATGGGAGCTATTCCAGATTCTAAATTTCCTAAGACTAATCTGTTTTCTTTGGAAGAATCAAAATAACTCCTTAAACGCATGCATTACTCTAGTTTCTTACTATAAAGTTAGTGGTATATGTGAATACATCATGATGTACAATACCATGAACCATTACTTAAAGGTTTACACATGGAAATCAGTACACTTTTCTGATGCATTACATATAATTTTTCCACCAATACCATAAGTTGCCTTAAGAATCAACTATATCACTCAAGAGTACCAAAGGAAAATGAGTGTGTTGATTAGCAACATATGTACAGGAAAATGAATGCATGAAACTGGAAAATTAGATGGTGTTCATCTCACCGCCACTAAACCTAAAAGGAGGATACTTTTAATATTCAAAGATAGTGTACAAGTACTACTTCTAGCTATAAGTTTCTTCAAAGGAAAGTCTCACTTCAAATTTTTGCCATTAACTAGGCATGAGCATGGACTATCCATAATTCAATGAGACAGCTGGCTAAGATAAGTAGTTAGATATTTATGATATTTGAGTCTGCTAATGATAATATTCCAATTAACACATGACAGGTTGAGTCTAGTTCTATACGTTTACTTACCAGAAATCAACAAATAATTAATATGAGAATTAGTGGCAAAATTTTACGTTAAGACTATAAGAACCATAATAAACTGTTTTATAATTGGGCTTTATGATACCTTATACATTCTGTAGATGTAGATTATTCAGAATTTAGTATCAATATAAAAGCTACATTATGACAATTGTGAGGTTTGCATGGTTAAAACAAAGTCACTCTTACCTTAAACTCTCATATTATTTGTTATTTTAATCTGGATAGAAACCTTATAAGATATAAATAGATGATGCTACACTTTTTCACAACCTTTTGTTATCATGAAAATGAAAATTTAACAAAAGAAAAATGAGATCTACAAACTTCATCCATTAAGACCAAATTGCATGCGAAATTTGGACCAGGTTAATGAAGGATGAAATATTATCAAATCTCATTTTTAGTGACTTACGAGTATGTGTTAAAAGCCTTAATATTTAAATGGCTAAGGGAATAAATCAAGTTCCATCAGAAATTATATTTCATTGGAACTTATCCCAAAATGGAATATTCAGACATAAGTCATTTATTATTTCAAATAATATTTACTTGTATCTAATATGTCTCATATGGATCAATTTATTAAAGGAATTAATTCATATATACTATGATTCCTTCTAAATATGTCCCTCAAAATTTTTATAACATCTGGACATTAAGGAAATCAAGTCTAACATATATGACATGTTCCCACAGCACGTACATCATTGAAACTTATCTTGTAGCATTCCTCGAGATCTAAAAGGTTAGTGGGAGCATTAAATGCCTTAATCTTAATTTGCGAGAGTTGCAAGAGGTAGGAGAGTGAAAACTTGTATTTGTACCTACTGTACAAGACACTGCTCCTTCACAACTTTTCTCTTTAAGAATATACTGCTATTTTAACAAAAGTTTCATCGTTGCTTAGACGTGGGCACACTCAGATTTCTTGCCAAACTTGTAATCCTCAAATAGAGAAACTACAAGAAGTAAATTCATTAATTTGTTTCTTTATTAGAATTTATTGGTCTTTTAATGTTGACCATAAGCATGCTAAATTGTTAAAGATTTCTAAGTCAGTGGGAGCAGTAAAAGTCCTTATCAGGACTTGCCATAAGTGCAAGAGGCGGGGGGAAGAGACCTATTAAATTTTACTCCGATTACACCTCTTGCACACCATACTGCACCAACTCTTACACACTTAGAATCTTGAAAGTGATAACAACTTAATCAAGAGTTAATCCATAAAACTGAAACTCATAATACAACCCAATAATCAACTACGGAGGTCATCTAGGTTTAACTTTGATGATTATGTATCCTCCTTGACTTAAGTTGAAATGGATATTGGAAAGTTTACTGGTCCTACTTCCTCTAATTAAGCCATTAGCATCAATCAATTTTCTACATGGAACAAGAATTGTTATTAGCAAATTTGATTTTAACGTTTGGGATTTGGTTGAATTACCTAAGGGTGTTCATCACTAAACAAAATCTGAATGCAAACGTTAAGACGCTAAAAGTATGATTGATTGTTAAAGGTTATGCTTAGAAGAGAATTATTTATCAAAGAATCATCTTACCTTTCTTACAAAATGTTCCTTTGAGGATCATTGTTGTTCTAGTGGCCTATAATCATTTAGAGCTACATTATATGAACATTAAAACAACTTTCCTTAAACATAGACTTACATGTTCATAAAACAATCTGAAAGTTCTAAACTGAAGGTCAAAAACACTAACTTTGTAAGTCAATTAATTCCATGTATGGGTTTAAGGCAAACATCAAAATGTGATGAAATCTTAATGCATTTTTTCATCAAGTATTTAATGGATTTATGTACCTACCTCAAGATGAGTGGGAGCAACTAATGTAAACTTGTCCTTATATAGATAACACTTTTTAGATAAGTATATGTTACACAAGTCAAATAATTTCTCACACATATTTTGATATAATGAATCTCGGAGATATCACTTATGCGAGAGATATCAAAATATACCGAGATAGACTCAACAGGACATTAGTTTCGTCCCATAAGCTTTACTCTAAAGCGGGCTCTTACATGTGTAACAAACAATATAGCTCTCATTTAGAAGATAAAATGATAAATGATATTACTTCCTTATGCTTCATTAATTAGAAGCCTTACGAAGGTTCAAGTCTATACTCGTTTAGATATTGCTCACATTGATGAACATTAGACCACTCTAGATTATTGTGAAGCATCTTACGACATCTTTAAGAAATGAGAAAGACTGTAAAGAAGAGGTTGATTATTCTTACCTTGATTTTGTAATATTCAAAAGAACCTAAAAGTCAATTTGGGGTAATCCTTATGTTTGCAGACAAATTTATCTCATGGAGAAGTCATAAGAAACTGTTAACAACAACCTAAATTATAATGACATAATATGTTGTTAATTAACAACGCAATTGTCACTAAATGTTGTTGAAATTTTATCAGTAGACTCATAAACTTATTAACTCCATATAAATACTATATTGAAGACTTACTGTGAAAAGTCAGCTACCTTATTTCCTCGAACAGTAACAGTTCGAGAGGTGCTGCATTAAACTTCGATACAAAATTATTGTTCGTTTATGAACATGAAGAGGAAACTAATTATTTTTATTGAATACATTTACATTCATGATATGCTTGCGGATCCGATAACTAAGGTCTACACCCAAAGTCTTTTTAAGAGCTCATAATAAAGACGGGTTTTACTAAAGGCCTTACATAATAGCATATCGTACATATGAATGATTAGTTATTTTTTTCCCTCAATTATACAATTTGTTTGTCTATAAATACGTATGTGCACCTAATGACGTATAGACAAGAATTATACAAATTAATTTCAAAGGGCTTACTTCAGTCATTTTGGTCTTAAATTTACGTACGTTTTGATTTGGGGTTGTGTCACGACCCCCGACCCACCCTGGACGGAATCGGGAGCCGTGAACAGCCCAGTGGTACCGGTGATTTATTAAAAAATATTGCAGCGGAAATTTCATCAGGACCGTGAGTTAGAAAAAATATCAGAGTTTAGAAAACACCGGATTTTATTTATTAAATAGATGGAATAAATTCATGTTTTACAATGGTAGCTTTATTAAAGATAAATTTGATTACATAAAACAATATTTCTTAATTTGATTTAATTAATAAAATAAGCCACTTCTTGAAGCCTTTCAGTGCCGTATCCATCTCTTACTCCAATCTACTGTAATTACCTGAAACGCGTTTTAAAAAAGGTTTTGTCAGTAGGAAATACTGGTGAGTTCATTCATTTTACTAAAACGACACGTTTGTTATAATTTACAGTATTAAGAGAGATTACAATGTTTCAGATATCAACCAACTACCCACAGTATTTTGTCACTCGACCCATTGGCCCATTCGTCCAATGGTGTCTGTGACTATGGTCATATCACCCCTTTGCTGCCCCAATGGTGAAGATTATCAAGTAATGTATACAAAACCCCACATACTGGCTGTAACTTGGTGATTACATAAACTTAATCACTGTAATTATAACCTTTGAAAATAAACATGCTTTTGTAAACAAATTTGATAAAAAGAGAATGACTCACATTATAAGCATGCAGATTTATACGGGCAGAGTTTAGCCTACTGATTAGCCTTGTAACCTAGTGCACACGAACTAGGTAAGTAACTAATACAGCATTTACGATAACTCACGAGATTAAAACCCTCACAACGAATGACAAAGTGCAATTACTTAAACATCCATCGGATTCACAATGAATGACAAAGTGTAATCACTTAAACATCCATCAGATTCACAACGAATGACAAAGGATAGCGCTTAAACATCCGGTCGGATAGTTTCAATCGATCGGACATTGAATCGTAGCAGCGATCAAGTTAATACCCTGTATCGTAGCAGAATTCGAGCTAGTGTGTGTTTCTGTAGTATTTGGACGATATCTTAGTGTATGAATTGAATTTTATCGTCGTTCAATAGCCCAAATTCCAGTCCCAAACTCCTCTATTTATACTGAAGTTTTGACCCCCCTCGCGTGACGCGAGGGGTCACCCTGGGGCTTCGCGTGACGCGAAGGCCAACTTTATCTCATAGACTTGCCACGTGTGTTTGGAGTTCAGCTGAGTCGACGGATCGTCCAATTTCAATTTCGACAGCAAATTATTAGGATAATCGTTGAGTAGGGAATACCCCCCCCCCCCCCTGAGTTTTAGGGGCCCTGATCCTGATTCTGATTGTTATGAAAATTTTAGGGATTGTGCAGGATTATTTGAGTGTCTTAACTAGGGTTTCCTATTGAGTAAATAAAATAATAGATAGGACCTTTGATGAAAGTTGTTATGGTTTGGGATAAAAGGAAATAAAACAATGAGAAAAGAGAATGGATCCACTTTATAACTTTAGGATTTAATTATAAAATCTCCTAGTAGAATTTTGGGTATAACTTCTGGACTAAATATATAATGCACTCGTGTTAAGTATAATACCCCTCATTCAACCTTGTCCCGATGTCCCGAGACCGAATCCCAACAACTTAGTCGTGCAGAGCCCTGACATATGTTATGAGGCTCAGATCAATCGGAAAGGGTAGCGGTGATCGGGGGTTAAAACACTTAAATCGGGCAGGTCTTTATTGCTATTTACTAAAGAAAATATATATATATATATATATAATAAGGAAAATTTGAGATAGTTTCAGAAAGAAAGGATCTTTGAGCCATTTTCTTTTGAGTTATCTTATGGCTATATATATAGCGAAAGATTAGAAAATCAGTAAGGCATAAATTTGGACACGTATCCTTTTTGCATTTATTTCTTTTCATCTAACTTTTACACATGCACACACACGTATCACCTAAATTGCCATACACACCTAGCATACTCATGTATTTTTAATATAATTAAATGTTATTATTTTATTCCTTTCTAAAATATCTTATGACAGGGTATGTACCAAAATCTCAAATTCATTTATGATTATTATATATAATTTTATTTCTAAACGTACAAATTCATAAAATAATATTATTATTTTTATTTATTATATATATTAATTTAACTGTTTCACTTAGTTGGCGTTTATAACTTCTAAAATATAACTTTTTATAAAATAATAAACATGTCCTTAGAACGAGAATATTTTTGTCTACATTTGG
Source organism: Helianthus tuberosus (assembly GCA_030545235.1). NCBI lineage: Eukaryota > Viridiplantae > Streptophyta > Magnoliopsida > Asterales > Asteraceae > Helianthus > Helianthus tuberosus. Next base: position 16,518,239 of record CM060400.1, on the reverse strand, counting down.
GTCTAAGTTTTATTACAAACAGAGTAGGTTCAAATACAATGTATTTTTATAATTTAATTTATTATACGGTTCCTAGGCCCATCTGGGAACTTCATATTTCTTACGGTCAACCTACCCGTATGTTACCTATCTAATAATATAAGTTTTTTATAGACTTTTATTTTATTAGAAAGGTCACCCATATACAGACCAATTATTTAGAATAATATTTCAACCAACTATTTATAAAATAGTGTTTAAAACTATTTGGGTTGAATATTTATATTAAAAATAAACTAGTTACTAGTTACTAGTTACTAGTGGTTAATATATTTAACCAAACCTATAATTTATATGATAAAAATGGGAATGTTACATTCTCCCCACCTTGTTTTAAATCTCGTCCTCGAGATTTGGGTTACGATATTTCTTTTAGACTTATGTCATATTTTAGTCAATAAAAACAATATTAAGGTAGATGATACCGAAAAAATATCAAATTTTATGAATACGAGTTGTACCATAAGTAGGATTCAATGGTTCAACGGAATTAGTTCAAGAAATTGATGACAAACGAATGAGATGAAATGATAAAATTTCTAAAGTGACTAGGTTCAATCCAAAAGATATATGATCAATAGATATTTTAAAATGAATGTGAAGGATTTTTAGAATTAAAATTTTATTTTTATTTTTATTTTTATTTTTTTTTGTCAAAAGAAGCTTACTTTGATTGGCCACTGAGGAAGACTTAGAATCGACATATTCAAAATGAAATAAAAGTATGAAAATGATTCATCAAATATTAAATTATGATATGAGAAAATCAATGTGCTGAGATGAGTGAATTGCAAAGATATACCAAAAGACAATAGAGTTAGTGTATCATTGTTTTAGAGTTCCAAGTTGTTTTAATTGTGAAACAATGTGATAGTACACTATTAGTGACCATATTTTTCATACTATGTCCTAGAGATCGAAATATAATAAGAACAAGTTGTTTTGGCATGACCAATCATTATATTATATTTGTAAAGCAAATGTAATATATATTATTTGTGTCCCTGTCTGAACCGTATATAAATATAAATACTATGTAATTTATTTGTTACGCATTTTACTATATGTAAATGGTCACTACTTTTAAATAACTATTATTTTAGTATTTTACTATACTATGTAAAATAACTTATATTTACTATGTAATATATATTACAAAACACCGTAATGAAGTTATTACATTACAAAATATTTTAGTATTATTTTGTAAAAGAAATCACTATTATTTATAACGTTTAAATAAAAATTGTAAATAAAGGTGTAAAAATATTTATTGTACAAAAGTATTTGTAAAATATTTTGTAAATATATAACACTTAAAGGGGTTGATTCTATGTGATTACTTATTTTCATTTTGAAATCATATAACGTTGTGAATGTATTTACAAATGTTGTAAATAAGTGAAAACGGGGACTATTCTTATATATTACAATGTTCCCCTAACCCAACGTAGTTGATGACTACCATATTATTCTTATATGGTCATAGTTACCACAAAACATGTGATAGACAATTATTTATATAATTTTATTCATCCCTCTAATTCTTGTATTGTTTTATGAAAATATGTCTTTTCCTTACAATACAAAGTATATATATTTTTAAATACATTAACTAGTCATTATCATGGTTGGATATTGGTTAGTGCTGCCTTGTTTAAGCATAGGTGATCAGTCCATGCCTAACTAAGGCTAGGCTATCCAATACCTGCCTCTGACAATAACCCTAGTATCTAAAAATAATACCAACACTACTATTATTAATATATTATTACTAATAATAAAATTATTAATAATAAATAACTTAAACATAAACTTAAATGAGAATATATCTCAACATAATTTTTATACATATATATAAAAATATAAATTCTTCACCTCAATGGTTTAACAAAATTTATTGACTCGATATCAAAGAGTCACTGTTTTGCAATAATGCGGTTCACAGTGCAAAAAGCGGAATGATATTTGAGTTTGGATAAAATAACAAATCGGAATGAAGCCCTCCAGTGGTCTTCATGAATCAAACGAACCACATGCGCAACAAACAGTGCATGTGTAACGTATGGATTTTACCAAGAAATGAAATAGATCAATATTTACTACTATGAAAGAAATCCTTATGGTATGATGACCATTAGGGGAAGTAGAAACGCGAAAGTCTACTTATGATATGCGGAAGTCAGAATTTCAATGAAAGAAATATAAGAACTTTATCTGGAATTTCGTGTGATAACCGTTAAGTGACATTACCAGGGAATGTCGAATAAAATGAAATAGGGGATTTGCGAAGGTATATGACTCCTTTTGTAGTGTTAATAATTATGACTCTGATGTGCACCGATGGTTGTGAAATATTGTTCCAACGTACCTCAGCGATTCATGTCATTTGTAGGATCATGTGGCAAAGTGCCGCTTTTTGATCAGTAGTTCTCCCACTGACAGGATTTGCATTGGTGTCGTCGTGCCCAATCATATTTTCCAAAGGTCTTGCCTTAAAAGTCGTGTGTGATATACTTTGACGTAGGTGGACGTATAATTTAAGCTTCATGTGTTTTCTTGTGCATTAGCACAACTTTATATACTTCTTACTTGCGTTAATAGTCTATGGTAATGCATTTAGAAATTATTTATACTTTTGATGGTGTATCAACTTAAAAGGGTTTCCATTGTTTATATTGTTGCACTAGTTACGAGATAGATGATCAAACGAAATAATGTTTGATATCGGAAAAGAGATTTCTAATAAAGAAATCTAGACACATATGTTTTTGCTTTATTCTTAATTGACTGTTGGAATTTCTTATAGATATACATATCTATATAATCATGTATTTCACATACTGTAATATACATACCCTTCATAAGGTCAATGTATTTAACAGATTCATATTTCCAAAAACAAGTTAGACATTAGGTCATGATACTATTTAGGGAAAACTTTGTCACTTGTTTGACATATTATATACCCCGTCTTATCCGGTTCGCGTCGGAGAGGTAACCCCAGTATATCCGGACAAGCTGGAGAGTCTGCTACACCATACCCAGTCTTGTCGGAGAAAATTTTCTATTTCCCAGAAATAGTATTTTTAAAAGTGCCTCTTTTATTATGGCTTTTATCCAGAATTAGGGAAATTTGTATTCCCGTAACATATCTTCTTCTAGACCAAGTAATATCAATAAGCAATAATTAATAGCAATTAAGTGCTATTGCCTGCAATGGCATTCTTACGGCATACCAAAATCCATCATACTTTATTTACACAAGTACTTAGCTTATCTCGAAGCTTATACTAAGGCATCTTTTCTTAAGTTCAAGTCTAAATACTATCCTGTGTGCTACCAGTTAATAACAATTTCCTAACTCATTTATATAAGCTTAGGTATTATTATCACAACACCTATAGGCTTAAATCAGTGGCTCTGATACCACCTTCTGTCACGACCCCCGACCCACCCTGGACGGAATCGGGAGCCGTGAACAGCCCAGTGGTACCGGTGATTTATTAAAAAATATTGCAGCGGAAATTTCATCAGGACCGTGAGTTAGAAAAAATATCAGAGTTTAGAAAACACCGGATTTTATTTATTAAATAGATGGAATAAATTCATGTTTTACAATGGTAGCTTTATTAAAGATAAATTTGATTACATAAAACAATATTTCTTAATTTGATTTAATTAATAAAATAAGCCACTTCTTGAAGCCTTTCAGTGCCGTATCCATCTCTTACTCCAATCTACTGTAATTACCTGAAACGCGTTTTAAAAAAGGTTTTGTCAGTAGGAAATACTGGTGAGTTCATTCATTTTACTAAAACGACACGTTTGTTATAATTTACAGTATTAAGAGAGATTACAATGTTTCAGATATCAACCAACTACCCACAGTATTTTGTCACTCGACCCATTGGCCCATTCGTCCAATGGTGTCTGTGACTATGGTCATATCACCCCTTGGCTGCCCCAATGGTGAAGATTATCAAGTAATGTATACAAAACCCCACATACTGGCTGTAACTTGGTGATTACATAAACTTAATCACTGTAATTATAACCTTTGAAAATAAACATGCTTTTGTAAACAAATTTGATAAAAAGAGAATGACTCACATTATAAGTATGCAGATTTATACGGGCAGAGTTTAGCCTACTGATTAGCCTTGTAACCTAGTGCACACGAACTAGGTAAGTAACTAATACAGCATTTACGATAACTCACGAGATTAAAACCCTCACAACGAATGACAAAGTGCAATTACTTAAACATCCATCGGATTCACAATGAATGACAAAGTGTAATCACTTAAACATCCATCGGATTCACAACGAATGACAAAGGATAGCGCTTAAACATCCGGTCGGATAGTTTCAATCGATCGAACATTGAATCGTAGCAGCGATCAAGTTAATACCCTGTATCGTAGCAGAATTCGAGCTAGTGTGTGTTTCTGTAGTATTTGGACGATATCTTAGTGTATGAATTGAATTTTATCGTCGTTCAGTCGCCCAAATTCCAGTCCCAAACTCCTCTATTTATACTGAAGTTTTGACCCCCCTCGCATGACACGAGGGGTCACCCTGGGGCTTCGCGTGACGCGAAGGCCAACTTTATCTCATAGACTTGCCATGTGTGTTTGGAGTTCAGCTGAGTCGACGGATCGTCCAATTTCAATTTCGACAGCAAATTATTAGGATAATCGTTGAGTAGGGAATACCCCCCCTGAGTTTTAGGGGCCCTGATCCTGATTCTGATTGTTATGAAAATTTTAGGGATTGTGCAGGATTATTTGAGTGTCTTAACTAGGGTTTCCTATTGAGTAAATAAAATAATAGATAAGACATTTGATGAAAGTTGTTATGGTTTGGGATAAAAGGAAATAAAACAATGAGAAAAGAGAATGGATCCACTTTATAACTTTAGGGTTTAATTATAAAATCTCCTAGTAGAATTTTGGGTATAACTTCTGGACTAAATATATAATGCACTCGTGTTAAGTATAATACCCCTCATTCAACCTTATCCCGATGTCCCGAGACCGAATCCTAACAACTTAGTCGGGCAGAGCCCTGACATATGTTATGAGGCTCAGATCAATCGGAAAGGGTAGCAGTGATCGGGGGTTAAAACACTTAAATCGGGCAGGTCTTTATTGCTATTTACTAAAGAAAATATATATATATATATATATATATATATATATATATATATATATATATATATATATATATATATATATATATATATATATAAAGGAAAATTTGAGATAGTTTCAGAAAGAAAGGATCTTTGAGCCATTTTCTTTTGAGTTATCTTATGGCTATATATATAGCGAAAGATTAGAAAAATCAGTAAGGCATAAATTTGGACACGTATCCTTTTTGCATTTATTTCTTTTCATCTAACTTTTACACATGCACACACACGTATCACCTAAATTGCCATACACACCTAGCATACTCATGTATTTTTAATATAATTAAATGTTATTATTTTATTCCTTTCTAAAATATCTTATGACACGGTATGTACCAAAATCTCAAATTCATTTATGATTATTATATATAATTTTATTTCTAAACGTACAAATTCATAAAATAATATTATTATTTTTATTTATTATATATATATATATATTAATTTAACTGTTTCTCTTAGTTGGCGTTTATAACTTCTAAAATATAACTTTTTATAAAATAATAAACATGTCCTTAGAACGAGAATATTTTTGTCTACATTTGGGTCTAAGTTTTATTACAAACAGAGTAGGTTCAAATACAATGTATTTTTATAATTTAATTTATTATACGGTTCCTAGGCCCATCTGGGAACTTCATATTTCTTACGGTCAACCTACCCGTAAGTTACCTGTCTAATAATATAAGTTTTTTATAGACTTTTATTTTATTAGAAATGTCACCCATATACAGACCAATTATTTAGAATAATATTTCAACCAACTATATATAAAATAGCGTTTAAAACTATTTGGGTTGAATATTTATATTAAAAACAAACTAGTTACTAGTTACTAGTGGTTAATAAATTTAACCAACCCTATAATTTATATGATAAAAATGGGAATGTTACAGGTTGTAACATGATTAATGGGGGTCTTGAGTTGAAAATAACTCAATAACTGTATTTTTCTGTTACAGTTTCAATTTGAAACATTAATTAATGTTATAACTTGGCCAAACTTACTTATGCTTATCACAAATGATAACTCGGCCAAGTGGAAGAATGTTAGAAATAACCCGTTCATGTGGCCTAATGGATCATTTGAGTAACGTTGCCAATATGACACAATAACAAGTTCCTAACATTTACTTGATGGAAGTAATTATTATAAGTTAAAGGGACTTTAAGATTTCCCTTTAGATGCCTTTAATAGAGAGAATACCAAGAGTTTATAACCAACCATTATTTATGATCATAATTATAGATCATTAGTGATAGTAGTCATGGTTTATAAATAGTTATATAAAGAACTTTTTTAAGAATACCAGAACTACACTTTCTCTCATCATCCCATCAAGACTAAGGCATCATAACGGGAATCATGGCTTCATCACCATCGTCTGCGAAGACAATCATTCCCACAAGTAAGTGCCTATAATTTCATGTTCATAATTATGTAAGGCTTGAATAAACATGATTAGGGTTCTATGTTTTTAACCCATGTTTAAAGATTTAATCAACATTGTTAACACATATAAATTGTTTGATTAGATTTTATATTTCAAGGATATGTTTTTGGTTGTGTATGCAAGATGTTTAATGGAAGTCCTGATGGGTTTGGAAATCGGAGTATATGAATTTTTATGGTGTTATGGGCTGGGTTTTAAAAAGCGCGCCTAGGCGCGAGGCGTACTAAGGCGTAGGCCTCAACGCCTCAGGGCCCCTGAGGCGCGATTTTTCCACAAAGCGCAAGAAAAACGCATTTTTTTGGGTTTTTGGAGGTCTGAGGCGCGCGTCTTATGTATTTTGGGTGTTTTTATGCATGAAAGTATTAGACAATATAGGTAAAATCATATATAAACCTTAGTTATAACTATATTTTGGATAAGAGGTGCTAAAAACCTATGGGATATATATAAAAATTTATATAATCTTCTTGCGCCTCGGGTACCAAAAACCCACCGCTTTTGCACTTTGCGCTTCCTTTTTAGACCTCGTCCCTTTTGTGCGACTCTAGCTTTTTAAAACCAAGGTTCTGGGCGTTTGATAGCGAACATCCCCTAAGGCCCAACTCTGATAAACTAAAGAGATTGCCAAAAAAAAAATCATGTTAAGAGTAAATTGCCATTTAGTCCCTGCGGATTTGTCGCAACCCCCGATCCCTGATTCCCGGGAATGGGCGGATGCGATCTCAGAGTTTCGGTGGTATCAGGTTACTTAATCTTACAGCGGAATTTACACCAGGACCGTAGTTAGGAAATGTTTATCAGGGTAAAACCACCTCATTTAATATTAATAATCACATGGGTAAAACCCTAGTTTCTTAGTACAATACATTTATAGGGATAAACCCTATTTTATTGAATTTTAAAACATCGTTTATTTGGTAACTTTTATAGCCACATTTTCCCAAGCTTTCAGTGCTCTCCAGCTGGCTTTTTACTAATTGGCTGTCACATTGGTTTACCTGAAACGTGTTTTAAAAAATTTGTCAGTCGGAAATACTGGTGAGTGAATCCCAGTTTAATCAAGTTTAAATAGAAAGTCACAGTGAACAGTATCGAGAGCGATCACATTGTTTATATCTACACAATTACTCCATTATTACTGTCAACCCTGACTTGTGGGTCATATTACCCATTGGCTAACTCATTGTCTAATGGTAACGTATTGTCATCCTCGACTTACTACTCACAGTGTAGTACATTTTGTATACAAAACCCCAACATACTGGCAGTAATTGAAGAACTACAAAGACTCAATCACTTCTAAATTTCATAGTAAAACATTTAAGGTTTGGTAAAACATTACCAAAAAGATTAACAAAAAGAGGATAAACTCACAAAAAGAGTTTATAAAAAGAGGATAACTCACATTGCTATATTAGATTTCTTGTAAGGGTTTCCTGGATATAATCTATAATTTATACAAATGTACATTGGTTAGTATCATAACCCTTTGAAAATATTAATGATACCCTCCCCGAGACGGTATTCCAACAACTACGTCGGGCAGAACCACGACAGCTGTTACGGAACCCTAAATCAATCGGGCAGCGTAACTATTACGAAACTAGGGTTATAATACTTACAACGGAGCAGAACCTCGCTAATTAGGGGTATAATACCCGCCTATTATAACTCTTCTACAGAATTTCGAGATTGAGAATGAAATGTGAGCGACGGAAAACAAAAACTGATGTGTTCTATTTATAGTTGCTGAATTCGACTCTCACGCGGCCCGCGTAAGCGTAGCCATAGGGCTACGCGGCCCGCGTCAACATATGGTCAACGTATAGCTTGTCCGGCTCACCAAGTAGACCCGCCACGATGTCGACACGTGTCAGCTCAGGATGTTTCCGCGTTTGATGATCTCTCGCGGCCCGCGTCAATGTAAGCTTAAGCTAACACGCCCCGCTTGAACTAAAGAAATCAACGATTTCTGATTCTAGCCTTCATACCGCCCGCGTAAGGGTTTGAGGTAGGTTCACGTGGCCCGCCTCAGCCCTAAATTTAAACTTTTATATTTTATTTAAATACTATAACTTATTCCGGGCTTGGTTTTCACCTACGGGGTGTATTTACAGACATATAAGGATATTTTAAGATATAATAGGGTGTTGGAAATATTATGAGAGTGTTGGTTTTACCGAGGGTTGTTACATTCTCCCCACCTTGTTTTAGAACTCGTCCTCGAGATCTACTGGAACAAGTGCGGATATTTCCTTTGCATTTCAGATTCAAGCTCCCATGTATACTCAGGTCCTCTTTTGGAATCCCATTTTACTTTGACTAGAACTAGTCTCTTATGCTTGAGATTCTTGATTTTCCTGTCTTCAATCTGTAGAGGCCTTTCTACAAATTTGAGTTGTTCATTTACCTCTATATCTTTAAGAGGTATTATCAGCTAAACACTTTTTGAGATTAGATACATGAAACACATCATGTATTCCTGCCATCTCCTCTGGCAGTTGTAGCTGATAGGCTACATGTCCTATTCTTCTAATAATCTCAAAAGGTCCAACATACCTGGGACTTAGCTTTCCCCGTTTGATGAATCTTACTATTCCTTTCTAAGGAGAGACATTCAATAATACTTTATCTCCTACTTGAAACTCCAATGATTTTCGCCTGTTATCAGCATAACTTTTCTGTCTATCACGTGCTGCTTTCAGTCGTTCCTTGACTTGAATAATTTTGTCAGTTGTTTCTTGCACTATTTCTGGTCCAGATAGTTGTTTTTCCCCAATTTCTGCCCAACAGACTGGGGTTCGGCACTTTCGTCCATAAAGTGCTTCAAATGGTGCAGCATTGATACTTGTGTGATAACTATTATTATAAGAAAATTCTATTAAAGGTAAGGGATCATCCCAATTACCTCCGAAATCAATTACACAAGCTCTAAGCATGTCTGAATTGTCCTTTTCGCTTTGTCCGTCTGTTTGAGGATGATAAGCCGTACTTAACTTTAACTTGGTTCCCATTTCCTTTTGGAAACTTGAAAAAAAATGAGAGGTAAATCGACTATCTCTATCAGAAACAATTGATAAAGGAATACCATGTAAAGAAACAATTTCATTTACATATAGTTTAGCTAATTGTTCCATACTGAAAGTTTCCTTCATTGGTAGGAAATGAGCTGACTTGGTTAGTCTATCTACAATCACCCAGATTGTATCATTTCCTTTATTGGTTTTAGGTAATTTAGTAACAAAATCCATTGTTATCAATTCCCATTTCCACACCGGCATTTCTAATTGCTGTAACAAACCTGAGGGTTTCTGATGTTCAGCCTTAACTTGTAAACAAGTTAATCATTTAGAAACATAGGCTGCTATGTCCTTTTTCATTCCTATCCACCAGAAATTTTTCCTTAAATCCTGGTACATTTTATCACTTCCTGGATGCATCGTATATTTAGACTTATGGGCTTCTTCTAATATATGATGATGTAGGTTTCCTAATTTAGGTATCCAGATTCTCTTTTCATGGAATCTCCAAATTCCATCCGTTCCTTGTTTTAATTCTTTTAGCATACCTTTTAATTTTTCAGAATCATTCTTGATTACTGATTCTTGTGCTTTTCTTATCTGATCATTTAAATCTACTTGCAGATTTAATTTAAGAGAACGTACCCTTCTTGACTTTTCATGATACTTTCGGCTTAAAGCATCTGCCACTACATTTGCTTTTCCTTCATGATACTGGATATCACAATCATAATCACTAAGCATTTCCATCCAACGTCTTTGTCTCATATTCAACTCCTTTTGTTTGAAAATATACCTTAAACTCTTATGATCAGTGAATATGGTAAACTTACTACCATAAAGGTAATGTCTCCAAATTTTAAGAGCAAAAATTATAGCTCCTAACTCTAAATCATGAGTTGAATAATTTTCTTCATGATTCTTAAGTTGTCTAGATGCGTAAGCTATAACCTTTTGTCGTTGCATTAACACACATCCATAGCCTAATTTAGAAGCATCACAATAGACTACAAAGTCTTCAGCTCCTTCTGGTAGTGCTAGTATGGGTGTATGGGTTAATCTATGCTTAAGAATTTTAAAAGCTTCTTCTTGTTTTACTCCCCATTCAAACTTAACAGATTTACAGGTTAACTTAGTTAAAGGAATGGCTATTCTAGAAAAATCTTGAATAAATCTTCTATAATAACCGGCCAATCCTAAGAAACTTCTAACCTCGGTTGGTGACTCAGGGTTTTTCCATTTAGTAATTGCCTCAATCTTTGTTGGATCTACATGAATTCCTTCATGATTAACTAAATGTCCAAGGAATTGTACCTGTTTTAACCAAAATTCGCACTTTGAAAATATAGCATAAAGCTTTTCCTTTCTTAACAAACTTAAAAGTGCGTGCAAATGTTTTGCATGATCCTCTTTATTCTTAGAGTAAATTAGAATATCATCTATGAAGACAATTATGAATTTATCCAAATATGGCTTACATATTCGGTTCATCATGTCCATAAATGCAGCTGGGGCATTGGTTAAACCAAATGGCATGACAGTAAATTCATAATGACCATACCTTGTTCTAAATGCGGTCTTAGGAATGTCCTCTTCCTGTACCTTTAATTGATGATATCCTGACCTTACATCGATTTTAGAGAAAAATCGAGCTCCTTGCAGTTGATCAAACAGATCATCGATTCTCGGTAATGGGTACCGATTCTTAATCGTAACTTTGTTTAATTCACGGTAATCAATGCACATACGCATTGATCCGTCCTTCTTTTTAACAAACAATATCGGCGCTCCCCATGGCGACAAACTCGGTTGTATGAATCCTTTCTCTAACAATTCGTCTAATTGTTTCTTCAATTCTTGCATTTCTGCAGGTGCCAACCGATAAGGTGCTTTGGCAATCGGTGATGTTCCTGGTATTAAATGAATCCTGAATTCAACTTCTCTGTCTGGAGGTAGTCCTGGTAATTCTTCTGGAAAGACATCTGAAAACTAAGATACTACTGGAATATCTTTTAGTTCTTTTCCTTTAGTGTTAGTGATTATAGAAATCAAATACACTATAGAACCTTTTCTTATAGAACTTGCAGTTTTCATCACAGAGATGAATTTTGTGGACCTAGAGGGTTTATCTCCTTTAATTGTGATCATTTTACCTTTTGGTGAATTTATTTGAATTGACTTTTGATCACATAAAATACTGGCTTTATTGGCTATTAACCAATCCATTCCTAAAACAACATCAAATCCTGCCAGATTCATGGGATATAGGTTTGCTATAAATTTCTGATTAAAAATTTCTATTCTTGCTCCCTGCAAGATTTCAGAAATCCTAATAGCTTCTCCATTAGCGGTCTCTACTAGACATTCTTGTGGTAGTTTAGTTAATGATTGATTTAGAATTTTGCAAAACGATGTATTAATAAAACTTTGGTTCGCACCAGAGTCAAATAATACTTTAGCAAATATATCATTAACTAAAAACGTACCAGCTATAACATCTGGGATTATCCTGGCTTCCTCTGCAGTCAGAACAAATGCTCTAGCATTTTTGGTATTCTTGTTGTTTGCAGCTGGGGTCAATTTTGGACAGTTTGGCCTGATATGACCTTTTTCCCCGCAGTTGTAGCACAATCCATTACTGGATTTCTTCCTGCAATTTTCTTCCTTGTGTCCTGGCATCTTGCAATAATTGCAAAGAATGGAGCATTTTCCCGAATGCTTTTTCTTGCAGACCTTGCAGTATGGTACAGAGGTAGAACCCATATTCCTACGATTGAAATTTCCAGAACGGAATTCTTGTGTAAGCCTTTGGGTTAAGTTCCTCCTCTGATCTTCTTCTCTAGTACGAACTAATTCATCTGTCAAGGTATTTGCTAGTTCTACAGCTTCTTCTATGTTTGAGGTCTAGCTGCCTTGACTACGTGTCTTATCTCCCCAATTAATCCCCAAATATAACGGGAGATTAACACTGGTTCTGGTGAAGCAAGAGTTGGTACTATTCTAGCATATTCGAAGAATATTTTAATGTATCCCTTATTATCCACACCAGTCATTCTAAGGTTTAGGAATTTGTTTGCTATCTGTTCTTTTTCATTAGGAGGGCAGAATTTCCTTTCTACCTTGTCCTTAAATTCTTCCCATTCCATATTATAGGTTCTATCACTTCCTTTTGTTTGGAGGATAGTGTTCCACCATTCTAGCGCTGAATTCTTAAACAGATTAGAAGCAAACAGTATTTTATCTTCTTCAGCACACTTGCTTATCCTTAAAACTGCCTCAGTTTTCTCTATCCAGCGTAGGGTTGCAATGGCCCCTTTATTGCCTGAGAATTCCATTGGTTTACAAGACCAGAATTCTTTATAAGAACAACCATAAGGCACGGTTCTTCTTTTTTTGGGAATAGGCAATTGAAGTATTGGTCCATTGTTCACGCTATGCTCTGGTTCACTTGGTCGCTTACTGCTATGCTTACTTTTATTATCAGCATCCTTAACAGTTTGAAGAATAAATGGCATTGCATCTATAATTCCTTGTGCTACTATGTGTTGGATAGCACTATTATCCACTTGATTGTTATTGTTATTGATGCTTGGATTCTCATTAACCACGTTAATGTTACTCTGGTTATCATTATTCAGATTTCCTTGGTTTCCTTCGTCTGCCATCTGAATTTTAAACAATTATCCCATATTAATATCACAATTAATATCTTAATATAGTTAATCACATGACACGCATTTTTGCCAAAAGCGTCGATCATTGCGACTATACTCTTTTCATATACTATTATGTGTCTATTACACACTAGTACTGAAATAAAATTATAATACCAACAGAAATATAATCACACTAATAGTAATATGCATCCGTACACAGATATTTTATTTTATTATTATTATTACTACTGTTTCCTCCATTCTCACATTCACGGATATGGATTTATCCAAAAATCCATATTGCGCTCATCGTATTTCCATACGAGACGCTCTCCCACCTAACGCATTCTCTCACTGCTTTCTAAAATTTCCTCCCCAAAAGTCCTAAGTTCTTGAACGTTTTCTGCACTCATTGGGGGTGCAGGTTCTCGGACTGGGTTTGGAATCTGGGGTGCGGGTTCCTGGTATAGGGGTGTAGGTGCCTGAAATCGGTAAGGATCTTCTAAGATTTCCCTAATATAATCATCTTGGTAATAGGGATCTAAAGGGTCCATACCTGGGTAGGCTTCTATGTTCTGTATGGGTGGGTATTCCTGGATAGGGTAACGTTGCACAAAGTCCCTATTATCGTCCCACCAAGGGTCGTAATTTGGATCTAGGGGATTTGGTGCAGGTATCCTAGGAATTTCTTCTGGATTGAAATCATGCATCTCCACCTGGTTTTCCGGGTTTTCTATCTCCATGGGTTGGTCAGGGATTTGCAATTGTGGTTGTGGGGCTACTAATTGTTCCAGACTTGGGTCAGCAGCAGTTGTAGCTAAGATATGGAAATTAGTTAGGCTTCTATTAAGCATATCTTGTGTATGGGCATCGGTTTTTCGCTTAGTAGCTGCTAAAACTCTTTGCTGTTGCAACTTTCGCATTCTCTTCCTACGAGCAAAGGCTTCCTTACTGAACCATCCTCGTTTCTTATGAGGGAATGGCTCTTCTGACTGAGCTCTAAAAGCAAACATTCCGTCTTCCTGATCAGCAGAATACCCAGAAAGGGCAGGCTGTGATGAGGTACCTTCACTCTTAGGTGAATCGGACAACTGACGACTCATGTCTGAGGGTCCTTGATCACTCATACTGTAAACTAACAAATAGTCAAATAACACATAACAAATAATTACAGTTATGCACTTATTTCTGAAATTTATTTCCTAACACAAAATTTAGAATTTAAGTGTCCGCAGAACACTTCTTTGGCTCAGACCAGTGGCTAGGCTCTGATACCACCTTCAGTCGCAACCCCCGATCCCTGATTCCCGGGAACGGGCAAACGCGATCTCAGAGTTTCGGTGGTATCAGGTTATTTAATCTTGCAGCGGAATTTACATCAGGACCGTAGTTAGGAAATGTTTATCAGAGTAAAACCACCTCATTTAATATTAATAATCACATGGGTAAAACCCAAGTTTCTTAGTACAATACATTTATAGGGATAAACCCTATTTTATTGAATTTTAAAACATCGTTTATTTGGTAACTTTTTGTAACGCCCCGCGTTTTCATACTTTCTATATTTAGAAACCATCGTTTGTAAAACTATTTTTGGAAACTTCGTAGTCTTGTAACCGTTCTTTCATTAAAAGCGATGTAAAATCCGAGACTTGGATTATGAATAAGACTCGTATTTTGTTAATTACATGATACACATACTTTATATAGTCTCATACATTCAATTTCGTGGAACAATTGATACTTATTCGTAATTTTTGGAAACAATGTGCTAAACTGTAAATACATGCAACTTACGCATAAAACGTGTTTTGAACGTAAACGACACTTGATTTTGATACTCATACGCTTAATTATACTTGGTTTACACTCCTCATACTTGAATCTATCTTAAACTATACCTTTATGGCGAATAAAGTCCCTAAATGTCCTTAAAAACCCTAAAATAATAACTTTGGGGGCTAAAGTGTAATAAACTAAACTTGTGTCCGGATCAGAAGGCCCGGGCGGCCCGCGTCAACTTACCCTGATATCTCAGGCGGGCCGCGTGGACTTCCCCAGATCAGAAAACACAATCAGCTGATTATGTACGCGATTTTGCATGAAATCCCACTTTCTAACACTCCCCAATCACCTTAAAGCCACCCCTAAACACCTCCAATCATCTCCAAACTCTTCCATTATAAATACAACCCTTCTGCAAGCATTTCTACACTTTAACAACCCTCAAATCTCTCTCAAACACTCTCAAATTCTTGCAAATTTCAGAAATTCGGACAGATTCATACACCTTTACAAAAGTGAGCATAACTTGCTCATTTCTCAACGAAATCACTTGATTCTTCTTCCCACTTGCTTGGATAATCATGGGGTTCGATTCCTTGACTTCTCCTTGGAGAAATCAGACTTGGAATTGCCCAGAAATAGTCCATAAACTTTCTGTTTTGTTTTAAGTTCTTCAAAAGCTTGTTTAAACTCATTCAACTTATGTCTAACACATCTCATACCTATGTCCCAATGCTTACAACCTATCTCATGGTTGGTTAAGCTTAAAAACAAGGTTGAGACACTTGAATTCAGAGGATTAAACCTCATAATTTTCTGTTTTGTTTAGGGTATTTAACCCACAAATCATGTTCAAGCTTAAGTTCTTGATGTAGAGTGATTATGGAACAACTTGGGTTGTCCAAACAAACAATCCTCACATGATTTGATGATTTCTCTGTAGTTAGGTTGTTTATATTAATATACTAATCCTAGTTCGTGACCCTCCTTGGTTGTTTTTACATCAAAGTGAAGTGGTGAACATTCAAGGGGTTCCTAAACGGAAGCTTGTTCTTCCTACCCCATACATGACTTCCATGATAACTCGAGGTGCCTAAATGAAGATCCTAATCTTCTACCTCCTACTTGAATTATTGGACTAAATAATATGTAACACTTAACCTAGATATATATATACACTCATTCGAACCTTTGATGTTGAACTTGTATTTATATGTTAAAGTAGTAGAACATCATCTAAGACCTAAACCTTGTTGTGATTCTTATGGGTGTTCAACTCATGAAAACATTATCATAACCCTTGTGGTTACCAAGTGTCATACAAGTGTTAGGTGTTGAAGATGATTATTTCCACATGTTATTCTCATATCTTATTTTTATGTTGTTTTAAATACCGAATCTCAACTCTAAGCATACTTGAACTTTAACCCTTACACATTCAATCTTTTAACCTCATCAACTCGTCAATAATTGGATAATTGGAAAACATATGCAAACTTTGTGAGTATACTCGTATTCCCCTCTTTTACTTTTACCACTTTTGGGGTGTAACATGTTTACTTATAAAAAACTTACACATGAACATTTTGCGTAAACACATGAATTAGAAACTTATGGACTTTTCATAGCAACGAAATGATGACATGTGCTATGAAAAGGGACGCTTGCGTAAACACATGAACATTCCTATAACATGCTTGTATACGTGATTGATTGATACTTTAAACTTGGGTGAAACTTATGTGTTGAACTTATCATTAACTTCGTACGAGCCTAACCGTGACATATGTAGCGCTATAGGATTGACGACCCGCCCGTAGACTTGTGGTTATGTCATGAGCATCTTGCGTCTCTTTTGGGTTGATATGTTAGACACATGCCAAATTTATTGTTTATCTTGAATCACACGCTTGCTATGAGGAATTGTTTAAAACTTATCTTTTGTTATGTATGTACCAAACTTGTATACTCGCCTTTGCTTTTGCATTGAACTTTATTTTAAACATGTTACAGGTTGAGGATGATGATGCTATGAAATGAAGTAGCGTTGATGCCTAGATACACATATAGACGTTTAGGTCAAATACATTGTATAAATGTCATATTTGTTGTCGTATTGTTTTTCTTGTATTTAACATGTTGTATGTCAAATTTCATGTATTGTAACATTTATTTATGAAAGAAATCAATTTATCTTTAATTCTATTGTCACAATTAGCGTTATGTGTGATGAGCAATCTTTCTTCGTCTCACTCCGGTGTTTCCGCCATCGGTTGGGGTGTGACAGATTGGTATCAGAGCCATAACTATAGGGAATTAGGAAAAGTAGGAATGCTTTTACCTAGTCTATAGTTTTAGAGTCTTATTCGTATATTTTGCTCGAACTACTACATGATACTTTATTTGTTTCTTAGTTATGCTATTTTAAACATGTACATCACTCGTGAGTAATATTCGACATGATATTCTTATGCAATAATGCTTGTCTTATTATGTGATAATACTTGTTTCATTGTTCGATTCTTTATGTGTTACTCTAAACATATTTCTCTATGTGTTAATACATGTTTTATCATTTCGTTATCCAAGCACCATTCTTGATATGCTTTCTTATGTGTTTATACTTGTTTATGTATTTCCTTTGACATACACTTCCCTCATGCATTTTACTCGATTATTCTAAATCCGACAACACTCATATTACAAAAATGAGACGACCACCAAAATAGGCGTGAAACCCACAATTTGGTGAATGACTCTCGATTCTTCTACTTTTCTTTTCTTACACGAAATTCACCACCAAGTTAGGAGTGAAATCCTCACCTTGATGGAGAAATTCAAATTTTGAATTCTAGTGGACCCTCGTCAAAGTGTTGAAATCTAATTTTACCCGACGGGTACCAACCACACTTAGGATACTAAATCTCCAAGTTAGGGGTGAAACCCGCACCTTGTCGACTAGTTCCATTCTTTGATTTTCATTAATCCCGCCTAGTCTCGAAATTTCAATTGAATTGGGGACATGTAGTAACTGCAAGGGTAAATACCGTTAACCGACTTGTCGGCGAGAGTATTTCACCTATTAGGCCAAAGCATGCTCCTCAAATTCGAAAGACTTTTTCGACCACTTTGGTTAGTCAACGTTCCGTTTTGGAACCATCTCAAATTTAATCAAACATACGTTATATTATTTACTTTATTAGATGCAATCTTTCAAATTCGAATTTGCTTTCGATATTTTCTTCTCACACATGCATCATACTAAATCTTTTTCATACACTTATACATATGCATGATTTCATATAATTTAAATTCATATTTCTTGTAACGAAAGGTGGAGACGTATCATCGAGATAGGAGTGATTTCCTTACCTTGATGATTAACTCCACTTCCCTTTTCCTTAAAACGACCTCACCAACAAGTTCGGGGTGATTCCCTTACCTAGGTGATCGTTACCAAAACGCCTCTTCAAAATATCTTATTATGCAAACTCGATCATGTTTTATATCTAAATTATTGATCATTATTCAAAATACATACGTGTACGATTTCAAAATATATTGCTTTATCAAGCGTATTTTCTATCCTACAACCTATTTTCACCTAACTCATATACACGAGATTCTTAAACTTATCTTAAACGTTTTACTACACAAATTTCCAAACCTTACGAAATGCTACCTATCAACTTAATCGGTCCAAGGAGTCTTTTGCCCATGAACTCTATATTCGACTTAATCACTAAAACGCACTCATGATATATATCATCAAACTAAAGACTTTCATTCTCAATCGGAGGATCAAACCAACCTTTCTTTTACACCTATAAGATCTTATGGATGTTGTATGATCGTTTTACCAAATACCCTTCTCAACATCAACAAATCATTTGTTAGAACTTTTAACAATCACTAAGACCTTTGCTTTTTTTTTCTAAGGATCAACGTTTTCACAAGAACCTCCTAAATTCAAAATTTCTTGTTTTGATGAAAGGAACTTACTTTTCTTTTCGAAAACCTTTTCCTACACCGATATTCAAAACACATGGGCAAGAAGACTTCATGGGGACCGACCATCTTCGGATTACGTAAACTTTTTTTAAAACAAAGGTAGCATTTCCATTCGTTACAAAATACGTTATGCATAACCAATGAGTACTTTATGTTCCCTTACATATACAAACTATATTCTACCCTTCAAATCATGCTCAATCTAAATTTGATTTGATAAACTCAACGTCTCGTTTAAACAACTATACATGCATATCATCATACACGTTTTAGTCATGTCATCGCGATAATTCCATTTATATCGTTCGTATTTACATGCGCAACCTTTTGAGCACTTTTACATGCTTAATTTGTTATGTTTTCAATTAATATGATATACGCAATCATTAGTATTCGTACTCACACTCACACTCATATTCATAACAATACCTTTTTTTTCCTATACTTATAATCGTATTCATACTTATACTCATACGTTTCATGTTTTACTTATACTCATACGCTTCATGTTTTACCTATACTCTTATGATTAATGCTTTTACTTATACCCATACGTTGCGCGCTTATACGTATACACGTACTACTTGTACGTGTTATGTTGATACACATACTTGCGTGCTTATTCATACTTAAACTTATACTATTGCTCATACTTTCATTCATACACATGATCCATACATTCGTACCCGTACGCGAGCAAAATCCGAGTGATCCGCTTACGTGGGTCCTATACATACTTAAGCATGGACTTGCTTACATACTTTATTCTTATACGCACACATTCTTTTTTTTTTTAAGTAGACCTACCCAAATTCATACACAACTAGTACAAGCTACGCGGATCATGCGACGATCAATATAATCACGGGTGCACACGGGATTATAGTGATAGGCGTATGAGAACCATAGAGTGTACTACTGTGTATGATGAGACACGGAACGTAACATGAAACGAATAACGAAACGGACGTAACATGGTCGAAACATGGTGGATACGCCGCTGGTACTTCCTATATATAAGTGTTTTCACCACGTTACCAAACTTTCGTAAAACGTGTCACGAGAAATTCAGTGTTTTACAGACCTATTTTGGACCTTATACAAACTTTATACAACTCTCAAACGCATTATATCCGATTATCCAATGACGAGACTTCATCCTTAACACACTACGTTCATCTATCCAACACTTATGCTATTCTTATACTTGCACTCTTTAAGAGTCATTCGTTCACTCTATACTCGAATGATTCTCCTTATCCTTTTAATTCATACAAACCTCGTTCGCAATCAGGCTTGTTTAAACATTCGAGTCCTAACTTACCACGTTACCTATAAAATAGTCTTCCTATTCTGGATTCTTGTGTAACTATACTTAGTATACCTTTAATGCTTTATTTAAAGTACCAAACCTTCCCGTTTCACTCAATAAACAATCTTCTACAAATGTGATTTCGTTACTACGTCCCATCAAAATACAAACCGTTTGTCAACATCTTCTTTCTTAATACGTCACCTTTTTAAATACGTCGCCAATTTAAGTTACTCAAACTTGTTAGACTCACTTCACCTGCATACGCACCTACATGTTTTCAACTATGTCAGACACCTCAAATTATTTTAGGCAATGAACTCACTCACAAATTTACCTTGTCGTCCTCCAAAGTTTTGTGCCTTTCAAAATGTTTCAAAATTTCAAGTCTCAAATTTTTACTAAAAATTTTCAAGTCTACCTCTTGAATAAATTTCGGGACGAAATTTCCTAAAGGAGGGGAGACTGTAACGCCCCGCGTTTTCATACTTTCTATATTTAGAAACCATCGTTTGTAAAACTATTTTTGGAAACTTCGTAGTCTTGTAATCGTTCTTTTATTAAAAGCGATGTAAAATCCGAGACTTGGATTATGAATAAGACTCGTATTTTGTTAATTACATGATACACATACTTTATATAGTCTCATACATTCAATTTCGTGGAACAATTGATAATTATTCGTAATTTTTGGAAACAATGTGCTAAACTATAAATACATGCAACTTACGCATAAAACGTGTTTTGAACGTAAACGACACTTGATTTTGATTCTCATACGCTTAATTATACTTGGTTTACACTCCTCATACTTGAATCTATCTTAAACTATACCTTTATGGCGAATAAAGTCCCTAAATGTCCTTAAAAACCCTAAAATAATAACTTTGGGGGCTAAAGTGTAATAAACTAAACTTGTGTCCGGATCAGAAGGCCCGGGCGGCCCGCGTCAACTTACCCTGATATCTCAGGCGGGCCGCGTGGACTTCCCCAGATCAGAAAACACAATCAGCTGATTATGTACGCGATTTTGCACGAAATCCCACTTTCTAACACTCCCCAATCACCTTAAAGCCACCCCTAAACACCTCCAATCATCTCCAAACTCTTCCATTATAAATACAACCCTTCTCCAAGCATTTCTACACTTTCACAACCCTCAAATCTCTCTCAAACACTCTCAAGTTCTTGCAAATTTCAGAAATTCGGACAGATTCATACACCTTTACAAAAGTGAGCATAACTTGCTTATTTCTCAACGAAATCACTTGATTCTTCTTCCCACTTGCTTGGATAATCATGGGGTTCGATTCCTTGACTTCTCCTTGGAGAAATCAGACTTGGAATTGCCCAGAAATGGTCCATAAACTTTCTGTTTTGTTTTAAGTTCTTCAAAAGCTTGTTTAAACTCATTCAACTTATGTCTAACACATCTCATACCTATGTCCCAATGCTTACAACCTATCTCATGGTTGGTTAAGCTTAAAAACAAGGTTGAGACACTTGAATTCAGAGGATTAAACCTCATAATTTTCTGTTTTGTTTAGGGTATTTAACCCATAAATCATGTTCAAGCTTAAGTTCTTGATGTAGAGTGATTATGGAACAACTTGGGTTGTCCAAACAAACAATCCTCACATGATTTGATGATTTCTCTGTAGTTAGGTTGTTTATATTAATATACTAATCCTAGTTCGTGACCCTCCTTGGTTGTTTTTACATCAAAGTGAAGTGGTGAACATTCAAGGGGTTCCTAAACGGAAGCTTGTTCTTCCTACCCCATACATGACTTCCATGATAACTCGAGGTGCCTAAATGAAGATCCTAATCTTCTACCTCCTACTTGAATTATTGGACTAAATAATATGTAACACTTAACCTAGATATATATATACACTCATTTGAACCTTTGATGTTGAACTTGTGTTTATATGTTAAAGTAGTAGAACATCATCTAAGACCTAAACCTTGTTGTGATTCTTATGGGTGTTCAACTCATGAAAACATTATCATAACCCTTGTGGTTACCAAGTGTCATACAAGTGTTAGGTGTTGAAGATGATTATTTTCACATGTTATTCTCATATCTTATTTTTATGTTGTTTTAAATACCGAATCTCAACTCTAAGCATACTTGAACTTTAACCCTTACACATTCAATCTTTTAACCTCATCAACTCGTCAATAATTGGATAATTGGAAAGCATATGCAAACTTTGTGAGTATACTTGTATTCCCCTCTTTTACTTTTACCACTTTTGGGGTGTAACATGTTTACTTATAAAAAACTTACACATGAACATTTTGCGTAAACACATGAATTAGAAACTTATGGACTTTTCATAGCAACGAAATGATGACATGTGCTATGAAAAGGGCCGCTTGCGTAAACACATGAACATTCCTATAACATGCTTGTATACGTGATTGATTGATACTTTAAACTTGGGTGAAACTTATGTGTTGAACTTATCATTAACTTCGTACGAGCCTAACCGTGACATATGTAGCGCTATAGGATTGACGACCCGCCCGTAGACTTGTGGTTATGTCATGAGCATCTTGCGTCTCTTTTGGGTTGATATGTTAGACACATGCCAAATTTATTGTTTATCTTGAATCACACGCTTGCTATGAGGAATTGTTTAAAACTTATCTTTTGTTATGTACGTACCAAACTTGTATACTCGCCTTTGCTTTTGCATTGAACTTTATTTTAAACATGTTACAGGTTGAGGATGATGATGCTATGAAATGAAGTAGCGTTGATGCCTAGATACACATATAGACGTTTAGGTCAAATACATTGTATAAATGTCATATTTGTTGTCGTATTGTTTTTCTTGTATTTAACATGTTGTATGTCAAATTTCATGTATTGTAACATTTATTTATGAAAGAAATCAATTTATCTTTAATTCTATTGTCACAATTAGCGTTATGTGTGATGAGCAATCTTTCTTCGTCTCACTCCGGTGTTTCCGCCATCGGTTGGGGTGTGACAGATTGGTATCAGAGCCATAACTATAGGGAATTAGGAAAAGTAGGAATGCTTTTACCTAGTCTATAGTTTTAGAGTCTTATTCGTATATTTTGCTCGAACTACTACATGATACTTTAGTTGTTTCTTAGTTATGCTATTTTAAACATGTACATCACTCGTGAGTAATATTCGACATGATATTCTTATGCAATAATGCTTGTCTTATTATGTGATAATACTTGTTTCATTGTTCGATTCTTTATGTGTTACTCTAAACATATTTCTCTATGTGTTAATACATGTTTTATCATTTCGCTATCCAAGCACCATTCTTGATATGCTTTCTTATGTGTTTATACATGTTTATGTTTTTCCTTTGACATACACTTCCCTCATGCATTTTACTCGATTATTCTAAATCCGAAAACACTCATATTACAAAAATGAGACGACCACCAAAATAGGCGTGAAACCCACAATTTGGTGAATGACTCTCGATTCTTCTACTTTTCTTTTCTTACACGAAATTCACCACCAAGTTAGGAGTGAAATCCTCACCTTGATGGAGAAATTCAAATTTTGAATTCTAGTGGACCCTCGTCAAAGTGTTGAAATCTAATTTTGACCCGACGGGTACCAACCACACTTAGGATACTAAATCGCCAAGTTAAGGGTGAAACCCGCACCTTGTCGACTAGTTCCATTCTTTGATTTTCATTAATCCCGCCTAGTCTCGAAATTTCAATTGAATTGGGGACATGTAGTAACTGCAAGGGTAAATACCGTTAACCGACTTGTCGGCGAGAGTATTTCACCTATTAGGCCAAAGCATGCTCCTCAAATTCGAAAGACTTTTTCGACCACTTTGGTTAGTCAACGTTCCGTTTTGGAACCATCTCAAATTTAATCAAACATACGTTATATTATTTACTTTATTAGATGCAATCCTTCAAATTCGAATTTGCTTTCGATATTTTCTTCTCAGACATGCATCATACTAAATCTTTTTCATACACTTATACATATGCATGATTTCATATAATTTAAATTCATATTTCTTGTAACGAAAGGTGGAGACGTATCATCGAGATAGGAGTGATTTCCTTACCTTGATGATTAACTCCACTTCCCTTTTCCTTAAAACGACCTCACCAACAAGTTCGGGGTGATTCCCTTACCTAGGTGATCTTGTAAGGGTTTCCTGGATATAATCTATAATTTATACAAATGTACATTGGTTAGTATCATAACCCTTTGAAAATATTAATGATACCCTCCCCGAGACGGTATTCCAACAACTACGTCGGGCAGAACCACGACAGTTGTTACGGAACCCTAAATCAACCGGGCAGCGTAACTATTACGAAACTAGGGTTATAATACTTACAACGGAGCAGAACCTCGTTAATTAGGGGTATAATACCCGCCTATTATAACTCTTCTACAGAATTTCGAGATTGAGAATGAAATGTGAGCGACGGAAAACGAAAACTGATGCGTTCTATTTATAGTTGCTGAATTCGACTTTCACTCGGCCCGCGTCAACATATGGTCAACGTATAGCTTGTCCGGCTCACCAAGTAGACCCGCCACGATGTCGACACGTGTCAGCTTAGGATGTTTCCGCGTTTGATGATCTCTCGTGGCCCGCGTCAATGTAAGCTTAAGCTTACACGGCCTGCTTGAACTAAAGAAATCAACGATTTCTGATTCTAGCCTTCATACCGCCCGCGTAAGGGTTTGAGGTAGGTTCACGTTGTGACAACTCGATATCTAGAACCCTTCGTGTATTCGATGTAACATGCTTGAACATATGTGACTAGTTAACTTGTCGGTTTAATGAATGATATAAGTAAAATTATGTGATTATGTGTGGTGCTTGTATGTATAGTATGTATATATGTATAAGTGAGCCGAGAACTATGAACCCGGCTCGAGACCATGTGGTCTCGAGTGAACAATGAAACAGTGGGCCGGATTGGGCCATGCGCCTCCTTAGTCCACCCGAAAGCCCACTTAGTGTGCACCCCCTTGAATAAAACCCAAAACCCACACTCACTCTCACACACACTCTCCTACTTTCTCTCTCTCACTAAAACCCTAGAAACATCACCTCTCCTCTCCTTCTTCTCGGATCAAACCGGCAACACAAGAGCTCTCGGATTCAAGCCTAAGATCTCCCTTGAAAAACTTAACCGGTTAGTGATTTATGTTATGTGCTATATTCGGTTGAGGATGATGTGCAATATTTCGATTGATAGTTATGTGTAATGAAGATACTTGGTAATGTGTTTGCTAGTTAAAGTTTTATGCATGATTAAGGTGTTTGAACGGGTTGACGAGTTCTTGTTGCTATCGATACATGCTTGGTTCCAAATGCATAAAATGAACAAGCATCCTCTTTTGTGGAAAGCATGAATGTTGAATGATAAATGTCTTGCTAAGATAAGTTTGAATGATAAGAATGATAGCTAGAAGGTTTGTGATGATCATCCGATTTATGAAGATACGGAACAAATGTTTTGCTTGATGATCTTGGTATCTAGTTTAGGTGTTATGATGCTTGTCCAAAAAATGCAAGAGTTTATGTAGGATGAGCATGTGTTGAATGAGGACATGAATATTTGAATATGTGTTGAATGTGTTTGAATATGATATGAACATGTTATGAACATTTGAAAACTGATTGTTTGATCTATTTTGATGAGTATTTAGACAAGAAAACATGTTTAGTGGATAGTACACAATTGTTGCATGAAATCAAAACCTCATTGGATAGTACATGTCGGAAATCAGCATATGTCCCAGCCGAGACCTTCAGTCTCGACTCGAGACCGGGAACATGATAACTCGAGACTGCAGTTGCGACTCGGGTTGCGAGTCGAGAACCCATAGTCTCGACTCGAGACCATGAAGCTACAACTCGAGATCACCTCATGACGACTCGAGACCCACGGTTGCGAGTCCAGTTGCGACTCGAGACCACACTTGATCAGCACATAAACATCATGACTCGAGACCATACTTGCGAGTCCGGTTGCGACTCGAGACCAACATATGCATAACCCGAGACCTCATCAGTTGCGACTCGAGACTTGTAAGCTATAACTCGAGACCGCACAGTCTCGACTCGAGACCATGTGCATGTGCACACTATTTGGACTTGCACCCCATTACGGGCTTAGGTAATTGGGCCGGACCTTTGGGCCTAATGCATGGACCTTATGCGTTCTGTTGTATGTGAATGTTATTTGGGCTGCCATGAATGAAACTTGCATACAATGTGCTAGCATACGTGTAGAAACATACGTGCACTACCTGAATACGAACCTGACTTGTATGGTATCTATGTTAGGACGTAATTGATCACTTACAACTTGATTGACCTTTCTGTGTATCTGCCGAGCAAACCTAGGTGAGTTCACACCCCCTACAAAGCATGGGATTCCCACGGGTTGGGAATTTGGGGTTAAGGAACAAGGGTTCCTCGTCCTCCTTGGGTAGGACAGCATTGGTTCAGGAATGTAATTCCTCGTCCTCATGGACAGATAACTCGTACTAGACCAAAACTCTATCACGAAGTCCCTCCTTTTTATATCGACTTAATCGCCGGGCCAATGGCGAGCGGGTCATTAGTTAGATAGCGCTATTTAGGTCTGACAAACCTCACACCGTGCCGCAGAGGACGGGCGTGAACTAATGGATCTGGGGCACGTCAATGATGATAGACATTGACAGTTTCAGGGCACATAAACATGACTACAGTCAGCAGTCGATATGGTAACGAGTCTAGTGTATACATGGGGTAGCCCCCACGGCCGAAATGCCAGACAACTAACATGGGGTAGCCCCCACGGCTGGATTGCCAGAGTAACCGGGAATGAACAAGTCACGTTTTTAACTATGGGGTAACCCCCACGGCAGGATGCTAGATAAAGGAAACTGTTTTCGAAACGACTTAAAACGAACACCCAACCGTGAACTCACTCAACTTGTTGTTGACTCGTTACTACATGCTTTGCAGGACAATAGGTACTTAGCTGGAGCTTGCATGGAAGAGAGTCGTTGTGGGACATGGACAGCTGCGTGCCATGTTAAACCTTGAAACAATTAAACTTATGTTTTGATTTTAAACGTTATGCTTCCGCTTGCAACTTAAACTACGTTTTGTTTGAACACCAATTGTATTGGTTGGATTTTATAACTACTTATATGTTTGTTCAATATGATTGGTGGCTGGATCCTGGTCAGTCACGCCTCCAAGCGGTAGTACTCCGCAGGTGGATTTTGGGGGTGTGACAGATTGGTATCAGAGCC
Source organism: Helianthus tuberosus (assembly GCA_030545235.1). NCBI lineage: Eukaryota > Viridiplantae > Streptophyta > Magnoliopsida > Asterales > Asteraceae > Helianthus > Helianthus tuberosus. The sequence goes on along the minus strand of CM060400.1, from coordinate 16,490,465 downwards.
ATTGGTTATAGTGAACTTGGTTTTAATAAGGAAAAAAGGTTTTATTAAAATCAGACTATAACCTGTACAGTGCTCTACGATCCACAACGACGCTTCACTCCACATGCAAGGCTCGACACTCTAGGTGATATGATCTGTGTATATATTGCCTACTTGTTAGTTACATAGTACATTGCTCATGGTATGCTTGATTAGTATAACTACTGTTGCTTGAACACGTGTGTAATTACTCACATCTGCCATCGCATTTTCGCGAACCCCTCTCATTTACGTTCTTCTTGGTATGAAGATCATGTCTGGACGCGTTAACCTGACACAAGCCCAGTTGACGGCTCTGATTAACGAACGGGTTGCCGTAGCACTTGCAGCTGCACACGCAGGAGGTATATCCTGCAGTCCGAACTCATTCTAGGTTCTTTAGAATCCTACTCTCGTGAACCAACTTTTGTGTTAAACTCTGTCTTTTCTTTCGCCCACACTAGGTCAACACGCTCAACCACCCGTGTGCACTTTTAAGACTTTCATGGACTGCCGACCAACTACTTTTAGCGGCACTGAAGGAGCAGTAGGTCTCCTCCACTGGTTTGAGAAGCTAGAATCTGTCTTCGAAATGTGTGAATGCACTGAGGCGCGCAGGGTGAAGTATGCTACCGGTACTCTCGAGGGTTTAGCCCTCACATGGTGGAACGCTCAGGTCCAAATGCTGGGGTTGGTTGCTGCCAACGCCACCCCATGGGAAAACTTTAAAGAGATGATCAAGGAAGAGTACTGCAGTCGGGATGAGATTCACAAACTGGAGGTAGAATTCTTCAACCTCAAGATGACGGGGTCGGAAATTGAAGCTTATGTGAAAAGGTCGAACGAACTGGCAATTCTGTGCCCTACTATGGTGGATCCCCCCATCAAACGCATCGAACTATTTCTTCAGGGCTTAGTGCCGGAAATCCAAAGTCATGTGACTTCAGCAAACCTCACCACCATCCAGCAAGTTATGCAATTGGCTCACCGTCTCACGGATCAGGCGGTGGAGCAAAACAAGTTACCAAAGCGCATAGGTGCGGCAACTACTTCAGGTGCTCTTAGTGACAACAAACGGAAATGGGATGGAACTTCAAGTAAGGGGTCGACTTCTGTTCAGTCTCAGTCTCAGCAGAGAAAGACTGAAGACTATAAGAGCCCTAGTCAGCAACCATCTGGTGGTCAAAGTCATGGTGGATACAAGGGGAATCACCCCAAATGCAATCGCTGCAGCCTACACCACAGTGGGCCATGCACCAGGGGCAACTGTCATCGGTGCAACAAGCCTGGTCACGCTGCAAAGGATTGCAGGAGCTTATACCCCGCAAACCATAATCGCCAACAACAGGCCCCACAGAACCAGCGTCAGCAGCAGCAGGGTGATAACAAAGGGTGCTTTCAGTGTGGAGCTGAGGGCCACTTCAAGAGAGATTGTCCCCAACTGAACAGGAACCAGAACAACAACAACAACAACAATCATGGGAATGGTAACAATGGGAACAACAACGGAGCCAGGGGCGGGCGTTCGTGATCGGCCAAGGTGAAGCAAGGAATGACCCCAATGTTGTGGCGGGTAAGTTCCTTCTCGACGACTTTTACGTTACAGTTTTATTTGATTCGGGTGCCGATACTAGCTACGTGTCACTAAAAGTTAGTCAAATGCTTAATCGTATTCCAACACCTTTGCACAACAAGCACACTGTAGAGCTAGCTAATGGTAAGAGTTTAGAAGCCACACACGTAGTCGAGGGTTGTAAACTTATTCTCGCTGACCAGACCTTCTCCATCGACCTTATTCCTATCGTCTTGGGTAGTTTCGACGTTGTCATTGGGATGGATTGGTTATCCCAACACCGAGCAGAGATTCTTTGCAACGAGAAGGTTGTTCGTATTCCTGGTTCTAGTGGTGAACCTCTCATGATTCGTGGCGACAAGAGGAGTGCCGTTGAGAACGTCATCTCCCTTCTTAAGGCCCAGAAGTGCTTGCGAAAGGGCCACACTGCCATTTTGGCTCTCGTTACTGACACCTCGGAGAAAGAGAAGAAGATAGAAGATTTCCCCGTAGTACGCGACTATCCCGAGGTATTTCCTGAGGAATTACCTGGTCTCCCGCCACATCGCCAAGTCGAGTTTCAGATCGAACTAGCTCCTGGAGCCGCGCCTATAGCTCATGCACCTTATCGTTTAGCTCCATCAGAGTTGGAAGAACTCTCTACACAACTACAAGAACTCTTGGATAAGGGTTTTATTCGTCCTAGCTCATCGCCCTGGGGAGCTCCAGTGCTATTTGTAAAGAAGAAGGACGGTACCTTCAGAATGTGCATCGACTACCGGGAACTCAACAAGGTGACGGTGAAGAATCGTTATCCTCTACCGCGTATTGACGACTTGTTCGACCAGCTGCAAGGGTCGAGCTACTATTCGAAGATCGATTTGAGATCGGGTTATCACCAGCTGAGAGTCCGCGAAGAGGACGTCTCCAAAACAGCCTTTAGAACTCGCTATGGGCACTATGAGTTTTTGGTCATGCCTTTTGGGCTGACAAACGCACCTGCGGTTTTCATGGACTTGATGAACCGAGTATGCAAGCCTTACCTGGACAAGTTCATTATAGTCTTCATCGACGACATCCTGATCTATTCTAAGAGTCAGGAGGAACACGAGCAACATCTACGACTCATTTTGGAACTCCTTCGAACAGAACAGCTTTATGCAAAGTTCTCGAAATGCGACTTCTGGCTTCGAGAAGTCCATTTCCTAGGCCATGTGGTAAACAAGGATGGGATTCACGTTGATCCGTCCAAGGTAGACTCGATTAAGAACTGGCCTGCACCTCGTACCCCAAAGGAAATTCGCCAATTCTTGGGATTGGCAGGTTACTACAGGAGATTCATAAAGGATTTTTCTAAGATTGCACAGCCTCTCACCTCGCTAACGCAGAAAGGCGTTGTTTACCGTTGGGAGAATGCACAGGAATCAGCATTTCAGCACTTAAAGGATAGACTTTGCAGCGCACCTATCCTTTCCCTGCCGGAAGGCACAGACGACTTTGTGGTTTACTGCGACGCATCAATTCAGGGTCTTGGTTGCGTATTGATGCAACGAGATAAAGTTATAGCCTACGCCTCACGCCAACTCAAGGTTCATGAAAGAAACTACACTACGCACGACTTAGAGCTGGGAGCTGTTGTTTTTGCACTTAAGTTATGGCGGCATTACCTGTACGGTACTAAGTGCGCCATCTACACCGACCACAGGAGCCTCGAGCATATCTTCAAGCAGAAGGAACTGAATATGCGGCAACGACGATGGGTCGAGCTACTGAATGACTACGAGTGCTCAATCAGGTATCACCCGGGCAAGGCCAATGTTGTGGCTGACGCCCTCAGTCGAAAGGACACTGCGCCTAAACGCGTGCGAGCATTACAACTCACGATCCATTCTAGTCTCCCTTCCCAAATACGAGCTGCTCAGATAGAAGCACTGAAACCAGAAAACGTCAGGGCTGAAGCCCTACGCGGATCAAGGCAATGCTTAGAACAGAAGGAAGACGAAGCTTACTACGTGACGGGACGCATCTGGGTCCCACTCTGTGGCAACTTACGAGAGCTCGTGATGGATGAAGCACACAAGTCTCGCTACTCAGTACATCCTGGTTCGGATAAAATGTACCATGATATCAAGACTACGTATTGGTGGCCTAGCATGAAGGCCCACATAGCAACCTATGTCAGCAAGTGTTTGACTTGTGCGAGAGTCAAGTCTGAATACCAGAAACCCTCAGGCCTACTCCAACAACCAGAGATACCTCAATGGAAATGGGAGCAAATTTCCATGGATTTTGTCACTGGCCTACCTAGATCTCAGCGCGGAAATGATACTATTTGGGTGATCGTGGATCGACTCACAAAATCTGCACACTTCTTGGCTACCAAGGAAACGGATAAATTCTCCACTCTTGCAGAAATATACCTCAAGGAAGTTGTTTCGAGGCACGGGGTGCCCACCTCTATCATCTCGGATCGAGATGCACGTTTTACTTCAGAGCTGTGGCAAGCAATGCACAAATCCTTTGGATCACGATTAGACATGAGCACAGCGTATCACCCTCAGACGGACGGGCAGTCCGAGCGCACTATTCAAACCCTAGAAGACATGCTTCGTGCATGTGTAATCGACTTTGGCAACCGCTGGGAAAAGCACCTGCCACTTATCGAATTCTCGTACAATAACAGCTACCACACCAGCATTAAGGCTGCTCCGTTTGAGGCATTGTACGGGCGCAAATGCCGGTCACCTCTTTGTTGGGCAGAGGTGGGAGATAGTCAGATCATTGGTCCAGAACATGTGGTGGACACGACCGAACAAATTGCTCAAATACGAAAACGCATGGCGGCAGCTCGTGACCGTCAGAAAGTCTATGCCGATAAGGGCAGGAAACCACTTGAGCGCCAGGTTGGGGAGCGGGTACTACTCAAAGTTTCACCCTGGAGGGGTGTGGTTCGTTTTGGTAAACGAGGCAAACTTAACCCACGATACGTTGGACCTTTCGAAATCATCAAGAAAATAGGCAGGGTGGCCTACAGACTGAACTTACCAACAGAACTTGGTGCAGTTCACAACGTTTTTCACGTGTCGAATCTGAAGAAGTGTCTGTCAGATGAGACCCACGTAGTTCCTCTGAAGGAACTCACTATCGACGAACAGTTACGATTCGTCGAGGAACCAGTCGAAATCACGGACCGGGATGTTAAGGTCCTCAAGAGTACTAGAATACCTCTCGTTCGAGTTCGTTGGAACTCACGTCGCGGCCCAGAGTTCACCTGGGAGCGCGAAGATCAGATGAAACAAAAGTATCCCCAACTGTTCGGAAACGGTACAACCACTACTGAGGCTGAAGCTACGGAATTTCGGGACGAAATTCCAGATCAACGGGTGGAGGATGTGACACCCCAGGAAAGCCGGGAACACCATACAACTTAACTAGCTCCCTCAGTGAGTGCCTACCAAATTTCGGGACGAAATTTCTTTCAACTTGGGGATGATGTGACAACTCGATATCTAGAACCCTTCGTGTATTCGATGTAACATGCTTGAACATATGTGACTAGTTAACTTGTCGGTTTAATGAATGATATAAGTAAAATTATGTGATTATGTGTGGTGCTTGTATGTATAGTATGTATATATGTATAAGTGAGCCGAGAACTATGAACCCGACTCGAGACCATGTGGTCTCGAGTGAACAATGAAACAGTGGGCCGGATTGGGCCATGCGCCTCCTTAGTCCACCCGAAAGCCCACTTAGTGTGCACCCCCTTGAATAAAACCCAAAACCCACACTCACTCTCACACACACTCTCCTACTTTCTCTCTCTCACTAAAACCCTAGAAACATCACCTCTCCTCTCCTTCTTCTCGGATCAAACCGGCAACACAAGAGCTCTCGGATTCAAGCCTAAGATCTCCCTTGAAAAACTTAACCGGTTAGTGATTTATGTTATGTGCTATATTCGGTTGAGGATGATGTGCAATATTTCGATTGATAGTTATGTGTAATGAAGATACTTGGTAATGTGTTTGCTAGTTAAAGTTTTATGCATGATTAAGGTGTTTGAACGGGTTGACGAGTTCTTGTTGCTATCGATACATGCTTGGTTCCAAATGCATAAAATGAACAAACATCCTCTTTTGTGGAAAGCATGAATGTTGAATGATAAATGTCTTGCTAAGATAAGTTTGAATGATAAGAATGATAGCTAGAAGGTTTGTGATGATCATCCGATTTATGAAGATACGGAACAAATGTTTTGCTTGATGATCTTGGTATCTAGTTTAGGTGTTATGATGCTTGTCCAAAAAATGAAAGAGTTTATGTAGGATGAGCATGTGTTGAATGAGGACATGAATATTTGAATATGTGTTGAATGTGTTTGAATATGATATGAACATGTTATGAACATTTGAAAACTGATTGTTTGATCTATTTTGATGAGTATTTAGACAAGAAAACATGTTTAGTGGATAGTACACAATTGTTGCATGAAATCAAAACCTCATTGGATAGTACATGTCGGAAATCAGCATATGTCCCAGCCGAGACCTTCAGTCTCGACTCGAGACCGGGAACATGATAACTCGAGACTGCAGTTGCGACTCGGGTTGCGAGTCGAGAACCCATAGTCTCGACTCGAGACCATGAAGCTACAACTCGAGATCACCTCATGACGACTCGAGACCCACGGTTGCAAGTCCAGTTGCGACTCGAGACCACACTTGATCAGCACATAAACATCATGACTCGAGACCATACTTGCGAGTCCGGTTGCGACTCGAGACCAACATATGCATAACCCGAGACCTCATCAGTTGCGACTCGAGACTTGTAAGCTATAACTCGAGACCGCACAGTCTCGACTCGAGACCATGTGCATGTGCACACTGTTTGGACTTGCACCCCATTACGGGCTTAGGTAATTGGGCCGGACCTTTGGGCCTAATGCATGGACCTTATGCGTTCTGTTGTATGTGAATGTTATTTGGGCTGCCATGAATGAAACTTGCATACAATGTGCTAGCATACGTGTAGAAACATACGTGCACTACCTGAATACGAACCTGACTTGTATGGTATCTATGTTAGGACGTAATTGATCACTTACAACTTGATTGACCTTTCTGTGTATCTGCCGAGCAAACCTAGGTGAGTTCACACCCCCTACAAAGCATGGGATTCCCAGGGGTCGGGAATTTGGGGTTAAGGAACAAGGGTTCCTCGTCCTCCTTGGGTAGGACAGCATTGGTTCAGGAATGTAATTCCTCGTCCTCATGGACAGATAACTCGTACTAGACCAAAACTCTATCACGAAGTCCCTCCTTTTTATATCGACTTAATCGCCGGGCCAATGGCCGAGCGGGTCATTAGTTAGATAGCGCTATTTAGGTCTGACAAACCTCACACCGTGCCGCAGAGGACGGGCGTGAACTAATGGATCTGGGGCACGTCAATGATGATAGACATTGACAGTTTCTGGGCACATAAACATGACTACAGTCAGCAGGTCGATATGGTAACGAGTCTAGTGTATACATGGGGTATGCCCCACGGCCGAAATGCCAGACAACTAAACATGGGGTAGCCCCCACGGCTGGATTGCCAGAGTAACCGGGAATGAACAAGTCACGTTTTTAACTATGGGGTAACCCCCACGGCAGGATGCCAGATAAAGGAAACTGTTTTCGAAACGACTTAAAACGAACACCCAACCGTGAACTCACTCAACTTTGTTGTTGACTCGTTACTACATGCTTTGCAGGACAATAGGGTACTTAGCTGGAGCTTGCATGGAAGAGAGTCGTTGTGGGACATGGACAGCTGCGTGCCATGTTAAACCTTGAAACAATTAAACTTATGTTTTGATTTTAAACGTTATGCTTCCGCTTGCAACTTAAACTGCGTTTTGTTTGAACACCAATTGTATTGGTTGGATTTTATAACTACTTATATGTTTGTTCAATATGATTGGTGGCTGGATCCTGGTCAGTCACGCCTCCAAGCGGTAGTACTCCGCAGGTGGATTTTGGGGGTGTGACACACGAGGCCCGCCTCAGCCCTAAATTTAAACTTTTATATTTTATTTAAATACTATAACGTATTCCGGGCTTGGTTTTCACCCACGGGTGTATTTACAGACATATAAGGATATTTTAAGATATAATAGGGTGTTGGAAATATTATGAGAGTGTTGGTTTTACCGAGGGTTGTTTATAGGATTGGCCAAAATTACCATTTTAGTCCAAATAG